>OX451736.1:1625033848-1625633848 GCA_948472305.1 Vicia faba
TTCCTGGTTTGGATACTGATATTGTGGTTCATCGACTGCCTACCAAAGAAGACTGTCCTCCAGTGAAACAGAAAGTCTGCCGAATGCGCCCAGAGATGTCTGAGAAAATCAAGGCTGAAGTTATGAAACAGTTTGACGCCGGTTTTCTAGCAGTTACTTCTTACCCTCAGTGGGTGCCTAATGTGGTTCCTGTACCGAAGAAGGATGGTAAGGTTCGAATGTGTGTTGACTACAGGGATTTGAACAGGGCGAGCCCCAAAGATGATTTCCCTTTGCCCCATATTGACGTTCTGGTTGACAACACCGCACAGCATAAAGTCTTCTCCTTTATGGATGGTTTCTCCGGTTATAATCAGATTAAAATGGCTCCCGAAGACATGGAGAAGACAACTTTTGTTACTCAGTGGGGTACTTTTTGCTACAAGGTCATGCCCTTTGGATTGAAGAATGTTGGGACAACGTATCAGTGTGCCATGGTTTCTTTGTTTCATGACATGATCCATCATGAGATTGAGGTATACGTTGACGACATGATTGCAAGATCTCAAACTGAGGAAGAACACCTTGACCACCTTCAGAAGCTATTTGACAGGTTGAAGTTGTACAAGCTGAGGTTAAACCCGAACAAGTGCACCTTTGGGGTGAGGTCTGGTAAGCTACTGGGTTTCGTCGTAAGCGATAAAGGTATTCAAGTGGATCCTGCAAAAGTGAAGGCTATACAGGAGATGCCAGCTCCCAGAACAGAGAAAGAAGTCAGAGGCTTCCTGGGACGACAGAATTACATTGCCCGATTCATCTCGCACCTGACTGCTACTTGTGAGCCAATCTTCAAGCTGCTGAAGAAAGATCAAGTAGTACGTTGGAACGATGAATGCCAGGCCGCTTTCGAAAGGATCAAAGAGTATCTCCAAGAGCCACCTATTCGGATGCCTCCAGTTGAAGGGAGACCTCTGATCTTATACTTGACAGTACTCGAAAACTCAATGGGGTGTGTGTTGGGTCAGCATGACGAGTCTGGCCGAAAAGAGCATGCTATTTATTACCTTAGCAAAAAGTTTACCGACTGTGAGACCCGATACTCACTGCTCGAGAAAACTTGATGCGCTTTGGCATGGGCTGCTCACCGGTTGAGACAGTATATGTTGACTCACACTACTCTGTTGATATCAAAGATGGATCCAATCAAGTATATCTTTGAAAAGCCTGCCTTGTCCGGAAGAATAGCGAGATGGCAGATGATCTTGACTGAGTATGACATCCAAAACACGACCCAAAAGGCAATTAAGGGAAGTGTTTTGGCAGACCATTTGGCACATCAGGAAGTGGATGATTACCAGTCTATGAACTTTGAATTCCCGGACGAGAATATCATGATAGTGACTGATTGTGAGACACGTGGACTGGATAAAGGACCTAAGGAAGGATCCCAATGGTCTATGTACTTTGATGGAGCTTCGAACGCTTTGGGTAATGGCATTGGCACCGTGATTATATCTCCTAAAGGCTCTCATACTCCATTCACCGCCCGACTATGTTTCAACTGCACCAACAATATGGCGGAGTATGAAGCATGCATCATGGGTCTTCGAGCAGCAATTGACCTAAGGATTAAGTTTCTGAGTGTCTTCGGAGATTCCGCTCTCGTGATCAGTCAGATCAAAGGCGAGTGGGATACGAAACACCCTAATCTTATCCCTTATAAGGAGTATGTATTGATGTTGCTTCCCCATTTCGAAGAGATAACCTTTGAACACTTCCCTAGAGAGGAGAATCAGTTGGCGGACGCGCTGGCTACGATGTCTTCTATGTTCAAAGTTAATTGGGACAACGAGGCTCCCCAGATCATTATTGAAAGGTTGGACGAACCAGCACATTGCTGTGATATTGAGACTGAAGAGGTAACAGAAAAGCCCTGGTTTCATGAGGTGAAGAGGTATCTTGAAACTCAGGAGTACCCCGAGGGTGCATCTGTTAATGACAAGAAGTTTCTGAGGAGGTTCGCGGCAAAGTTCTTCATCAGCAATGGCATTCTTTACAAGCGTAACCATGATTCGACCTTACTGCGATGTGTGGATAAGACCGAGGCAGAAAGGATCATGGCAGAATTACATGAAGGTACTTTCGGGACTCATTCCAATGGACACACCATGGCAAAGAAAATTATTCGGGCAGGATACTATTGGTCCACAATGGAAGCCGACTTTTATCAGCATTCTCGGACATGTCACAAGTGCCAAGTCTATGCTGATAAGGTGCACATACCTCCAGTTACTCTGAACGTCTTGACAGCTCCTTAGCCTTTTTTAATGTGGGGCATTGATATGATCGGCGAGATCAGACCTACGACATCCAACGGGCATCGTTTCATCCTGGTAGCAATTGATTACTTTACGAAGTGGGTTGAAGCAGCTTCCTTTGCTACTGTAACCAAGAACGTCGTGGCACGGTTCATTCGGCACAATCTGATCTGTCGATACGGTGTACCAGAGAGGATCATTACGGATAATGGTACCAATCTTAACAACAAGATGATCACTGAGCTCTGCAAGCAGTTCAAGATATATCACCACAACTCCTCTCCCTACCGGCCGAAGATGAATGAGGCTGTAGAAGCGGCTAATAAGAACATTAAAAAGATTGTGCAGAAGATGACGGTGACATACAAAGACTGGCACGAGATGTTACCATTTGCTCTTCATGGGTACCGTACCTCAGCTCGGACGTCAACAGGGGCAACACCCTATTCCTTGGTATATGGTATGGAGGCAGTTTTGCCCATTGAAGTTCAGATACCCTCTCTTCGAATTATGAAGGATGCAGGTTTGAGCGAAGATGACTGGATTCAGACCCGGCTTGATCAACTGAATTTAATTAACGAAAAGAGACTTAATGCTATTTGTCATGGTCAGACGTATCAAAAACGGATGATCAAGGCATTTAACAAGAAAGTTAGACGACAGGAATATCAAGTTGGGGACCTGGTTATCAAACGCATCATATTACCTCAAGGTGATCCCAGGGGCAAATGGACCCTACTTATGAAGGGCCATTTGTGGTTAAGAACATTTTCTCAGGAGGAGCTATGATTCTAACCACCATGGATGGTGACGACCTTCCTCACCCCATCAATGCAGACATAGTGAAAAGATACTACGCATGATCAAAGACCCGCTAGGTTGACTGACCTAGGCAAAAATAAGGGCTTCCCGGTGAACCAAAAGGGTTCAGGCAAAAACAAGGGATGAAAATGAAAAATTTGTACACCCGGCAAGTCGAAAACCTGAAAAGGCGGCTTGGGCAAAAAAGGGTATCCCGGTGGACTGAAAACCCGAAAGGGCGGTCCAGGCAAAAATTAGGGATCAAAGCGTAACACTATGTCTCATTGGATCACCTTGCATCCAGACTTCGGTATCAACTATTAAGCTCGGATGACACTAATCAATCTGATTCATCTTCAACCAAGCAGCAAAGTGATGAGATGCTTTAGGACATAAGGGCAATAGCAGAGTTGGAACCCAGTGGGATTATTCACATAGCTGTTTTGGTTTTCTTTTCACAAATTGTGTAAATTCTATCTGCTCGACGGCGTTCTCTTACTAGGACGTCAGCCTCTTGTACAAAAAACGCCTATTCACAGGCCAAACTTCAAAATCAATACAATTCATTTTAAAAGGAATTTCAAACTGTTTTTCCCTTTATCTGTTTTGTTTTGCAAAGAACGTCCAATGTTCATTTTTTTGATATATGCATTTGACATTAATTGCTGCTCATGAATATTTACATGCGAAACAAAAGACGATTACGGGTAATATCAGAAACAGGGGCAATAAAAATTGTCCAAACTGTATAGTTGCTTTGTCCACCAGGTACCGGGTAAATTCATCTGAAGAATATGGCTAAGATACCCTCACTCCATGCAGAGTAAGGCAGTAATGGTAGATCTCCCCCAGCTGGGACTTGCAACTATGAACAAATCAGCAATACTCTCCCCAAGCAGAGTTGATCTACCATCAGCACTAAAAAGGCTTGATATCCCCGACAATATTAATATTCCCTAGCGGAGTATGAGAATGTTCCCCGGTAGAATACAAGATACCCCCAGTGGAGTTAAAATTTTCCCAGCGCAGTCTGAAAAAGCTTCCCCAACGGAGTTGAAGCATCATCCCCAGTAGACTTTGGAAGTTTATCCCCAGCGGGGTACAAAAATAAATCTCCTCAACCGAGTTCAAAGTATCATTCCCAGCAGAACTCAAAGGATTATCCCCACAAAAGTCTAACAGGTTACCCCCAGTAAAGTCGCTACTGAAAGATCATCCCCAGCGAAGTTCTTTCCTTCCACAAACAGGAATTCAATCCCCCAACAGGATTCAATATCACCAGCAATGATAATTCCTCCCGACGGAATTTATCAGTGGAATCCTCAGCAGAGCATCTCTTCCCCACAGAGTAATCTCCTCATCAGTTTATTCCCCCAACAGAGTCATCCTCTCCTGCAAGTTTATTCTCTTTGTTCGCCATCCCCAGCAGAAACGAAGAATCCAGCTCTATTCTTCAGCAGCTATCCGGGATTTATTTTCCCCAGCTAAAACATCACATTTCCATACATCATGATACATGCATATACGCATCATACCACACAATCTCATTTATGTTGAGAGCATCATTTCTTAATATATATCATGCATTTAATACATCATGACATTGCATATGACTGACTCTTTACCTTTTCAGGGAAATACGAATCAGTAAACACCGTTTACTACTCATATGACCTGGTAGTCCCCTCAAAAGAAAAACTACATCTATGGAATACTTTTGTCTGGTTTAGCTAAATCGATTCGAAGATTTTTCTAATTCTTATCCAGTAAAATTTAATCCAAGACCTTCTCTGGTTCAGTCAGATCGATGTTAAGATCTCCCTGATTCGTATTCCAGTTGAAGATATTCCAAGACTTTCGTCCGGTTCAGTTAAATCGATCCTAAGATTTTTCTGATTCTTATCCAGTCAAAGTTAATCCAAGACCTTCTCTGGATCAGTTAGATCGACGCTAAGATCTCCCTGATTCGTATTCCAGTTGAAGATATTCCAAGACTTTCGTCTGGTTCAGTTAAATCGATCCTAAGATTTTTCTGATTCTTATCCAGTCAAAGTTAATCCAAGACCTTCTCTGGTTCAGTCAGATCGACGCTAAGATCTCCCTGATTCGTATTCCAGTTGAAGATATTCCAATACTTTCATCTGGTTCAGTTAAATCGATCCTAAGATTTTTCTGATTCTTATCCAGTCAAAGTTAATCCAAGACCTTCTCTGGTTCAGTTAGATCGACGCTAAGATCTCCCTGATTCGTATTCCAATTGAAGATATTCCAAGACTTTCGTCTGGTTCAGTTAAATCGATCCTAAGATTTTTCTGATTCTTATCCAGTCAAAGTTAATCCAAGACCTTCTCTGGTTCAGTCATATCGACGTTAAGATCTCCCTGATTCGTATTCCAGTTGAAGATATTCCAAGACTTTCGTCTAGTTCAGTTAAATCGATCCTAAGAATTTTCTGATTCTTATCCAGTCAAAGTTAATCCAAGACCTTCTCTGGTTCAGTCAGATCGACGCTAAGATCTCCCTGATTTGTATTCTAGTTGAAGATATTCCAAGACTTTTGTCTGGTTCAGTTAAATCGATCCTAAGATTTTTCTGATTCTTATCCAGTCAAAGTTAATCCAAGACCTTATCTGGTTCAGTCAGATCGACGCTAAGATCTCCCTGATTCGTATTCCAGTTGAAGATATTCCAAGACTTTCGTATGGTTCAGTTAAATCAATCCTAAGATTTTTCTGATTCTTATCCAGTCAAAGTTAATCCAAGACCTTCTCTGGTTCAGTCAGATCTACGCTAAGATCTCCCTGATTCGTATTCGAGTTGAAGATATTCCAAGACTTTCGTCTGGTTCAGTTAAATCGATCCTAAGATTTTTCTGATTCTTATCCAGTCAAAGTTAATCCAAGGCCTTCTCTGGTTCAGTCAGATCGACGCTAAGATCTCCGTGATTCGTATTCAAATTGAAGATATTCCAAGACTTTTGTCTGGTTCAGCTAAATCGATTCGAAGATTTTTCTGATTCTTATCCAGTCAATGTTAATCCAAGACCTTCTCTGGTTCAGTCAGATCGACGCTAAGATCTCCCTGATTCGTATTCCAGTTGAAGATATTCCAAGACTTTCGTCTGGTTCAGTTAAATCGATCCTAAGATTTTTCTGATTCTTATCCAGTCAAAGTTAATCCAAGACCTTCTCTGGTTCAGTTAGATCGACGCTAAGATCTCCCTGATTTGTATTCCAATTGAAGATATTCCAAGACTTTCGTCTGGTTTAGTTAAATCGATCCTAAGATTTTTCTGATTCTTATCCAGTCAAAGTTAATCCAAGACCTTCTCTGGTTCAGTCATATCGACGTTAAGATCTCCCTGATTCGTATTCCAGTTGAAGATATTCCAAGACTTTCGTCTAGTTCAGTTAAATCGATCCTAAGAATTTTCTGATTCTTATCCAGTCAAAGTTAATCCAAGACCTTCTCTGGTTCAGTCAGATCGACGCTAAGATCTCCCTGATTTGTATTCTAGTTGAAGATATTCCAAGACTTTTGTCTGGTTCTGTTAAATCGATCCTAAGATTTTTCTGATTCTTATCCAGTCAAAGTTAATCCAAGACCTTATCTGGTTCAGTCAGATCGACGCTAAGATCTCCCTGATTCGTATTCCAGTTGAAGATATTCCAAGACTTTCGTATGGTTCAGTTAAATCAATCCTAAGATTTTTCTGATTCTTATCCAGTCAAAGTTAATCCAAGACCTTCTCTGGTTCAGTAAGATCTACGCTAAGATCTCCCTGACTCGTATTCGAGTTGAAGATATTCCAAGACTTTCGTCTGGTTCAGTTAAATCGATCCTAAGATTTTTCTGATTCTTATCCAGTCAAAGTTAATCCAAGTCCTTCTCTGGTTCAGTCAGATCGACGCTAAGATCTCCGTGATTCGTATTCAAATTGAAGATATTCCAAGACTTTTGTCTGGTTCAGCTAAATCGATTCGAAGATTTTTCTGATTCTTATCCAGTCAATGTTATTCCAAGACCTTCTCTGGTTCAGTCAGATCGACGCTAAGATCTCCCTGATTCGTATTCCAGTTGAAGATATTCCAAGACTTTCGTCTGGTTCAGTTAAATCGATCCTAAGATTTTTCTGATTCTTATCCAGTCAAAGTTAATCCAAGACCTTCTCTGGTTCAGTCAGATCGACGCTAAGATCTCCCTGATTCGTATTCCAGTTGAAGATATACCAAGACTTTCGTCTGGTTCAGTTAAATCGATCCTAAGATTTTTCTGATTCTTATCCAGTCAAAGTTAATCCAAGACCTTCTCTGGTTCAGTCAGATCGACGTTAAGATCTCCCTGATTCGTATTCCAGTTGAAGATATTCCAAGACTTTCGTCTGGTTCAGTTAAATCGATCCTAAGATTTTTTTGATTCTTATCCAGTCAAAGTTAATCCAAGACCTTCTCTGGTTCAGTTAGATCGACGCTAAGATCTCCCTGATTCGTATTCCAGTTGAAGATATTCCAAGACTTTCGTCTGGTTCAGTTAAATCGATCCTAAGATTTTTCTGATTCTTATCCAGTCAAAGTTAATCCAAGACCTTCTCTGGTTTAGTCAGATCGATGCTAAGATCTCCCTGATTCGTATTCCAGTTGAAGATATTCCAAGACTTTCGTCTGGTTCATTTAAATCGATCCTAAGATTTTTTTAATTCTTATCCAGTTAAAGTTAATCCAAGACCTTCTCTGGTTCAGTCAGATCGACGCTAAGATCTCCCTGATTCGTATTCCAGTTGAAGATATTCCAAGACTTTCGTCTGGTTCAGTTAAATCGATCCTATGATTTTTCTGATTCTTATCCAGTCAAAGTTAATCCAAGGCTTTCTCTGGTTCAGTCAGATCGACGCTAAGATCTCCCTGATTCGTATTCCAATTGAATATATTCCAAGACTTTCATCTAATTCAGCTAAATCCATTCGAAGATTTTTCTAATTCTTATCCAGCCAAAGTTAATCCAAGACCTTCTCTGGTTCAGTTAGGTCGACGCTAAGATCTCCCTGATTCCTATTCCAGTCGAAGTTCAGACCACCTAACAACAGTCTCCAAATGGCATTTGTAACCCCATTCCCGACATCACAAGGCTGATACCACTTCATGCGAGTGTAAATTTCTGGGCACTCTAGTGTTCAATCATATTCCACCTTCGGATCACGAAAGGCACGAAAGCCAATCTACATCCTCAGGTTTAAGAAGATTGAACAGGGTCAGCTGTTGTACCCCAAATTTTCCCTCTCATATTTCTCAAAACATTGCAACAAAAATCTCCAAGTGACTCAAGATTGCTCAAGAGTTGGACAGTCAAGCTATCTCCTAAGGCAGTCAACCTCAAATTAGGGTTTTGTGTTGCATCAAGGTCCTTGCATCCAAATGACCTCAAGTGTTCCCCAATGTCCTAATATGCTCTCAATATCATCCATGCCAAATTTCAAGCCTTGCAGAGGAAGTTTGCTCAGTCAATTGCTCAAGGGGTCCAAAAATCGACTGTGCTAGGGCAAAAGTCAACTGTGACCTATAAACAGTCAAACTTCAATATTTTTTGTCAAAATTCTCATTTGGAAGAATATTTCATCATTTGATCAAGGGTTGATCATTATTCATCAAGGATTGCTCAAAATTCATCAAGACTCAAAAGTTGCTAAATTAGGGTTTTGTGGGAAAAGTCAACTCAACTTTGACCAAGCATAACTTTCTCATACTTTATGAGAAATGACCCATCCAAACCTCATTTTGAATAGGATGAAATTTCTTACAATACAACTTCATACCCCAAGATCAGAAAATGCACTCACAAGAACTTACAAATTTGGACATTATAGGTCATTTTTGAAAGTCAACAAAAACACCTTTTTTGCCAAAGCTTATAACTTGAGCATGGAATATCAAAATGAGAGGAGACCAAAAGGGTTGGTTAGAGGACATCTCAAGCTTTCTAAAAAGCCCAAGAACACTTCCAAAAGTTCAAAATTGAAGAAGTTATGCATTTTTGCAAAATTGCCAAAAGTCAACTATCCCAAAAACTTCAAATTTTATCAAATGGGCCCATTCTTTTCCACTTGATTTGGACTTGCCACATTACACCCGTGTCCTAGCTTCATCCTTGTGTCCATTTGTCAATTTTATTATTTTATTTGATTTTTTAATGAATTATTTCATTTTTAATCAAATTAAATCCAATAAAATCCAAACATTGATTATTTGATCTCTTTTTGGCTATTTCAGGATTGAATCATCATCATCAAGTGTATCAAATTCGTATCAAGCATTCCATGTGCAAAAAGATTTGATTTTTGGCAAATTAGGCAAGTTATCAATGGTGAATCAAATCCAATCTCAAGGCATTGATGTGGAAAGATTCAAGACAAATTTGTTGACCTAATGCCTTCTATGATACTTATACAAGCCAAAGCACACGAAATCAGAGGGGGAGGCTCAAGAACACCAAGAACCAAACTTGAAAAATTGACAAAAAAGTGTGAAACTGAAGTCATCCTTGGAGGCATTTTCAGAAGCGAAACTCAACATCAATCAATTGTTAGAGGTTCACTGAGTCAGAACCAACCCCTAGCAAGCTCTCACACGCTCTCAAACACACTGTAAGTGATACGCGGCCCCCCTCTGAGTTTGATTTCGTGTTTCAAAATCTATGCATCATTACAAGAAACCAATGGTATATTTGCAATCACTAGATAATTTCCAAGCTTTCCATATTATTTGATTGTGTTTATCTGCTCTATGGTGCAAAACGCCATTGTAGGGTTTCCTAGGTTTTTTTAGCGGTTTTTGTTACAGGTAAAATTAGACCTATTAATGGCCATGGACATGACCGGAGGAGAAAGACAAGCACAACCATGGCCTTGGATGGAGTTTATATGGCCTGAGATGGGTTTTTGAAATGACCTACGCTTTTAGCTGCGGATTTAAATCCGCAGTTAATTTCCTTGCAGACCTGAGGACAGGGACGACCACGTGCCCTCATCTGATTGCCCCATTCGAATGTTCGCGCATTATTTTTGTTCTGGAATATTAATGTTTTTTTTTCATATTAGCATTATTGTTGAATATACTAACAATAGAAACGTGTTGGCCTAGTGGAAAGAGGAGCTGGCAGTCACCAACATGACCTGGGTTCGAATCCCAGGTCCCCCCATTTGCATTTGTTATTTTTCTTCAGGTATTCCAGCGCGCTTCAGGAGTTGTAGCATACCATGCTCCCTCACTCAATCACTTGCCAGATGGCCCCAGGCCAGATCTGGTGGTCCAGATGGGATGTCCACCATGCTACAAAGTCAAAGTGCCACATGGAATCCAGGAAAGTCAGCCAGGCCAACGCCTAATGGGCCTCTGAATTGCCATTCTAACCCCCTAAACAGGCCCAAACCTCCTAACTCTTTCTATTTTTCTATTTCTTTTAATTATTTATTGTTATCATTTTTATATTAACTAACCAATTAAATCTTTTTCTTCATTAAAAATAAACCAAAAATATTTTCTTTATTAAAATCAAATTTCAGCATTTTATTTTTGTTAACAATATTAATTTAATTAAGTTAGTTTTAATTAGGAATAACTTTTAATATGTTTTTCAATAATTAAAATTAATTTAGACAATTAGGTTTTATTAACATTGATCAAATTTATTTTTATTTCTTTAAATATCAAAAATCCAAAAATATTATTTTCATTAATTAATTAATTAGTTTATTAATTTAATAGTTAATTTAGTTTGATTTCTCTCTTAATTAAAAAATAACCAAAAAATCTTTTCTTGAATAACAAAGGGTTAAAACCCTAGAACTTGCCCGATTTAATTTGCCGTACGCGATCCATTTTATTTCAATATTGTATTTGTTTCCGGAATGTAATAGATAATTAGGACTATCTTTATCGCTTTATTTATTTTCCGCATTTTAATTTCAAGGGTTGTTTTTGGCGATGTAAATACCCGACGCCTTGTAGTAGTTAGTTAAATTTCCGTAATTTAATTTCGGCAACTTATAAACTGTTAGATGTTTGATAATAGGAATGCATGACAAGATTGAACGTTTAAACCTAAAATCAACATAGATAACCACTAACATGTACAAAGACAAAATAACTGAAAAAATGACACACTCGCACATGCGCACTCTTAGGGTACACCCCGCTTGGTTGCCTTCGTACGCGGTCATTGAGTATAAGAAGTTTTAGAGGTCGCCCTCTTGTCCAAAGATCATAAGTTGCCTCGAAACAGTTGCCTCGGATAAAATGATCTAAGACATTAGGGTTACCGCTAAGGCGTCCTAACATTGCTTTAGTGACCGCACGTCCCTAAAATCGAATTGACCCTTAAACTCCAACGACGGTGCTACCTACTCAATCAATAGTAGGATAACATTCTCTAAAGGACATTAGCATATAACGATTCCTTTTTCGAGTAGGTGGATGGTTCTTAAGTACTTGCTCCTTCAAAAATCAAACAAATTTTCACACTTACACTCCTTTTCAAGACAAAATACTCTTTTCAAACCCACAAGCACAAAGAAAGCAAAATTTTGAAAACACTTGAGCAAGTACTTAAGAGCCCGTGGATAACCACGGATAAAAAGGGTGCTAACACCTTCCATTTCTATAATCTACCCCCCGGACCCGAGAAACATCTTGAAAAAGGAATTTTTCTGTGCTTTTTTCCTTTCCTTGTTGGATAAAATAAAAGACGGTGGCGACTCTTGCTTACCGCGACATTTTGCAAAAACAAACGCAAAACGCAAACCAGCATCCCAAAAAACGGTCAGTTCTTTCCCACCGTATCACAGAACTGGCAACTCTGTCGGGGACTCTTAATAAGTGGGGTGTACCTTAATATTAAATCATTGTATTATCAATTGTTTGCTTTGTATGCTTTATATTTGTGGGCTTGTATCGGAGTTACTATAGATCCTAACCCGGATCTGGGGATACCCTTTAGGTAAGTAGCAATAAATTGTGAGGGAACTGTACAGCGTAGACCGATACGGTTGAAGCAGTAGCTACGTTGGTGTGGCACTTTAGTCTGTACCGATATCCCTTGTGTTGGAACGAGGAGAATATGGGTCTTCTAAGGGGTCATTAAGCACCAACTAACCTTAGAAACTTTAAATTGACCAACTTGGCCATAGAATAGTAGCAGTATGCTACACTCATTGAGACTAAACTCTCGCGATGATTCCGGCTGCAAGAAAAGGTTGCTAAACTGGAATTATGACCGATCGAGGGTAGTCAGTGATATTGAGATCCTCTAGAACCCGGTTACTATTTTTAGGACAGGTTTGAACCAACTGAACTGAAAGAGGGTAATACCTAAGCTCCTTGCCAGCCTGAAATCTAAGGGCTCTCTGCGTGACTTGTGTGCGTTTACCATGTTTGCTATTTGTGGATACTTGTGGTGTGCTTTCTATCATGACATCATGACATCATAACATTGCATGCATCTTGCATTGGACTAACCTATTTCAAAGACATGAGGGATTCATCTTTGTTCTGTTTTGTAGGTCATGATGCCCATGCGTAGGAATACCATCCGAATCAACTTTATCCAGGTTCCCACCATGCTTAAAGAATTGGTTGCAAAGATGCCTGATACTACCTCCTTCATCAGAAGACATGGGTATCTTCTCAGTTTGGTTACCTCCAAATTGGACGAGCAAATGATGAGTGTCCTGGTCCAGTTATATGATCCATTGTACCATTGCTTTACTTTTCAGGACTATCAGTTGGTCCCCACCTTAGAAGAGTTCTCTGATCTGCTTGGTATCCCTATCCGGGAGCACACCCCGTTTACTGGTTGGGAGAAGGTCCTTAGTCCAGAAGAGATTGCTTCAGCCTTTCATATGACAAAGGATGAGGTAATGGCTAATTGGGAGACTAGAAGTGGAGCAAAGGGCTTTCTGACTAAGTTATTGGTTGGTAAGGCTGTTTATTTCTGGGATAGTCTAGACTTCAAGGCATTCGAAGATATTCTGGCTCTCCTGATATATGGCTTGGTATTGTTTCCGAACCCTGACTCCTTTGTTGATGTGAATGCAGTGAAAATCTTCATCTCTCGTAATCCTGTATCCACTCTCTTGGTTGACATTCTTCATCAGCTTTATGCCCGTACTGCTCGAAAGTGGGGAACCTTGATGTGTTGTGCTCCATTATTGGCGAGGTGGTTTATTTCGCACCTCCCCAAATTAGTGCTGAAGAACAAAGAAGGCGTGGGCTGGGCTTATAGAGTTATGTCTCTCTCTCATAATGACATCATCTGGACTATCAAGGGTATGGACGAGGTGGCTATTATTGATCGATGTGGGGAGTACCCCAATGTTCCACTGATAGGAACCAATGGAGGAATTACTTACAATCCATGCTTGGCCTTACGTCAGTTTGGGCAAGCCAGAAGAGAAGGACCTCATGAATTGCTAATGCCTAGTATCATCTTTGATTTTCAAGGGGATAGCGACGAGCAACGCCGCAAGTTCATAAGGGCTTGGGATAGAGTTCACAGATCTGATCCACATGAGCTGGGTCCAAAGACTTCACTTCCGATGGAGCCATATCTCAGATGGGTTCGTATCCGTGCCCAAAAGCTGGGTATGCCGTATGAAGCCGTCCTGCCTATCATTGTTGAAGTTGCTAATGAAGAAGGGGTTCTTCCGACCATCCTCCATCCTCACATGCCCACTGACATTGGGGCACTGAAAAGGTCTTGGATTCATCCTCACATGCCCCTGGGATCACCTTATGGCAGGATGATGCGCTTGATCACTAGATCCCCAACTTGATACTCTTGTCGTCTGACTTTCTTGTTAAATGCCTTGATCATCCGCATTTGATACGTTTGACCATGACAAATAGCAGTAAGTCTCTTTTCGTCGATTAAATTGAGCTGATCAAGTCGGGTCTGAATCCAGTCATCTTCGCTCAAACCTGCATCCTTCATAATCCAAAGAGAGGGTATCTGGACTTTAATGGGCAAGACGGCCTCCATGCCATATACCAAGGAATAGGGTGTTGCCCCTGTTGATGTTTGCGCTGAGGTACGGCACCCATGAAGAGCAAAAGGTAACATCTCGTGCCAATCTTTATATGTCACCGTCATCTTCTGCACATTCTTCTTAATGTTCTTATTAGCTGCTTCAACAACCCCATTCATCTTCGGCCGACAAGGAGAAGAGTTGTGATGTTGTATCTTAAACTACTTGCTGAGCTTGGTGATCATCTTATTATTGAGATTTGTACCATTTTCCGTAATGATCCTCTCTGGTACACCATATTGACAGATCAGATTGTGCCGAATAAACCGTGCCACAACGTTCTTGGTTACAATAGAAAAGGAAACTGCTTCAACCCTTTTTGTGAAGTAATCAATAGCTACTAGGATGAAATGATGCCCTTTGGACGCAGTAGGTCTGATCTCATCAATCATATCGATGCCCCACATTGCAAAAGGCCAAGGTGCTGTCAAGACGTACAAAGGTACTGGAGGTATGTGCACCTTATCAGCATAGACTTGGCACTTATGACAGGTCTGAGAATGCTGATAACATTCGGTTTCCATGGTAGACCAATAATATCCTGCCCGTAGGATCTTCTTTGCCATAGTGTGTCCACTGGAATGGGTTCCGAAAGTACCTTCATGTAATTCCTCCATGATCCTTTCTGCCTCGTTCTTATCCACACATCGCAACAAGGTCGAGTCATGGTTACGCTTGTAAAGGATGCCATTACTGATGAAGAACTTTGCCACGAATCTTCTCAGAAACTTTTTATCATTAACAGATGCCCCCTCAGGGTATTCCTGAGCCTCAAGATACCTCTTTACCTCGTGAAACCAAGGTTTCTCTGTTACCTCTGCAGTCTCAATGTCACAGTAATGTGCAGGTTCGTCCAACCTCTCAATGGTAATCTGGGGAGCCTCATTGTCCCATCTGACCTTGAACATAGAAGACATTGTAGCTAGCGCGTCCGCCAACTGATTCTCCTATCTAGGGAAGTGTTCAAAGGTTATCTCCTCGAAGTGTGGAAGCAAAGTCAATACATACTCTTTGTAAGGAATAAGATTTGGGTGTTTCATATCCCACTCGCCTTTGATCTGACTGATCACGAGAGCGGAATCTCCAAATACACTTAAGAACTTTATCCTTAGGTCAATAGCTGCTCGAAGACCCATAATGCACGCTTCATACTCTGCCATGTTGTTGGTGCAGTTGAAACATAATCGGGCGATGAACGGAGTATGACATCCTTCAGGAGATATGATCACGACGCTAATGCCATTACCCAAAGCATTTGAAGCTCCATCAAAGTACATAGACCATCGGGATCCCTCCTCAGGTCCTTCATCTGGTCCAGGTGTTTCATAGTCAGTCACCAACATGATGTTCTCATCCGGGAGTTCAAAGTTCGTAGACTGGTAAACATCCACTGCCTGATGCACCAAATGATCTGCAACACACTTCCCTTGATTGCTTGTTGGGTCGTGTATTGAATGTCATACTCAGTCAAGATCATCTGCCATCTTGCTATTCTTCCAGACAAGGCAGGCTTTTCGAAGATATACTTGATTGGATCCATCTTTGATATCAATAAAGTGGTGTGAGTCAGTATATACTGTCTCAGCCGGCGAGCAGCACATGCCAAAGCGCATCATGTTTTCTCAAGCAACGAGTATCGGGTCTCGCAGTCGGTAAACTTTTTGCTAAGGTAATAAATAACATGCTCTTTTCGGCCAAACTCGTCATGCTGCCCCAGCACGCACCCCATCGAATTATCGAGTACTGTCAAGTATAAGATCATAGGTCTCCCTTCCACTAGAAGCATTAGAATAGGTGGATCTTGGAGATATTCCTTGATTCTTTTGAAAGCGGCTTGACATTCATCGTTCCATTTTACCACTTGATCTTTCTTCAGTAGCTTGAAGATTGGTTCACAAGTAGTAGTCAGGTGTGAGATGAATCGGGCAATATAGTTCAGACGTCCCAAAAAGCCTCTGACTTCCTTTTCCGTTCAGGGAGCTGGCATTTCCTGTATAGCCTTCACCTTTGTAGGATCCACCTGAATGCCTTTATCACTAACAACGAAACCCAACAGCTTACCAGACCTCACTCCGAAGGTGCACTTGTTCGGGTTTAACCTCAACTTGTACAACTTCAACCTGTCAAATAGATTCTGAAGGTGGTCAAGATGTTCCTCTTCGGTCTGGGACCTTCCAATCATGTCGTCAACGTATACCTCAATCTCATGATGGATCATGTCATGGAATAGAGCGACCATGGCGCACTGATACGTTGCCCCAGCATTCTTCAATCCAAAAGGCATGACCTTGTAGCAAAATGTACCCCACTGAGTAACAAAGGTTGTCTTCTCCATATCCTCGGGAGCCATCTTAATCTGATTGTAACCGGAGAAACCATCCATAAAGGAGAAGACCTTATGCTGCGCGGTGTTATCAACCAGAACATCGATATGAGGCAGAGGGAAATCATCCTTGGGGCTCGCCATGTTCAGATCCCTATAGTCAACACACATTCGAATCTTACCATCTTTCTTCGGCACTGGAACCACGTTGGCGACCCACTGCGGGTAAGAAGTAACGGCTAGAAAACCGGCATCAAACTGTTTCATAACTTCAGCCTTGATTTTCTCGGACATCTCTGGGTGCATTCGGCGAACTTTTTGTTTCAATGGAGGACAATCTTCCTTGGTGGGCAGGCGGTGAACCACAATATCGGTATCCAACCCAGGCATATCTTCATAAGACCAGGAAAAGATCTCAAGATAGTCATGCAACATCTGTATCAACCGTTGCTTAACACTATACTCCAGATTTGCACTGATCTTGACCTCTTTCTTGTCTACTTCTGTACCCAGATTTACTGTTTCCACTGGCTCTTCATGCGGATGTATGGCCCTCTCTTCCTGAAGTAACAGTCTAGCAAGTTCACCAGGCACTTCATAATCATCCTCACCTTCGTCCTCGGCTTGGTTGATCGGACTTTCAAAGTCAAAACTGGCAGTAGCAAAGTCGTTATCAGTGGGATCCAGAGTGGATGTAGACCTGTATATGTGAGTGTGCGTAAAATAGTTGTTTTGCAAGATAGAAAAGAAAAACAAGGAGCACAAAAATTCATAATGCAATAAAACGTCCAATGCTTTTATTGATGATATATGGAAATGGCACATAATAAGCCCTCGAACAAAGCCACGGTGTCTCGGGTAAGGCACCGGGCCGTAAAGTTTAAAATTGTCTGTTACAAATTCAAAATAAAAGTCTATTACTGTGTAATAAAAGAAATTGGCACGAAGTCCTTTGCCGTCCAATTGCTTAATCCACCATCAGTAGTCGGGTAAATCCAGCTGTCAATATCATATTCTTCATCATCGTCTTCAATCATATTCACTTCAGGATTAGTAATACACAGGGGAGGTCTTCCAATCTGCGCACGCCGAACAGCCCTTTGAGCTTCTGCAGTAAAACCCAAACTGTGATACGGTGGGAGAACTGACTATGGTTTTGCGTTTGTTTTCGCAAATGTTTCGGTTGAGCAAGAGTCGCCACCGACTTTTTATTTTATCCTAAAGGAAAGGTTAAAAAAGCACAGCAAAAACCTTTTGAGATATTTCGTGGGTTCGGGGGGTAGATTATGAAAAGGGAAGGTATTAGCACCCTTTTCATCCATGGTTATCCATGGGCTCTTAGTTACTTGGTTTTTAGATCACTTGCCTCGATTTTCGATTGCTTGAAATTGTGGTGTGTGTGTGTGTGTTTTGAAAATGTTTTGGAAGAAGATGCCTTGTTTTAGGCAACCAATGTATTCGACTCGTGTTTGAGTGTTTTACAAAAGTGTGTATCTTTTCGAAAAGATGTTTCAAATGTTTTTGAGAGTTGTTTGAAGGTGTGCATGAAGTGTGGTTTGAAAAATAGGCAAGTGTTTTTGCAAGTTGATCTCAAGTAACTAAGAGTTTTGTCTACCCTATTGTACTCAAAGGTTTTCTCTATGTTTTCAACCTTTTTTAACAATTTTGTTCCACCATTGAATTTGATGGACAATCTTGCGTTTAGGATGTTTAACGGGACGGGCGCGGGTCATCGTATGGACCATGAATGCAATGGTGCCAAGTGTATTTGGCAATTTGCTTTGAAGGGACTATGATCATTCCATTTAGGCAACTTTCTAAAGCGTCATCGAGGGACTTATGATCATTTGAATTTGTTTTGCCAAAGATACTCGACGTGCAAGCATGACCCATTTTGGAAGGCAACGTGTGGGATTACCCTAGGGGGTGCAAGTGTGATTGTGTATTGATTTCATGTATTTATCTTGTATTAGGTTATCTAGCATTTGGTTTTATGTACATGCAAACCCTAGGTCTAAACATGGTATAATTTGAAAGCGGTAAATTGCGGAAATGTAAAGTCTACGCTATTACAAAATAAATATCCGGGAGTGGGGGTACAAATTTACAAATGGGGATGAGACTTTAGGAATATAGTGTCCAATAGATTACAACCAAATCGAATCGATCAAATGTAAATAATGTAATGTAACGTATAAGAATAGCGAATGTATGTGTATCAAGTGTATAATGTGAAATGCAAGTGTACGTGTACGTATATTTGTATATGTGTATGTAATTTATTTACAAGTTAAGAAAATGTGAATCTAAATGTATAATTAAGCATTGTTTAACTTTAAATGAAAAGAATTAAATGTTTATTTATTTAATTTGTAATCTTGTATATTTCTTTAATATGTACAAAAAGAAATTTTAAGAAAAGAAAATATTCTAAGTTTGAAAATTGTCATTTTACATTTTGATATAAAAATGTATCTTTATAATTTGTGTTTAATATATACAAAAGAATATTTTAATTAAATGTTAAGAATTTAGATGTATGTTAGAAAAATGTATTTTATTGATTATGTACAAAATAATGTTTTTTTTTAAGAAAAGAAAAATTATTAACTTAAAAATTGTTTTTATGCATTAATATTTTTTCTATACAAAACTAGTGGATTATCTCAAAAAAGGTTATGTTAAAAGAAAATAAACAAAAATTTTACTTTGTAAAAATAAAGGGAAATGGAAAGAAGAAATAAATGGGCTTGGGCCCAAACGAAAATAAAACAAAAAAAAATAGATAGAGAGAAAAAGGGGGTGTGTGTCCAACTTTCAGTGGGCTTAAGGTTGTTGAAAATGGGTGAGGCCCAAGTGGGTTTATGACTGTTTTAGGGTTAAACGAGTTGTTTCATTTTGGGACATTGGCTTAGGGTTTACAGCGCCGTTCGTTCTCTCTTCGTCTTCTCCGATCTCTCTTCATCTTCCTCAAAGCCATAGCCATCAGAACCATGTCTTTCCTCGTCTAAGCCAAACAATGTTGCTGTCTGTCTCTCCTCCCTGGGTCATTCAGCGACGTGACTTGAAGGTAACATTTTCTGAGTTATTCGAGTGAGGGTTTCCGTTTTTATGTTTTACATGTTTCGTTTCTGCTTATTACTTCTGACTTTAGTTTTGTGGTGGTTATGAAAAGGAAAAAAGGCTACCTTTTATTGGAGGGAGAGGCGGACGTGGCGGCGTCTGGGGGGCTTTGACGGCGAGGTGACGACGGTGATGACGAACACTGGGTGCTAGCTTTTATTCCTGGTTTGTGTTACTCTTTGCTTGTGTGATTCGGTGGGAGAACTGACTGTGGTTTGCGTTCGTATTCGCACTTGTGCGGTTGAGCAAGAGTCGCCACCGACTTTTTATTTTATCCTAAAGGAAAGGTTAAAAAAGCACAGCAAAAACCTTTTGAGATATTTCGTGGGTTCGGGGGGTAGATTATGAAAAGGGAAGGTATTAGCACCCTTTTCATCCATGGTTATCCATGGGCTCTTAGTTACTTGGTTTTTTAGATCACTTGCCTTGATTTTTTTGATTGCTTGAAAATGGTGTGTGTGAGTGTTTTTGAAAATGTTTTGGAAGAAGATGCCTTGTCTTAGGCTAACCTTGTAACAATTCTTTACTCGAATATTTTACAAAGGCGTGTATCTTTTCGAAAAGATGTTTCAAAATGTTTTTGAGAGTTTGTTTGAAAGTGTTGTGGATTATGGTTTTTGAAAAGAAGGCAAGTGTTTTTGCAAGTCGATCTCAAGTAACTAAGAGTTTTGTCTACCTTATTGTACTCAAATGTTTTTATTATGTTTTAACCCCTTTTTAACAATTTTGTTCCACCATTGAATTTGGTGGACAATCTTGCGTTTAGGAAGTTTATTCGGGACGGGCGCGGGTCATCGTATGGACCACGAATGCAATGGTGCCAAGTGTCTTTGGCAATTTGCTTTGAAGGGACTTGATCATTTTGATAGGCGACTTTCGAAAGCGTCATCGAGGGACTTATGATCATTTGATTTTTGTTTTGCCAAAGATACTCGACGTGCAAGCATGGCCCATTTTGGAAGGCAACATGTGGGATTACCCTAGAGGGTGCCAGTGTGATTGTGTATTGATTTCATGTATTTGTCTTGTATTAGGTTATCTAGCGTTTGATTTTATATACATGCAAACCCTAGGTCTAACCACGGTATAATTGAAAGCGGTAAATTGCGAAAATATAAAATCTACGCTATTACAAAATAGTATCCGGGAGTGGGGGTACATGTGTATGAATGGGGATGAGACTTATAGTATCCAATAAGTTACAACCAAATCGAATTTGCGATCAAATGTAAATGACGAATATCAATGTATAAGATAAACAAGTGTGTATAGGAGCAATGTGAATGTATTTGTATTGTGTAAGTGTGAGATGTATTGTGTAAGTGATTATTTACAAATACGACAAGGTGAAATTAATGTGTGTTAGGGTATTGTTGACCTAAATAGGTGTTTAATGAATCTTTGATTTGTATATTTTTAATATGTACAAAAGAATATGTTTTAATTGAATGTTTTAAGTTCTAATTTAAAAAAATGATGTTTTAAAAAAGAAAATATTTCTAAGTTTTAATTATGTATACCAAAAGTATTTTTCATTTGTTATGTACAAAAATGTTTTAATTAAAAGAAAGGGAAAAAGTCTTCAATCTTAATTATATGGTGTAATGAAAAAAAGGATATATCTTTATGTATTTGTGTTTTAATATATATTCAAAAATGTTTTAAATTAATTGAATTAAGTATATAGAAAAGAAAGTTTAAATTAGATAAAATGTGTTTTTACGTATTAGTATTAATGTGATATTTGTAATATAACAAGTTAAAAAAAGAATATATGGTTTACAAAAGGAAAGAGTTAGTGTTAATAAAATGTTTGTTAAAAAAAGGGGGTGTATTAGGTGTTTTTTGGGCTTTAGGCGCGTGTTGGAATGGGCCAGGCCCAGGATGCTGAAACAAGTTTTAGGGTTTTGTTAATCTGTTTTCATTTGAAACGCGTGGGGTTTATGAGCAGCGGCGCTTAAGCTTGTCTTCTTCGTCTTCCTCGTTTACACGTTCGCTTCTGAGCCTCTGAGTTTTTCGCCCGTTTGTCCATGGCCGCTGGCACTTCCGACCTCGTCTTCCCTCCAACAACACTTTGGGGCGACAGATTTAAGGTGATTTCATTTTTCTTATTTCATTAGGGTTTGTTGATTACTGCATGTTACGATTTTGATTCATCTCGATTCTAACTTCGTTTTTCTCACATGATCATCTGAGGTATTTTTGAAAGAAAGAAGAAAAAAAGAAGTGTTAACCTTGGAGATGGCAGAGGACGGTTGGGCGTACGCTAGGAGGCCGGGACGAGCGGGACGACAGTGAGGATGCTGGGCTTGCGCTTTGGTAACCTTTACCTTTTTGCTACTTTAGGGTTTGATGATGATTTTCTTTTGCACTGAAAACCCTTTTAAAATTCACTTCTTTATCTCTTCTCTTCGTTGGCTTGCCCTTTGAAAATTTTTCCTTTCTCAGTTGCCTCGAACTTGCCTTTGAACGCTTGTGTTGCCTATTTTGTATGCTATGTGTTGAACGCCTGTGATGTTAATTTCCTGAGGCTTGCCCGTGTATCTTCTTTGCCTTCTCGTGTTGCCTATTACTTTTCCTCTTCTTCTGACTTGTTATCTTGCTTTGAGCTGCTTTTGAATATGTTGAGCTTGTTGCCTTGAGATGAATGTGCTTTTGAACTTTGCCCTATGATGAACTTCTGAGGGCTTTTGTTGCCCTTCTGAATGCTTTGGTATCAGTATACTTTTGAATGCTTGTTTTTGCCCGATGATGTGTTCTTACTGAGGGCCTGATGTTTGGGGTTTGGAAATTGTGTTTTTGCTTAGGCAGTTCTCAGACAAGTTTGAGGTCTTTGGCATATTTTATGCTTCAGGTTTAGGCAGGTATGCTTTGAGGCTTCAGGCTTCATGTTGGTATGGATTTGTTAGGCTTCTTTAACAGATATGATGTTGGTTTATTATGCTTCAGGTTTTTAGGCCTAGCAGGTTAACTCAGGTTTTTTGACTTAACAGGTTAAAGGACTTAGCAGGTTTGGTTGTTATGGTTTTAGCCAGGTTTTTGTTTGACAGTAGGGTGAGTTTGGCCTGGTTTGAATTTGCTTCAGCAGGTTATGTTGGTATGGACCTATTTCTGGTTTATGATGTTTAGGCCTTATGGTAATGCAGTAGGCAGGCTGTGCTTCAGGTTTTGCATATGCAGGTTATGTATTTGGAGGATTTTTGCTTCTGCAGGTTGAATGCTTAGCAGTTTTTCTATATCTTTTCTTTTGTGTTGGTTTCCTCCCTTTTTCTTTCGTGAAAGTTCTGCCTCCTTATCTCTTACTGTCTTTGCTCTTTTGTATATCTTTCTATCTATGCCTGCCTAAAGCCTAAAAACCTGCATCTTTTCTCTTCTTTTTCTCTCTCTTTAGTACAAAAAAACATTTAAAATTGTTTATACTTGTACTTTCTCTGAAAAAGTAGACAGCTGGGAAATGATGAAGTTAATTTGTTTGCTTGCAATACAATTTTTCCTCTGCATTCTTCTCTCTTTTGACAGCTTTTGTGCTTGCTTGATATCTTGCCATATCCTCTTATTTGACAGCTTTTGACAGAAAGTTGGAATTTGGACTTGGTTGGCAATTCAGTTTGGACCTTTAGTTGGGTTTGAATTTGTGCAGTACCATTTAAGATTTGAACTTATGCAATTTTGGACAATTTTGAATTGTGCATTTTTTAAACTTGTGCATTCAAATAATTTGCAAACATTTTCACTCTTCTTTGTGAACCGGGAGAAATCCCGTGATTTGCAAAGAGGACTAACTGATCCCAGTTGTCGCTTTTAATGATGAGTCTAAATTAAACTGCCTGTCTCTTTTATTCAATTTAACTGTTATTTGACTTTTCCCCTTTTCTTTTGCAGATGAAAAATGGAGCACCGGAGCGAAGTGAAGAATGAAGAATTAGGGACTTAGAAAATGTTTAGAAAAAATAGGATAGTTTTTATTTTCAATTTAATTATTGTAAACCATTATTATTTTAAATACTTCGTAAATAAATACTTGTATCCAAATAATAATTGTAACAAATATTAAATATGAAATAAAAATTCTATTGATTCATTTAATTCTTTTCAATTCC
This sequence comes from Vicia faba, assembly GCA_948472305.1. NCBI lineage: Eukaryota > Viridiplantae > Streptophyta > Magnoliopsida > Fabales > Fabaceae > Vicia > Vicia faba. Next base: position 1,625,057,567 of record OX451736.1, read on the forward strand.
TTTTCAATTATTTACTTATCATTCATGGTTCCTTAAATTAAAATAAATGAAAATTAAATTCCAGATATTTAATTCTTAGAACCATAAATAATCAACTAAACATTGATTCTTCGTTGATCAAAATAAATGAACTTGACGTCTCCATCATTCAAAGCAACGCACAGTCAAACGCAATAACTGATCAGACGCAATCCTTTCTTACTGATTTCTTACCAAGCACTGTAAATCCAAACTGCGTATTTCTTTTGACTGGCTCAAACAAAACAACGTGAATTCAAACCAACTGCCTCTTTTACTGATTAAATCAAAACAATGCGAATTCAACCCGAATTTCGGAATAACTTGCAAAGTGCTGTGGAATTTTAATCTTTCTGAGAATATGCCCATAAAACCTTAATTCCTGATTAAATGCCAAAGAACGTTCACCTACTCAAAATTGAGCCAAAATCAACCAAAACCCTAAGGCAACTGTTTGGAGCAATCCAGAGTCCTAAAACCCTAATTTTTGTTTGACTGACGAGAAAAGTCCGTTTGTCCGATTCTTGAGCCAGTTTGAAAAGTCAGGAAATGCCTGAAGCTGAGATTTCTTGTGGAAAAATGCGAGGGCAAATTTTGGGGTACAACAGTTGCCCCTGTTCAATCTTCTTGGACCTGAAGAGTTAGATTGGCAAGTTTGCCTTTCGCGACTTGAAGGTAAAAGAAGATTGGACACTAAAGTGCCCAGAAAATTTGCACTCGGCGATGTGATGGTAGAGGTGAATGGGCTTAAAGATGCCATTTGGTGATGGGCTTAAAGATGCCATCTGATACGATAGAGTCTTGTCGGGGGATGGGCTTAGAGATGCCATCTGAGAATGGGCTTAAAGATGCCATTTGGCGACTGCTGGTAGGAGGATGGGCTTATAGATGCCATCTGGACATGTTGAACTGTATGTCAATGGTGAGTGGACGAGTATCAGAAAGGCATCCCTGTTTTGGAACATCTCTGAATTGGGGGTCTGAGCAAGCAATAGATTGACATCCACGTTTCGGAGAATCTGTAAACTATTTTCAAGAGTTGGGATTGAATAAGCAATAGAGCAACGTCCGTTGTTGGGAAGCGTCCGTAAACTTGTTTTCAAAAGTTGAGAAGAGTCTGAACAAGTCGGTAGATTGACATCCGTTGTAGGGAAGAATCTGTAAACTGTTTTCAAAAGTTGAGAAGAGTCTGAACAAGTCGGTAGATTGACATCCGTTGTAGGGAAGAATCTGTAAACTGTTTTCAGAAGTTGAGAAGAGTCTGAACAAGTTGGTAGATTAACATCCGTTGTAGGGAAGAATCTGTAAACTGTTTTCAGAAGTTGAGAAGAGTCTGAAAAAGTTGGTAGATTAACATCCGTTGTAGGGAAGAATCTGTAAACTGTTTTCAGAAGTTGAGAAGAGTCTGAACAAGTTGGTAGATTAACATCCGTTGTAGGGAAGAATCTGTAAACTGTTTTCAGAAGTCTTGAAGTTGAAGAGGAAACGGTGTAGGGTTTCCTGATGATGCGTTTGAATGGATCCGGAATAAGTATCAGAATGTCGCCGTGTCTGGGTCACATCTGAACTATTTCTGGATGAATCTCGGGAGGTGATCTTTATCTGTCGAATGATCTTACCTGAAAAGTAAAGGGTTAGTTGTATGCGATGTTATGATGCATGATGCGATGTATGTGACATTAATGTTTATGATATGAATGTAATGAATGTGCATGTAAGCTGATGAGCTATCTTGCTGAGGATAAATGAATCCTGGATGGCTGAAGACAAAAGAATCTTGATTGCTGCCGGGAAAATAAATCCTTGGTTGTTGCTGGGAGAAAAGAATTCCTGATGACCTCCACTGGGGAGTTCCAAACTAGTAGACTCATGTTGGGGAGGTAAGATTGAGAATCTTCAGCTCGTTAGGAAGTAACTCTGGCGACTTCACTGGGGAACTCAAGATTTGCCCTCCCAAAACTCTGTGGGGAGAAGGTTCAATGGTCTGGCTCCGTTGGGGATAATGAAGCTTGACTCTGAGTGGAGCTAGCTTGAGAAGAATCTGAATAAGTGATAGGTTAACATCCGTTACTTGGAGAACCCGTGAACTGTTTTCAGAAATCTTGAGATTGAATAAGCAATAGAGCGGCATCCGTTGTTGGGAAGCGTCCGTAAACTAATTTCAAAGGTTGCATCTGAACAAGCTGATAGATTAACATCCGTTGTTGGGAAGAATCCATAAACTGTTTTCAGAAGTCCTGAAGAAGAATCTGAACAAGTGATAGGTTAACATCCGTTGTTGGGAAGAATCCATAAAATGTTTTCAGAAGTCTGGAGAAGAAACTGAACAAGCGATAGGTTAACATCCGTTTACTTGGAGAACCCGTGAACTGTTTTCAGAAGTCTTGAAGTTGAATCAGCAATAGAGCCGCATCCGTTGTTGGGAAGCGTCCGTAAACTAATTTCAAAGGTTGCATCTGAACAAGCTGATAGATTAACATCCGTTGTTGGGAAGAATCCATAAACTGTTTTCAGAAGTCTTGAAGAAGAATCTGAACAAGTGATAGGTTAACATCCGTTGTTGGGAAGAATCCATAAACTGTTTTCAGAAGTCTGGAGAAGAAACTGAACAAGCGATAGGTTAACATCCGTTTACTTGGAGAACCCGTGAACTGTTTTCAGAAGTCTTGAAGTTGAATCAGCAATAGAGCCGCATCCGTTGTTGGGAAGCGTCCGTAAACTAATTTCAAAGGTTGCATCTGAACAAGCTGATAGATTAACATCCGTTGTTGGGAAGAATCCATAAACTGTTTTTAGAAGTCTTGAAGAGGAACCGGTGTAGGGCTTCCTGATGATGAGCTCGTGTAAAACTGCATCGGTTTTTGAACACTTTTGACATTCGAATGCCCCAAGTGGTGATGTAGATAAATTCCTGGCTTATTACAGGTGTTGGTCTACAATCGGTCGTTCACAGATGTTTTCCTGGGTTGTTACAGGTGTTGATCTGGAATTCTTCAGACGTGCTCTGGCTGGATACAGGAATCGAATCTGGAAGGGTGATAGTTGATAGATATGCCCTGGCTGGATACAGGAATCGAATCTTCAAACTCTTCAGACGTGCCCTGGCTAGATACAGGAATCGAGTCTGGAAATGTAATAGTTAATTTGTTGAACACTTTTGACATTCGAATGCCCCAAGTGGTGAAGAAGGAGTCTTGAATCAGATTACTCTGCATATTGAGAGATTTCTTGAAATCTTGACTGGACTGCCCCAGGTTAACTGAACTTTGAAAGATCTGTTGGACCTTGACTGGACTGCCCCAGGTTAATTGAATTGTGACATGCCATGCCCCTTGCTGATAGGAGATTTGCAATGGAAGTGTTATCCTCTTGAAGTGATTTTTACTTACTGAGAGAATTTTCGTTCCTCCGAACATTCGCTGTATGAATTTCTTCGCTGTCAAACAAAAAGCCAAATGCAGACAGTGATATTTAAGCAATGCAAAGTCTATGTTTGTCTCGAAGTTTTGAAAAATGCGTTTTTTAGCAGAAAACTTTTCATAAGACAAGTTAACACAAGATTTAGAGTAAGTCGTACAGGAGTCAGGATACCTTTTGTAACAGTATGCTTTCAAACTAACCCATGCTTCAATTAGGACTTTTGAAGGGTTGTAACGTGGCTTGGTTCACGGTTTAAGAAACAAAGGATAAAGGCTCAAAGTATATTTGTACCCACCCGCTCTTCGTGATGTCCTTCAACCTAAACTCAGTTAATTGCGTCATACTCTGTTTTAAGTTTGGAACGACTTTTGGGCGATGGTTCACCTAGTTGAATTTGGGGAGACAGTCATCATCTCCTTTTTCTTTTCCAACGCTTTTCGTGTTGTTGAGGACTTTGTAGTGACCTCACTATTTTGATTTTGATTTGTTATCCCTAACTTTTGCCTGACTGTTACCGTTTTCCGGGATTACTGTCAGCGGGATGCCCCAGCTTTCTTAAGCCTTCTTTATAGGTTTTGGCTCAGCGGGCTTTTTCTTTTTGAGAGATTGACTGTCTATGTGGTAGGGAACCACCCTTGTATTTTGATTCCAAACAAATGTTTTCTTTTTTTTTTGACATCGTTCGTTGTATTAAGAACCGAGAGTTTGCGACTTCAATGTGCATTTTCTTTTGAATTAACTGAGATACTACCCGGCCCCAGGTTTATATCAAAGGTTTTGATTGTTTAGAACAGAAAACTCTTACTTCTTTGGCTCGAAGGGGTTGACTAGGGATTAACTTCCTTATAACTCCAGTGTTTGGGAATTGAAAGAAATGCCTGTACATCATCAGCAAGGTTTGTTCAAAAGCATACTGTATAAGATCACGATATTGTTTCGTCATCCTCCCTCTAAAGGCTTGCAGCTTTTTATCAAGAGTCAAATATCATAAAGAAAAGCATAAGAGTAGTGAAACGAATGGATGAATTCAAGACAAACATATGCAATGCATTAATGAAAACAGAGTTTAACATCAACAGATAATTGTTTGACAGCAAAAGAAATTACAACTTTGAAAATTCAAAAAGAAGCAAAAGTCTTTTAGCTTGAGCTTCGTCACTTCAAGTGGAGAACCCTTTAACGGAAGATTTTCATCTCGCCGTCTGGCATGAATTCCAGCACCCCAATGTCGATCAGATCTTGAATCTTGTTCTTCAAGGCCCAACAGTCGTTGGTGTCGTGTCCCGGGCTGTAGGAGTGGTAAACACAGAATGCGTCGGGATGATAGTGAGGAGAGGAGATATTGGGCTTCTGAGGAGGGTCCTTTAAGGTAAGCAAGTTAACCTCCATCAGGCGCTTCAGTATGAAGAACGATGGTATTTCAGTCTCCGTGAACTGTCTTCCCGACTTCTGTTGCTTACGCCGATTGCCCCGTTGACGCTGGCGAGATTGTTGATGGGTTTGTGACCCTGAAGCGAGCAAAGGAGCTTTCCCCTTGTCTTCTTGAGTGGATGGAGGCTGAGCGGTGACTTGCTCTTCGACCTCAGATGCTTGCCCCAGTTGGTTGTTTGGAAGCAATTGGCGGACAAGAACTCTAAGTTCCTCTTGTCTTTGAGATAGGTCTTGGATGAGAGCCATCTGGCCCACCAACTGTCCCATCACTTGGGTCCTTAAGGTTGTCAGATCAAACTGCAGCTCCGCAAGCTGGTCACTCCTGGCATTGTTGGAATTCTCCAAGCCCTTTGTGAGGAGAGCTTTCATCTCTTCCTGCCCCAAAGACAAGTTCAGGAACATCTCCTGCAGCTGAGCAGTCTGGTCTTGGATGTCTTTGACAGACCTTTCTAGCGCCATCTCTTGCTGAAATAAACAGCAGGAGAGTAAGGAAGCCTGAAAAAGGAAAGACTGTCAAAATGCAATGCATGATATGCGGATGCATGCTTTCAAGGATCTCTTGGGGTAAACACAAGAAAATGTTAGAGGTTGAACTCTGCTCTTGGATTGGGGATCTCTGCACCGGTGGGCGTCTTTCCACGAGAATCGAGCTCACCATGTCGAGTGGGTCATAGCCACTGATTCAAGTTGTTGTACTTGATCTTTGTTTGGAGAACTTTGTATCGATGGATGTCTTTCCACGAGAATCAAGCTCACCATGTCGAGTGGGTCATAGCCACTGATTCAAGTTGTTGTACTTGATCTTTGATTGGATTGGTTAGAGGAGAAACCCCTTGCCCCTTGATAGACGTCTGGTTCAACATAACCCTGCATCAAAAGAAACCTCGAGATCTATGAAATGGTTATTGAAAATGCTATGGTATGATGTCATGATGTCATGTACATGTATGCACAAGCAAGTGAGTGTATATACAGGCAAACATATTCACACAAAGCAGACAAGTCCTTAGGTTGAGGCTTGTATGAGGTTCAGGTACTACCCTCTTGAAGTTAGTTGGCTCATCCTGTCCTAAAATAGAAACCGGGTTCTAAGGAGCTCAATATCATTGGATTGTTTTATGTGTTCATCGTTTCGGTTTAGCCACTTACTGGCGACCAAAATATTCCAAGAAAACAATCCTCAAAAGAGTGTAGTATCGAGGATCTACCAACTTCGGACTGCACCAAAGTCGATCATCTCACTACCCCTAAAAAGGCTAAGATGGTCAATTACGGTTCTAAGAGTTCGTTAGTGCTTCATGACATCACATAGCGGCCCCGTACTCTCCTTGACTACTCAAGGGTTACCGGAACTCACAAATATGTCACACTAACATAGCTTACTGCTTCAACCATGTCGGTATACCCCTCACAGTTCCCTCGCAGTTTTTTGCTATTTACCTAAAAAGGTGCCCCAACTCCGGGTGTAGGATTTACAATAAAACCCAAGCAAGACCCAAAAGATAAATCAATCAAGTCAATTAAAGCAAGAAAATAAAAGGTGATCTAAACCCTAAGGTAACCCCACTCAAATTAAAAATTCCCCAGCAGAGTCGCCAGTTCTGTGATTCGGTGGGAGAACTGACTGTGGTTTGCGTTCGTATTCGCACTTGTGCGGTTGAGCAAGAGTCGCCACCGACTTTTTATTTTATCCTAAAGGAAAGGTTAAAAAAGCACAGCAAAAACCTTTTGAGATATTTCGTGGGTTCGGGGGGTAGATTATGAAAAGGGAAGGTATTAGCACCCTTTTCATCCATGGTTATCCATGGGCTCTTAGTTACTTGGTTTTTTAGATCACTTGCCTTGATTTTTTTGATTGCTTGAAAATGGTGTGTGTGAGTGTTTTTGAAAATGTTTTGGAAGAAGATGCCTTGTCTTAGGCTAACCTTGTAACAATTCTTTACTCGAATATTTTACAAAGGCGTGTATCTTTTCGAAAAGATGTTTCAAAATGTTTTTGAGAGTTTGTTTGAAAGTGTTGTGGATTGTGGTTTTTGAAAAGAAGGCAAGTGTTTTTGCAAGTCGATCTCAAGTAACTAAGAGTTTTGTCTACCTTATTGTACTCAAAGGTTTTTGTTATGTTTTAACCCCTTTTTAACAATTTTGTTCCACCATTGAATTTAGTGGACAATCTTGCGTTTAGGAAGTTTATTCGGGACGGGCGCGGGTCATCGTATGGACCACGAATGCAATGGTGCCAAGTGTCTTTGGCAATTTGCTTTGAAGGGACTTGATCATTTTGATAGGCGACTTTCAAAAGCGTCATCGAGGGACTTATGATCATTTGATTTTTGTTTTGCCAAAGATACTCGACGTGCAAGCATGGCCCATTTTGGAAGGCAACATGTGGGATTACCCTAGAGGGTGCCAGTGTGATTGTGTATTGATTTCATGTATTTTTCTTGTATTAGGTTATCTAGCGTTTGATTTTATATACATGCAAACCCTAGGTCTAACCACGGTATAATTGAAAGCGGTAAATTGCGAAAATATAAAATCTACGCTATTACAAAATAGTATCCGGGAGTGGGGGTACATGTGTATGAATGGGGATGAGACTTATAGTATCCAATAAGTTACAACCAAATCGAATTTGCGATCAAATGTAAATGACGAATATCAATGTATAAGATAAACAAGTGTGTATAGGAGCAATGTGAATGTATTTGTATTGTGTAAGTGTGAGATGTATTGTGTAAGTGATTATTTACAAATACGACAAGGTGAAATTAATGTGTGTTAGGGTATTGTTGACCTAAATAGGTGTTTAATGAATCTTTGATTTGTATATTTTTAATATGTACAAAAGAATATGTTTTAATTGAATGTTTTAAGTTCTAATTAAAAAAAAATGATGTTTTAAAAAAGAAAATATTTCTAAGTTTTAATTATGTATACCAAAAGTATTTTTCATTTGTTATGTACAAAAATGTTTTAATTAAAAGAAAGGGAAAAAAGTCTTCAATCTTAATTATATGGTGTAATGAAAAAAGGATATATCTTTATGTATTTTTGTTTTAATATATATTCAAAAATGTTTTAAATTAATTGAATTAAGTATATAGAAAAGAAAGTTTAAATTAGATAAAATGTGTTTTTACGTATTAGTATTAATGTGATATTTGTAATATAACAAGTTAAAAAAAGAATATATGGTTTACAAAAAGAAAGAGTTAGTGTTAATAAAACGTTTGTTAAAAAAAGGGGGTGTATTAGGTGTTTTTTGGGCTTCAGGCGCGTGTTGGAATGGGCCAGGCCCAGGATGCTGAAACAAGTTTTAGGGTTTTGTTAATCTGTTTTCATTTGAAACGCGTGGGGTTTGTGAGCAGCGGCGCTTAAGCTTGTCTTCTTCGTCTTCCTCGTTTACACGTTCGCTTCTGAGCCTCTGAGTTTTTCGCCCGTTTGTCCATGGCCGCTGGCACTTCCGACCTCGTCTTCCCTCCAACAACACTTTGGGGCGACAGATTTAAGGTGATTTCATTTTTCTTATTTCATTAGGGTTTGTTGATTACTGCATGTTACGATTTTGATTCATCTCGATTCTAACTTCGTTTTTCTCACATGATCATCTGAGGTATTTTTGAAAGAAAGAAGAAAAAAAGAAGTGTTAACCTTGGAGATGGCAGAGGACGGTTGGGCGTACGCTAGGAGGCCGGGACGAGCGGGACGACAGTGAGGATGCTGGGCTTGCGCTTTGGTAACCTTTACCTTTTTGCTACTTTAGGGTTTGATGATGATTTTCTTTTGCACTGAAAACCCTTTTAAAATTCACTTCTTTATCTCTTCTCTTCGTTGGCTTGCCCTTTGAAAATTTTTCCTTTCTCAGTTGCCTCGAACTTGCCTTTGAACGCTTGTGTTGCCTATTTTGTATGCTATGTGTTGAACGCCTGTGATGTTAATTGCCTGAGGCTTGCCCGTGTATCTTCTTTGCCTTCTCGTGTTGCCTATTACTTTTCCTCTTCTTCTGACTTGTTATCTTGCTTTGAGCTGCTTTTGAATATGTTGAGCTTGTTGCCTTGAGATGAATGTGCTTTTGAACTTTGCCCTATGATGAACTTCTGAGGGCTTTTGTTGCCCTTCTGAATGCTTTGGTATCAGTATACTTTTGAATGCTTGTTTTTGCCCGATGATGTGTTCTTACTGAGGGCCTGATGTTTGGGGTTTGGAAATTGTGTTTTTGCTTAGGCAGTTCTCAGACAAGTTTGAGGTCTTTGGCATATTTTATGCTTCAGGTTTAGGCAGGTATGCTTTGAGGCTTCAGGCTTCATGTTGGTATGGATTTGTTAGGCTTCTTTAACAGATATGATGTTGGTTTATTATGCTTCAGGTTTTTAGGCCTAGCAGGTTAACTCAGGTTTTTTGACTTAACAGGTTAAAGGACTTAGCAGGTTTGGTTGTTATGGTTTTAGCCAGGTTTTTGTTTGACAGTAGGGTGAGTTTGGCCTGGTTTGAATTTGCTTCAGCAGTTTATGTTGGTATGGACCTGTTTCTGGTTTATGATGTTTAGGCCTTATGGTAATGCAGTAGGCAGGCTGTGCTTCAGGTTTTGCATATGCAGGTTATGTATTTGGAGGATTTTTGCTTCTGCAGGTTGAATGCTTAGCAGTTTTTCTATATCTTTTCTTTTGTGTTGGTTTCCTCCCTTTTTCTTTCGTGAAAGTTCTGCCTCCTTATCTCTTACTGTCTTTGCTCTTTTGTATATCTTTCTATCTATGCCTGCCTAAAGCCTAAAAACCTGCATCTTTTCTCTTCTTTTTCTCTCTCTTTAGTACAAAAAAACATTAAAAATTGTTTATACTTGTACTTTCTCTGAAAAAGTAGACAGCTGGGAAATGATGAAGTTAATTTGTTTGCTTGCAATACAATTTTTCCTCTGCATTCTTCTCTCTTTTGACAGCTTTTGTGCTTGCTTGATATCTTGCCATATCCTCTTATTTGACAGCTTTTGACAGAAAGTTGGAATTTGGACTTGGTTGGCAATTCAGTTTGGACCTTTAGTTGGGTTTGAATTTGTGCAGTACCATTTGAGATTTGAACTTATGCAATTTTGGACAATTTTGAATTGTGCATTTTTTAAACTTGTGCATTCAAATAATTTGCAAACATTTTCACTCTTCTTTGTGAACCGGGAGAAATCCCGTGATTTGCAAAGAGGACTAACTGATCCCAGTTGTCGCTTTTAATGATGAGTCTAAATTAAACTGCCTGTCTCTTTTATTCAATTTAACTGTTATTTGACTTTTCCCCTTTTCTTTTGCAGATGAAAAATGGAGCACCGGAGCGAAGTGAAGAATGAAGAATTAGGGACCTAGAAAATGTTTAGAAAAAATAGGATAGTTTTTATTTTCAATTTAATTATTGTAAACCATTATTATTTTAAATACTTCGTAAATAAATACTTGTATCCAAATAATAATTGTAACAAATATTAAATATGAAATAAAAATTCTATTGATTCATTTAATTCTTTTCAATTCCTTTTCAATTATTTACTTATCATTCATGGTTCCTTAAATTAAAATAAATGAAAATTAAATTCCAGATATTTAATTCTTAGAACCATAAATAATCAACTAAACATTGATTCTTCGTTGATCAAAATAAATGAACTTGACGTCTCCATCATTCAAAGCAACGCACAGTCAAACGCAATAACTGATCAGACGCAATCCTTTCTTACTGATTTCTTACCAAGCACTGTAAATCCAAACTGCGTATTTCTTTTGACTGGCTCAAACAAAACAACGTGAATTCAAACCAACTGCCTCTTTTACTGATTAAATCAAAACAATGCGAATTCAACCCGAATTTCGGAATAACTTGCAAAGTGCTGTGGAATTTTAATCTTTCTGAGAATATGCCCATAAAACCTTAATTCCTGATTAAATGCCAAAGAACGTTCACCTACTCAAAATTGAGCCAAAATCAACCAAAACCCTAAGGCAACTGTTTGGAGCAATCCAGAGTCCTAAAACCCTAATTTTTGTTTGACTGACGAGAAAAGTCCGTTTGTCCGATTCTTGAGCCAGTTTGAAAAGTCAGGAAATGCCTGAAGCTGAGATTTCTTGTGGAAAAATGCGAGGGCAAATTTTGGGGTACAACAGTTGCCCCTGTTCAATCTTCTTGGACCTGAAGAGTTAGATTGGCAAGTTTGCCTTTCGCGACTTGAAGGTAAAAGAAGATTGGACACTAAAGTGCCCAGAAAATTTGCACTCGGCAATGTGATGGTAGAGGTGAATGGGCTTAAAGATGCCATTTGGTGATGGGCTTAAAGATGCCATCTGATACGATAGAGTCTTGTCGGGGGATGGGCTTAGAGATGCCATCTGAGAATGGGCTTAAAGATGCCATTTGGCGACTGCTGGTAGGAGGATGGGCTTATAGATGCCATCTGGACATGTTGAACTGTATGTCAATGGTGAGTGGACGAGTATCAGAAAGGCATCCCTGTTTTGGAACATCTCTGAATTGGGGGTCTGAGCAAGCAATAGATTGACATCCACGTTTCGGAGAATCTGTAAACTATTTTCAAGAGTTGGGATTGAATAAGCAATAGAGCAACGTCCGTTGTTGGGAAGCGTCCGTAAACTTGTTTTCAAAAGTTGAGAAGAGTCTGAACAAGTCGGTAGATTGACATCCGTTGTAGGGAAGAATCTGTAAACTGTTTTCAAAAGTTGAGAAGAGTCTGAACAAGTCAGTAGATTGACATCCGTTGTAGGGAAGAATCTGTAAACTGTTTTCAGAAGTTGAGAAGAGTCTGAACAAGTTGGTAGATTAACATCCGTTGTAGGGAAGAATCTGTAAACTGTTTTCAGAAGTTGAGAAGAGTCTGAAAAAGTTGGTAGATTAACATCCGTTGTAGGGAAGAATCTGTAAACTGTTTTCAGAAGTTGAGAAGAGTCTGAACAAGTTGGTAGATTAACATCCGTTGTAGGGAAGAATCTGTAAACTGTTTTCAGAAGTCTTGAAGTTGAAGAGGAAACGGTGTAGGGTTTCCTGATGATGCGTTTGAATGGATCCGGAATAAGTATCAGAATGTCGCCGTGTCTGGGTCACATCTGAACTATTTCTGGATGAATCTCGGGAGGTGATCTTTATCTGTCGAATGATCTTACCTGAAAAGTAAAGGGTTAGTTGTATGCGATGTTATGATGCATGATGCGATGTATGTGACATTAATGTTTATGATATGAATGTAATGAATGTGCATGTAAGCTGATGAGCTATCTTGCTGAGGATAAATGAATCCTGGATGGCTGAAGACAAAAGAATCTTGATTGCTGCCGGGAAAATAAATCCTTGGTTGTTGCTGGGAGAAAAGAATTCCTGATGACCTCCACTGGGGAGTTCCAAACTAGTAGACTCATGTTGGGGAGGTAAGATTGAGAATCTTCAGCTCGGTAGGAAGTAACTCTGGCGACTTCACTGGGGAACTCAAGATTTGCCCTCCCAAAACTCTGTGGGGAGAAGGTTCAATGGTCTGGCTCCGCTGGGGATAATGAAGCTTGACTCTGAGTGGAGCTAGCTTGAGAAGAATCTGAATAAGCGATAGGTTAACATCCGTTACTTGGAGAACCCGTGAACTGTTTTCAGAAATCTTGAGATTGAATAAGCAATAGAGCGGCATCCGTTGTTGGGAAGCGTCCGTAAACTAATTTCAAAGGTTGCATCTGAACAAGCTGATAGATTAACATCCGTTGTTGGGAAGAATCCATAAACTGTTTTCAGAAGTCCTGAAGAAGAATCTGAACAAGTGATAGGTTAACATCCGTTGTTGGGAAGAATCCATAAAATGTTTTCAGAAGTCTGGAGAAGAAACTGAACAAGCGATAGGTTAACATCCGTTTACTTGGAGAACTCGTGAACTGTTTTCAGAAGTCTTGAAGTTGAATCAGCAATAGAGCCGCATCCGTTGTTGGGAAGCGTCCGTAAACTAATTTCAAAGGTTGCATCTGAACAAGCTGATAGATTAACATCCGTTGTTGGGAAGAATCCATAAACTGTTTTCAGAAGTCTTGAAGAAGAATCTGAACAAGTGATAGGTTAACATCCGTTGTTGGGAAGAATCCATAAACTGTTTTCAGAAGTCTGGAGAAGAAACTGAACAAGCGATAGGTTAACATCCGTTTACTTGGAGAACCCGTGAACTGTTTTCAGAAGTCTTGAAGTTGAATCAGCAATAGAGCCGCATCCGTTGTTGGGAAGCGTCCGTAAACTAATTTCAAAGGTTGCATCTGAACAAGCTGATAGATTAACATCCGTTGTTGGGAAGAATCCATAAACTGTTTTTAGAAGTCTTGAAGAGGAACCGGTGTAGGGCTTCCTGATGATGAGCTCGTGTAAAACTGCATCGGTTTTTGAACACTTTTGACATTCGAATGCCCCAAGTGGTGATGTAGATAAATTCCTGGCTTATTACAGGTGTTGGTCTACAATCGGTCGTTCACAGATGTTTTCCTGGGTTGTTACAGGTGTTGATCTGGAATTCTTCAGACGTGCTCTGGCTGGATACAGGAATCGAATCTGGAAGGGTGATAGTTGATAGATATGCCCTGGCTGGATACAGGAATCGAATCTTCAAACTCTTCAGACGTGCCCTGGCTAGATACAGGAATCGAGTCTGGAAATGTAATAGTTAATTTGTTGAACACTTTTGACATTCGAATGCCCCAAGTGGTGAAGAAGGAGTCTTGAATCAGATTACTCTGCATATTGATAGATTTCTTGAAATCTTGACTGGACTGCCCCAGGTTAACTGAACTTTGAAAGATCTGTTGGACCTTGACTGGACTGCCCCAGGTTAATTGAATTGTGACATGCCATGCCCCTTGCTGATAGGAGATTTGCAATGGAAGTGTTATCCTCTTGAAGTGATTTTTACTTACTGAGAGAATTTTCGTTCCTCCGAACATTCGCTGTATGAATTTCTTCGCTGTCAAACAAAAAGCCAAATGCAGACAGTGATATTTAAGCAATGCAAAGTCTATGTTTGTCTCGAAGTTTTGAAAAATGCGTTTTTTAGCAGAAAACTTTTCATAAGACAAGTTAACACAAGATTTAGAGTAAGTCGTACAGGAGTCAGGATACCTTTTGTAACAGTATGCTTTCAAACTAACCCATGCTTCAATTAGGACTTTTGAAGGGTTGTAACGTGGCTTGGTTCACGGTTTAAGAAACAAAGGATAAAGGCTCAAAGTATATTTGTACCCACCCGCTCTTCGTGATGTCCTTCAACCTAAACTCAGTTAATTGCGTCATACTCTGTTTTGAGTTTGGAACGACTTTTGGGCGATGGTTCACCTAGTTGAATTTGGGGAGACAGTCATCATCTCCTTTTTCTTTTCCAACGCTTTTCGTGTTGTTGAGGACTTTGTAGTGACCTCACTATTTTGATTTTGATTTGTTATCCCTAACTTTTGCCTGACTGTTACCGTTTTCCGGGATTACTGTCAGCGGGATGCCCCAGCTTTCTTAAGCCTTCTTTATAGGTTTTGGCTCAGCGGGCTTTTTCTTTTTGAGAGATTGACTGTCTATGTGGTAGGGAACCACCCTTGTATTTTGATTCCAAACAAATGTTTTCTTTTTTTTTTTGACATCGTTCGTTGTATTAAGAACTGAGAGTTTGCGACTTCAATGCGCATTTTCTTTTGAATTAACTGAGATACTACCCGGCCCCAAGTTTATATCAAAGGTTTTGATTGTTTAGAACAGAAAACTCCTACTTCTTTGGCTCGAAGGGGTTGACTAGGGATTAACTTCCTTATAACTCCAGTGTTTGGGAATTGAAAGAAATGCCTGTACATCATCAGCAAGGTTTGTTCAAAAGCATACTGTATAAGATCACGATATTGTTTCGTCATCCTCCCTCTAAAGGCTTGCAGCTTTTTATCAAGAGTCAAATATCATAAAGAAAAGCATAAGAGTAGTGAAACGAATGGATGAATTCAAGACAAACATATGCAATGCATTAATGAAAACAGAGTTTAACATCAACAGATAATTGTTTGACAGCAAAAGAAATTACAACTTTGAAAATTCAAAAAGAAGCAAAAGTCTTTTAGCTTGAGCTTCGTCACTTCAAGTGGAGAACCCTTTAACGGAAGATTTTCATCTCGCCGTCTGGCATGAATTCCATCACCCCAATGTCGATCAGATCTTGAATCTTGTTCTTCAAGGCCCAACAGTCGTTGGTGTCGTGTCCCGGGCTGTAGGAGTAGTAAACACAGAATGCGTCAGGATGATAGTGAGGAGAGGAGATATTGGGCTTCTGAGGAGGGTCCTTTAAGGTAAGCAAGTTAACCTCCATCAGGCGCTTCAGTATGAAGAACGATGGTATTTCAGTCTCCGTAAACTGTCTTCCCGACTTCTGTTGCTTACGCCGATTACCCCGTTGACGCTGGCGAGATTGTTGATGGGTTTGTGACCCTGAAGCGAGTAAAGGAGCTTTCCCCTTGTCTTCTTGAGTGGATGGAGGCTGAGCGGTGACTTGCTCTTCGACCTCAGATGCTTGCCCCAGTTGGTTGTTTGGAAGCAATTGGCGGACAAGAACTCTGAGTTCCTCTTGTCTTTGAGATAGGTCTTGGATGAGAGCCATCTGGCCCACCAACTGTCCCATCACTTGGGTCCTTAAGGTTGTCAGATCAAACTGCAGCTCCGCAAGCTGGTCACTCCTGGCATTGTTGGAATTCTCCAAGCCCTTTGTGAGGAGAGCTTTCATCTCTTCCTGCCCCAAAGACAAGTTCAGGAACATCTCCTGCAGCTGAGCAGTCTGGTCTTGGATGTCTTTGACAGACCTTTCTAGCGCCATCTCTTGCTGAAATAAACAGCAGGAGAGTAAGGAAGCCTGAAAAAGGAAAGACTGTCAAAATGCAATGCATGATATGCGGATGCATGCTTTCAAGGATCTCTTGGGGTAAACACAAGAAAATGTTAGAGGTTGAACTCTGCTCTTGGATTGGGGATCTCTGCACCGGTGGGCGTCTTTCCACGAGAATCGAGCTCACCATGTCGAGTGGGTCATAGCCACTGATTCAAGTTGTTGTACTTGATCTTTGTTTGGAGAACTTTGTATCGATGGATGTCTTTCCACGAGAATCAAGCTCACCATGTCGAGTGGGTCATAGCCACTGATTCAAGTTGTTGTACTTGATCTTTGATTGGATTGGTTAGAGGAGAAACCCCTTGCCCCTTGATAGACGTCTGGTTCAACATAACCCTGCATCAAAAGAAACCTCGAGATCTTTGAAATGGTTATTGAAAATGCTATGGTATGATGTCATGATGTCATGTACATGTATGCACAAGCAAGTGAGTGTATATACAGGCAAACATATTCACACAAAGCAGACAAGTCCTTAGGTTGAGGCTTGTATGAGGTTCAGGTACTACCCTCTTGAAGTTAGTTGGCTCATCCTGTCCTAAAATAGAAACCGGGTTCTAAGGAGCTCAATATCATTGGATTGTTTTATGTGTTCATCGTTTCGGTTTAGCCACTTACTGGCGACCAAAATATTCCAAGAAAACAATCCTCAAAAGAGTGTAGTATCGAGGATCTACCAACTTCGGACTGCACCAAAGTCGATCATCTCACTACCCCTAAAAAGGCTAAGATGGTCAATTACGGTTCTAAGAGTTCGTTAGTGCTTCATGACATCACATAGCGGCCCCGTACTCTCCTTGACTACTCAAGGGTTACCGGTACTCACAAATATGTCACACTAACATAGCTTACTGCTTCAACCATGTCGGTATACCCCTCACAGTTCCCTCGCAGTTTTTTGCTATTTACCTAAAAAGGTGCCCCAACTCCGGGTGTAGGATTTACAATAAAACCCAAGCAAGACCCAAAAGATAAATCAATCAAGTCAATTAAAGCAAGAAAATAAAAGGTGATCTAAACCCTAAGGTAACCCCACTCAAATTAAAAATTCCCCAGCAGAGTCGCCAGTTCTGTGATTCGGTGGGAGAACTGACTGTGGTTTGCGTTCGTATTCGCACTTGTGCGGTTGAGCAAGAGTCGCCACCGACTTTTTATTTTATCCTAAAGGAAAGGTTAAAAAAGCACAGCAAAAACCTTTTGAGATATTTCGTGGGTTCGGGGGGTAGATTATGAAAAGGGAAGGTATTAGCACCCTTTTCATCCATGGTTATCCATGGGCTCTTAGTTACTTGGTTTTTTAGATCACTTGCCTTGATTTTTTTGATTGCTTGAAAATGGTGTGTGTGAGTGTTTTTGAAAATGTTTTGGAAGAAGATGCCTTGTCTTAGGCTAACCTTGTAACAATTCTTTACTCGAATATTTTACAAAGGCGTGTATCTTTTCGAAAAGATGTTTCAAAATGTTTTTGAGAGTTTGTTTGAAAGTGTTGTGGATTGTGGTTTTTGAAAAGAAGGCAAGTGTTTTTGCAAGTCGATCTCAAGTAACTAAGAGTTTTGTCTACCTTATTGTACTCAAAGGTTTTTGTTATGTTTTAACCCCTTTTTAACAATTTTGTTCCACCATTGAATTTGGTGGACAATCTTGCGTTTAGGAAGTTTATTCGGGACGGGCGCGGGTCATCGTATGGACCACGAATGCAATGGTGCCAAGTGTCTTTGGCAATTTGCTTTGAAGGGACTTGATCATTTTGATAGGCGACTTTCAAAAGCGTCATCGAGGGACTTATGATCATTTGATTTTTGTTTTGCCAAAGATACTCGACGTGCAAGCATGGCCCATTTTGGAAGGCAACATGTGGGATTACCCTAGAGGGTGCCAGTGTGATTGTGTATTGATTTCATGTATTTTTCTTGTATTAGGTTATCTAGCGTTTGATTTTATATACATGCAAACCCTAGGTCTAACCACGGTATAATTGAAAGCGGTAAATTGCGAAAATATAAAATCTACGCTATTACAAAATAGTATCCGGGAGTGGGGGTACATGTGTATGAATGGGGATGAGACTTATAGTATCCAATAAGTTACAACCAAATCGAATTTGCGATCAAATGTAAATGACGAATATCAATGTATAAGATAAACAAGTGTGTATAGGAGCAATGTGAATGTATTTGTATTGTGTAAGTGTGAGATGTATTGTGTAAGTGATTATTTACAAATACGACAAGGTGAAATTAATGTGTGTTAGGGTATTGTTGACCTAAATAGGTGTTTAATGAATCTTTGATTTGTATATTTTTAATATGTACAAAAGAATATGTTTTAATTGAATGTTTTAAGTTCTAATTAAAAAAAATGATGTTTTAAAAAAGAAAATATTTCTAAGTTTTAATTATGTATACCAAAAGTATTTTTCATTTGTTATGTACAAAAATGTTTTAATTAAAAGAAAGGGAAAAAAGTCTTCAATCTTAATTATATGGTGTAATGAAAAAAGGATATATCTTTATGTATTTTTGTTTTAATATATATTCAAAAATGTTTTAAATTAATTGAATTAAGTATATAGAAAAGAAAGTTTAAATTAGATAAAATGTGTTTTTACGTATTAGTATTAATGTGATATTTGTAATATAACAAGTTAAAAAAAGAATATATGGTTTACAAAAAGAAAGAGTTAGTGTTAATAAAACGTTTGTTAAAAAAAGGGGGTGTATTAGGTGTTTTTTGGGCTTCAGGCGCGTGTTGGAATGGGCCAGGCCCAGGATGCTGAAACAAGTTTTAGGGTTTTGTTAATCTGTTTTCATTTGAAACGCGTGGGGTTTGTGAGCAGCGGCGCTTAAGCTTGTCTTCTTCGTCTTCCTCGTTTACACGTTCGCTTCTGAGCCTCTGAGTTTTTCGCCCGTTTGTCCATGGCCGCTGGCACTTCCGACCTCGGCTTCCCTCCAACAACACTTTGGGGCGACAGATTTAAGGTGATTTCATTTTTCTTATTTCATTAGGGTTTGTTGATTACTGCATGTTACGATTTTGATTCATCTCGATTCTAACTTCGTTTTTCTCACATGATCATCTGAGGTATTTTTGAAAGAAAGAAAAAAAAGTGTTAACCTTGGAGATGGCAGAGGACGGTTGGGCGTGCGCTAGGAGGCCGGGACGAGCGGGACGACAGTGAGGATGCTGGGCTTGCGCTTTGGTAACCTTTACCTTTTTGCTACTTTAGGGTTTGATGATGATTTTCTTTTGCACTGAAAACCCTTTTAAAATTCACTTCTTTATCTCTTCTCTTCGTTGGCTTGCCCTTTGAAAATTTTTCCTTTCTCAGTTTCCTCGAACTTGCCTTTGAACGCTTGTGTTGCCTATTTTGTATGCTATGTGTTGAACGCCTGTGATGTTAATTGCCTGAGGCTTTCCCGTGTATCTTCTTTGCCTTCTCGTGTTGCCTATTACTTTTCCTCTTCTTCTGACTTGTTATCTTGCTTTGAGCTGCTTTTGAATATGTTGAGCTTGTTGCCTTGAGATGAATGTGCTTTTGAACTTTGCCCTATGATGAACTTCTGAGGGCTTTTGTTGCCCTTCTGAATGCTTTGGTATCAGTATACTTTTGAATGCTTGTTTTTGCCTGATGATGTGTTCTTACTGAGGGCCTGATGTTTGGGGTTTGGAAATTGTGTTTTTGCTTAGGCAGTTCTCAGACAGGTTTGAGGTCTTTGGCATATTTTATGCTTCAGGTTTAGGCAGGTATGCTTTGAGGCTTCAGGCTTCATGTTGGTATGGCTTTGTTAGGCTTCTTTAACAGATATGATGTTGGTTTATTATGCTTCAGGTTTTTAGGCCTAGCAGGTTAACTCAGGTTTTTTGACTTAACAGGTTAAAGGACTTAGCAGGTTTGGTTGTTATGGTTTTAGCCAGGTTTTTGTTTGACAGTAGGGTGAGTTTGGCCTGGTTTGAATTTGCTTCAGCAGGTTATGTTGGTATGGCCCTGTTTCTGGTTTATGATGTTTAGGCCTTATGGTAATGCAGTAGGCAGGCTGTGCTTCAGGTTTTGCATATGCAGGTTATGTATTTGGAGGATTTTTGCTTCTGCAGGTTGAATGCTTAGCAGTTTTTCTATATCTTTTCTTTTGTGTTGGTTTCCTCCCTTTTTCTTTCGTGAAAGTTCTGCCTCCTTATCTCTTACTGTCTTTGCTCTTTTGTATATCTTTCTATCTATGCCTGCCTAAAGCCTAAAAACCTGCATCTTTTCTCTTCTTTTTCTCTCTCTTTAGTACAAAAAAACATTAAAAATTGTTTATACTTGTACTTTCTCTGAAAAAGTAGACAGCTGGGAAATGATGAAGTTAATTTGTTTGCTTGCAATACAATTTTTCCTCTGCATTCTTCTCTCTTTTGACAGCTTTTGTGCTTGCTTGATATCTTGCCATATCCTCTTATTTGACAGCTTTTGACAGAAAGTTGGAATTTGGACTTGGTTGGCAATTCAGTTTGGACCTTTAGTTGGGTTTGAATTTGTGCAGTACCATTTGAGATTTGAACTTATGCAATTTTGGACAATTTTGAATTGTGCATTTTTTAAACTTGTGCATTCAAATAATTTGCAAACATTTTCACTCTTCTTTGTGAACCGGGAGAAATCCCGTGATTTGCAAAGAGGACTAACTGATCCCAGTTGTCGCTTTTAATGATGAGTCTAAATTAAACTGCCTGTCTCTTTTATTCAATTTAACTGTTATTTGACTTTTCCCCTTTCCTTTTGCAGATGAAAAATGGAGCACCGGAGCGAAGTGAAGAATGAAGAATTAGGGACTTAGAAAATGTTTAGAAAAAATAGGATAGTTTTTATTTTCAATTTAATTATTGTAAACCATTATTATTTTAAATACTTCGTAAATAAATACTTGTATCCAAATAATAATTGTAACAAATATTAAATATGAAATAAAAATTCTATTGATTCATTTAATTCTTTTCAATTCCTTTTCAATTATTTACTTATCATTCATGGTTCCTTAAATTAAAATAAATGAAAATTAAATTCCAGATATTTAATTCTTAGAACCATAAATAATCAACTAAACATTGATTCTTCGTTGATCAAAATAAATGAACTTGACGTCTTCATCATTCAAAGCAACGCACAATCAAACGCAATAACTGATCAGACGCAATCCTTTCTTACTGATTTCTTACCAAGCACTGTAAATCCAAACTGCATATTTCTTTTGACTGGCTCAAACAAAACAACGTGAATTCAAACCAACTGCCTCTTTTACTGATTAAATCAAAACAATGCGAATTCAACCTGAATTTCGGAATAACTTGCAAAGTGCTGTGGAATTTTAATCTTTCTGAGAATATGCCCATAAAACCTTAATTCCTGATTAAATGCCAAAGAACGTTCACCTGCTCAAAATTGAGCCAAAATCAACCAAAACCCTAAGGCAACTGTTTGGAGCAATCCAGAGTCCTAAAACCCTAATTTTTGTTTGACTGACGAGAAAAGTCCGTTTGTCCGATTCTTGAGCCAGTTTGAAAAGTCAGGAAATGCCTGAAGCTGAGATTTCTTGTGGAAAAATGCGAGGGCAAATTTTGGGGTACAACAACTTGTATTAGGGTTTGATGATGATTATGGCCTGAAAACCTTTTCTGATTTCACTTCTTTCTTCTTCTCTGTTGCCTTGAATGTTTCTGTTTGGTTGCCTTGAATGTTGATTTTTTACGCCCAGGGATGATGTCTTTATGAGGGCTTAGAGTTGACCTTGAATGCTTGAGTATGCTTGACTGTTGTATGATGCCTTTGTATGCTTTTTTATCTCTTTCTTCTGTTGCCTGGACGCTTGCCCAATGATGAATGTTCAGAGGGCCTTTTGTGGGTTTGGAAATTGGTTTTATGGTTTGGTGAGGTTTCTGCTTGGGTTGATGTTGTTATGAGTTTTCTTGACTGGTATAAGGCTTGATTAGGCTTGCTTCAAGCTTAGTGTTTATCAGGTTTGAAAGGTTTACAGGTCGTGGCTTTTGAAATGTTGATTTTGGCCTTGAGACTTGCAAGGTTTACAGGTTGTGGCCTTGGGAATTTTGTTTGTTTTCTGGTATATGGTTTTTGGGTTGGTCTGTTTGATGTTTAGGCTTTATGTTACTTTGATATGGCTTTACAGGTTGGCCAGTTTTGAGCTTCTTGTTGACAGGTTGTGAGGCTGGTTGGTTTTTGCAACTGGTGGTACAAGCTTATGTGTTTTTGATCATAGGCCGGTCTTGTGTGTTTGGAAGGTTTTGTTTTAAGTTATGTTCTGGCCTGAGGTTTGGACAGCAGGTTAATGGCTTTGAGGCTCAGGCTTGCAAAACTTGGCCTTTTGGTGAGTTTTGTAGGTTAAAAGGCTTTTGGCTCAGATTGGTGTTACAGGTTCAAGGCTTTGGATGTTTGTTCTATATTGTTTGACAGGTTCAGCAGGTTTGGCCTTGCTTGCAGGTTTTGATGTTACTTCTTTTAGTTTGATAGTGGTTTATGTTTTTAATGGCAAGGCTTGACAGGGTATGAGGGTTTATGCTGTTGTCTTTACTTGTTTGAAACCTGATGCTTCTTTTTGTTTAAGTTGTTTGGCTGCCTCCTTCTACTGTTCTATTGACAAGTTCTTTTATATTTTCTTAAGCTTCAAAGCAAAACCTGTAAGCCTAAAACACTTCTTCCCTCTTCTCTCTCTCCAGTACACTTTTAAGCATTAAAATATGTTATGCTTTGTACTTTTTTTTCTGAAAGGGCAGCATTGGGAAATGATGCAAATGAAATAGCTTGCTTGCATAACATGCTTTCTCTGCATTTTTTATCTCTTCTTTTGACAGCTTCTTGTACTTTTTTATCTTTGATATCTTTCCAAATCTTCCTTTTGACAGCTTTGGTAGCCTTGTGACAGTATTTTGTACTTTGGCAGAAAGTTTGAATTTGGACTTTTAGTTTGGACTTTGTAGTCTGATTTGGACTTGTGGTTAGGCCATCCTGTTTGTTTTGCAGCATGTTGACAAACTTTGCATTTTTTTTCACTTTGTGCATTCCAAGTTAGCAAACAAATATTCATCCCTCTTTGTGAACCGGGAGAAATCCCGTGATTTGGAGAGAGGGTTAACTGATCCCAATCAGTTGCCCTTAATGATGAACTGTAATTTTATCTGTCTCTTTTATTTATTTATCTGCTATTGACTTTTCTTCTCTTATTTTGCAGATAAAAAATTGAATGGAGCACTGGAGCAAGGGACATCACTAAATGAAGAATGAAGAATTGGAGACTTAAGAATACTTAGAAAAAATAGGATAGTTTTATTTTCAATTTAATCATTGTAACTAT
Source organism: Vicia faba (assembly GCA_948472305.1). Classification (NCBI taxonomy): domain Eukaryota; kingdom Viridiplantae; phylum Streptophyta; class Magnoliopsida; order Fabales; family Fabaceae; genus Vicia; species Vicia faba. The sequence goes on from OX451736.1 coordinate 1,625,080,694, forward strand.
TATTATTATAAATACCTCGTAAATGAATACTTGTATCTAAATAATAATTGTAACAAATATTTAAAGATGAAATAAAAATTCTTTTAATCCAGTTAATTCTTTTTATCCCTTTTCAATTATTTATTTATTATTTATAGTTCTTTAAATTAAAATAACTGAAAATTAAATTCCATCTATTTAATCTTTAGAATAATAAATAATTAACTAAACATTGATTCAGCGTTGATCAAATAATAAACTTGGCGCTTCCAACATCCAAAGCAAAGCACAGTCAAACACAACAACTGATCAGACGCATTCCCCTTTTTACTGTTTTTTTTACCAAACACTACAAATTCAAATTGAATGTATCCTTTTATTGGTTCAATCAGACAAACGTGAATTCAATCCAAATGCATTCTTTTACTGATTAAGTCAAACAATGCGAATTCAAACCAAATCTCGGAATAACTTGCAAAGCATCGTAGAATTAAATCTTTCTGAAGAACCGCGCATGAACAACCCAAATTCCTGTTTGGCCGATTCTTGAGCCAGTTAAAAAAAATCAGGAAACGCCTGAAGCTGTGATTTCTTGTGGAAAAAATGCGAGGGCAAATTTTGGGGTACAACAGTTGCCCCTGTTCAATCTTCTTGAACCTGAAGAGTTAGATTGGCAAGTTTGCCTTTCGCGACTCGAAGGTAAAAGGAGATTGGACACTAAAGTGCCCAGAAAATTTGCACTCGGCGATGTGATGGTAGAGGTGAATGGGCTTAAAGATGCCATTTGGTGATGGGCTTAAAGATGCCATCTGATGCGATAGAATCTTGTCAGGGGATGGGCTTAGAGATGCCATCTGAGAATGGGCTTAAAGATGCCATTTGGTGACTGCTAGTAGGAGGATGGGCTTATAGATGCCATTTGGTGACTGCTGGTAGGAGGATGGGCTTATAGATGCCATCTGGAAATGGGCTTAAAGATGCCATTTAGAAGTGTTTGTTGGAGGATGGGCTTAAAGATGCCATCTGGAAATGGGCTTAAAGATGCCATTTGGAAATGTTGAACTGTATTTCATTGGTGAGTGGATGAGTATCAGAAAGGCCCACGTGTTTCGGAACATCTCTGAACTGGGGGTCTGAATAAGCAATAGATTGACATCCGTGTCTGGAGAATCTGTGAACTGTTTTCAGGAGTTGAGATTGAATAAGCAATAGAGCAGCATCCGTTGTTGGGAAGCGTCCGTAAACTGTTTTCAAAAGTTGAGAAGAGTCTGAACAAGTGATAGGTTAACATCCATTACTGGAGAACCTGTGAACTGTTTTCAGAAGTTTGAGAAGAGTCTGAACAAGTGATAGGTTAACATCTGTTACTGGAGAACCCGTGAACTGTTTTCAGAAGTCTTGAAGTTGAATAAGCAATAGAGCAGCATCCGTTGTTGGGAAGCATCCGTAAACTGTTTTCAAAAATTGCATATGAACAAGTGATAGATTAACATCCGTTGTTGGGAAGAATCCATAAACTGTTTTCAGAAGTCTTGAGGTTGAATAAGCAATAGAGCAACATCCGTTGTTGGGAAGCGTTCGTAAACTGTTTTCAAAAATTGCATCTGAACAAGTGATAGATTAACATCCGTTGTTGGGAAGAATCCATAAACTGTTTTCAGAAGTCTTGAGGTTGAATAAGCAATAGAGCAACATCCGTTATTGGGAAGCGTCCGTAAACTGTTTTCAAAAATTGCATCTGAACAAGTGATAGATTAACATCCGTTGTTGGGAAGAATCCATAAACTGTTTTCAGAAGTCTTGAGGTTGAATAAGCAATAGAGCAACATCCGTTGTTGGGAAGCGTCTGTAAACTGTTTTCAAAAATTGCATCTGAACAAGTGATAGATTAACATCCGTTGTTGGGAAGAATCCATAAACTGTTTTCAGAAGTCTTGAGAAGAATCTGAATAAGCGATAGGTTAGCATCCGTTACTTGGAGAACCCGTGAACTGTTTTCAGAAATCTTGAAGTGGAACCGGTGTAGGGCTTCCTGATGATGCGTTCGTGTAAAACTGCATCTGAATGAATCTGGAATAAGTATCAGAATGTCGCCGTGTCCGGGTTACATCTGAACTATTTCTGGATGAGTCTCGGAAGATGATCTTTGTCTGTCGACTGATCTTACCTGAAAAGGTAAAGGGTTAGTTGTATGCAATGTTATGATGCATGATGCAATGTATGTGACATCAATGTTTATGACATGAATGTGATGAATGCGCATGTAAGCTGATGAGCTTTCTTGCTGAGGAAAAATGAATCCTGGATGGCTGAAGATAAAAGAATCTTGACTGCTGCCGGGGAAAATAATTCTTTGGCTGCTGCTGTGGAGGGCAAGAATCTTCTGATTGTTGAAAAATGAGAAGTCTTGGGACCACTGTTGGGGAAATCAGAAGCTTGGGTTGTATGCCAAACTACTGGGGTCTTCCTGTCTTGAGGAGATCTGTGTAGGATTTCCTGATGATGAGTCCGTGTAAAACTGCATCGGGTTTTTGAACACTTTTGACATTCGAATGCCCCAAGTGGTGATGTAGATAATTTCCTGGCTTGTTACAGGTGTTGATCTGGAACTCTTCAGACGTGCCCTGGCTAGATACAGGAATCGAGTCTGGAAATAGTCGTCAACAAATATGCCCTGGCTGGATACAGGAATCGAATCTTCAAACTCTTCAGACGTGCCCTGGCTAGATACAGGAATCGAGTCTGGAAATAGTCGTCAACAGATATGCCCTGGCTGGATACAGGAATCGAATATGGAAATAGTCGTCAACAGATATGCCCTGGCTGGATACAGGAATCGAATCTGGAAATAGTCGTCAATAGATATGCCCTGGCTGAATACAGGAATCGAATCCTCAAACCCTTCAGACGTGCCCTGGCTAGATACAGGAATCGAGTCTGGAAATAGTCGTCAACAGATATGCCCTAGCTGGATACAGGAATCGAATCTTCAAACTCTTCAGACATGCCCTGGCTAGATACAGGAATCGAGTCTGGAAATGTGATAGTTGATTTGTTGAACACTTTTGACATTCGAATGCCCCAAGTGGTGATGAAGGAGTCTTGAATCAGATTACTCTACATATTGAGAGATTTCTTGAAATCTTGACTGGACTACCCCAGATTAACTGGATTTTGAAAGATCTGTTTGGACCTTGACTGGACTGCCCCAGGTTAATTGGATGGTGCTATGTCATGCCCCTTGTTGATAGGAGATTTATAAAGGAAGTGTCGTTCCTTTGAAGTGATTTTGCTCACTGAGAGAGTTTTCGTTCCTCCGAACATTCGCTGTATGAATTTCTTTGCTGTCAAACAAAAAGCCAAATGCAGACAGTGATATTCAAGCAATGCAAAGTTTATGTTTGTCTCGAAGTTTTGAAAAATTCGTTTTTAGCAGAAAACTTTTTATAAGACAGATCAACACAAGATTTAGAGCAAAGCCTTACAGGAGTCAGGATACCTTTTGTAACAGTATGCTTTCGAACCAACCCATGCTTCAATTAGGACTTTTGAAGGGTTGTAACGTAGCTCGGTTCACGGTTTAAGAAACAAAGGATAAAGGCTCAAAGTATATTTGTACCCACCCGCTCTTCGTGATGTTCTCCAACCCTAAGCTCAGTTAATTGTGCGTCGCACTCTGTTTTGAGTTTGGAACGACTTTTGGGCGATGGTTCACCAGTTGAATTTGGGGAGACAGTCATCATCTCCTTTTTCCTTTTTCAACATTTTTCATGTTATTGAGGATTTTGTAATGACCTCACTATTTTGATTTTGATTTGTTATCCCTAACTTTTGCCTGACTGTTCCCATTTTCGAGATTGCAGTCAGCGGGATGCCCCAGCTTTCTTGAGCTTCCTTTACAGGTTTTGGCTCAGTGGGCTTTTTCTCTTTTGAGAGATTGACTGTCTATGTGATAGGGAACCACCCTTGTCTTTTGATTCCAAAGGAATGCTTTCTTTTTCGACGTCGTTCGTTGTGTTACGAACTGAGAGTTCACGACTTCAATGCGCGTTTCTCTTGAATTAACTGAGATACTACCCTGCCCCGGGTTTATATCAAAGGTTTTGATTGTTTAGAACCGGAAAACTCCTACTTCTTTGGCTCGAAGGGGTTGACTAGGGATTATCTTCCTTATAACTCCAGTGTTTAGGAATTGAAAGAAATGCCTGTACATCATCAGCAAGGTCTGTTCAAAAGCATACTGTATAAGATCATGGTATTGTTTCGTCATCCTCCCTCTAAAGGCTTACAACTTTTTATCAAGAGTCAAATATCATAAAGAAAAGCATAAGAGTAGTGAAACGAATGGATGAATTCAAGACAAACATATGCAATGCATTAATGAAAACAGAGTTTAACATCAACAGATAATTGTTTGACAGCAAAAGAAATTACAACTTTGAAAATTCAAAAAGAAGCAAAAGTCTTTCAGTTTGAGCTTCGTCACTTCAGGTGGAGAACCCTTTAACGAAAGATTTTCATCTCGCCGTCTGGCATGAATTCCAGCACCCCAATGTCAATCAAATCTTGAATCTTGTTCTTCAAGGCCCAACAGTCGTTGGTGTCGTGTCCCGGGCTGTAGGAGTGGTAAACACAAAATGCGTCTGGACGATAGTTAGGAGAGGAGGTATTGAGCTTCTGAGGAGGATCCCTTAGGGTAAGCAGGTTGACCTCCAACAGGCGCTTCAGTATGAAGAATGATGGTATTTCAGTCTCAGTGAACTGTCTTCCCGACGTTTTTGGCTTACGCTGGTTACCCCGTTGACGCTGACGAGGTTGTTGATGGGCATGTGACCCTGAAGCAAGCAAAGGGGCTTTCCCCTTTTCTTCTTGAGTGGATGGAGACTGAGCGGTGACTTTCTCTTCAACCTCAGATGTTTGCCCCAAATGGTTGTTTGGAAGCAGTTGGCGGACAAGAACTCTGAGTTCCTCTTGTCTTTGAGATAGGTCTTGGATGAGAGCCATCTGGCCCACCAACTGTCCCATCACTTGGGTCCTCAAGGTTGTCAAATCAAACTGCAGCTCTGCAAGTTGATCACTCCTGGCATTGTTGGAATTCTCCAAGCCCTTTGTGAGGAGAGCTTTCATTTCTTCTTGCCCCAGAGACAAGTTCAGGAACATCTCCTGCAGCTGAGTAGTCTGGTCTTGGATGTCTTTGACAGACCTTTCTAGAGCCATCTCTTACTGAAATAAACAGCAGGAGAGTAAGGAAACCTGAAAAAGGAAAAACTATCAAAATGCAATGCATGATATGTGGATGCATGCTTTCAAGGATCTCTTGGGGTAAACACAATAAAAATGTTAGAGGTTGAACTTTGATCTTTGATTGGAGATCTTTGTACCGGTGGATGTCTTTCCACTAGAATCAAGCTTACCATGTCGAGTGGGTCATCGCCACTGATTCAAGTTGTTGTACTTGATCCTTGTTTGGAGAACTTTGTATCGGTGGATGTCTTTCTACGATAATCAAGCTCACCGTGTCGAGTGGGTCATAGCCACTGATTCAAGTTGTTGCACTTGATCTTTGGTTGGCATTGGTTAGAGGAGAAACCTCTTGCCCCTCGGTAGACGTCTGGTTCAACGTAACCCTGCATCAAAAGAACCTTCGAGATCCCTGAAATGGTTATTGAAAATGCTATGGTATGAGGTTATGATGTTATGTACATGTATGCAAAAAAGCAAGTGAGTGTATATACAGACAAACATATTCACACAAAGCAAACAAGTCCTTAGGTTTGGGCTTGCATGGGGTTTAGGTAAGTACCCTCTTGAAGTTAGTTGGCTCATCCTGTCCTAAAATAGAAACCGGGTTCTAAGGAGCTCAAAATCATTGGAATGTTTTCTGTGTTCATCGTTTCGGTTTAGCCACTTACTGGCGACCAAAATATTCCAAGAAAACAACCCTCAAATGAGTGTAGTATCGAGTATCTACCAACTTCGGACTGCACCAAAGTTGGTCATCTCACTACCCCTAAAAAGGCTAAGATGGTCAATTAAGGTTCTAAGAGTTCGTTAGTGCTTCACAACATCACTCAGCGGCCCCGTACTCTCCTTGATTGAACTCAAGGGTTACCGGTACTCACAAATATGTCACACTAACATAGCTTACTGCTTCAACCGTGTCGGTATACCCCGCACAGTTCCCTCGCAGTTTTTTTGCTATTTACCTAAAAAGGTGCCCCAAATCCGGGTGTAGGATTTACAACAAACCCAAACAAGGAACCCAAAAGTAAAGAAATCAAAGCAAACAAAGTAAGCATGTAAAGGTGATCTAAAACCTTAAGGTAACCCCACTTTTAGAAAATTCCCCAGCAGAGTCGCCAGTTCTGTGATACGGTGGGAGAACTGACTATGGTTTTGCATTTGTTTTCGCAAATGTTTCGGTTGAGCAAGAGTCGCCACCGACTTTTTATTTTATCCTAAAGGAAAGGTTAAAAAAGCACAGCAAAAACCTTTTGAGATATTTCGTGGGTTCGGGGGGTAGATTATGAAAAGGGAAGGTATTAGCACCCTTTTCATCCATGGTTATCCATGGGCTCTTAGTTACTTGGTTTTTAGATCACTTGCCTCGATTTTCGATTGCTTGAAATTGTGGTGTGTGTGTGTGTTTTGAAAATGTTTTGGAAGAAGATGCCTTGTTTTAGGCAACCAATGTATTCGACTCGTGTTTGAGTGTTTTACAAAAGTGTGTATCTTTTCGAAAAGATGTTTCAAATGTTTTTGAGAGTTGTTTGAAGGTGTGCATGAAGTGTGGTTTGAAAAATAGGCAAGTGTTTTTGCAAGTTGATCTCAAGTAACTAAGAGTTTTGTCTAACCTATTGTACTCAAAGGTTTTCTCTATGTTTTCAACCTTTTTTAACAATTTTGTTCCACCATTGAATTTGATGGACAATCTTGCGTTTAGGATGTTTAACGGGACGGGCGCGGGTCATCGTATGGACCATGAATGCAATGGTGCCAAGTGTCTTTGGCAATTTGCTTTGAAGGGACTATGATCATTCCATTTAGGCAACTTTCGAAAGCGTCATCGAGGGACTTATGATCATTTGAATTTGTTTTGCCAAAGATACTCGACGTGCAAGCATGGCCCATTTTGGAAGGCAACGTGTGGGATTACCCTAGGGGGTGCAAGTGTGATTGTGTATTGATTTCATGTATTTATCTTGTATTAGGTTATCTAGCGTTTGGTTTTATGTACATGCAAACCCTAGGTCTAAACATGGTATAATTTGAAAGCGGTAAATTGCGGAAATGTAAAGTCTACGCTATTACAAAATAAATATCCGGGAGTGGGGGTACAAATTTACAAATGGGGATGAGACTTTAGGAATATAGTGTCCAATAGATTACAACCAAATCGAATCGATCAAATGTAAATAATGTAATGTAACGTATAAGAATAGCGAATGTATGTGTATCAAGTGTATAATGTGAAATGTAAGTGTACGTGTACGTATATTTGTATATGTGTATGTAATTTATTTACAAGTTAAGAAAATGTGAATCTAAATGTATAATTAAGCATTGTTTAACTTTAAATGAAAATAATTAAATGTTTATTTATTTAATTTGTAATCTTGTATATTTCTTTAATATGTACAAAAAGAAATTTTAAGAAAAGAAAATATTCTAAGTTTGAAAATTGTCATTTTACATTTTGATATAAAAATGTATCTTTATAATTTGTGTTTAATATATACAAAAGAATATTTTAATTAAATGTAAAGAATTTAGATGTATGTTAGAAAAATGTATTTTATTGATTATGTACAAAATAATGTTTTTTTTTAAGAAAAGAAAAAGTATTAACTTAAAAATTGTTTTTATGCATTAATATTTTTTCTATACAAAACTAGTGGATTATCTCAAAAAAGGTTATGTTAAAAGAAAATAAACAAAAATTTTACTTTGTAAAAATAAAGGGAAATGGAAAGAAGAAATAAATGGGCTTGGGCCCAAACGAAAATAAAACAAAAAAAAATAGATAGAGAGAAAAAGGGGGTGTGTGTCCAACTTTCAGTGGGCTTAAGGTTGTTGAAAATGGGCGAGGCCCAAGTGGGTTTATGACTGTTTTAGGGTTAAACGAGTTATTTCATTTTGGGACATTGGCTTAGGGTTTACAGCGTCGTTCGTTCTCTCTTCGTCTTCTCCGATCTCTCTTCATCTTCCTCAAAGCCATAGCCATCAGAACCATGTCTTTCCTCGTCTAAGCCAAACAACGTTGTCGTCTGTCTCTCCTCCCTGGGTCATTCAGCAACGTGACTTGAAGGTAACATTTTCTGAGTTATTCGAGTGAGGGTTTCCGTTTTTATGTTTTACATGTTTCGTTTCTGCTTATTACTTCTGACTTTAGTTTTGTGGTGGTTATGAAAAGGAAAGAAGGCTACCTTTTATTGGAGGGAGAGGCGGACGTCGCGGCGTCTGGGGGGCTTTGACGGCGAGGTGACAACGGTGATGACGAACACTGGGTGCTAGCTTTTATTCCTGGTTTGTGTTACTCTTTGCTTGTATTAGGGTTTGATGATGATTATGGCCTGAAAACCTTTTCGGATTTCACTTCTTTCTTCTTCTCTGTTGCCTTGAATGTTTCTGTTTGGTTGCCTTGAATGTTGATTTTTTACGCCCAGGGATGATGTCTTTCTGAGGGCTTAGAGTTGACCTTGAATGCTTGAGTATGCTTGACTGTTGTATGATGCCTTTGTATGCTTTTTTATCTCTTTCTTTTGTTGCCTGGACACTTGCCCAATGATGAATGTTCTGAGGGCCTTTTGTGGGTTTGGAAATTGGTTTTATGGTTTGGTGAGGTTTCTGCTTGGGTTGATGTTATTATGAGTTTTCTTGACTGGTATAAGGCTTGATGAGGCTTGCTTCAAGCTTGGTGTTTATCAGGTTTGAAAGGTTTACAGGTCGTGGCTTTTGAAATGTTGATTTTGGCCTTGAGACTTGCAAGGTTTACAGGTTGTGGCCTTGGGAATTTTGTTTGTTTTCTGGTATATGGTTTTTGGGTTGGTCTGTTTGATGTTTAGGCTTTATGTTACTTTGATATGGCTTTACAGGTTGGCCAGTTTTGAGCTTCTTGTTGACAGGTTGTGAGGCTGGTTGGTTTTTGCAACTGGTGGTACAGGCTTATGTGTTTTTGATCATAGGCCGGTCTTGTGTGTTTGGAAGGTTTTGTTTTAAGTTATGTTATGGCCTGAGGTTTGGACAGCAGGTTAATGGCTTTGAGGCTCAGGCTTGCAAAACTTGGCCTTTTGGTGAGTTTTGTAGGTTAAAAGGCTTTTGGCTCAGATTGGTGTTACAGGTTCAAGGCTTTGGATGTTTGTTCTATATTGTTTGACAGGTTCAGCAGGTTTGGCCTTGCTTGCAGGTTTTGATGTTACTTCTTTTAGTTTGATAGTGGTTTATGTTTTTAATGGCAAGGCTTGACAGGGTATGAGGGTTTATGCTGTTGTCTTTTCTTGTTTGAAACCTGATGCTTCTTTTTGTTTAAGTTGTTTGGCTGCCTCCTTCTACTATTCTATTGACAAGTTCTTTTATATTTTCTTAAGCCTCAAAGCAAAACCTGTAAGCCTAAAACACTTCTTCCCTCTTCTCTCTCTCCAGTACACTTTTAAGCATTAAAATATGTTATGCTTTGTACTTTTTTTTCTGAAAGGGCAGCATTGGGAAATGATGCAAATGAAATAGCTTGCTTGCATAACATGCTTTCTCTGCATTTTTTATCTCTTCTTTTGACAGCTTCTTGTACTTTTTTTATCTTTGATATCTTTCCAAATCTTCCTTTTGACAGCTTTGGTAGCCTTGTGACAGTATTTTGTACTTTGGCAGAAAGTTTGAATTTGGACTTTTAGTTTGGACTTTGTAGTCTGATTTGGACTTGTGGTTAGGCCATCCTGTTTGTTTTGCAGCATGTTGACAAACTTTGCATTTTTTTTCACTTTGTGCATTCCAAGTTAGCAAACAAATATTCATCCCTCTTTGTGAACCGGGAGAAATCCCGTGATTTGCAGAGAGGGTTAACTGATCCCAATCAGTTGTCCTTAATGATGAACTGTAATTTTATCTGTCTCTTTTATTTATTTATCTGCTATTGACTTTTCTTCTCTTATTTTGCAGATAAAAAATTGAATGGAGCACTGGAGCAAGGGACATCACTAAATGAAGAATGAAGAATTGGAGACTTAAGAATACTTAGAAAAAATAGGATAGTTTTATTTTCAATTTAATCATTGTAACTATTATTATTATAAATACCTCGTAAATGAATACTTGTATCTAAATAATAATTGTAACAAATATTTAAAGATGAAATAAAAATTCTTTTCATCCAGTTAATTCTTTTTATCCCTTTTCAATTATTTTTTTATTATTTATAGTTCTTTAAATTAAAATAACTGAAAATTAAATTCCAGCTATTTAATCTTTAGAATAATAAATAATTAACTAAACATTGATTCAGCGTTGATCAAATAATAAACTTGGCGCTTCCAACATCCAAAGCAAAGCACAGTCAAACACAACAACTGATCAGACGCATTCCCCTTTTTACTGATTTTTTACCAAACACTGCAAATTCAAATTGAATGTATCCTTTTATTGGTTCAATCAGACAAACGTGAATTCAATCCAAATGCATTCTTTTACTGATTAAGTCAAAAAATGCGAATTCAAACCAAATCTCGGAATAACTTGCAAAGCATCGTAGAATTAAATCTTTCTGAAGAACCGCGCATGAACAACCCAAATTCCTGTTTGGCCGATTCTTGAGCCAGTTAAAAAAATCAGGAAACGCCTGAAGCTCTGATTTCTTGTGGAAAAAATGCGAGGGCAAATTTTGGGGTACAACACAAACCAAACTTGTCAGTCTTGTGTGAATTCAATCCAAATGCATTCTTTTACTGATTAAGTCAAACAATGCGAATTCAAACCAAATCTCGGAATAACTTGCAAAGCATCGTAGAATTAAATCTTTCTGAAGAACCGCGCATGAACAACCCAAATTCCTATTTGGCCGATTCTTGAGCCAGTTAAAAAAATCAGGAAACGCCTGAAGCTGTGATTTCTTGTGGAAAAAATGCGAGGGCAAATTTTGGGGTACAACACAAACCAAACTTGTCAGTCTTGTGTGCAAAGTCAGGGAGTTGGCCCCAATTCGCACACCCATCTTTTTCAATAACAGCCCGAGCATCCTTGAGGGAGGCCATCTTCATTGGAGGATCTTCAGCAACAGTTTCAGTCGACGCAAGAGTCTGGGGGACTTCTTCAAAATGTTGACACGGGGTTTCAATGAACTCCCTGTCCATTTCCATATACCGGAATGGGTTGAGGTGGCTTACCTTGTACTCCCCTTCTCCTCGTACTGTAACAATTTCCCCCTTTACTGGGTATTTCAGCATTTGGTGGAGCGTAGAAGTTACTGCCCCAGCTTTATGGATCCTCGGGCGACCCAGCAAACAAGAATAAGATGGTCGAATGTCCATCACATAGAATGTAGACGCGAAAATCTGAGAACCAACCTTAACTGGAATATCCACCTCTCCATGTACCATCCTCTTGGACCCGTCAAAGGCCCTAACCACAATGTTACTCGGCTTCAGCACCAACCCTTCACAGTCTAACCGGTCTAACGCTTTCTTGGGTAAAACATTTAACGAGGAACCAATATCCACCAGTACGTGAGCTAGAGTAGTGCCCCTGCACTCGATTGAAACATGCAGAGCGTCATTATGATTCTTTCCTTTGGCAATCAAATATGCGTCGGAGAAACCCAACCCGTTATCAGCAGTCAAACTAGCCACACAGTCCTTGAACTGGTCAATAGATGTTTCCTGCAGCACATGTGCAGTTTTCAGGAAAGCAATCATAGCCTTAGGATGGGCCTCTGAGCACAGCAATAAAGACAACATAGAGATCTTCGATGGGGTTTGCCCCAGCTATTCGACTACATTGTAGTCGCTTTTCTTGATGATCTTTAAAATTTCCTCTATCTCCTGTCTAGAGGCTTCAACAGTAATCTTCCTCGGTGCCTCCGTCTGGGCAGGCCCACCGGTGATCCCTTTGCCCCGAGTGTCAGATGACTCAGCGACAGGGCTAAGGATTGGAACATGAACAGGGACAGTAGCAGATGTACTGGCAGGTGTAATAATAACAGGCTTCTGAACAATTGGTGGGGAGATCTCAGGAGAAAAAAGTCTTCCGCTTCGGGTGACTTTGCTAGACCCAACGATGTTGCTGACATCAGTATCAACCACTCCAACCTTCAAGTCTTGTTTAATCCCATGATAATACACATCGGCCCCATAGTGCCACGGGACAGCCTTATCCGACGTGTAAGGGATAGGTCCAGGAACAGTACTGATCAATGGAGCAATTCTCGGAACAGATGTAATTCTAACAGGCTTTCTCGAGGAAGCCTTAGAAGAATTGGCGAAAATGGTGATTATGGAAACATCTTCAATAGGAATCAATGGAACCAAAGTTTTCTCGAACAAGATTTATTTATTATCCATCAAGCGTTGGACACCTGACTTCAATAGATGGCAACCAGTAGGTAGGATGGAACACAGGTGGCAACCTTTGCCACAGCTCGAAAATAAACCAGCTAACAGAAGGTTCTTCTTCACAGTCATCAACGGAGTAGAAATGTCTTTCACAGAAGTCACAAATGAGTCATCATCCACAGCATTCACTCCATGCTTGGGCATAGGAGCAGTCATGACATCATGCTTTTCTGGAGCTTCAAACTCGATCTCCTTAGCATCAATCAGATCCTGCACTTTATTCTTTAAAGCCCAGCAGTTATTGGTATCATGCCCTGGGCTATCAGAGTGATAAGCACAGCGGGCGTTCGGATTATATAGCGGTGATATGGTGTTGGGATTCTTTGGAGCCTCCTTCGAAATCACCAAGTTGGTTTTCAATAGCTGCGGCAGAATTTAAGATAGAGTCATGCTGAGCCGAGTGAACTATCTCTGAGGCCTCTCTGCTCTTTGCTGATTGTTGCGCTGAAGGGCAACAGCTGGTCTTGATATAACTATTGTGTTAACTGCTTGGTGATGCTCAGGTCGATTTTGGCTCCTCGAGCTGTAAACTGCACTAGACTCCTTCTTGAAAGGCTTCTTCTCTGTACTTGACGAAGCACCTTTCTGTATCTTGCCGCTCTTGATACCGGCCTCAACTCTCTCCCCAGTCATAATCAACTCAGTTAACCCAGACGATGAACTACTGATCAAATGGTTGAAATAAGGACCAGACAAAGTCCCAAGAAACATATCCACTAACTCCCTGTCAGCCATAGGGGGTTGTACTCTTCCTGCCAGATCTCTCCATTTCTGGGCGTAGTCCTTAAAACCTTCACTCGCACCCATAGACATACCCTGAAGTTGGGTACGCGTGGGAGCAAGGTCGGCATTATATTGGTACTGCTTGTAAAAAGCAGCAGCAAGGTCCTCCCAGTTACGGACGTTAGCTCCTTCTAGTTGATAGAACCATTCAAGTTGAGTCCCTGACAGACTATCTTGAAAGAAATGAACCCAGAGGTTCCTACCAGCAGTATACAGTTGCATCTTTCTAACATACGAGCGGAGGTGCAACTTCGGACAAGAGACCCTGTCGTACTTAGCAAAGACAGGAGCTTTGAACTTGTGTGGGGTCACCACCCCAGATGCCAAACCCAAATCTTTGAAATCTAACCCAGGTATCTTCTGGATCTCCATCGCACTTAACCGGTCTTCGAGTTGCTTATACCTATCCTCGACAAGAGGATACTGGTCTTCATCAAAGTCAGTATCATTGTCAGAAACCACAGGGCTAGGAGCCCTCCTTTCTTCTTGATTCTCTCCCCCTCCAGATGAGTGGGATAAATCAACTTCCTCCCGCAACCTGTTTCCAAATCTATGACCCATATTCAGGAGGACCGTCTTCTTCTTCTTCTTCTTTTTGTCTTTTAAGATAAGAGTCTTCAAATCTTTATGCCCCTTGGCCAAGTTCATGGACATTTCTTGGAACTGAGCATTCTGAGCTTGCAGAGCCTTAATGGCTTGATCAGTATATGTTTCAGAAGACACGATTGCTGAAATAAACAGCGAAGAAGATGAGAAACCTGTAAGGGTACCTGTAATGAGGTGCATGGAAATGGAATGCGTATGATATGATTTAATAGACTTTAGGGATATTCAAATTTGTGAACCAAAATAAAACACACTTTTATTAGATTAAAAACTTGAAACAATGTTTAACAAATGCCTTTAAGGCATTACAAAGAAAAAAAACTGAAAAGTAAATCAAAACTGGAAATAGCAAAAGACATCAGCGCTCCCATGGTCGTTTTCCTTGCGTGTTGACATAGTCGTTGATGACCTTCTCATTCTCCAGCTGCCTTGTAAGCTTTAGGATCTTTCATTCCTGTTCATGATACTTCTCTCTGTAAGTATCACGTTCTTCCCTTAGCTGGATCCAAGACCTCTTTAATGCCTCAATGTCAGTAGGCATGTAAGGATGGATGACCGTACAAGGAACCCCTTCTTCATCAGCATGCTCTACAATCATCGGTAAGACAGCTTCGTATGGCATCCCAAGCTTTTGAGCACGGGCTCGAACCTACCGGAGATACGGTTGCATCGGGAGAGAAGTCTTCCTTCCTAGCTCGTGCGGATCAGACCTGTTCACCCTATCCCAAGCTCGTATAAATCAGCGGCGATGTCCCTCAACATCTCTCTGGAAGTCAAAGACAATGCTTGGAAGTAGCAGCTCATGAGGACCGTCCCTTCGAGCTCGTCCAAACTGCCGTACGGCTAGACAAGGATTATAGGTTATTCCTCCCCTAATTCCCAGTAATGGAACATTGGGGTATTCTTGGCACCGGTCAATGACAGCTACCTCTTCCATGTCTTTAGTACTCCAGATGATGTCCGTATGAGCAAGGGTCATGATCCTGTAAGCCCAACCCATACTTTCCTTATTCTTTAATACAGATTTGGGGAGGTGAGAAATAAACCACCTCGCCAACAGCGATCCATAGCACATAAGGATTCCCCTTCTCCGAGCAGTACGGGCATAAAGAGCATGCAGAATGTCACCTAAGAGAGTGGCCACTGGATTACGGGACATGAAGATCTTGACCGCGTTCACATCGACAAAAGAATCTGAATTAGGAAATAGAACCAAACCATATATGAGAAGTTCCAGGATATCTTCAAATGCTTGAAAGTCCAAACTGTCCCAAAATTGTTGAGCTTGATCAATCAAGAACTTAGCCAGGAAGCCTTTAACCCCACTCTGAATGTCCCAGTTAGACATTACCTCAGCCTTTGTCAGATGTAGGGCTGAAGCAATATCCTCCGGCCTAGGAGCTACCTCCAAACCCGTAAGTGGTGTCTGCTCTAAAATAGATATGCCAAGTAGGTCAGAGAAATCCTCCAAAGTAGGGACCAACTGATAGTCCGGGAAGGTGAAACAGTGGTGCAACTGGTCAAAGAACTGGAACAAGACGCTCATCATTTATTTATCCAACTTAGAAGTGACCAGGTTAAGGAGATGACCATGTCTTCTGACAAAGGAAGAAGTATCAGGAACTTTAGAAACCAACTCTCTAAGTTGAGCAGGGATTTGTACGAAGCTGATGCGAATGATATTTCTGCGCATAGAAGCCATGATCTGCAAAACAGAACAAAGATGAATCCCCTAGGTCTTTGAAATGGTTAGTCTAATGAAATATGCATGTTATGTCATGATGCATGATGTCATGATAAAAACACACCACAGGTATCACAAATAGCAAAAATGGTAAGGGCAAACAAGTCATACAGTAGCCCTTAAATTTCAGGCTGGCATGGAGTTTAGGTACTACCCTCTTGTAGTTTAGTTGGTTCAACCTGTCCTAATAATAGTAACCGGGTTCTAGAGGTTCTCAATATCACTGACCATCCTCGATCGGTCATAGTTTCAGCTCACACAACCTTTTCTTGCGGCCAGAACCATCTCGAGAGTATGGTCTCAATGAGTGTAGCATCTCGCTACTTCCTATGGCCAAGTTGGTCAATTATAGGTTCTAAGTTCAGTTGATGCTTAATGACCCATATAGCAGCCCCATACTCTCCTTGTTGCTCCACAAGGGATATCGGTACCAACTAATGTGTCACACCAACGTAGCTACTGCTTCAACCTGTATCGGTCTATGCCATACAGTTCCCTCACAGTCTATTGCTACTTACCTAAAAGGTGTCCCCCAGATCCGGGTTAGGATCTATAGTAACTCCGATACAAAGCCCACAAAGATAAAGCAATCAAATCACACAATAGAAAACAATATGATGAACTAATCCTAAGGTATACCCCACTTATTAATATCCCCAGCAGAGTCGCCAGTTCTGTGATACGGTGGCCAGAAACCGGGACTGTTTCCTTTTTAGGAATTTGCTGGTTTGTGTTTTGCATTTTTTGTTTGCAAAATGTCGCGGTAAGCAAGAGTCGCCACCAACTTTTATTTTATCCAACAAGGAAAGGAAAAAAGCACAGAAAAATTCCTTTTTTCGAGATTTTCTCTGAGTACGGGGGGTAGATTATAGAAAGGGAAGGTATTATCACCCTTTCTATCTGTAGTTATCTACGGGCTCTTAGGTACTTGCCCATCATTTTCAAAATTGTTTTCTTTGTGTTTGTGTGATTTGAAAAGCTTTTGTTTTGACTTCGATTTAACTCTTGCTTCTGTCTTCAAGAGTGTAATAAAGTGTTTTTGAAAACTTTGTTTTGAAAGGAGTGTAAGTGTGAAAAAGTTTGTTTGGATTGAGCAAGTACTTAAGAACTAATCTACCTACTCGGAAAAAAAAGAATCGTTCTCTGTTCGTTTCCTTTAGACAACGCTATCCCACTATTAGTGAGTAGGTAGTACCATCGTTGGAGTTTTGAGGGTCAATTCGAAAGGGACGTACGGTCACTAAAGCAATGTTAGGACGTCTTAGTAGTAACCCTAATGTCTTAGATCAATTATTCGAGGCAACTATTCCGAGGCAACCATTCCGAGGCAACTTTTCTGAATCAGGACTTTGATCTTTGTTTAGACAAGAGAGCGACCACTAAAGCATCCTATACCTAATGACCGTTTACCGAAGGCAACCAAGTGGGAGTGTACCCTAGGAGTGCGCATGTGCGAGTGATTCAATTTCAGATTATTTATCTTTGCACATTTTAGGGTTATCTAACTGTTTTAAAGTTAATCATACATTCTTGTCATGCATCCCTATTATCATACATCTAACAGTTTAATATTTGCGGAATTTAAAGTGCGGAAATTAAAGCTAAGCTATTACAAGGCTTCGGGTATTTACATAGCCAAAAACAAACCCTTATGAAATAAAGCGATAAATGAAAATAAAAATCCTAATTAAGCTATTACAACTTGTAGGCAATTACATCAATATGGTAAATAATAATAATAAAGCGCGTGATGAAATTAAGATCGGGAAGAAATTAGGGTTTTGACCCTTTTTAACCTAATTAAAAGAAAAAATTGTTTTTGTTGTTTTTAATATTTTAAAGAAAAGAATTAGGTTTTAAAATTAAATATACAATTAATTAGTTAATTAAATTAATTAATGAAAATAATTACATGGCCTATTTTTATGTTTTTGGTTAATTTTAAGAAAAGAAAATATAATTAAATTAGAAATAAAACCCTAATTGTTCTAATTATTTTAATTATTTACAAAAAAAAACAATTAAAGTTACCTAAAATTAACAACCTAATTAAATTATTTAAATTTTGTTTAAAAAATAAATATCCTAAATTTAATTGGATGAAAAATATTTTTT
This sequence comes from Vicia faba, assembly GCA_948472305.1. NCBI lineage: Eukaryota > Viridiplantae > Streptophyta > Magnoliopsida > Fabales > Fabaceae > Vicia > Vicia faba. The sequence continues at coordinate 1,625,098,520 of OX451736.1, forward strand.
GTGATTTTTTGATAAAAAGAAAATAATTAATTTGTTAGTAAAATAAATAAATTAAATTAAATTAAATTAAACAAATATAAAAAAGAATACAGAAAGAGAATTGGGCCTGAGCAAAGCAATTTGGGGGGTGTAAGAATCAGATTCTGGGCCCAGAAAGATGGTGACCCACGTTGACCTCCATGATCTCTTGCCTTGCCTTGACTAATGCCTTTGATGGATCCTCGCTTGATGGCCATCAGATCTAGTCTCCTGACACTTGGTTGGTTGGATTGTAAGGACGCATGATGCTCCTTGGCTTTGTATAGACACTGAATCACTGAAAGACAAAATATATGAAATATTTGGGGGACCTGGGATTCGAACCCAGGCCCCAAGGCACTTTCTAACGCTTGGCAACCAGCTGAGCTAGCTGTTCTTTTTGTATATTAAATATCAATAATAAATAATATGCAAAATAAAGGGAGTTAGTGGAGAACAATGAAAACACGCGCCAGAATTCAAATGTACCAATGTAAAGGTGACACGCAGGTCATCCTTAACCTTGTTCCGTTGGTAAAAGTTGAAAACTTTTACCTACGGACATATGTCTGTCGCTATATCCCTGCAATTTCTCAAAATCAAGCATGAGTAAGATAAATCAAAACTAAAGCCATGGATGGCTTCGTCTGGACCTGTTGTACACAATGGTACTTCTTTCATGGCCCAATTTTGCCTGTAAATGAAGATCCCAAATCGAAGCAAGAAACCCTAATAATGGTGAAATCCAATATAGGCCATGAAAACACAATTGAATATTACAGAAAGCTTGCAAATATGATGGTGAACAATAATATACAATTATTTTATGCTACAAGTATAAGAATAATGCTGTTCGATTTCAAAAAAGAAGCAATGTCATGGATGACTCACAACGCGATATAGGGCCTAAAGGTGCTTGTTCTTGATTGATTTTACTTGCTGAGGATCCCAGGAAGCGATTGGGATGGTCAAGAGGCTTTGAAATTGCTTACAACTAGGAATTCGATTCAACACTTTTTCTTGTTTTTTCAAGTTTGGTTCTGATTGTTGCACCTCTCTCTAGCCTCTCTTTGGGTCTGCACACGTTCTTTATGTATTGAGGAATGGATTAGGGTTAAAAGAATGATCACAATCTTCCTCCATTATTGAATTTGATTTTGATTTGATACACTTTGCATATCTTTATAAAATTAGGCAAATTCAATCTTTTTGTTCACTCCAAGCCTTTACACGAATTCAAATATTTTCCAACTGGATTTGAGACCTGAAACAGGTACAAAATCTTGGGTTTTCAATGCTTTAGATTTTTTCATGATTTATTTTGATTAAAATTGATTTAATTCAAATAAAAATCAAGATAAATAATAAAAATAAGATAATGACAAGTGGAAAAGGCTAGGGCTCGTGGACCATGTTGCCAACTCAAAACAAGTGAAAAAGATTGGGCCCATTTGGCAAAAATTGCAATTTTAGGCATAGTTGACTTTTGGCAATTTTGCAAAAAAGGTCAACTTCACTAATGCATAACTTCCTCAATTTTGACTCTTTGAAGGTGTTCTTAGACTTTTTAGAAAGCTTGAGATGTCCTCTAAGCAACCCTTTTTGTACCATTTAAATTTGGTATTCCATGCTCATGTATGAAGCTTTGACAAAAAAAGTGTTTTTGTTGACTTTTCAAAATGACCTATAATGTCCAAATTCATAACTTCTTGTGAGTGCATATTTTGAACTTGGGAGCTGAAGATGGATTGTATAGCATTGCATCCTATTAAATATGAGCTTTGGATGGGTCATTTCTCATAAAGTATGAGAAAGTTATGCTTGGTCAAAGTTGAGTTGACTTTTCCTACAAAACCCTAATTTAGCAACTTTTGGTTCTTGATGAATTATGAACAATCATTGATGAATCATGATCAACCCTTGATAAAATGATGAAATGTACTTCAAAATGAGGATGTTGACCAAAAATCTTGAAGTTTGATTGTATGTGGGCCACAGTTGATTTTTGCCCTAGTACAGTCGATTTTCAGGCCTTTGAGCAATTGACTGAGCAAACTTTCGATGTAGGGCTTGCAACTTGATATGGATGATTTTGAGAACATATTAGGAAAATGGTGAGAAGTTGGGATCCCTTGGATTCAATTATCTTGATGCAACATGAAACCCTAATTTGAGGTAGACTGCCTTAGGAGAAAGCTTGTCTGGACAACCCTTGGACTACCTTGAGCAACTTGAGGATCTTTATTGAAATGTTTTGAGAAATATGGGAGGGCAAATTTTGGGGTACAATAGATGCCATCCAAGGTGACTGTTGATAGTGAATGGAAGAAGCATCAGAATAAATCTTTGGTCGATTGAATCTGAATGATATGTTGGAATAGACCCGTGTTAAGCCGTGTTTGGAAATGTATTAGAAGGAACCCATGATGAGCCCATGTGAAGCTATATTTAGAAATACATGAGAAGGAGCCTTGGTAGGGATGCTTCAGGATGAGTCAGTGTGAAACCGCATCTGGAAATGTATGAGAAAGAGCCTGGATAGGGTTGCTTTGGGATGAGTCTGTGTGAAACTGCATCTAGAAATGTATGAGAAGGAGTCTGGGAAGGGCTGCTTTGGGATGAGTTTGTGTGAAACTGCATCCACAAATTTATGAGAGGGAGCCTGGGTAGGGCTGCTTCGGGATGAGTCTGTGTGAAACTTCATCTGGAAATATATGATAAGGAGTCTAGGTAGGGCTACTTCGGGATGAGTCCATGTGAAACTTCATCTGAAAATATATGAGAAGGAACCTGTGTAAGATTGCTTCATGATGAGTCAGTGTGAAACTGCATTTGGAAATGTATGAGAAGGAGCCTGGGTAGGGCTGCTTTAGGATGAGTTCGTGTGAAACTGCATTTAGAAATATATGAAAAGGAGCCAGGGTAGGGCTGCTTCGGGATGAGTCAGTGCGAAACTGCATTTGGAAATGCATGAGAAAGAGTATGGATAGGGCTGCTTCGGGATGAGTCCGTGTGAAACTGCATTTGGAATTTTAGAGAAGGAGCACGGGTAGGGCTGCTTCAGGATGAGTCCGTGTGAAACTACATTTGGAAATGTATGAGAAGGAGCCTGGGTAGGGCTGCTTCAGGATGAGTCCGTGTGAAACTGCATTTGGAAATGTATGAGAAGGAGCCTGGGTAGGGCTACTTCGAGATGAGTCTGTGTAAAACTGCATTTGGAAATATATGAGAAGGAGACTAGATAGGGCTGCTTCGGGATAAGTTTGTGTGAAACTTCATCTGGAAATATATGAGAAGGAGCCTGGGTAGGGCTGCTTCGGGATGAGTCCTTGTGAAACTTCATCCGGAAATATATGAGAAGGAGCTTGGGTAGGGCTGCTTCGGGATGAGTCCGTGTGAAACTTCATCTGGAAATATATGAGAAGGAACCTTGGTAGGGCTGTTTCAGGATGAGTCCTTGTGAAACTTTATCTGGAAATACATGAGAAGGAACCTGGGTAGGGATGCTTCGGGATGAGTCCTTGTGAAACTTCATCTAGAAATATATGAGAAGGAGCTTAGGTAGGTCTGCTTCGGGATGAGTTCTTGTGAAACTTCATCTAGAAATATATGAGTAGGAGCCTGGGTAGGGCTGCTTCGGGATGAGTCCTTGTGAAACTTCATCTGGAAATTTACGAGAAGGAGCCTGGGTAGGGCTGCTTCGGGATAAGTCCTTGTGAAACTTCAGCTGGAAATATATGAGAAGGAGCCTGGGTAGGGCTGCTTCGGGATGAGTCCTTGTGAAACTTCATCTAGAAATATATGAGAAGAAGCCTGGGTAGGGCTGCTTCAGGATGAGTCCTTGTGAAACTTCATATGGAAATGTACGAGAAGGAATCCCTGTAAGATTTCTTCAGGATGAGTCCGTGTGAAGCTGCATATGGTCGCCTAGGTAGTTACTCTGTCTTGTTTCAGGAACTATTCTTGGACCTGTAGAAAATTGTTGATGATAATTATCTGTGATTGATCTTTCCTGAAAAGGTAAAGAGTTAGTTGTATGCAATGTCATGATGTATGAAATGCATTGTGTAATGGTGTTCTCAAAATAAATGAGATTGTGCTATATGTGTTTCGTATGCATATGCTATGAATGTTTTTGAAATGTACCTTTGTCTTGGAAAATAAATCCTTGACAAATGCTGGGGAGCCTTGAGAAATTAAATCCTGGACTGTTGATAGGGATGAAGAGTATGCACATCTTCAGACCTTGTTTTAGAATGTTTCCACTGGGGATTCCTGTTTTGTTGTTTGAGGAGAACTCCGTTGGGGAATGTTGACTTTGCTTGAAGGAAACTCTATGGAGAGTGTCGATTTCTGCTTGAGGGAAAGAGTTCAGGAGTTTTATTTGTCCTTTGCTCTACTGGGGAATTATCTCTTGATTGGAGAGAAATAAAGTTTAGTTGTTATCTGGTCAGGTTCTAGGCTTCACAACAACTTGCTAGGGATAAAGAAGTTAATTGTTATCTGGTCAATTTCTAGGATTTGCAGCAACTCACTAGGGATAGTGGCAAACTCTACTGGGGAAGAGGATTTTTGTTAGTGATTTGAAGAAGTTAAACTATTATCTGGTCGGATCCAGGATTTGCAGCAACTGAAGAAGTTAAACTATTATTCGGTCAGGTCCAGGCTTTAGTAACTTAAAATTGAGATTTACTGTTATCTGGTCGGGTCCAGGTTTCAGCAACTGAAGAAGTTAAATTATTATCCGGCCGGGTCCAGGATTTAGTAACTTAAAATTGAGATTTACTGTTATCTGGTTGGGTCCAGGTTTCAGCAACTCGAACTATTATCTGGTCGGGTCCAATTTTCATCAATTTGATCTTGAGGTTAACTGGTATCTGGTCGGGTCCAGGCTTCGCAGTAACTTGCTTTGGAGGAATGGAGTCAATTGTTATTTGGTCGGGTTCCAGGCTTCACAGTCACTTTCGGGGATAGTAACGACTCTGTTGGGGATTGTAATGATTCTGACGGGGGCTAAGGGGTTTCGTCCCTGTATTTGCAATAGTCTGAGAAGCAAAATCAAGCTGGGGAATTTACAGTTTGTTAGGGAAATAAACCCTATTGAAGAGAATGTTTTGAATACCTTATTGGGGAGATAGATTCTTTAGGAAGAACTCCATAAGGCTTCTTTTTTAAGACCAACTCAGCTGGGGAAATGGTTTTCGAGAGATTGTAACTCTGGTTGGGGATTGCATGAATCTAACTTTGTGGGGATAATTTTATGGAGATATTCATGAATTTGGCCTTGTGGGGATTGGGCCCTTATCTGTGAAGATTATTCGGTGGGGATAACCTTATATAGGTGGCTCTGGCGACTTCACTAGGATTACCTTATGAAAAGGACTTCGTGAGTATTTGTCAATGTCCATAGTAGTAAGTGTTATAGAAATAACAGAAAATGTTTGCTTGGTCGTATGTGACCCTTTGCTGGAATTCATGTCCAATGCCCCAAGTGATTCAGATGCAGACCTACCCCTGGTTATTCAGCACTTCTTCAGATATTTCTTGGAATCTAGACTTGACTGCCACAGATGAGTTGGACAGTAACATGTCATACCCCTTGATTATGGGAGATTTGTCATTGGAAGTGTCTTCCCATTTGAAGAGAAATTTTGTTCATTGGATATTCGCCGTGCAAATTTCTGAGTTTGTCAAACAATTAGCCATATGCAAACAACTGTACATAATTCAAAGTTTATGTTTGTCTTGAAGTTTTGAAAATGAATTTTTAGAAAATAAAAGAATTTTGTAAGAAAATGAATTCGACTAAGGATTTACCGTAAGCCTTACAGGAGTTGGGATACCTTTTGTAACAGTATGCTTTCGAACTAACTCATGCTTCAATTAGGACTTTTAAGGGGGTGTAATGTGGTCTGCATCATGGTTTAAGAAACAAAGGATAAGGCTCAGAGTTTATTTGTACCAACCCGTTCTTCATGATGTTCTACAGTCCTAAACTCAGTAAATTGTGCGTTTGAACTCCTATTGAATCTGGAATGATATTTTGGTGATGGTTCGGATACTGGAAGTTTATTTGAGAAGGAAGTCATTTTTGTAACATTTTTCTGTTATTGAGGATTTGTAGCGACCTATTTTGATTTATTATCCCTAATTTTTGCCTGACTTTTTTATTTTGAGACTACAGTCAGCAGGACGCCCCAGTTTTTCTTAAGTCTCCTTCGTAGGTTTTAACTCAGTGAGCTTTTCTTTTGAGAGACAATGACTACCTATTTTATAGGGAACCATCACCGTCTTTTTATTCAGAAGAATGTTTTTGATGTCACTCGTTGTGTACGAAGTGAAAGCTTGCGACTGAACGCGCATTTGAATTAGCTGAGAAACTACCCTGCCCCAGGTTATGATTAAAGGTTTCAATTTGTGTGAAAAAGAAAACTCCTACTTCTTTGGCTCAAAGGGTTTGACTAAGGATTATCTTCCTTATAACTCCACTGTTTAGGAATTGAAAGAACGCCTATACATCATCAACAAGGTTTGTCCAAAAGCATATTGTATGAGATTATGGCATTGTTTTCGTCATCCTCCCTCTAAAGGCTTACAACTTTTAACGAGAGTTAAACATCACAAAAAGGGAATAAAAGCACAGTTTAAATATAGTGAAAACAGATGGATTAATTCAAGACAAACATATGCAATGCATTAATGAAACAAAGTTTAACATAATAGATAAGTGTTCGAACAAACAAAATAAATTACAATTGAAAATTCAAAATGAATTGGACGCTCTCAATGATTTGGCATGGGAGTAGTGATCACGTTGGGAGTCTCGGGAGGGCCGAATTCAATCAACTTGGCGTCAATCATATTTTGAATCTTGTATTTCAGCGTCCAACAATCGTTAGTATCATGCCCAGGACTGCGGAATGATAGGCACATCTTGCATCAGGATTGTAGTTAGGAGAAGAAGTTTTGGGGTTTGGATGAGGTCCTATCAATGTAATCAGATTCATCCTTATCATGTGTTGCAATGCTTGAGACAACGACATGTTGATTTTGGTAAACTGTCTATTGGGCTCGTCTTGCCTTCGTTGGTTTCCCCATTGTTGTTGTCGCGTCGATGCAGGATTAGAGATCACGAGTGCCCCCACAGACTAGTCGTGGTTACTCTTGTTACGACCCTTCTGTCCGTACACATCATTGGACTCTCTCTTCCCATTGTATGGCTTCTTCTGAGCATCGGAAGATGCAGCCACTTGGATCTTTCTACTTCTCATTCCATTTTCAACTTGTTCCCCAGTTAGAATCAGCTCGATGAATCTGACCGAAGAGCTTCCGATTAGGTGATTGAAGAAAGGTCTTGTAAAAGTTCCCATAAAGATATCAACCAGCTCCCTGTCAGTTAAGGGTGGCTGCACCCTGCCAGCCAGGTCTCTCCACTTTTGGACGTACTCTTTAAAGCCTTCATTTGAACCCATGGTCATATTCTGCAACTGCACACGAGTTGGTGCAAGATCAGTATTGTATTGGTACTGCTTGTAGAAAGCGTCAACTAGATCCTCCCAGATGTGGATATTGGTCCCTTCCAATGTGTAAAACCACTCCAATTGCGTCCCAGATAGACTCTCTTAGAAAAAGTGCACCCATAGTTTCCTATCGACGGTGTGCGGCTGAATTTTACGGACATATGATTTTAGATGAAGCTTCGGACAAGAGACCCCATCATACTTGGCAAAAGAAATGATCTTGAATTTGTGGGGAATGACTACCCCAGGGACCAACCCTAAATCTCCAAAGTCTAGACCAGGTACTGCTTTGATTTCCATAGCCTTAAGTCGGTCTTCAAGCTGTTTGTATTTTTCATCCGCCGGTGGATACTGCTCCTCAGAATAGTCTTCATCCTCAGTAGCTTGGTTATCCTTAGCTCTAGTGCTTCTAGCTTCCTCTTCTTGATTTTCTTCCTCCTCAGAAGAAGCATCTTCTTTTTGAGCTAGTTGGGCAGGCCCCTTGAACCTTCTTCCTATGTTGAGGATGACAACCTTCTTCTTAATCTTCTTCTTGCTCCATTTGGTGAAGAGTGCTTTCAGATCTTCCTGCCCCTTAGCTAAGTTCAGGAAATTTTGTTGGAACTGGGCATTCTGAGCTTGGAGATCTTTAACTGTTTTCTCTAGAGCCATTTTCTTACTGAAATAAATAGCGAGAAAAATGAGAAACCTGTCTGGAGAACACCTGTTATGTAATGACATGCATGATACGTAAAAATGCAATGTTTTCAAGGATCTCGCGGGGTAAACACGATAAGATGTTAGAAGTTGAACTTTGATCACAACTTTTATTGGAGAACTTCGTATTGTTGAATGTCCTTCCACGAGAATCAAGCTCACCATGTCAAGTGGGTCATAGCCCTCAACTCAAGACAACGTGCTTTGGTCTTTAACATCATTTAGCTAGAGGAAAATAAATCTTCTTGCTTCTTGATAGACGTCTGGTTCAACATAACCCTACATCACAAACCCTTGGGATCCTTGAAATGGTTATTGGAAATGCTATGGTATGATATCATGATGTTATGTACAAATAATCATACATAAACAAAGTAAACAAGTCCTTAGGTTTAGGCTTTCACGGTGTTTATAGGAAAGTACCCTCTTGAAGTTTAGTTGGATCAATCTGTCCTACAAAGTAAATGGGTTCTATGGAATCTCAATACCATTGATCTTTCTTCATCGGGCATTGTCTCAGCATAATCAATCTTTTCTTGCGGTCGAAATATCCCAAAAGTCTGATCTCAATGAGCGTAGTATCGAGTATCAACCAATTTTCAGCTTTCCACCGAAACCGACTATCTCACTACTTCATAATGGCCAAGTTGTTCAATTAAAGGTTCTAAGGTCAGTTAGTGCTTCATGACACCGCTCAGAGGCCCCGTATTCTCCTCGATTCAACACAAGGGATACCGATACCAATAAATGCGTCACACTAACGTAGCCATTGCTTCAACCATATCGGTCTACACAATACAGGTTTCACAATCTATTGCTACTTACCAAATGATGTTCCCAGATCCGGGTAGAGGATCAATATAACCCAAACAAGGACCCATAAATGTAAAGTAAACCAATCAAACAATGAAAGCAATTTAAAGGTGATCTAGCTCTAAGGTGACCCCACTTTTATTCTCCCTAACAGAGTCGCCGGTTTCATGATATGATGGGAGAACTGGCTTAGTTTGTGTTTGATTGTAATTGTTGCGGATAGCAAGAGTCGCCACCGACTTTTCTTTTATCCAATAAGGAAAGGGTGAAAAGAACAAGAAAGACCTTTGATATATTTTCTTGAGTTCGGGGGGTAGGTTATGAAAAGGGAAGGTGTTAGCACCCTTTTCATCCATAGTTATCTATGGACTCTTAGTTGCTTGCTAGATCTTTTGAAATTGCTTTGTTTGAAATGTGTTTGTGGTGGGTTTTGAAAGTATTTTTAAAAAGCGCCTAGGCAAACTTTGTAATGATTCTCATCTCTATAAGAATGCATACAAGTGTTGGACTTTTGAAAATATTTTATTTTGAAAGTGTTTGGTGTGTTTGAAAAGATGTTTTTTTTGAAGGTGGATTATGAGCAAGCAACTAAAAAAGTTCTACCTACTCAAAAGTCTTTTGTTCATTTTTGTCTTCCTTTGACATTGCTATCTTACCATTGATTGGTAAAAATCCATATCTTTTGATGTAAAGGGACGGGCGCGGGTCGTTGTATAGTCATAAAATGCAATATTGTGAGATATCTTAGCATTTTTCTTAAGGGACTAAGATCATTTGTAAGGCAACATTCGTAGAGTCATCGAGGGACTATGATCTTGTATTTTTTATTGTTTTTGCTAAGGCGTCTCATATGCATAAAATGACCATTTATTCTCAAGGAAACAAGTGGAGTTAACCCTAGAGGTGCAAAGTGTGTAAGTGTTTATTTTTCATGCATTATTTTGTCTTGGATTAGGGTTGTCTAATATTGATTTTATCTTGTCATACAAACCCTAAGTACTAGCATTTATATTTGAAAGCGATAAATTGCGGAATATAAATATCCTAAGCTATTACATCATTTAGGGGATGTGGATACAAATTATAAATTGGGAGGAAAGCAATTAAAACCTAATTACTATTACAACCAAATTGAATAAAAATAATAGCAAAAAAGTCTCAAAAAATCAAGAATTTTGGTGTTGAAGCTAACACGGGCCATGTCCAGTAACACAGGAACCCATGTCAGAACCCTGTAATAATTATGCATGTCTTTTTTTGTCCCAGCTATGCTGACACGGGCAGTGTCCCGTGACACGGGTTGTGTCCCGTGACACGCGCACCCGTGTCAGGATCCTGTCCTGCCATTTTGTCAAGTTTTAATTCTAGTAAGTGGGACACAGGCAGTATCCTGTGACATGGGCACGCGTGTCAGAGCCATGTCTTGCCATTTTTCTGTTTTCTTCTGACACGGCCCGTGTCAGGTGACACGGTCGGTGGTGTCAGACTTCCAGAAGCACTTTTTGTGATTTTGATTGTTTGCAACTCTTCTACTTTGATTTATCATGTTTTATTCTTTTGAAAAGGAAAGTAAAATGATGTATGAACAAGGAAATTACAATTTGAGAAAACTTACCTCTTTAAATGAAAAATCAAAATGTGTTTGGATGTTTTCAAGCGCAACGTGATGATTGATTGAGCTCCCTTAGACCTTTTTGAAGTTGTTCCAATCCTCACTTTGTGCTTAAAGTTGATGAACCACTCCAACCAAATCAAATTGCAAAATACGGTTTTTGAGTTTAGAAGGTGGTGACAATGATGTTACAAAAGTTGTTCTTATGTTTGAACAACTTCTATATAGTTTATGTGAAGTGTTTGGATGGTTTGTTTGGAGAAAACTTGCAAGGTATGAGATTCAAAGATTTGGACTTCAAAGCTCAAAAATGGAGGTTTTGTGGACAATTCTGGTTTTTGACAACAAAAATGATTTTTGGGTGTTAGTTTCTCCTTGTTTTTTATGACCTCTTTCTCTTGTAAATGTTCCCTCTATTTATAGGCAAAGGGTTTGTGAACAAGCTGATTTGGTTTACAAACTATGGAGTTATGGCTAGGTTGGATTGCAAATATCAAGTTATGTCTGAAGGGTGAGAAAACACTTAGAAAGGGGAGGGGGTTGAATAAGTTTCTCTTTTTCTTTTTCTTAAAGACTCAACAATAATGGAAAGACACGGTTATTTTTATCCTGGTTCGTTTGAACTCAAACTACTCCAGTCCACCCGCCAAGGTGATTTCTCCTTTCTCAACAAGGACTTAATTCACTATAATCAACTGATTACAATCACACAACAACTGTTGTGACTAAAAATGCACAAGTAATCTTACAAATGACTAACACCACTAAGACTTAAACTAGTCCTAGTCTACTTGAGAAATCTGACCAAACTTGGTCTCTCAAGGAACAATTACAAGATTTAAATCTTTACAGATAATGAAACAAAGTTTGCTTCTAAGAAAGCTATATCACAACTGTGATTTTTCACTAAGATTAGTATAGCACAAAGTGTATGTAAAATAATTTGTGAGCCACAAATATTTTCACGTAGTTCTTGCTTCTTTTGAATTTGTTGAGTTGTTGGCTTGCAATAAATGTTCTTCTATATATAGTAAGAAGAAAATGACCGTTGCTGCCTTTAAAAGTGGAGAGCAATAAATGTTTGCATGTTTGCTTGCAGTTGTGATACAGTGGCAGGACCAACTGTTTTGAAAATGCTGGTTTGCATTTTGCGCTTTGTATTCGCAAAATGTCGCGGTAAGCAAGAGTCGCCACCGACTTTTATTTCATCCAACCGGACAGGAAAAAAGCACAGAAAAAATCCTTTTTCGAGATATTCTGAGTACAAGGGGTAGATTATAGAAAGGGAAGGTATTAGCATCCTTTCTATCCATGGTTTTCCATGGGCTCTTAGGTACTTGCTCATCTTTTAAAAAATTGCTTGTGTATGTGCTTTGTTTTTGAAAAAGTTTTACTTCGTTTTAACCCTTGTTTCTGTCCTCAAGAGTGTTACGAAGTGTTTTGAAAACTTTAGTTTGAAAAGTTTGTTTGAAAGTGTAAGTGTGAAAAGTTTTTGATTTGAGCAAGTACCTACTAGCATCTACCTACTCGAAAAAAAGATCGTTTCTTTTCTTGTTTCCTTTAGACAGCGTTATCCTATTATTAAGGAATAGGTAGCACCGTCGTTGGATTTGTAAGGGTCAATTCGTAAGGGACGTACGATCACTAAAGCAATGTTAGTACGTCTTAGTAATAATCCTAAAGTCTTAAGATCATATTCGAGGCAACATTTCCGAGGCAACATTTCCAAACGGGACATTTGATCTTTGTTTAGACAGGAGGGCAACCACTAAGACACCCTATACTCAATGACTGTTTACCGATGGCAACCGAAGTGAGAGTATACCCTAAGAGTGCGCATGTGCGAGTGTTTTGATTTCAGTTATTATCTTTGCACATTAGGGTTTTCTAGCCATTTTAAATTATCATGCAATCTTGTCATACAATCCTATTAACATACATCTAAACAGTTAATATTTGCGAGAATTAAAATGCGGGAAAATAAAACCTACGCTATTACAAGGCTTCGGGGTAGGGGTTAATTACATAGCCAAAAAAACCCGTAAAATACGATAAATAAAGAAAATCCTAGATTAAACTATTACATACCGTAGACAGTTACATTAATATTGCAAAAAATAATAAACGCGCGCGATGAATCGAAAACGAGAGATTTAGGGTTTTGACCCCAACTACCTAATTGTAATTTAAAAGAAAAATCATTCTTTTGTCGTTTTTTATTATTTGAGAAAATAAAGCTTTAATTGAATAAAGAAAAAAAACCTAATTACTAATTAATTTAAATTTAAGAAAGAAAATATTTAAACTAACCTATTTTTGTATTTTTTATTTTGAGAAATAAAAAAATAAAAATTGAATCAAAAGTCTAACCCTAATTTTTCTAATTGATTTTAATTATATAAAAAAGTTAGAATTACCCTAGATTAAACTAAATTAATATTAAATTAAATTTGATAAAATAAAACCTAATTCTAATTTGTGTGAAACTCTTGATTTTATGATTTTTTTTTGTGTGAAAAATTAATTAGTTTGTAAATTAAATGAATAAAAAAAAGAAATAAGAAAAAGAAATATAGAGAAAGTTAGTAATGGGCCTGATATTAGCAGAAAGGGGGGTGCAGTTTGCAATTCTGAGCCCAACAAGCTCTTGGCCCCTTTCACTTTTTCCAATCCCATGTGCTTGCTTGACCCAGGCGCATGGTGGACCTTCATTGGATAGCCTTGGATCTGTAGCCTTGATGGATGAGACGGCCAGATCTGGATAGTACACGATGGATGCCTTGCCATATGATACACTGGATTACCCTGAAAATATTAAGAAAATAAAATGCACACGCCTGGGATCGAACCCAGGACATATGCATCAAAGACCAACAACCTTACCGTCTGCGCCAGCTTGTTAGTTGTAACAATAAGGGAATAAATAGAATATAACACAAACAATATGCCACGCTACCCAAAACGCGTGCAGATTCAAACAAGCCACTCACATACTGCCACGCCATTGTCTTCTTCGTGGCTTCCGTCGTTTTAGACAAAAGGCTTTTACCTACGGACACCAAGCATAGGTATAACCCTTGTTCATTCCAAAATCTTGTATGTGTATGATAAATGAAAACCAATGGTACCAATCAACTCATTGCAACCTCACGAGCATCATGGTACCATTATTAAGGTCCAATTTTCCCTGTACATAAAACCCTTAAAAATGAAGCACGAACCCTAGCCATGGTAACTTGATATACAGTTAACAAAAATGCAATTAAATATAACCATTAACTTGCAAACATCTCAAGGATTAAAAATATGTCAATTAATCATGCTAAATATGCCAGAATCAATGCATTCGATTTCAAGAAAAGAGACAAATTGTGTGACTCTTACAGGGCGTTTCAAGGCGTGGGGAAGCTTACTAGTGAATGAAACACGATCCTAGGATGTCCAGTAAACGATTGGTATGATCAGAATGGCTTGAAATGGCCTGAAATTTGGAAATCAGTTTGCAACTTTTTCTTGAATTTTTGAAATTCGTTCTCTCCTTTGCACGCCTCTAGCCTCTCCATTTTTATCTGCACTTGTTCCTTATGTATACTAGAGTGTATTAGGGTTACAATTTTGTATCAAATCTCTTCCAATTATGAATATTGATTCATGATTTGATCCTTGCACCAAATCTTTCCAAAACAAGCAAACTCAATCTTTTTCTGTCCATTTTGAACCTTGCACGATTTGATCTCGTTTACAGATGTGTAATGGACCTAATCATGCACAAAATCTCAAGATTTAATTAGTTTTTGATATTTTCATTATTTTATATTGATTTTATTTGATTTAAATGAAATAAAAATCAAAATAAAAAACAAAAATAAAAGAATGACAAGTGGAAGGGCTCATGGGTCGTGTACCACATTACAAACTCATTGCAAGCATAAAAAGTTGGGCCCATTTTGCAAAAAATGCAATTTTGGACACATTTGACTTTTGACAATTTTGCAAAAAGGGTGAACTTGGCCAATGCATAACTCTCTCACTTTTGACCCTAGAGAGGTGTTCTTAGACTTTTTAGAAATCTTAATGTGTCCTCTAAGCAAATCTTTTGGTCTCGTCTCAATTGAGTCTTCCATGTTCATGTATGAAGCTTTGACCCAAAAGGTGTTTTTGTTGACTTTTCAAAATGACCTATAATGTCCAAATTTATATCTTCTTGTGAGTGCATATTTTGAACTTGGGAGATGAATATTAATTGTAGGGAATGACATCCTCTTCAAAATGATATTTGGATGGGTCATTTTTGATAAAGTATGAGAAAGTTATGCTTGGTCAAAGTTGAGTTGACTTTTCCTACAAAACCCTAATTTAGCAACTTTTGGATTTTGATGAATTATGATCAATCCTTGAGGAACCATGATCAATCCTTGATCAAATGATGAATAATACTTAAAAATGAGAATGTTGACCAAAAACATTGAAGTTTGACTGTATGTGGGCCACCGTTGACTTTTGCCCTAGCACAGTCGATTTCCAGGCCTTTTAGCAATTGACTGAGCAAACTTCCTCTGCAAGGCTTGAAACTTGACATGGATGATCTTGAGACCATATTAGGACAATAGGGAGCATTTAGGGTCCTTTGTACTCAAACATCTTGATGCAAAATGAAACCCTAATTTACGGTAGACTACCTTAGAAGAGAGTTTTCCTGGTCAGCCCTTGAACCTCCTTGAGCAATTTAAGGACCTCACTTGACATGTATTGAGAAATATGGGAGGGAAAATTTTGGGGTACTACAGCAGTATTGCGTTTTCCAATGAACTAGTGTAGACACTTGAGTGTATGTAGCCGTCTTTGCATTAAATGAGCAAACGACACTTTGTCAGAGCATGTTTCGTGAAACTTGACAAGACTTGTTAGCTTCTTTATTCTTTCAGAACTAGCTTCACGTCTTGAATCAGAACATGCTTGCATATCTTTTTATCAACACTTGCTTGCTAAGTACTTCTGATCAACGCTTGCTTTCAAAGTACTTCTGAACATGGAAACCTGCTAAGCGTTAGAAGATGCATTAAATAATTTCTTATCAGAGTCAGCATCAGCACTTGCGCTAAAACAAATAGTTCTTTCATCAAAGAACTTCTTCATTTATTTTCAGCTCAGCACATCAAAATGCTTACGTCAGAACATTATCTGAAACAAGTAAATATGTTCATCAGAGTATCAATTATATAAAATATAATTTATTGTTATCATCAAAAATCTGAGATATGATCAGAACCAATCTTGTATTAACAATCTCCCCCTTTTTGATGATGACAAAAATATTCAGATTTAGAAATAAAATTGAACAAGAGATAAGAATCTCCCCCTGAAATAAATATTTCTATAAGAAAAACTTCCTGAGAATTTTCATCAGAGCTTTGAAATTTTCTTCTGGGATTTCTTCAGCAAGTCTTTTGAAGACAATGTTCAGTTGAATTAAACTTCCAGAGTTTAAGTGATACCTGCAAAATTATTTTACACATAGAAAGAAATCTTTGTATTTTGTTATAATGTTTGAGACTTAGTCCCATAACTGTTAATCAGAGATTAGATCAAAATACTCATTTTCTTCCCCTTTTTAGCATAATCAAAAAGTAAATAAAAATAGTTGAAGAGCGTATTTAATAAAAGATTCAGAAGTGCAAAACAACAAACAAAAAACAAGAAATAGAATTACACTAAGATTTCTTAGAAACAAGGGCCATAAGAAGATTCTTGATCTCAGATGCAGATTCCTCTTGTTTCATCATCCAGTTTCTGATTTCTTGGTTTGTCTGATCTTGCTTATCCAAGAGCTCATGAATAGCTTCATTTTCCATCTTAAGCTCATTCAGAGTATCCATAACAAATGAAGTGGGTGCAGAGGATGAAGAAGCTTCAGCAGATACAACCTTTGGAGTAGAAACCGTTGAGTCAGAACGAAAAAAAGTTGAAAGTAGAGTGCCCAGATCCATCATAAGAGTTGGCACAGGTTCAGGTGCAGCTTTAGCAGAAGGCTGATTAAACAGAACAATTTTCAGAGGATTTGAATCTTCAGAGGCATCTTCAGATTCATCTTCTGAAATGTCCATTTGATCAGCTGGAGCATTAGCAATCATCAGAGAAGACTTCTTATTCCAAATATCAGCAGATTTTGACTTAAAGGCATGCAGGTGTTTGGAGAAGTTCTCAAGCACCTGAGAGTGACATAAGTCTTGCAACTTCAGTAAATCAACATCTAAGGTTCTTCTGAATGTTTCCCACAGAAGATCTGTTGCTGCTGGGTTCACACTTCTGGTGTGGTCTTCCTTCAGCAGGTCCAACCAAGCTTGAACTTCTGTTAAAAAAATTTGAAAATATATATTTACATCTGGCTGAACAGGTTTGGGAACTGTCTTTTTGTAGGTTTTGTTTTTCAGAAATTGTAGAGATTCAAAATCAACTACAGTTTTCAGAAATTCAGCTGGTTCAGGATTTTTTGATAGTTCAGGTGTTGCTGATTGTCAGGTTGTTCAAAAGGTTCAGGTGTTGCTGATGGATTATGAGGTTCAGATGGTACATGAGTTTCAGAGGGTTCATGTGTTTCTGATGGTTCATGAGTTTGAGTGAGGGTATGTTCTGGAATGTGAGGAGGTGAAAGCATTTGTGAGTTAGGAGTTAGAAGTTGTGGATATGTGGGTGGTGTGGCGTCAGGTGAAATGATGATTGTGTTATCAGCAGTGGGGGTAGGGTTATGAGATTGTGTTCTGTTCATGGCAAAGATATTTTCAGAAGGTAGGGTGAATGGTGGCTTTTGTGTGGCCAGAGGTACGTTGATTCCTGGTATTCTCCAAGAGCCAGCATCATACCATCCAGTAGGTCTGGGTGATAAAGGTCTGGGAGGAGGTCTAGAAAGGTTTTTAGCAGGAATAGTTTGAGAGATAGGTGTTTGAGAGGGTTCTGTTTGGGATGGTTCTGCTTGGGTTTCAGAGAAGTCATCAGAGTCAAAATCACTCAAGTATGATAAAACTTGATCTCTTTAAGGGTTTTCAGCAAGAGGTTCAGAGGGTATGGTCAGGTCTATGTCAACATCTATGTCACCTAAGGTTTGGGGTTCAGCAGATGTAGATATATTTACAGAATCATAAACAAAAATAATTTCAGCAGGTGTACCTGATTTCTTCTTCTTCTGAGGTCTAGTAGATGGTCCTTCAACTGCTTTCCTCGTCATTGGTTGCTGAAAGACAACATCTGGAGCAGATTCATGTCTTCCTTGAAGCCAAGTGTTGGCTCCTAAATTCGACACCTTTGTTTTGATTGATGGCAGCCATTAAAAGCTGAAAGATGCTTTCGACTGGCTAAGCCTGTCGAAGTGCCTGTCGAAAGATGGCAAAAATACTTAGAAGATTTCTTCCAAGGAAGAAGGCTGAATTGCCTCCGACGTCGAAGGAGTTTTCGTCGAAGACGTCTCTTGACGAACGTGTTTGATGGTCCAGAGTGGAGCAGTTTGAAATTCAAAGCTTTGGAGGGAAAACGGTTTCCAGCGGTTTCTACGTGCTAACGTGCAAGGATCTGGAGCGTCGAACATGGAGAACGTGACAAGTGGCTTGATCTCGAAGCAGTGTAACTGCCCGACGGTTACTTGGAATGTTTTTGTATAAATAGGAGTAGACGTGTAGTTTCTCGCGTGTGTTCACAATAGATACATAGTCACTCATTTAGATTCAAGTACCCAGTGTGAGCGAACGAATTGTTGAGAAATGTATGTGTGAAACACCAATTTAATCAATTCAAGTCATTTACTTTTCCAGTATTTTACATGCCTTTTCCCTTTAAGATTCCTGTCGAACCTTTACATTCAAGCCTTGTTTATTTTACCAAGCCTTTTCCTTTATGCAATTTACTTTAAACAATTTACTTAAAGCCTTATCCACATTAATTAAACTTCAAAATCAACCTATGTCCATAGGATCAATCTGATCGATCCTGCGAGTAACCAAATAAGTAACCATTTGGAGGATCAGCGGTTGTTTACCAAATTCCCAGGTAAACAAATTGGCACACCCGGTGGGACTGTGTGTTGATTGTTGAAAAATCTCATCTTTTCGAGTTGTATGTTATTGAGGAGTGGTAGAATATACACCAACGATAATAATACTGCCAGAAGAGGGGAAGAGATGGCGAATCCGCCAAACAATAATGAAATTCCACCACCAAGTGGGGGAGCAACGGTTAATATGACCGTTAGTGAAGCGACGAATGTTGGTTCGATGCCAGCAGTGTCAGTCACAACCACGGGGCCAATAACTTCGTTAACAGGCCCCAGAATGCCTTTGGGAACCCCCCCTCCGAGGGGAAATACTGGCCCAAGGCCAGTGGTTCCCCCAGGATTTATTCCATTCTATGGTATGCCAACTTCTGAATTGGCAAGCCTGACGAATGCTGCGTCCACTTATTCAGAACCTTTCGTAAGTGCCACTTCGCCACTCCAAGGCTCTGGAGTAGGCATGGCGAATAGAAATAGGACCCAACTCTTAGGAGGAACGTCCCAAGTAGCCCATGGCCTTACAAATGCCTCGACAGCAGTCTTGAGGCAACAGATGGACGAAAGCAACCATGATATGGTGCAAATGTTGGCACAAACTTTGAGTACAGTGCTAAATCCTCTAATACAAAATACTACTCAGTCGAATCAGCAAGTTACAGCGCAAATGACGCGTTTGGCTGACTTCTTTGGAGTACCCCCACCTATTCGACAGCCCCAAAGGGCGCAAATAAGAGGAAATCAGGGGATATTTGTAGAGGAAGAAACCACCATTAATCAGGCCCAACAGCCTGTAGAACAACCTGTCGAAGAACCTAGGGTAATAGCCCCAGAGGTAAGGTTAGTTAACAGAAACCAAAATGCTGACGAAGTGGTTCAGCATGTCCAACACCAAAACATGGGTTTGGAAAATAATCTGGCAACCATGATCGAAAGGATCATGACTCAGAATGGGATGAACATGGGCTTTCGAAGGCCCAACTTTACTTCTCCTTTGTCAGAATATGTGTTACAAACTGATTTACCCCCTAGAACCAAAGTCCCCAAATTTACTAAGTTCTCTGGGGACACGACAGAATCTACTGTCGAACATGTGGCTAGGTATTTGATCGAAGCAGGAGACATTTCAAATAATGAAAACCTGAGAATCAAATACTTCCCAAGTTCCTTAACCAAGAACGCTTTTACTTGGTTTACAACTCTACCCCCCAACTCGATCCACCATTGGACCCAATTGGAAAGATTGTTCCATGAACAATTCTATATGGGGCAAACCAAGATAAGCCTGAAAGAACTGGCGAGTGTGAAGAGACGTTTCACTGAACCTATAGACGAATATCTGAATAGGTTTAGGTTGCTTAAGGCGAGATGTTTCACACAAGTGCCAGAACATGAGCTGGTCGAAATGGCCGCAGGCGGTTTAGACTATTCCATTAGGAAGAAGCTAGATACCCAGTACCTAAGAGACATGGCCCAACTGGCCGATAGAGTTCGACAAGTCGAACGCCTTAAAGCTGAAAAAGCTAAGGCAACAAAAACTCACAAGAGAGAGAGAATAGCTTACGTTGAGATGGATGACGAAGAGCTAGAATCCTTCGACGATACTTTAGCTGTCGAAGAAGGAGAAGTCGATTTAGCAGAATTAAAACAAGGGCCTCCATACTCTTGTAAACAATTAGTCCCCTCAAATGGGAAAAATCCCATTGGTCCAGACAAGACCAACGATAGGTTCCCAAAAAAGACTTATAGTTTTGACATCACAAAATGTGATGAAATATTCGACTTGCTAGTTAAAGATGGCCAAATGATAGTACCCCCTGGGGTAAAAGTGCCTCCTCTTGATCAAAGAAAGAAGAGAGGTTTTTGCAAATATCATAATTTTCTGGGCCATAAAACTTCTCAATGTTTTCTTTTCAGGAATCTTGTCCAAGACGCTATTGAGGAAGGGAGATTAAAGTTTGCTGACAAATCCCCCATGGCTGTCGACTCCAATCCAATGAAGGCTGAAGCCCACTATGCAGAACCCTCTGAGGTGAACATGATAGAGGCTACCAAGATCCAGTCGAAGAAGCCAGGCATTAACATGGTCGAAGTCTCTAAGGACCACATCAACATGCCAATCTTTAGCAGTTTTTCTGGAAATTTATCCAGGAAGACAATTGAGGCTGTCCAGAAAGCGGTTGAAGATCCAAAGTCGAAGACTGCTGAAGTACAAAAAACTGGACCAAAGCCCAGTTCCCACTTGGCCACTGTTCAAGGCCAGACGGAGAATCTGGAGACACAAATGAAACAACTAACTCTTGCTAATAAGGATACCATGAATATCAACATGGTTGAACTTTCTGACCCTAAAGCTTCAGAAGAAGCCATAAGGCAAGAGCAAGCAAATAAAACGGCTTTCCCTAAGGAAAACGAAAACTTGGCAGATTTTTTGCAAAGATGCCAGAAGAAGAAATCAGAGGTTATGCTGTGTCCAAGATGCAGTTCTATCTTTGATAAAAAAGCTGCTGAACACATACAAGGAGTAAGGGCAGCGAACAAGAGAAGGGAGAATTCTGACCTTCGACATGATCCCAGAAGGGGTTCTAATCAAGACAAGAGGCCTTCGACTTTTAGGCCTCCAACAAATGTACCAGTAGACACTTGGTACAAAACATCTGGCCGGAAAAGGCCAAGTGAAGAGAAATGGCATTCTTTCGAAGTGCCAAGAGGTTCCTCTTTAATTCAGAAGAAAGATCCTCAAGTTGCTGCACCCAAGGTTGCTCAAGTGTCCAGCAACTACAAAGGAAAAAATCCTATGTCGAGGTCCCAATGGAGGAGGTATCAGAGAAGGCGAAAAGCTGAAAGGGAGGCTACCAACAGGCTAGTTTGGCCTAACCAGAGCGAAGTCGAAGACGAAGATGATGCTGAGTCCGACGATACTCTAGATATAATGGTGAACGTTGTTTCAATGCTACCCAGGGAATTCAATCGACAAGTAGAAGTCGAAACCAGTGACTGGGAGATGGAACAAGAAATGGCCAGACACAGGCCAGTGTGCTATTTTGTCATGGACAATGGCACTACAGAGGAACAAAATGGCTTCTTCGAGCCACCCACAGAGGCGATGAAGAATCACCTCAAACCTTTGTTTATAAGGGCCAAGCTCGAAGAGACCACTGTGAACAAGATATTGGTCGACTGTGGGGCCACTATCAATATTATCCCTCATTCTGTGCTAATAAAGATTGGCAAAAGGGATGAAGAAATTAAACCTCACAATATGGTCCTTTCCAACTATGAGGGAGGCATTGGGACCACCATGGGAGTGATCCAGCTCGACATAAAAGTTGGGTCGATCCTTCGACCAACAATGTTCATGGTCATTTCGGCCAAACCTAACTACAACCTTTTGTTAGGCCGTGAGTGGATACATGGTGTAGGTGCTGTGCCTTCATCGATGCATCAAAGACTGCTTCTATGGCGCCCAGATGGGTTGGTCGAAAACATAGAGGCTGATCAGAGTTACTACCTTGGCGAAGTAAACCACTTGGGTGTAACAGATTTCGACAAAAACTTGGCTCACATAGGGCCATGTCCAGCTCCTGACTTCGACATGGCGCCAGCGCCAAACACCTTTTGTTCCCTATACCTGCATCCTGAGCATGGTTTCCAATGGGACAGAGAGGACGTGTCCCACATAGAATTCAGTGGGCTAACTGGTATCCAACCAACTGGTTGGGGAAGTGAATTCAGTGATAATGACTGAGTCACAATCTCTGAAGCGAATTTCGGCCTATGTGGCTGAAACCAAGATGATAACGGCTCTCGAAGCCGAAGTAAAGTACATGGCCACACAGGCCAATGATCAACAATTATCTGCTGTTGGCCCAGGAAAGGATTTTGATCCAAGACCTCCTGATATCATGCCAGACGAAATGCAGGAACAGAGGCTCGACGCGATCTATGACGATGAGCCTTTGGGCTTCGAAAAGGATCCCTTGGCGAACAATATTAAGATGTTAGCACAAGACCCTTTAGAAGAAATCAACTTGGGCGAAGGATCAGAGAATAGGCCAACTTACATCAGCGCCAAAATTGATCCAGAACTTAGGTTGGAAGTAATCCAATTGCTGAAAGAGTTTAAAGACTGTTTCGCATGGGATTATGACGAAATGCCCGGTCTCGACAGAGGATTGGTAGAACTTCAGTTGCCAATCAAACCTGGAAAGAAGCCAATCAAGCAAAATCCAAGACGCTTCGCTCCAGAAATTTTGTCGAAGATCAAAACGGAAGTCGAAAGACTTCTGAGATGCAAATTCATCCGTGTTACAAGGTATGTCGAATGGATTGCAAATATTGTGCCAGTAATTAAGAAAAATGGCACATTAAGGGTGTGCATAGACTTCAGAGATCTGAATGCTGCCACCCCCAAAGATGAATATCCTATGCCTGTGGCGGAAATGCTAGTCGATTCTGCCGCTGGCTACGAATACCTGAGTATGCTCGACGGTTATTCAGGATATAATCAAATTTTCATTGCTGAAGAGGATGTGTCGAAAACAGCCTTTCGATGTCCTGGGGCCTTAGGCACTTACGAATGGGTAGTGATGCCTTTTGGCCTAAAGAACGCTGGGGCAACGTACCAGCGCGCAATGAATACTATCTTCCATGATTTTATTAACACGTTTATGCAAGTTTATATTGATGATATTGTTATAAAATCTGTTTCCAGGAAGAGTCACATTGACCACCTTCGACAATCATTCGAAAGAATGAGAGAACATGGTCTGAAGATGAACCCTTTGAAGTGTGCGTTCTGTGTAAAAGCTGGAGATTTCCTGGGCTTCGTTGTCCACAAGAAAGGAATCGAAATAAATCAGAACAAGACGAAGGCAATTTTGGAAGCGAAAGCGCCATCGAATAAGAAGGAATTGCAATCTCTCTTGGGCAAGATAAATTTCTTGAGAAGGTTTATATCTAACCTAAGTGGGAAAGCTCAGGCCTTTTCACCCTTACTTCGACTGAATAAGGAGGGGTTCGAATGGGGGCAAGAGCAACAAGAAGCTTTCGACAAAATCAAAGGGTACCTCACTAAGCCACCTATTTTGGTGCCTCCTTGTAGCAATAGGAGTATGAGATTGTACATAGCTGCATCTGACAAAACTCTGGGAAGTATGTTAGCCCAAGAGGATGAGAATGGAGTCGAAAGACCCATTTATTATCTCAGTCGAGTCTTGAATGATGCAGAAACTAGATATAGCGAAGTTGAAAAATTGTGTCTATGTCTGTATTTCTCTTGTACAAAGCTCAAACAATATATAAAACCAGTTGATGTTTATGTTTCGTCTCATTTTGATGTTTTCAAATATATGTTGTCGAAACCTATCTTGCATAGTCGAGTTGGCAAGTGGGCATTAGCATTGACTGAATATTCCTTGACCTTTATGCCTCTTAAGGCAGTAAAAGGACAAGTGGTTGCAGATTTCATAGTCGACCACTCTATTCAAGTCGAGGATATTAACTATGTGGAGATAGAACCTTGGAAATTCTACTTCGATGGTTCCAGCCATAAAAATGGAACAGGAGTAGGAGTCTTGCTTATTTCTCCAAATAAAATTCCAACAACATTCAAGTACCAAATCGAAGGTTCTTGTTCGAACAATGAGGCTGAGTATGAAGCTCTTATTACTGGCCTTGAAATATTGTTGGAATTGGGGGCAACTCGAGTCGAAATAATGGGAGACTCAGAGTTAGTCGTCAAGCAAGTCACAAAGGAGTATAAATGCATAAGAGAGAATCTCATTATGTACTTTGTGATTGCAAATCGTTTATTGAAACAATTTGAAAGTGTCAATATTCGACACATACCCAGAGTCGAAAATCAAATAGCCAATGACTTGGCACAGATTGCATCTGGGTATAAAATTTCAAAAACGAGATTACAAAGAGCAATCGAAGTTCGAGAGAAGATAAGAGCAACCTGTCTATCACCAACAGACTTGGAATCAACAAGGTTAGGATATGCTGATCACTCAAACTTCGAGATTTCGTTCATTGATAATTTGTCAGACCAGGATTGGAGGAAACCCATTGTGGACTATCTTCAAAATCCAGGAGCTCCGACAGAACGAAAAACAAAATACAGGGCGTTGAGTTTTGTACTCATGGGTAATGAGTTATTCAAGAAGACGCCTGAAGGGGTGTTGCTGAAATGTTTAAGTGAAACTGAAGCATACATAGCCCTTTCGACTACACATGCTGGGGCATGTGGGGCTCACCAAGCAGGCCATAAGATGAAATGGTTGTTGTTTCGACAAGGACTATATTGGCCCACTATGCTGAAAGATTGTGTTGAGTTCGCCAAAGGTTGCCAAGAGTGTCAAGTTCATACAGGCATCCAGCATGTACCAGCAAGCGAACTTCACTCGATAGTGAAGCCTTGGCCCTTTCGAGGATGGGCGTTGGATCTTATTGGAGAGATTCGACCAGCATCATCAAAGAGTCAGAAATACATATTGGTAGGCATTGATTATTTTACTAAGTGGATCGAAGCTGTCCCCTTAGTCAATGTAGACCAAGAAAATGTCATTGAATTTATTCAAAAGAACATTATATTTAGGTATGGAATCCCTGAGACAATAACAACTGATCAAGGTTCAGTTTTCACTGGTCGAAAGATGCAGGAATTTGCTCAGGAAACAGGTTTCAAACTCCTAACATCCACGCCTTACTATGCACAGGCGAATGGTCAAGTCGAAGCAGCTAACAAAGTGGTAATTGGCTTGATAAAGAAACATGTTGGGAAGAAACCAAAGAATTGGCATAAGACGTTAGACCAGATTTTATGGGCTTGTCGAACGTCCCCAAAAGAAGCCACTGGTACAACACCATATAGGCTAACTTTTGGCCATGATGCAGTATTGCCAGCAGAAATTTGTCTTCAATCTGCAAGAGTTCAGAGGCATTATGATATTCCTTCTGAGGTTTATTGGAATATGATGTTAGATGAACTGGTGGATTTAGACGAAGAGAGATTACACGCTCTCGACTTACTCAGGCTTCAGAAGAAAAGAGTCGAAGACTCTTATAATAGAAAGGTAAAACCTAAGGTATTTTTGCCTGAAGATTTAGTTTGGAAGGTAATTCTTCCCATGGATCGACGGGATCGAAGCATGGGGAAATGGTCACCCAAATGGGAAGGACCCTTCAGAGTTATCCAAACTTTTTCTGGTGGAGCCTATGAAGTCGAAGAGATAAATGGTGATAAAAGGCTCTTGAGAGTAAATGGTAAATATTTGAAAAAATATAAGCCTATACTTCAAGAGATAAAAATAAAATAATAAACTAAATTAACCATAAAAATGCCAAAATGGAAATTTTATTAATTTCTGCCAAAATGGCAATTGTTGTCGAAAGCGATTACAGAAGATGGTTACAAAAGAGAATCAAAAAGAAAGAGAATTCTTCAATCGAAGATACTTGGCATGCTGCAGATCCAACCTCTTCTTGCACCAAGATTTTTCTTGCTCCAGTTTGGCAATTTGAGCATCGAGGCTTTGGGCCCTCTCAGCGAACTCCAGGCCTTGCTTGATCTCAGTCTCGCTCTCAGTGTCTGGGATGGTCGAAAGAATTTCCCCCTGGAGCACAGTGTTGGCGTTTATCTTCGCCTCTATCTCTGCAATTTGTGCTCGGAAGGAGACATTCTCTCGCTCAATAGCGTCGAACCTTTCCTGTGCAGACGCTTTCTGTTTCGACAACTCGGCAATTCGAGAAGTCGAACTTGAGACGGCAATCCATGCAGATAAGCTCTTGCCATGCAACGTTTCGAGCTGACTGTTAAAAGTTCGTTGGCGCCGGTAATCCGCTGAGACTTGGTCAATCATAGAATGTAATTCCATGATTAAGTCTGAGATTTCTGGGGCTACAGCATCGAAATCAACAGCATTCAAAACCCCTTTTAGGCAAGATGGAGCAGTGGGGTCCCCCTCTAAAGCCTTCATTAAATCTCTCTTGAAGAACTGGGCCTTGACCTTCGCCAACGCATCATCAAGAGGAGAAGTCTCAGTAGATTTCCCCGACAGAGTAGGAATTTCCTGACTAGTGTCAGAAGAACTCTTACTCTCGACGATTGCATTGAGGTAGCTGACAGGGTCAGTTTGTTTCAAGATTTCCAAATCTTCTTTCGACCTACGCTTTGAGGAGGTGACCTTTGCCACAGTATTATCTTGGGATGGAGGCTGTTGAATGCTGAGTGCCTTGTTTGGTTGCTCTTCGACTTGAACTGAGGCGGTACTAGCGTCGACATGTGGTTCTTCGTTGACATCACCTTGGGGTCTTTCGCCAGCGTCATTTTGTGGCTCTTCGCTGGCGTCATCCTGGTGTTCTTCGCCAGTACCACCTTCATGCTCTTCGTCAACAGCATCTTGATTCTCTTCGCCATTGCCTTGGTCTCTTCCTTCAGGATTCTCTTCTGACGACAAGACCACCACAGGAACCGTTTCTGGCTGTGTTTCCTCCGCCATAGGTTCTTCAGCTGTCTTCTCCACTGTTTCAGCATTGGCCTCATGCTCAGTGTGGGCTTCGTCATTGCCCAAATCTTGCACCTGAGGCCTGCTAAGGTCAGCAGATTCCAGAGTTTCTGAAGTCCTTGGTGGGGAACTTCCAGTAGTGTCCTGAAAAAGAGGAAGAAGACAAAATCAAATACTGGTATCTATGCCTAAAATGATGAGAAGGGTCCAATAGATTACCTGTGGATTGACTTCAGCCCCAGGGCTGGAATTATCACTTTCGACAGGCTGGGTAACTAGAGCGTTCAGTTCCTCCTCAGTTGGTTCTTCGATGACCACCGCAGGTGGCCTAGGCTTTCTCACGCCAACCTTTATTCTGACGGTTCGACCTTCAGGAGCTGGAGTAGGAACGGAAGCGTCCTTCGTTAACTTTCGCCTCTTTAGGGGAGAAGGAGGGGAATCACTTTCGTCGTCACTCCCCGATTCGATCACAAAGGCTGCCCTTTTCTTGGGCGAAGGGGCCTATAAAACCAATAGGAATTCGATTGAATAATTATGTCGAAAATAAAAAATCGAAAGCCAGAAGAAAAATGAAGAAAATCTGGTTACCGATGCAGGAGGCCTCCTCGAAGAGCCTTCCCCCTGTTGGTTGCCTGTTGTCTTCGCCGGCGCTATAGTCTTCGCCGGCGGTGGAGGTTTCGTCGAAGGGACCCCTCCTTGTGGGCCTCCTGTAGCCTTCTTGGCCAAGGGTTTTCGAACAACTGGAAGCGAAAAGGAAAGTTAACAGGCTAACAGTCGAAGAAAAAGATAAAAAGTAATGTGAGAGTATGAACTTACATTTCTTTACTTTGTCCAACACAAGGACAAAAGACTTCTGCAACTCTGATATGAAGTCCTTCTCGTCGAAGAAGTACTCAGCGTAATAGCTTCTCCACCACTCTTCAAAAGATGGTGAGCAAAGGAAGTTAAGCTGGTAGTTGAACAGCGATAGGATGGTTCGACCAGCATATCTTCCGATATGCCTGGTAGCAGCTTCTTCTGTATAATCGTTGCAGAAGTACAACATTGACTTCTCTCTTGGGAAAATGGGAGAAGGCAGGGTTTGGATGATACCAAACTGGCGAGATACCAGATTTGGTTGATAGGCAAGCAGACTCAGATGAGTCTTAGAACTCTTAAATCGAAGAGGCATAATCCTTGGGGTAAGGAATGCCTCCCAAAGTACAGAGTGCTCATCGACATTGGGACCACTCGACTCCTTAGGATGCGGCCTTGTAAACCATGCTGGCCCCACCTTTCGTTGTGCAAATGGAGCCATAGTCGAAACAAATTCCTTCCTTCGAGCGAACATCAGCACGAAGTTAGTGAAGGTTTGTTGGAACTCTAGCCCATCTTCTACAGGTGTCAGTAGAGCCAGCCTAATTCCTTCGATACGCCTATTAGCTATCGCTGGGGCTTGTTCATTTATCTGAGTCTTCTTGGGTATGAAAGACTCGAAAGTGGCATTAAGCCACAGTTGAAGTAGCCAGAAAGGCCCAGCGAGTAGCAAACTGTTCCTATCTTCGACATGCTTCAGGAGAGTAACCCCATTGCTGATTGAGTCGTAAAGACTGGCCAGAATTAGTTCTGCCAAACAGATGTTCTGGCGGTGATGCAGTTGGGTGGCCAGAGTGACCATCTTTTTGGTCACTTGCAGAGACTTCGAACAGAACACGAAGCGAGTTAGCCATAAGGCTAGAAACGCTATGTGTTCAACGTCGGACACTGCGTCTGTCGACTGGTCGTGAAAATGGTTGATAAAGGTAGTGAATGTTGGCTTCGTCTCAGAAAAGCCAATTTGGTCCTCCGACATCTCTTCCGGGTCGAAGTAATCTCCGGTTGGTCGAAGGCCAGTGATGGCTGCTACGTCGAAGAGTGTGGGGGTTAACATCCCACATGGAAGGTGAAAGGTGAAGTGAGAGTTATCCCAGAAAAGCATCGAAGCTATAAGCATCTCTGGGGAGTAGTTTAGACCTGTCTTCGACAGCATTACTAGGTCAAAGATTCCCATCTCTTTCCAGATTGGAGTTTGATGTTTTTCCAGCTTTGTTAGCCAAGCAACATAGTCCTGAGTGAGATTAGGGCAAGACCTAAAAACTCTAACACTTTTGTTGAAGAAACTGTTGTGAATTCAATGCCAATAACAAAGTATAGAATAAGGGAAGAATAAAGAACAAGGAAGAAGAAGAACACAAGAATTGGTTATAACTGCTATTCTTTACTTTCTCTTAGAAAACAAGATTACAAGTTTACAAGAATAACAAATAACCCTCTCACCCTAAATTAGGATTTGCTGTGATGGCAATGATGAGAGACTAGTATGCTATTTATAATAAAACCTAACATACTAACTAATGGGCTTTTTCCACAAGGCCCATTATACAAGCTAACTTAACAAACAAGCTAACTTAACAAATTAGGGTTTAAACACTAAAACCTAATTCGACAAGCATCCTTCGACAAATACATGTTAGAACCTTCTTCGACTACAGCAAGTACTTCGACCAACTAGAGTTCGATCCAAAATCCCACAAATCTCCACCTTGGACCTAACTCTACAGCATCAAGAGACACTAACTAGCTTTCTTCATGCAGCTTTATCAACTGCATACAGTGGAAAAACTTGCAACTTGGCAATGTTTTGGTGATCATATCAGCAGCATTGTGATCTGTCGAGACCTTCAGCACTTGGACTTCTCCACGCTCGATTACCCCTCTGACGAAATGCAGCCTCACATCTATGTGCTTGGTTCGCTCATGATAGGCTGAGTTCTTCGACAGGTGTATTGCACTTTGACTATCACATTTAACAGTGATACCTTGACCTTGAAGTTTCAGCTCCTTTGCAAAACCTTCAAGCCACAATGCTTCTTTCACAGCTTCAGTTAGGGCAATATATTCTGCTTCAGTAGTTGATAAGGCAACAACCTTCTGAAGAGTTGCTTTCCAACTAATTGCTGTACCAAACATAGTGAAAACATATCCAGAAATAGATTTTCTGGAATCCATACAACCTGCATAATCGGAGTCAACATAGCCTTCGACTGCTGCTTTACTATCTTCACCCAAGGCTCCACCATAAATTAAGACTCTGTTCAGAGACCCATTTATGTACCTTAAAATCCACTTTAACGCTTGCCAGTGAGCCTTTCCAGGATTCGCCATGTACCTGCTTACAAGACTTACTGCATATGCTATATCGGGTCTAGTACAGACCATAGCATACATCAAAGAACCAACTATATTAGCATATGGGATGCTATTCATATAGGTTCTTTCGACATCAGTACTGGGACATTGATCAATACTCAGCTTGAATTGAGGGTTTGTTGGAGTCACAACAGGCTTCGAGTTCGACATACCAAACTTGTCAAGAATCTTTCGTAGGTATGCCTCTTGAGATAAGCATAATTTCGACTGCTTTCTATCTCTTCGAATGTCAATTCCAAGAATCCTAGATGCAGCTCCCAGATCCTTCATGTCGAACTCCTTATTGAGTTCAGCCTTCACCCTCATTACATCTTCGACATTGTTGCTTGCTATCAGAATATCATCAACATAAAGCAACAAAATAACAAATGAATTTTCAGGTCGAAATCTGGAGTAAACACAATGGTCGAACTGACTTCTAATGAAACCTATGTGTTCCATGAACTTGTCGAATCTCTTATTCCACTGTCGAGGAGATTGTTTAAGTCCATATAAAGATTTCTTCAGTTTGCACACATAATCTTCTTTCCCCTTTTCGACATACCCTTCAGGTTGCCTCATCAGGATTGTTTCATCTAAGTCACCATACAAGAACGCAGTCTTCACATCCATTTGTTCCAGTTCAAGGTCGAACTGAGCCACCATGGCAAGCAACATTCGAATGGATCTGTGCTTCACAACAGGGGAAAATACATCATTGAAGTCGACACCTTCTTTCTGAGTGAAACCCCTTGCGACTAATCTTGCCTTGTACCTTTTCGACATTACTCCTTCAATTCCTTCCTTAACTTTGAAAATCCACTTACAGCTGACTAACCTTGCCCCAACAGGTTTCTTGATCAGTTCCCAAGTGTGATTATCATGAAGAGATTTCATCTCATCATGCATGGCCTTTAGCCATTCAGTCTTCATTCGACTCCTTATAGCTTCCTTATAATCTCTAGGTTCTTCGTCTAGAACTTCACTTGCAGAGATTAAGGCATAAGCTACAAGATCTGCATATCCAAGTCTCTGAGGTGGTTTTATGACTCTTCTTTGCCTATCTCTCGACAATAGGTAGTCATCAACAGTTTCCTCAACATCATCAGAAAATTCTGTTTCTTCTTCGACTTCATCTGGGATACGCATTTCAGCATCAACATGCTCCACCTCAACAGGAATCTCTACCTGTTCCAGCTCTTCGTCAACATCATCAGTTTTCTTGAAAGCCATTTCCGTTTCATTGAAAACTACATCTCGACTGGTGATACACCTCCTGTGACCTGGCTCTAGGCACCATAGCCTATAAGCTTTCACTCCTTCAGGGTATCCCATAAACATGCATTTCAGAGCTCTAGGTTCGACCTTGTCTTGCCTAATGTGAGCATAGGCTACACAGCCAAATACTCTTAGTTTGTCGAGATCTGGTGGATGTCCCGACCAAACTTCTTCAGGTGTCTTCATATCTAACGCTGTCGAAGGACATCTGTTTATCAGATATGCTGCTGTCGAAACAGCCTCAGCCCAAAACACCTTCTTTAATCCCGCACTAGTCAACATGCATCTAACTCTCTCCAAAATAGTTCGATTAAACCTTTCAGCCAAACCATTTTGTTGTGGAGTACCTGCGGTAGTTCTGTGCCTTGCAATACCAGAGGCAACACAAAAACTGTCGAACGCCTCATTGCAAAACTCAAGGCCATTGTCGGTTCTCAACCTCTTTACCTTTCTGCCAGTTTGATTTTCGACAAGAGTCTTCCAACTTTTGAAATTCTCAAAAGTTTCATCCTTAGTCTTCTGGATGAATACCCATAACTTTCTGGAATAGTCATCTACTATGGATAGAAAATACTTTGCTCCTGAATGTGATGGACACCTTGCAGGCCCCCAAAGATCAGCATGGATGTAATCAAGGGATCCATGTGTTCTTTGTTTGCCTTTGTTGAACTTCATTCTACAGGATTTTCCAAGTACACAGGGTTCACAAAACTTCAGCTTTTCGACTTTATCTCCACCAAGCAGATTTTGTTTCCCTAATTCGACCAGACCCCTTTCACTGACATGGCCCAATCTCATGTGCCAAATTTCTGTCTTCGACAAAGGTTTCGTGGATGCAACATTTGTCGAACCACTTACAACTTCAGCCTCAAGGGTATACAAGCCTTGTTTCTTCACGCCTCTCAAGACTTCCTTCGACCCTTTCATGACTCTCAGGATACTTTTCTCTCCTTGAAAAACATATCCTTTCTTGTCGAATTCACCAAGAGAAATCAAATTTCTCTTCAAATCAGGTACATACCTGACTTCAGTCAACAATCTTATTGACTCATCATGGAGCTTGAATCTCACAGATCCAACGCCTGCAATCTTGCAAGCTTTGTTGTTTCCCAGCAATACCGATCCACCATCTTGATCACATAATTCCTCGAACAAGTCTCTGTTTGGAGTCATGTGCCAAGTGCATCCAGAATCCATAATCCATTCCTTCGATGAGTTTTTGCTTGAAACCACAAGAACATCAGATGATTCGAAATCATCTTGGACAATAGCTGCATTGCCATTATCCTTACCTCCATGATCTTTCAGGCGTTCAGGGCACACCTTTCTTGTGTGACCTACTTTCTTACAGTGATAGCATCTAATACCAGATGTGTCACCACTATAAGACTTCGACTGATTTTTACCTTTCTTCTTGTCGAATTTTCCTTTAACAGCCAAACCTTCACCAACCGTCGAAGGTTTATGCTCCTTACGTTCGTTCAAGTCCTTAGAGTACAAGGCTGATTGAACTTCTTCAAAGGTCAGGGACTCTCTCCCATACAAGAGGGTTTCTTTGAAGTGAGCATGTGATCTGGGCAAAGCGCACAACAATAACAACGCTTGATCTTCATCATCAATCTTTACATCAATATTTTCAAGATCAAGAATCAGCTTGTTGAACATATCCAACTGCTCAGCCAACACTTTGTCTTCGATCATCTTGAATGAATACAAAGCTTGCTTCAGGTAGAGTCGATTTACCAGAGATTTGGTCATATACAAACTTTCAAGTTTCACCCATAACCCTGATGCCGTCGTCTCCTTTGATACCTGTCGAAGAACCTTATCACCAAGGCTCAACAAAATTGCGCTGTGTGCTTTCTCGATCATGGCCGTCTTCTCTCTTTCTGTTAGCGCAGCGTCCATCGCCGTCGCTCCCTTCAACGCTTCCAAACAACCCTGCTGAACCAGTAGAGCTTTCATCTTCAAGCGCCATAGACCGAAATCATTCACTCCGGTGAACTTTTCGATCTCATACTTTGTTGAAGGCATCTTCTCCACGCTCACCGCACCAATTTGTTGTGAATTCAATGCCAATAACAAAGTATAGAATAAGGGAAGAATAAAGAACAAGGAAGAAGAAGAACACAAGAATTGGTTATAACTGCTATTCTTTACTTTCTCTTAGAAAACAAGATTACAAGTTTACAAGAATAACAAATAACCCTCTCACCCTAAATTAGGATTTGCTGTGATGGCAATGATGAGAGACTAGTATGCTATTTATAATAAAACCTAACATACTAACTAATGGGCTTTTTCCACAAGGCCCATTATACAAGCTAACTTAACAAACAAGCTAACTTAACAAATTAGGGTTTAAACACTAAAACCTAATTCGACAAGCATCCTTCGACAAATACATGCTAGAACCTTCTTCGACTACAGCAAGTACTTCGACCAACTAGAGTTCGATCCAAAATCCCACAGAAACGAAGGTCGATCTTCTCGTGCGTGGGATCTTCGTTGTCTTCTGGATCCTTCTTAGCACAGGCTACTGGCTTAAGTTTCTCGACAATGGGGAAGTAGCTCTTGATCTTCAGAGCTTCAGAGATGCTGGGGTTCATGGGTCCAGACATTGCGAAGATTTGGTTGGAGTATCCAACCGGAATCATCAAGTGACGCGAGTAAGCATCACGAACGGAGATGTCAGATGGTTCAGGGACCCTTCGTTTCCCTGTAGCGTTCACTACCGGAGCAGTTACAAAGACCTTGGGTTTAGCAAGTTGTTCAGTTGGTGCGCTAGTCTTGGGGGCAGTTGAAGCAGAAGCCATTGTTGAGGATGAAGATGAAGTTGGAAAAGGAAGAGTTTTTCTGCAAAGAGAACAAGTTTGCAAGAAAGCAAGGGAGTTTGAGAGATGGTTTGCGTGAAAAGTCCCACAATGGGATATTCACTACTATTTATAGTAGTGGGAGAAATTCCCAATAACGAGGGCATTAAATGTCATTTAATGCTGCAGGAAGTAGTGGGACGCGTGGCAGCATCCTGTTGTCTTGGCCGTTTCTGCAGAAACAGAGAGACGCAGCGTGCGTCCTCGTTTTTTGAATTTGTCATAATGACAAATTATGAAGTGATGTTTTGGTTCTGCACGCCGTACTGACAGTGACGTCCTAGGATCAAATCAATGATGATTTCTTGGGATTGCCAATAGTTGGTAAAAAGCAACAAAAAGTGCACAAGTTAACTTGTGACTGAGCGTGGAAAAACAGGTGTCGAATGGCGTTTTCAAAGAATGCCTTTTTCTTTCAGAGTCGAAATAAGGCATTCTTGGGGGGCAATTTGTTGGCTCCTAAATTCGACACCTTTGTTTTGATTGATGGCAGCCATTAAAAGCTGAAAGATGCTTTCGACTGGCTAAGCCTGTCGAAGTGCCTGTCGAAAGATGGCAAAAATACTTAGAAGATTTCTTCCAAGGAAGAAGGCTGAATTGCCTCCGACGTCGAAGGAGTTTTCGTCGAAGACGTCTCTTGACGAACGTGTTTGATGGTCCAGAGTGGAGCAGTTTGAAATTCAAAGCTTTGGAGGGAAAACGGTTTCCAGCGGTTTCTACGTGCTAACGTGCAAGGATCTGGAGCGTCGAACATGGAGAACGTGACAAGTGGCTTGATCTCGAAGCAGTGTAACTGCCCGACGGTTACTTGGAATGTTTTTGTATAAATAGGAGTAGACGTGTAGTTTCTCGCGTGTGTTCACAATAGATACATAGTCACTCATTTAGATTCAAGTACCCAGTGTGAGCGAACGAATTGTTGAGAAATGTATGTGTGAAACACCAATTTAATCAATTCAAGTCATTTACTTTTCCAGTATTTTACATGCCTTTTCCCTTTAAGATTCCTGTCGAACCTTTACATTCAAGCCTTGTTTATTTTACCAAGCCTTTTCCTTTATGCAATTTACTTTAAACAATTTACTTAAAGCCTTATCCACATTAATTAAACTTCAAAATCAACCTATGTCCATAGGATCAATCTGATCGATCCTGCGAGTAACCAAATAAGTAACCATTTGGAGGATCAGCGGTTGTTTACCAAATTCCCAGGTAAACACCAAGCAAGATCAATTGGAGTTCCACTTTCTTTGCAAATCTGAATGTAATGCAGGATGATGCGAGGGTGATCTCCTGAGTTGAACAGAGGAAAATCAACAATTAGTATCCTTCTTCTCTTAACGGTTGCTGAAACATAAGGAGTTGGTTCTATCAGCAGTTTGTCAATAATCTTTCTCTTTAATAAATTCTTTCCAGTCAGAGCTTTCCCACATGTAGGCTCTAACTCCCCCAGCAGATTTACTTCATCCAAGTGAGCAATCAGACCATTCTCAGTTAGAATGTCTGAAATCAATCTCCCCATTGGAATCCAATTCCTTTTGGATTTAGGGTTCTTCATTCTTTCCGCTTCCCTAGTTTCTTTGACATGAGTCCATAGATGATCAAACAAAAGATAGGGTAAATCAATCTTAACATTTGTTCCTAGACAGAACAACAAGTATTGTCGGTCATCATTTATATAGTTAGGAGAACTTGTTTCCTTCCTATGATGAGTACAACCATGAATGATTCTTGCCCAGATCTTGTACTTATTTTTCAAATCTCTGACTTTTGAAGACGCTTTCCCATTTGTAAAAATTTCTGCATAAACTTTTAACATTTCCATTCTGCCACTTGAAATTCCAGTCACTCCAGTTCCTTCAAAACCCAGTAGTTTTCTGATGAGATTTTCAGTTATGGAGATTTCCTTACCCATCACGAAAGAGAGGATGACTTTTGGTGTAGCAATAGCGTGTATCCAGAATTTCTTAACAAGGTGTGGAAAAACAGGACCAATTAGACGGTCAAAGAAGTTTCCCCATCCTTGAAACTCCATAGTAGGAAGAAGATCAAAACCATTTGATTTAAGATTCTTAAAATCCACCATTAATTTACTTATAACCTCTAAGTTATCCACTGGAATGAGAGTGGTTCTCTCAGTAATGACGTACTGTTCAGATTGGGTGTTCTCATAATGAGTAGAGGAGGAAGCCATTGGAGCACTTAGGTTGAGAGAAGAAAAATGGGTTTCAGAGAAAAATACACAAAGACGGTTGAGTTTTTGAAAGAGAAGGTAAAAAGTGAGAAAGGGTTTTTACAAAGGTATTTATATGAAAACTTTTGAGAAATAAGTTTTAAAAATAAAACTGTAAAAAGAGTTTTTGAAAAAAAATTAATTAAAAAATAATCTAATCATGACAAGCATTTAATGATAATGAAAATTTAGGGGAAAGCGTGAGATTTGAGCAAATCATAACAGTTACCTAGGGACGGCGTCAATATCTTAGCACGCGTGACCTTTCAGAAACACACCACGTGTCATCTCCTGAAGGTTGCATGGGACAGTTGTTTGATCTAATGAACTGCTAAGCTATACTTGAAATGAAATGTTAGAACATTTCAGAACTTTGCGTATAGCTTCTGATGTAACTTCTCTTCTAACTTATGAAGAGTTGTTAATCAGAACATTCATTTCAGAATATTCTGAAGTCAAACACAGAAGATAAATACAATTTTATTCAGGACATAATTCCATACAAATATTTTTCAAAATGAATTTAAATCTATCTTCTGAAAGGGGTTTGGTAAAAATATCAGCCCATTGATGGTCTGTTTTTACAAAGTTTAAATTTAAGATTCCCTTTTGAATGTAATCCCTTATAAAATGATATTTAATTTCAATGTGTTTAGCTTTAGAATGTAAAATAGGATTTTAGAAAGACAAATTGCAGAAGTATTGTCACAGAAGATAGGAATCTTACTTTCATAAAGATTAAAATCTTCTAGCTGACTTTTCATCCAAATCATCTGAGAACTACATCCAGCAGTAGATATATACTCAGCTTCTGTTGTTGAAAGTGCAATTGTTGCTTGCTTCTTGTTGTACCACGAGATAAGATTGTCACCCAGAAACTAGAAGCTTCTAGAGGTGCTCTTTCTTTCAATTCTATCTCCAGCAAAGTCAGCATCACAATAACCTGCTAGTCTGAAATCTTTTGATCTTCTGTAACACAGACCCAGATTAGTAGTACTTTTCAGATACCTCAGAATTCTCTTAACAGAAGATAAGTGAGATTCTCTAGGATCTGATTGGAATCTAGTACATAAACATACGCTGAATAATATATCAGGTCTAGATGCAGTCAGATAGAGAAGGGATACAATCATACCTCTATAGAGCTTCTGATCTACCTTTATACTTACCTCATCTTTTTCCAGAATGCATGTTGGATGCATTGGTGTCTTAGCATCTTTGCTTTCTGACATCAGAAATTTCTTCAGAAGTTCTTTAACATACTTCATCTGATGTATGTAAGTACCTTCTGGAGTCTGGTTAATTTGAATTCCCAGAAAGAACTCCAATTCTCCCATCATGCTCATCTCAAATTCTGTCTGCATGGTCTCAGCAAATTCTTTTCCAAGGGAGATATTAGAGGTTCTAAAAATAATATCATCAACATAAATTTGACAAATTAAAATATCATTTTTAAATGTCTTTCTGAATAAAGTTGTGTCTACTTTCCCTCTGGTAAAATCTTTTTCTAAGAGAAAATTACTCAGACGATCATACCAAGCTCTGGGAGCTTGTTTTAAACCGTACAAAGACTTTTTAATTTAAAAACATGTTCTGGATGTTTTGAGTCATTAAATCCAGGAGGTTTATGGACATAAACTTCTTCTTCTATATAGCCATTTAAAAATGCACTTTTAACATCCATTTGATATAATGAAATGTTATTTTGAACAACAAAAGAAATTAATAATCTAATAGACTCTAACCTGGAGAATGGGGAAAAGGTTTCATTATAATAAATTCCTTCTTGTTGACTCTAACCATGTGCAACCAGTCGTGCTTTGTTTCTGACCACCTCTCCTTGCTCATTTAGTTTGTTTCTGAAAATCCATTTAGTTCCTATAATGTTGAATCCTTTGGGTCTTGGAACTAGATCCCATACATCATTTCTAGAAAATTGATTGAGTTCATCTTGCATTGCTAAGATCCAATCATTGTCTTCCAGAGCTTCATCAATAGAAGTTGGCTCAATCAGAGATACCAATCCAAACAATGATTCTTCATTGATTCTGAGAGAGGATCTTGTTCTGATGGGATCTTCTTTTCTTCCAATGATCACGTCTTCTTTATGAGCTGAAGAGATTCTAGGAAACCTTTTCTGAGTGGGTTGTTCAGAGATTATGAGATTATCCAGAGCATTGTCAAGAGGATGATCTTCCGAGTCTTCCTTTGCTTCTGAGTCTTCCTTTGCTTCTGAAGTTTCAGAGTTTGAGGGATGATCTTCTGTACCTACAGAAATATCAATTTACTTTGGTTATTGCTGGCCAAGCTTATCATCAAACCTGACTTTGATTGATTCTTCAACAATCAGAGTTTCTGTGTTGTATACTCTATAGCCTTTTGAGCGTTCAGAATATCCAAGCAGAAAACACTTTTGTGCTTTAGAATCAAACTTGTTCAGATTTTCTTTAGTGTTCAGAATAAAACAAGTACATCCAAAAGGATGGAAATAAGAAATGTTGGGTTTTCTGTTTTTCCACAATTCATAGGGAGTCTTTTCAAGAATAGGTCTTATAGAGATTCTATTATGAATATAACATGTTGTGTTCAGAGCTTCTGCCCAAAAGTGCTTAGCCATATTTGTTTCATTGATCATGGTTCTGGCCATTTCTTGTAATCTTCTATTCTTTCGTTCTACAACTCCATTTTGTTGGGGAGTTCTAGGACAAGAGAAATTATGAACAATACCATTTTCTTTAAAATATTTTTCAAAATAATGGTTTTCAAATTCTCCACCATGATCACTTCTGACTTTTATAATTCTAAAATCTTTTTCGTTTTGCACTTGGTTACAGAAGTCAACGAACACAGAATGTGACTCATCCTTGTGTTTTAAAAACTTAACCCATGTCCATCTGCTGAAGTCATCAACAATGACCAATCCATACTTCTTGCCTCTGATGGATGCAGTTTTAACTGGCCCAAACAGATCAATATGAAGTAGTTCTAATGGCCTACAGGAAGAAACAACATTTTTGGATTTAAAGGAAGGTTTTGAAAATTTTCCTTTTTGACATGCTTCGCACAGAGATTCTGAGTTGTACTTCAGATTGGGAAGTCCTCTGACTAAATTTAATTTATTTAGTTGAGAGATTTTTCTTAAGCTGACATGTCCCAGTCTTCTGTGCCATACCCATTGCTCATCGCTAACAGACAAAAGGCATTTAACATTCTGAGATTTAAGATCTGACAAATCAATTTTGTATATGTTGTTCTTTCTCTTGCCAGAAAAGAGGATTGTTCCATCTTCTTGACTAACAGCTCTACATGAATTTTGATTAAAGATAATGTCATAATGTTTGTCACTTAATTGACTTATGGACAGCAGGTTATGCGCTAATCCTTCTACTAATAAAACATTAGAGATAGAAGGAAGGTTACTGTTTCCAATGGTTCCAGAACCAAAAATCTTCCCTTTCTGATTACCTCCAAACTTGACGCCTCCTCCAGCTTTAAAATCCAGGTTTTGGAACATAGACTTTCTTCCCGTCATGTGTCGTGAGCACCCAGAGTCCAGGTACCATGACTGGTGTCTCAATTGAGTTGTTAAGGACATATGCAACAAATATTATTTTATCCTTAGGTACCCATATCTTTTTGGGTCCTCTTGGGTTAGAGTATTTAAAGTTCTGTTTGA
The DNA here is from genome assembly GCA_948472305.1 of Vicia faba. Lineage (NCBI taxonomy): Eukaryota > Viridiplantae > Streptophyta > Magnoliopsida > Fabales > Fabaceae > Vicia > Vicia faba. Next base: position 1,625,138,991 of record OX451736.1, read on the forward strand.
ACTTTGGATTAGCATAAGAGTTTCCAGAATGTGATGTATATTTTATATCATGTGTGTGTCCAAACTTGAATTGTTTGTTCAGAGGTTTATAAGTGAAAGTCATCTTAGCAACAGGTTTTGGTATATATGTCTCCTTCCCTTTGGGAGGTTCATATCCAATTCCTCTTCTGTTTTTCCCACTAACTCCATAGATCATTGAAGCCATTTTGCTTCTATATATGCTTTTAGCAAGAAAAGTTTGAAAGCTACAGTCATATTCTTTCAGAATATCTTTTGAACTTGACACAGAATCTGAACTAGAAATTTTTTGAACATTTTGAATTTCTTCTTTAAGTTTAAAATTATTTTCTTTGAGTTCAGATTTTTCTGTTTCATGTTTCTCAAGATCAGATGCAAGACTCTTCTTGAGTTTCTTGTATTTGATTTTAAGCTGACTATAGTTTTCCAGAAGTTCTGATAAACTTTCAGCAAATTCATCTCTAGTAAATTCAGAGAATACCTCTTTTGGATCTGACTCACAGTCTGAGTCATCTGCTGTGGTAGCCATCAGAGCTAGGTTGGCGTTCTCATCTTCAGAATCAGATTCATCTTCAGAGGATTCTGAATCATCCCAGGTTGCCATCATCCTTTTCTTTCTACCAAACTTTTTCTTTGGTTTTTCTCTTTGAAGTTTTGGACAACCACTCTTATAGTGTCCAGGTTCTTTGCATTCATAAAAGATTATCTCTCTTCTGTTTGACTTTTGTGTCCAGAAGATTCTGGTTTATCTTCTGGCTTCTTGAAGTTCCTGAACTTCTTCTGTCTGTGCTTCCACAGCGGATTGATCCTTCTGGAGAGCAAGGATAGTTCATCTTCTTCTGACGCAGATTCTTTAGAGTTTTCCTCTTCAGCCTGAAAAGCGTTAGTTTCATATTTTTTAATTGATTTAAGGGCAACAGACTTACCTTTCTTCTGAGGCTCGTGCTCATCAAGTTCTATCTCATGACTTCTGAGAGCACTGATGAGTTCTTCAAGAGACACGTTGTTCAGATCTTTTGATACTTTGAAAGCAGTGACCATAGGTGCCCATCTTCTAGGTAAGCTTCTGATGATCTTTTTAACATGGTCTGCCTTAGTGTATCCCTTGTTCAAAACTCTCATACCAGCGATCAGAGTTTGGAACCTTGAGAACATAACTTCTATAGATTCACTTTCTTCTACTTTGAAGGCTTCATACTTCTGGACGAGAGCCAGAGCTTTAGACTCCTTCACTTGAGTGTTTCCTTCATGAGTCATTTTGAGAGACTCAAACATATCATGTGATGTATCTCTATTTGTGATCTTTTCATATTCCATTTTAGAGATAGCAGTTAGAAAAATATTTCTAGCTCTATGATGATTTTTGAAATCAGCTTTTTGTTGTCTATCCATATTTTTTCTATCAATCTTGTTTCCTTCTGAGTCTGTAGGATGTGTGTAACCATCCAAGACTATATCCCATAAATCACTATCATGACCTAGAAAGAAACTTTCTAGTCTATCTTTCCAATATTCAAAATCTTCTCCATCAAATACAAGAGGTTTGTTGTAGCTATTGTTGTTTTGTTCAATAGCCATTTGTGTTTTCTTCTGGATCTTTTCCTGACAAGGTTAAGTGTTGCGCTCAGAGTCAAGCTCTGATACTAATTGAAGGGTGAGAAAACACTTAGAAGGGGGGGTTGAATAAGTTTCTCTTTTTCTTTTTCTTAAAGGCTCAACAATAATGGAAAGACACAATTATTTTTATCCTGGTTCGTTTGAACTCAAACTACTCCAGTCCACCCGCCAAGGTGATTTTGCCTTTCTCAACAAGGACTTAATTCACTATAATCAACTGATTACAATCACACAACAACTGTTGTGACTAACAATGCACAAGTAATCTTACAAGTGACTAACACCACTAAGACTTAAACTAGTCCTAGTCTACTTGAGAAATTTGACCAAACTTGGTCTCTCAAGGAACAATTACAAGAGTTAAATCTTTATAGATAGTAAAACAAAGTTTGCTTCTAAAAAAGCTATATCACAACTGTGATTTTTCACTAAGATTAGTATAGCACAAAGTGTATGTAAAATAATTTGTGAGCCCGGAATATTTTCACGTAGTTCTTGCTTCTTTTGAATTTGTTGAGTTGTTGGCTTGCAATAAATGTTATTCTATATATAGTAAGAATAAAATGACTGTTGCTACCTTCAAAAGTGGAGAGCAATAAATGTTTGCGTGTTCACTTGCAGTATTGCATTTTCCATTGAACTAGTGTAGACACTTGAGTGCATGTAGCCGTCTTTGCATTAAATGAGCAAACGACACTTTGTCAGAGCATGTTTCTTGAAACTTGACAAGACTTGTTAGCTTCTTTATTCTTTCAGAACTAGCTTCACGTCTTGAATTAGAACATGCTTGCATATCTTCTTATCAGTGCTTGCATGCTAAGTACTTCTGATCAGCGCTTTCTTTCAAAGTACTTATGAACATGGAAACCTGCTAAGCATTAGAAGATGCATTAAATAATTTCTTATCAGAGTCAGCATCAGCACTTGCGCTAAAACAAATAGTTCTTTCATCAAAGAACTTTTTTATTTATTTTCAGCTCAGTACATCAAAATGCTTCTGTCGGAACATTATCTGAAACAAGTAAATATGTTCATCAGAGTATCAATTATATAAAATATAATTTATTGTTATCATCAAAACTCTGAGATATGATCAGAACCAATCTTGTTCTAACAATGTCATGGTCCCAAGATGAAGTACCAAAGTTGCTGGTTTAGAGGGGTTACTTCCATGATTTATGGTGGAGTAAAATCATAAGCAAACAAGGTATGGGCTCAAGACAAGTTTTATGCCAACAAGCTTGCTTTTCAAGAATAGCAATGGTGCCTTTATGCCATAAATGGAAAGATCTTTTGGACAATGGCTCAAACACTTGGGTAATAGCTCAAGAGTGGATGTAAGCATTAAATTATGATGAGATTTTCAAGCAAGAAGGCCTGCAACATAAGATTTTGTAGCATAGCATAAGGATTTTGTTATGTGTTCTTCAACAAAGTGACTTGCCATTCAAGAATGGATGCCCAACTTCATACACTTGAATCTCCTAACTCAAGTATGATAAATTCATGCTATTAGATGTTTTGGAAAGCTTAAAACACCATCTATAACTTTCATGTTGGCCATTTTGACAAAATCATCTTGGAACTATGTGAAAAACTGCCAAGAAGTTGGGATAAAATCCTGACCAAAACTGCTGAAAATTTCTCTAAGTGTTTATTCAAAAATGCCACGACTTCATGAATTTAAAATCTAAGAATTTATAGAAAAATTCATGCCCTACAATGTTTGAGATCTTATTGAGATCTACAACTTTCATGTTATAAGTTTTCCTTGAATCATCTTGCATCATGATAAAAATTTGGTATGAAGTTATGAAATAAACATGTGCAAAACACTTAGAAAAATTCCTAAGTCTTGAAAAGTTTGACTTTTCAAATTGACTTTTGACTTTCTTGAATTTTTGATGATCAAACTTGATATTCTTGAATGTCTTGATGAATTTTGATCTTTGTAACTTAATGTTGACCAAAAAGTCAATGTTTGACTTTTGGTGCTACATTTGACTTTTTCATCAGTACAACTGATTTTTGGTCATCTAGTCAATTGACCTTGTACAAACTCAAACCCTAATATTGAGATATCAGTATTGAGGTGATGGCTTGACCTAGTCAATACTTGTGCAAGCTTGAGCTTTTGAAGATCTTTGTGAGAAATGTATTGAGAAAAGAGAGAGTAAATTTTGGGGTACAACACATTGGTTTGACCTGAAATCACTTTTATTGTGAGATTCGATGAAAAAGTTCCAAGCTGCCCTAACAATGGCATCTCATGATCCCTGTTTTAAAGCTTGTAAATAATGGATCAAAACAGTCCTAAACATGGTCAAGAACATGTATACATGCATCAAATTAATTAAATGTGCATAGATTAAAAGTTTGAGATTCACGAAAACTACCCAAACTGGTGCAGTTGGTTGTGATGATCTGGCGTGCTTCCGACTTCAAGGATGGTTGGGATGGACTCATGGGAACTTCAGAGAGCTGATGAAATGCTTGAAATGAATTGAAAGTAGCTGCACGCGAGGGTTTCAAGTTGCCCTAGTTTTGACAAAATTTGAAATTTTGAGGGTGTGTTCTTGAGGCAATTTTCGTGTCCTTGATGGTCTGAACATGCTATATATTTATAATGAAAGATTTAGGTCAACAAAATTGAATCAAATCTTTTGTATTTCATGATCAAATATTTGATTGAAGTTAAAATCTTTCTTTTTTGGACCAATCATGTACCAATCATTCCCACACATTCTTTGCAAGTTGTCACCAGCTTATTGGGTTTATGATTTGATTCAAAAATAGATCCACGTGCCTTATATCATTTATTTGGTACTTTATTTGATTTATTTTTCTTTTAATTGAATTAAATCAAAATAAAAAGAAATAAAAATCACAAAAATAAGTTATGGATTCAAAGGTCTATTATGAGGTCAGGAACACGATTGGATCTTAAAAGATAGGCCCGTTAGCCCAAAAATTCAAATTTGCTCAATTTGGACTTCATGCATTTTCTCAAAATTTCCCAACTTGAACCAATCATAACTCACTCAATTTTTGTCATATGAAGATGATCTTTGACTTTTTGGAAACCTCAAGATGTCTCCTACAACTTCCATGTTGGTCATTTTTTTCATTTGGAGTCTTTAACTTGATGTAAATTGCTTTTACCAAGAATGTCTTTTTGTTGACTTTTAAAATGACCTGTAATGTTTTGGCGCATATCTCTCAAATGAAGCATTTCTAGCCTTGGGCTTAGAGAGATGTTGGAAGAGGTGTAGCAGCAAGCAACAAAAGTTTTGGAAATATTTATCCGGGAATTTATCGTGTCCATAGAGATTGGTTATTGAATTGTCATTCGACAAATCTCTCATTAATGAGTTTGGGGATAAATGGGTTTGTCAAGAAAATGTTATCAACATAAAATAAATGTTAACAAAAGTAAAAATTAAGGAAGAACTTATCAAGCCTGTATATAATCTACTCCTCACAGACTTAAATCTATCGACCAGTTACATTCAATCTAACAATACTCATCAATGTCACTATGTATCACTTACAACCTAAGTCATTTCTAACCCAAATTGAGTGACCGACTGTATCACCAAGGAAATGATCTCTCTACCTCCTCAACAACACAGAAGATAACTATGTAATCGCACTGACAATCTCTCAGCACAACACAACCACACAGAGGCATTAAGCTCTGATACCCAAGTAGATGTCAGCTCTAAATCAATCTATAGAGTTCAAAAACTAACAGATAATCATCCTAGATAAGAATCTAAGCAGTATCTGTCTATAACAACTCAAATCCCTAGCACAGAGCAAAAATATAAGACAATAATCAACAAAGATTTGTAAAGCAAGTCTTATATAATGCCATGGGCAACAAATATACATAAGTTCAGAGTAAAATACATGTACAAACCCCACAAAAGATAAATACATAGAGAGGAGAAGAGATAAACCATAAATCTTCTAGTTTGTCAGAGCCGGTCAATGAGAAATCCACCTCTAATCATCCATAAGCAAAGCCCTAGTGTTGTTATCTAAGCTAATCCACTACAAAAATGAGGTGGATGGAGTTGAGAGAACAAAAATCTCTCCCAAACCAACACCTTCCAAAATGACAAAAAATGAAAATATAAAGAAGATCTGATCCGCAACCATCGCCTGACGAAATAAAAGCATCAACCAGAGATAACTCTTATATACAAGGCCCATGAAAAGCCACGTCCTCAACTGAAACAAATATCCTTTTTCACCCGACGATCACAATTTATCACCCAACGATTCTCCTTATTTTTGCCTGGCGACGCAACAGCGAAGCAAGGCATGGAATTCATCAAAATTGGTCTTCAAAATTTCACCCGACGATAATCACTTTAGCCCGGCGATCCATGACAGGAAGGCAACTTCTATTACTTTCTCTGCATCTTCAAGTGGCCTCCAATCTTGGCCTTATTCCTTTATTGATAAAAAAATATTGCATCTTGGAGCTTTATTCCTAATGCTCTAACAATGCTCAAATACCTACAAAGTAAAGACAAAACTATCAAACGATACACTTTATACAAGAATACACATTATACACAAACTAAACGTATTTACACAAAAGTCAGGTTTATTCAACAACATTAACAAAAAAAAGTCGATAAGTGCAACCAAAAAGTATATACAAAAATAGCTAAAATTTGCACTTATCAAACTCTCCCCAACTTGAATCATTGTTTGCCCTTAAACAAAGTCAAATAAACTTAAAGAAGCAAGAGACGATAATCAAAGAATTACGAATCAACAGGTTTTGAAAATGGAAAATAAATGCAGTGGTTCAAATGAAAAATGGTACACACGAAGAAACATACTTACCACTAAACTACGAAAATAACATAAACATGAAACAAATTCTAAATAAAAAAATTATGCCAAACATTATAAAACAATACTAGTTCACAAATTAATCACACCTAGAAAAAACAATCATCGGTAGATGAAAAACACACAAAATAAGGTATTTTCACTCATCCACAATCTTGCAAACAAAAGACTAAATTATGCATTCATCCAAAAATTTCATTGAAAATACAAAAGCAAGAATCTCAAGGGCTTTCAAGGTTGTAATGTGGTTTGGTTAACAAACAAGTGATAAGTCCTAAAGTTAATCGAAACAAAAACTTGCCTAAACTTAAGGGAGTAATCAATCCACGAAAGATTCAAACAATAGAATTCCAATCAAACTTCTTCTTTACCACAAATTTCAAACCAAAGAACCATCACTTATTAACACAAAATTATTCCATACTCTTTTTTTCTTTTTTCAATGCTTTTTCAATTTTACTCTTTCTTTTCTATCTTTTCTATTTCACTTTTTTTCTTTTTTTCTTTTTCTTTTCTTTTTCAACCTCATAGCAATCACAACATAAGCACAATATCATTCCTCTCCCCAACTTGAATTCAACCATCATCATAATATTACTTTCTAAGGCAAGGTAAAAATTCAACTATAAATCATAGTTAAGGATTCAAGAAAACAAGGAATCAATATTCATACAAAAAGGGAAACTAAACACTCATATACAAGCATTTAGAAAATACAACATGGATATCGACAAAAAGCTCAAAGGGGTTACTAATGATCACACACTCACAATGTGAATTGAATATTTTGCTAGGTAGTTGTGCTCAAAATGGAATAAAAAAAATGCCCTGATCACTTTCTTGCATTCATACAATCAACACAAAACAAAAGATTAAGCATAAAAAATCTAGTTAAAACAAGAATTGTGGCCTCCAGCATATGTGAACAATGAAAAGCTACCTCACAAAAAGGGAGGAAACTAAAGTGATTCATAAATGAACAAGTATATAAAAGAATGAATGACATAAAAATTGTAAATAGTCTAAGTATCATGAATATTCTAAAGTATAGAAAGTGATAAACACATACCTCGAACGTGTACAAAACTTTAACAAAATCATTACCACGCATTCGCAAGTCGAAACGATCAAACTTGATAAATCATCTCAATATTCTACAAGTTAACGGACCAAAACTTGAGTCCAAACAACAACAAAAGAATTAGAAAAATAATACTCCTACAAAATTTCAATGTGTAAAATTTACAATATATACAATGAAGAAAACTCCTTAAGCTAAACATGACAAGCTTTCGGAAAACACAAATTGGCATAACAAAACAAATACAAATGACAATATGAAAACTGGGTGAAAATGAATTAACAAGTTAAAAGTGAAGATTTGAAATTCAGAAAATTTCCTTGTTTCAACTTGTTAAAGCACAAATCACCACACACATAAACAAATACAAACAAACATGCTTGTTTTACGTTGTAAGCTCAACGCCTTTATTGTGCGAGCTAGTAACTTCCTATCATCATTCCATGGTATTGTAACACCGTGCAAACCTAAAGAAAGTGTCCTAACAATCACACAACAAACGTTACAAAAACGAGACAATTCATAACAATACGTGAAAACACATATATGCACAAATATCATATACAAGTTAATATACAATTTCTATACAACATATACATTAATTACAAAACTCAAAAACAAAAGAATTATCGCAATGTGAAATTAATAGAACCAAGCCCCAGCAACGGCGCCATTTAGTTGGAAGCGGTGTAGCGGAAAGCAAAAAAAGTTTTAGAAATATTTATTCGGGAATTTATCGTGTCCACAGAGATTGGTTATTCAATTGTCGTTCGACAAATCTCTCATTAATGAGTTTGGGGATAAATGGGTTTGTCAAGAAAATATTATCAACATAAAATAAATGTTAACAAAAGTAAACACTAAGGTAGAACTTATCAAGCCTGCATATAATCTACTCATCAGACTTAAATCTATCGACCAGTTACATTCAACCTAACAATATTCATCAATGTCACTACGTATCACTCACAACCTAAGTCATTTCTAACCCAAATTGAGAGACCGGATGTATCACCAAGGAAATGATCTCTCTACCTCCTCAACAACACAGAAGACAACTATGTAATCGCACTGACGATCTCTCAATACAACACAACCACACATAGGCATTAAGCTTTGATACCCAAGTAGATGACAGCTCTAAATCTATCTCTAGAGTTCAAAAACTAACAGATAATCATCCTAGATAAGAATCTAAGCAGTATATGTCTATAACAACTCAAATCCCTAGCATAGAGCAAAAATCTAAGACAATAATCAACAAATATTTGTAAAGCAAGTTTTATATAACGCCATGGGAGACAAATATACATAAGTTTATAGTAAAATACATGTACAAACCCAACAAAAGAGAAATACATAGAGAGGAGGAGAGATAAACCACAAATCTTTCGGTTTGTCAGAGTCGGTCAATGAGAAATCCACCTCCAATCATACATAAGCAAAACCCTAGTGTTGTTATCTAAGTTAATCCACTACAAAATGAGGTGGATGGAGTTAAGGGAACAAAAATATCTCCCAAAACCAACACCTTCCAAAATGACAGAAAATGAAAATATAAAGAAGATTTGATCTGCAACCATCGCCCGACGAAATAAAAGCATCGCCCAGCGACAACTCTTATATACAAGGCCCAGGAAAAGCCACGTACTCAATTGAAACAAATATTCTTCTTCGCCCGACGATCATAATTCATTGCCCGACGATTCTCCTTATTTTCGTCTGGAGACGCAGCAGCGAAGCAAGGCAGGAAATTCATCAAAATTTCGCCTGACGACGATCACTTTCTCCCGGCGATCCATGACAGGAAAGCAACTTTTGTTGCTTTCTCTGCATCTTCAAATGGCCTCCAATCTTGGCCTTATTCCTTTATTGATCCAAAAATATTGCATCTGGGAGCTTTATTCCTAATGCTCCAACAATGCTCAAATACCTACAAAATAAATACAAAACTATCAAACGATACACTTTATACAAGAATATACATTATACACAAACTAAACGTATTTACACAAAAGTTGGGTTTATTCAACGATATTAACAAAAAAAAAGTCGATAAGTGCAACCAAAAAGTATATACGAAAATATTTACAATTCGCACTTATAAAGAGACAAAGTTACAGAGAATTTAATTTCCTTCAAGATAGGCTTTGGCTGAGAAATTTCTAATAAGGTATGTGAAAGTTATGCTTGGTCAAAGTTCAATTGACTTCTCCTTAAGAAAACCCTAATTTAGTAACTTTTGACTTTTGATGAATCTTGGTTTTTCTTGATGAATCATAACCAATCCTTGATAAAACGATGAATATGAGTTCAAAATCTTGATGTTGACCAAAAATCTTGAAGTTTGACTGTAAATTGGTCAAAGTTGACTTTTTGTCCAATATAGTTGATTTTCAATCATCTGGCTAATTGATTGAGCAAACTTGTACTGCAAGACTTGAAATTTGGCACGAGGGTACCTTGAATAACATGAGGAACCATGAAGTTCACTTTAGGCATTATAAGTCCAATTTCCTTTGAGAAAAGCAAAACCCTAGTTGTAGGTCAATTGCTTAGGAGGAGAGTCTGTCTGGTCAACCCTTGAGTAGTTTTGAGCAATTGAGAACCTTAGGAGTATGAGGAGACCTATTGAAATAATTTGTCTTGAAAATGGGAGGGCGAATTTTGGGGTACAACAGTTACCCTTCATGAAATGGGATGCAAAATAAGGATGTATGTGTTTTGATATGTAAAAAACAAATGTTCCACCCAGCTCCCTTAGTGGGGTATTTATATATGTGGTTACTTGATCCAGGAGTGGTTATGAAGACTGGATCCCATAACTATTAATCTGGAAAACACCCATGTCTTAAACTTACTAATCCGAGCAGGAGGAGTGAGTAATCCCTCATAATATAAAGCATTATTAACATATGGAGACTTGGGATGACTTTAGTTATTTTTCTAACGTGTGACTTGCCATGTTCTCATACGAGTTATTACGGGGAAGTATTGGGTTGGGATGGATGACGTGCTTGCTCCCTGACCCTTCCCTTTTGAGCCTAAATAAATTTTGTTTTGTTAGGGATTGAGATTTAATTGTATGAGCTTTTAAGGTCTGGCCAAAGGTATTCTAGTCCACAGTCCCTCAAGAACGAGTCTTGGAAGGGTGGTGTGGTTAAGATATAACATTTTAGTCCACAACCCCTTAAGAATGAGGCTTAGAATGTCGATGTGATTTGAGTGTCTTTGATGGTGCCAAGGGATTATTCGTGATTCTATGATATTTAGGTCGCGATTCAGACAAGAGTGAATGTTGGATTTTAGAATAGATGATACATTTAATGTTATGTGATGATGGAACTTTCTTGGAAAAGAACAAGAAATTTTATACAGTAATCTATTTGCATCCTTACAATATAGATTGTTGATGTTTTCTCATTGCCATTATTTTTATGATCCTATTGGCTACACGATGATAACCCTACTCATCCTAGGAGAAATTAAGGCCCTTTAAACACATGATTCATAGAATTTCCTCTTCATTGTTTTCATTTGTATTTTGTCTCTTTGTTTTTAGGGACTGCATTTCTTCCTATAAGTTCATCTCCAATATTTCCTTAGGCAAATAATAGGTATTAAGTTCTTCTCTTCTTGTCCGTATTTCCTTTTATAAAATGAGTTGTGATGATTATTATAGAGTTCGATGAGAATGATTATTTGATAGAACCTAGGACGCACGAGAAGATATGTAAAATATGGAAAGATTTTGTAGCAAACTCAAGGTGAAATGATAGGATGGTTGACTGCAACCTTGTAGAATTAGGGATGTTTGAGAGTTATGATTGTAGTTCTACTAGCTCTAATTCGAAGACTACAATGATAGCGACCTTGTTTTACTCTATCCTTTCCCAAGATTGGCGGGATCATCAATGGCGACTACAAGAATTAGAACCAACCGTTTTAATGGTGTGGTAAATAACATCCAGGTTATCTATACTATTGAGGCCAATGTGGCCTCTTCTCGTAAAAACTTATGTAAAATATACAAGTAGATTTTGGGGCCCTTGGCAATATTTTCAATGCATGGTCATAAATATTTTTATCTGTGTGATTGTTGATAAAAGTAGACTTACATGGATATTTCTCATAAAATGGAAATCAAATACTTCTAATTTCATTAAGTCTTTTGTGTATATGGTTCATACTCATTTCAATGCTAAAATTAAGTGTATAAGATTAGATAAAGGAAGAGAAATTCTTCTTAAAGACTTTTATAATGAATTTGATATTTTACATCAAGCACATTATGTTGGTACTCCTCAACAAAATGGTATTGTTGAGAGGAAGCACCAATATATCATAGACAACACTAGAGCCTTTTTATTTCTAGCACATTTGCCACATACAAAAATCAGACCTTATGCATTTTGTCATGTTGTTCATATCATAAATAGGTTATCGATCCCTTTCTTGCATAATAACTCACCCTATCAATACAGAAATTTTCTTAATATTTTTTGTTCCTTATGTTTTTCTTCTGCTTTACAAGCAAATAGAAAGAAATTGGATTCTAAACCTAGAAAATGCATATATTTGGGTTTCATAACTAGTGTCAAGGGACTTACTCTTTTTTATTTACATTCAAAATAAATTTTTCTTTCTAGAGATGTCATATTTTTTTAGCATATCTTCCCTTATCAATGTAAGTCACATGAAGACAATTCAAACTTAAATGAACCATAGACTTATAATCCTTCCCTCTTAGATGATTTTTTTTTTAATTTCACTTACATGTCTAAATATCATTCTCGTGTACTTGTGTCTGTCATCTCAAAACCAATAACCACTACTATGGAAAATCCATTTAACAACAGTTGGAAAACCCATATAATCACGCGGATACATGCGTTTTTGTGTAGAGTGTTGTTGTAAATGTGTAACTTACAATCACAGTTCTGGGACCGTTGTAGAATACTGATAAGCTTGCATGATATCACAATGGTTATGTTTATTAACCGTTGTGATATATAAGGTATTGGGTTCAAAACCCAGCAACAAATATATTACATTAGATCACGGTTAATCTAAAAAAACTGTTGCGGAACATACCCATAGTTTATTATATACAAATTTACTATTGCTTGTTTTACCATACATCTCATTAAAGAAATACAACCATTAAAATTGGTAAGGAATTAAATAATTTGAAAATTAAACTATTCTTGAAAACCAATGACATATGTTGGTTTTCAAATACATCTTAATTTTCAGATTATAAATTTTTGTGTCAATTTAAATAATTGCATTTTAATTAAAAGGTCAGTGAAACAAACAATATACATAGTATATAATAAAATATACTTCATCTTGATATGTCAACGTGTATAAGAATTTAAAGAACAAAACATTGTTAAGTCACAAGAAGACTTTCTTATGAGTTAGCAATGTTTTGTTCTTGTTTTGAGAATATTTGTCAACAAAAACATCATACAACAACATAACAAATACTTATAACACACTAAAAAAACACACATTATAGCAACAAAACACTAACAGTATACAATATCACAAAATATATTAAGTTGTTTATAGAATGCATCTTTTATTAAAAATAATCATAGAATTATGAAGGTTATCTAGTTTGTGAAGCAATGAGAAAGAAATACAAGGTGGATGAAGTTTCTACAATGACTTCATACTTCTTATATTTCTTCTCATAGCTTCTCAAACTAGATAATGTTTGTTGTTATTTTTATTTCTTTATTCGCTTTTCTTGAGTCCTACAAACACCATGTATTATCAATATGTGAAACTGCAAGCTTATTTATCAACAACACAACATGCAACAACATACAACAATAAAAGAATCATAAACTATCTAAAAAGAAAAAATTATAGGAAAACCATGTGAAACGTAACAACAACATACATGAAAATGAGAGAATAAGGAAAAAGAAGAATATATTATATGCTAACAATTTTTAATAAATAAAATAAAATGTTAGCGCCTGGGTTTATAGATGTCACCACGGTGTTGGGAAGAACCGTGATGAATTAGGCGTTGTTATTTGTACGTTTTGTAGTAGTGAACACATGTTAAAAAATATTCAAATGAATCATATCAAAATACTTATCACAAATCTATATCACATTTTCACCATGATTCTACAAATTCTACTAACACTCACATCTCCTCCGGTCCTGCACATATTCCACCTACCAATGGTCTCCAACTCAGAAGATCGACTAGTGTTACTAAACATCATTTATGCTTACAAAACTATCATTGCAACCTATTTAAGAGAACAATTGGAAAACTCAAATTCTTGTATTACTCAAGCATCTCCACAAAGCAAGTATCCTATATCTTTTTTATGTCTTAGCACAACTTCTCTTTTGCATGCAAACACTATATCCTTAACTTGTCATCTATTTCTGAACCACATACTTATAAGGAATAAATTTGTGATGAGAATTGAAAGAATTCTATTAAGACTGAGCTATTTGAACTATGTGTACATAAAAAAGACATTGGATGCAAATAAATGTTTAAGCTGAAATTGCATTCCAATGGAACTATTGAAAGATATAAAGCAATGATATTGGCAAAAAGGATTCACTCAAACTGAAGGTCTTGATTGCTTAGATACCTTCAATCTAGTTGTGAAAATGACAAATATTAAATTTTTTATGACAATTGCGGCTTCCCAACATTGGCCATTGTTTCAGCTTGACGTTAACACTGCATTTCTGCATGGTGATCATAATGAAGAGTAAGTATACAGGCCCATCCTGGTCTTGATTTTCCTAAACCTAATATGGTGGGAAAGCTACAAAGATCTCTATATGGATTGAATTAAGCAAGCAGACAATGAAACATAAAACTCACTGAGTGTCTAATCAATTATGACTACATATAATTCAAGTATGATCAATTTTTTACCGAATAAAGCGATGCTAAATTCACTATGATCCTAGTCCATGCGGATGATTTGGTCATATGAGGGACCAATAATGCTAAAATTGCAAACATTCAGGTCATATTAAATGACAAGTTAAACATCAAATATTTTGGAATTCTCAAATATTTCTTAGGTTTTGAGGTTACTAGAACAAAAGTTGGTGTTTCAATATGTCAGATGAAATATACTTTAGATCTCTTACAAGATACTAGTCTAACTAGGGTAAAAACATGCAACACTCCTATGCAGCCACACTTGCAATTTCATAGAAATTTTGGCAAGTTACTTTTTGAACATACATCTTAGAAAAGATTAATTTGAAGAGTATTATACTTAACTAACTTTAGACTCTATATTTCATATGTTGTAAGTAAGCTTAGTCAATTATTGGTTGCACCAACTGATGAACATATGTTAGCAGTGTTACATGTCTTAAAATATCTCAAAAATAATCCTAGTAATAGTTTTCTTTTTAGCTCATCACCCACACTAACTCTCAAAGGATTTTTTAATTCCAGGGAGCGCCAAGATACTAAGAGATCCACAACAAGTTTTTGTTTTTCTCTTGGAAGTTTATTAATTAGTTGGAAGAGCAAGAAGCAAATAATTGTGTCAAAATGCTCATCTGAAGTTGAATATATAGCATTAGCACAAGCAACATGTGAAGGGAAATGGTATCTCTATTTCTTACAAGATCTTCAAAACACACACTCATCATCAATTATCATTTACTGTGAAAATAAGTCAACTTTACACATAACAATTAATCATGTATTCCATAAGAGGACAAAACACATAGAGTCATGTAGTTAGAGACAAAGTACAAGAAATTATCTTGAAAAAATCATTACATTTAAGTTCCTTTCAATAGTTTACAAGACAAATTTGGAATTATCGACATTCATTCTAACTTGAGAGGGGATGTTAAATGTAAACATATGAAGCATACAAATATTACTTGAGAAACAAGTTAACTCACTTTGGCGTAATTAACCAATTAGTTAGTTATAACTGATTTATATAATTAGTTATAGTTTTTTATTATGATGACAAATTCATCTCCTATATAAGATAAATGATAGCTTTGTAAAACTCAAATTTGTAAAATACAATTTTATGCTCAATAAACTTTCTCTTTTTTTCTCCGTTAGAGTTCATATTTTTACCTTTTACAATGTCAAAAATAAAATATTTTGTAAATAAATGCTATGAACACTCTATATTCAACACTCTCTTTAACACTGGCTCTTGAGTAAGTGGATTTGGAGACTGTTGGTCAACGACAATGCATCTGGTCTGGAATTTTTCAGGTTAGATACGGATGTCTATGTAAACTCTTGTGGGGAAGCAAGTCTATCAAGGTTAACAAGGATGATTCGCTATGGTGTAGGGATATCTTGAAGATGGTTGGCACTTCAGAATGTTAGAAAGGAAGCAAATACTTTTATAACTTGTTATCAAATATAATACAATCTTGGTCTTTATATAGACTCAAGGACTTCTACTATTCTAGGAAACTAAATGATATTAGTAAATACTATTATAACCCACTATCTCTTGGCCTTCCAATTACAATAGACTTTTAACCTTTCCACTAACTTATTAATAGAAACCCACTATTTTTAACATTAAAATGTATTCAACAAAACTCCTCTGTAAACTTATATGTTTCTTCCATCCATCATGCCTATCAATTTCTTGCCTCTGTCAAAAATTTCTTTCGATAATGGTTTTGTAAAATATCTACTGTTTGATTCTTGCTTGCTACACGCCT
Organism: Vicia faba; assembly: GCA_948472305.1. Lineage (NCBI taxonomy): Eukaryota > Viridiplantae > Streptophyta > Magnoliopsida > Fabales > Fabaceae > Vicia > Vicia faba. The sequence goes on from OX451736.1 coordinate 1,625,155,300, forward strand.
CAATTTGACACTTCATTCCTTCACATGTTCTCGAATGAAGTGGAAGCGAACATCAATATGTTTGCTTCTCTCATGGTTTACTGGATTCTTTGCCAACTTGATTGCTAATTTTTTTTCCACTTATATTACAGTTGCACCTTCCTGTTTTAGCTCCATTTTGCTCATCAATCTTCAAAGTCATACTGTATGACAAACGCACCAAGATGCTGCCACATATTCAGCTTCACATGTCAAAAGTGTTACTATTGGTTGCTTTTTAGAAAGTCAAGTAAATGCGGTGTTTTCCATGAAGAACACATACCCAGGAGTGTTTTTTGGATCGTCTATATCTCCGCACCAATCACTGTCAGAGTAACCAACTAACTTGTAGTCTTCTATTCTTGAATAGAACATTCCAAATGACATTGTTTCTTGGGTGTACCTTAGGATTCGTTTCAATGCCTTTCAATGTGAATGTAATGGATCCTCCATGAATCGACTTACAATGCTGACACTTAATGAAATATCTGGCCTTGTGCATGTGAGATATCGAAGACTACCTACCAAACTTCAATATTTGCTTACTACGACACGTTCTCCTCCATCAAATTTCGACAATTTTACACCTGGTTCCATTGGCGTCGAAGTTGGATTACAACTTTTTATCCTATATTTTTCCAATATTTCTTTTGCATATTTTTCTTGTGAAATAAATATTCCAGTTTCTTCTTGTCGAACCTCCAGACCAAGAAAGAATCTCATCAGACCTAAGTCTGTCATTTCGAATTCGTGTGTCATGGTGCTCTTGAATTCTTCTATCATCTGATCATCACTTCCTAGAAAAATAAGGTCATCGACATAGAGAGCAACAAGTACATTACTTCCATTTTTCTTCACATATAGGGAATGTTCATACGGACATTGCTCGAACCTATTCTCCTTGAAATATGTGTCAATGTGTGTGTTCCATGCCCGCGGTGCTTGCTTCAGCCCATATAGCGCTTTCTTCAATTTCAGCACCTTCTTCTCTTCTCCAATCCTCATATACCCAAGTGGTTGTTCGACATAGACTTCTTCTTCGAGTACACTATTCAAAAATGTTATCTTGACATCCATTTGAAATATCGGCCATTTGAATAGAGCAGCTTGAGAAATGAGCAATCAAATTGTCTCCATTCTTGCAACAGGTGCAAACACTTCGTCATAGTCAATTCCTGCTTTCTGTTTGTATCCCTTCGCCACAAGTCGCGCTTTGTATCATTCTATCTCTCCTTGAGCATTCATCTTTTTCTTGAATACTCACTTTACACCAATGGGTCGACTACCTTTTGGCAATTCGACTAGCTCCCAAGTGTTGTTGCGGTCTATTGCTATAATCTCTTCAGACATGGCACTTTTCCACTTCTTGTCTCGTAACGCTTCTTCAAAACTGATATTTTCAGCATCTGCCAGAAGGAACACAAGGTGTACCTCATTTTTTAAATCATATAAATCTTTCAAACTTTGCATTCTGGGTTGTAGAGGTTCATCTTCATTTCCAGTATCTTCATGTCCTGTTGAAATGCTTGTTGGTACAACGACAAATGATTCTTCGACTGCATCGATAAATTCTGTCGAATTATTCCAGTCCCACTTGCTTGCTTCGTCTATTCGAACGTCTCTACCCACGATCACTTTCTTGCTTATGGGGTCGAATAGCTTGTACCCTTTTGACTTCTCATCATATCCAATGAATATATACTTTTGACTTTTGTCTTCAAGTTTTGTTCTTCATTGATCTGGTATATGTGCATAAGATACACTACCAAATACTTTGAGATGAGAAACTGTTGGCTTATGTCCGCTGCATGCTTCTTGTGGTGTTTGGTCTTCTAACTTCGAATATGGACATTGATTCTAAACATAAACAGCACATTATACAACTTCTGCCCATAATTCTTTTGACATGTTCTTGCTCTTAAGCATTGATCGAATCATGTCAAGAATAGTTCGATTCTTTATTTCAACCACACCATTTTGCTGAGGTGAATATGGTGCAGTTAGGAATCTCCTTATGCCCTGCTCTTCATAATACTTCATAAAGGTCGTCGAAGTGTACTCACCACCTCTGTCAGATCGAACTGCTTTGATATGTATGTCGGTTTCCTTCTCCACCATTACATTGAACTTTTTGAACACCTCTAATGCTTCAGACTTTTCTTTTAAGAAATAAACCCAGGTCTTTCGTGAGAAATCGTCGATAAAGGAAATGAAGTACCTTTTTCCACTGAAGGATTCTGGAGTGATTGGCCCACATATGTCGGTATGAATCAATCCGAGAATATGTTTAGCTTGATATTCTTCCTTATTTTGAAATGAGGTTCTTGTTTGTTTGCTGAGCATACATTATTCACAAAACTTTCCTTCATAATCCACGTCTGGTAGTCCGTGCACCATATTCTTTTTCGCCAACCTTCTCAAACCAGCATGATGTAGATGACCAAAGCATATATGCCATAGTGACGCTTTGTCTTGCATGTCGACTTGTAGACATTTCTCTCAAACGTTCCTCAAATTCAGTTTTGTACATTTGATTTCTTTCCATTTCAACACGGGCGATCAGATGTCCTACTTTTCCCTTCAAATACAGTATTTGATCTTTTATAAGTATCCAAAAACCTTTTTCTGTAAGTTGTCCCAAACTCAGGATGTTGGTCTTGAGATCTGGTACATAGTAAACATCTTGGATTGATCCAATCAAGCCATCCTTCTGTAAGTAACATATTGTGCCCTTTCCTTCGACCTTCACTTTCGATTCATCTCCGGAAGACACATTACCATCTTCAATTTTTTTCATTTCTTTAAACAGGTGTTTGTAACCACACATGTGATTACTTGCTCCTGAGTCAAGATGCCAAACATGGTCATTATTAGTGTTTATTTCATTTTGAGCCATCAGGAGAAAACCTTCATTCGCTTCATCTTCCAAGACTAGATTGTTTGTTTCTTCTACCTTCTTTTTGATTCGATAATATTTTGAAAGATGTACCACTTTATCACAGTTATAACATTTGTAGTAATTGCAATCCTTCTCGTAATGACCATACTTCCCACACTTGTAGCATTTGAAGTTGGAGTGGTTCGACCGACCACCTCTTTGACCATGTCCTTTGCCATGCCAATTTTGTTGATTCGAATGTCCTCTCTCGAAGTTGTTGTCTCGACCACTTCGACCACTGTCACGACCTCAACAGCCACTTCCTCTTCCTCAAAAGTTTTGAGAAAGGAGTACCTTTACGTCTTTGATCGACTCCTTGTTTTGATTTTCTTCCTTGACTGCTTCTTCCTTCCTTTTCATCTTATGTTGTTCATGTGCTTCGAGAGAACCAGCGAGCTCTTCGATTGAGAGCGAGCTCTTCGCCATTTATGGTGAGTTGGTTCACTACCTTTTGTGCACGTGTGATGTAGTCAGATACAATTTATGTCTCCTTCATCTGCATCCTCTCTAATTCGCCACAAATAGTTTGGAGTCGAACTTGCTTCACTCGGTCTGCTCCTTTGAACACTTTCTTTAATGTGTCCCATGCTTCTTTCGATGTAGTCGAACCGACAATCTTTTCAAAGCCTGATTCGTCAACAGTCCTGAACAACATGTATAATGTCGTTTTATCCTTCGATCGCATCTCTTTCAACGCCTTAGTTTGAGCTGTCGTATGTCCCGCAACATCTGTTGGTTCTTCAAAGCCATCGTTGGTCACCTCCCACGCGTCTAGAGATCCAAGAAGAGCTTTCATTTGGGTACTCCAGTTTTTGTAATTTGTCTTTGTTAGCCGTGGCAACAACGTTTGATTCGTCATGTTTGCCATTAGCTCTGATGCCAATTTGGTAGAAAGGAAGCAAATACTTTTATAACTTGTTATCAAATATAATACAATCTTGGTCTTTATATAGACTCAAGGACTTCTACTATTCTAGGAAAGTAAATTATATTAGTAAATACTATTATAACCCACTATCTCTTGACATTCTAATTACAATTGACTTTTAACCTTCCCACTAACTTATTAATAGAAATCCACTATTTTTAACATCAAAGTTTATTCAACACGGAATCCATATGATTGCACCACTTTTTATCATTTAAACTAGGTGATGGCGTCGGTATTTCGTTCTGGTATGCGAAATGATTGGGGTCAGTACAAATGGCAGTTTTATTTTCAATTTTATATCAAGACAATGTTGATAAAAATATTGTAGTGGCGGATATGGGGGTGTGGTCGGGACATTCTTGGTCTTGGCGGGTGCATAACAATGTCATGATGGATTCTATTAAAAATAGCAGCAGTTGGAAGCTTTATTGCTAGATGTGAAACCAAGGGTCACTATGCCAAATAAGGGATTAGACAGCGCTTTTTTAGGCCTTTAACAGCGCTTAAAAGCGCTGCTAAAACCTCTGCTGCTAAAGGTATAGACAACGCTTATGTAATTTCAAAAGCGTTGCTATAGGTACCCCCTTTAGCAGCGCTTACACTTTAGACAGCGCTTTTAATGTGGAACTTTAGACAACGCTTGGTAAAAGCGTTGTCTATTCCCCCCCTTTAGCAGCGCTTTTCCTTATTATTTTTTAATTATTTTTTCAATCACTTTAGACAGCGCTTTCATTAAAAGCGCTGTCTATCCCCCCCCCCCCCTTTAGCAGCGCTTTTCCTTATTATTTTTTTAATATAATTTTTTTTCTAACACTTTAGACAACGCTTTCATTAAAAGCGCTGTCTATTCCCCCCCCCCCCCCCCCCCCCCCTTTAGCAGGGCTTTTCCTTATTATTTTTTTAATATAATTTTTTTCTAACACTTTAGACAGTGCTTCTCATTAAAAGCACTGTCTATTCTGTCTATTCCTCCCCTTTAGCAGCGCTTTTCCTTATTATTTTTTTAAATATAATTTTTTTCTAACACTTTAGACAGCGCTTCTCATTAAAAGCGTTGTCTATTCCTCCCCTTTAGCAGCGCTTTTCCTTATTATTTTTTTAAATATAATTTTTTTCATTTAAAACAAAACGCTGCCTATCAAAATTAATCTCACCATTTTTGCACCAGAATTTATAGCTTCATTATAACATTTTAAACAACAACGTCAATATACCACAATGAAACAATATTATAACAACATCAATATTCATCTCTTCAATCCTTTTTGCACAATATACATGTTGTACCCCAAAATTTGCCCTCCCATTTCTCATTGATTTCTCACCACAAAGCCCTTGAAGCTCAAGATCCAGTTAGGGTTTCATCTGCTTAAGACTTCTCCTTGCACTGTTGACCCCAATTAGGGTTTGTGTTGGCACAAAGATGTTTTGACCCAAAATGCCTAAGATGACTTTCTTGCTTCATATTGGACTCCCAAGTTTATCCTCATCAAGTTTCAAGTCTTGATTCCAAGTTTTGCCCAGACAATTGGACAGTTGACCTAAAAATCAACTGTATTGGGGAAAAAGTCAACTGTGGCCAATTGACAGTCAAACCTCATGAAAATTGACCCACATCAACATTATGAACTCCTATGAACCATTTGATCAAGTTTGGATCACAATTCCACAAAAAATTTGATCAGATCACCAAAAGGGCAAAATGGTCATTTTTAGGGTTTTGACTGCACAAAGGCAATTTTTGACTGTTTGACCTAGCCAATGGCAAACCAAGTTCACATATGGTCTCAAGGACCCCATGGAATTATCTTGACATGCTAAACAAGTTCAAAAGATCCCAAGTACACAAGATTGACAGTTGAATTTCCCAGTCAATTGATCAATTTTGACTGTATACTGAAAAGTCAAACTTTGACTTTTTGGTCAAAATCAAGAGTCAAGATTCATTTTTCATCAAAACATGCCAAATCATGAAACTTGTTCACCAAGAAATCAAAAAATGCAAATTAGGGTTAGAAATGAGAATTTTTCATAACTTAGAATTTTTCTAAGTTATGAAAAACCCTAATTTTTTCCCAACTTTGCCCCACTTTCTCACCAAGATTCATTTGGATTCAAACAAAAGTCAAAACATGAAAGTTGTAGCTTGTTGCATAATCTACAACTTTGATTCACAAAGTTTTCCCAAATGAGGCTTGTATCTCAAGTTACAAATTTTTGAATAAGGGCACTAAACCATTCTTAACTTAGTGAAATTTTAACCTATTTTGACAAGGTTTTCTACCCAACTTCAAGGCCATTTTCCATACACTTCCACTTGGAATTTCAATTTGCATTTCAAAGATGGATTGTAGTACACATTCCAAGCTTTCCAAAATGTCCAAGAACTTACCAAACAACCTCATAACTTGATAGAATCGAATTTCACAATATGGCAAAAACTCACTTTTGAATTGGTCAATTTACATGTTCATAACACTAGGCATTTTCAATCTCAGCTTGCATATCTTGATTACAGGTCCTTAAACCATCCAACACTCATAAATTTAATGCCAATCCTTTGTGCCAAGACCATGTTTTGTATGTTCAAGCATTGCCTAAAGGATTAATCCCAAAATAGATAAAGCATTTCTTCCATTTTTGCAAAAGGTAGCTTTATGTCCAATTGAAAATCCAAGAAGTACAGTTAAGATCTCTTTGGCACAAGTTTAGGGATTAATCACACTGATCAAGACTGAGTTATGCAGCATGTTATGGGGGCCTCTAGCTGCCTAAACACCAACTTGACCTTTTTTGCTTAAGTGCTAAGAAACATTGCATTGTTCAAGAGAACTCTCATATCAGCTTGCAAACCCTTAAGCAAACTTTGAAAACACATCCAGGACATTCCAACCAAGCTAGTACACGACCCTAACATCCCTCATACACCCCCAATCCCAGAATCACCTTCAAACTGCAAGAACAGGGCAAGGCCTGCAGTTTGAGTGTCATCTTTCATTCCTCTCAAGCTTTCTTGCCCAAACCAGTTCACACACATTCCCTAGCATCAGTGCAAGCTAACCAAGACCTAAAACACGATTTGTAATTCCTCTAACAAGTTCCACCATTTTCACTTTTTCATTTTGCAGTTGAAGTTCCACAGCTCGATTCAAGGTATCTCAAGGCAAAGTAAATATTGGAACAACATCACCACACCCCAAGGAAGCTATACCAACCATTATCTTGCACTGAAAGCTTCCCCATTTCCAGATAGAACTTCAACTGAACAGGTACTTTGATGAACTTCTAACTCTTAGTATAGGCATCATTAGCTCTAGGTTTGTGAATAAGGAATGTTCTACTCATGCCACTGAACCTGTACATGCTTTTACTTTTCATTTCTTTTGCTTGAGCTGTGAGAATTTAAGGTTTGAAAATGGCAGAAAACTTAGGTCAGGATTTGGGATTGTTAAAATTCTCTCTCATTTCTGAGAGTTAGGATGAGTTTTTTATATATTTAGAATCGTGATTCAATGCTTAACATTTCTTATGTTGGAAGTTTGTTCAAAAAATCAAGGAATCAGGATATTCGAATGAAGGTTCTTGCGCGCGTTTTTTTTTAATAAGCTTTGTTCAGAGGTTGAAGAAGGTGCCTCATGGCCTGGGCCAGCTTTGGTTCTGCTTTTTGCACCATATTTTGTGATTCATACCCCCTGAGCCCATTTGCTTGATTTAATGTTTTTTTTTTATTTTTCTTTTTTCATTTTGACTCATTTATTTTTTCTAATAATGTTTAAAACCTGAAAAATCATTTTTACACCATTTTTGCATTTTTTAAGTATTTATTTGTTTATATATACTATTATACATAAATATATATATACTATTATTTAGAAATATTATTAATAATGTAAACATATTGTACTTCTGATTTTTATTTCATTTTTCCCTTTTGAAACATTTTGTATAAAAAATACTTTTTTTTTATAAAATTAAATATTATTATTTTGTGCATATTTAATATATTTTGTAAATAATATAAATATACATATATATATATATATATATATATATATATATATATATATATATATATATATATATATATATATATTAATACACTTAGGGTAAAAATACTAAAAATATACATATTTTTATTTTTATTAATATTTAACACTAAAAATACATTTTTATAAATATACTATATTTTATTTTATTTTTGTATGTAAATAGTAAATATTATATATATTAAATAATTAATACCCTTTTGATTAAAATTAGGGTTTTGCCCTAAATATGAAAATACTCCAAAAATAATACCTTTTTTATTTCTTTTTTTATTTTACATAAATAATACTTTTTTCATACATATAAAAACTTTTTTTTTGCATTCTTGCATATTTGTTTTATTTCCATTTACTTTATGCCTTTAATTATATTGTAAATATTCAAAGAAAATGATGTAATAGCTAGATTTAATTTCTTGTCTAAATATCCACCCATTTGAACATTTGTACCCCCCTCCCCATATTATTGTGTTGTAATAGTGTAGGAATTTTATTTTTCGCACTTTAAATATACCATGCTAGAATTAGGGTTTGTATGCGAATAAAATGAACAAAATAGTTTGACCTAATCTCAAGATAAACAAGCATGAAAATGGACAACACATCTCACACTTGCACCCCTAGGGTATTCCACTTTGTTGCCTTCAAATAATTGGGCCATATTGCATGTTAGTTTTCTTTGGGTAAAACAAACAATCAAATGATCATAAGTCCCTCGATGACGCTTTCAAAAAAGTTGCCTAAAATGATCAAATCCCTTTCAAAGAAAAATTGCCCAAAGACATTTAACACTATTGCAATTATGGTCTAAACTATGACCCGCGCCCGTCCCTTTCACCTCCTAATACAAGATTGTCCACCAAATGCAATGGTGGAACAAAATTGTCAAAAGGTTTAAAACATAACAAGAATCTTTGAGAAAACTTTAGGGTAGATAACTCTTAGGTACTTGTCAATTTGCAAAGAAAACACTTGCCTGTTTTCAAACCACACTTCACAAACACCTTCAAAATAAACTTTCAAAAACCTTGAAACTTCTTTTCAAAAGATAAAACACCTTTTGTAAAACATTCGAGTAAAGAATTGTTACAAGGGTAGCCTATACAAGGCATCTTTTCAAAACATTTTCAAAACCACACACCAAGCACCATTTCAAACAATTGAAAACCAAGGCAAGTTGATCTAAGCAAGTACCTAAGAGCCCATGGATAACCATGGATAGAAAGGGTGCTAATACCTTCCCTTTCTATAATCTACTCCCCGAACCCAAGAAAAATCTCAAAGGTTTTTGCTGTGCTTTTTAAACCTTTCCTTAGGATAAAATAAAAAGTCGGTGGCGACTCTTGCTCAACCGAAACATTTGCGAAAACAAACGCAAAACCATAGTCAGTTCTCCCACCGTATCACAATACACAACAACAACATTAGTATATACAACAATGAAACAAAATCAACAATGAATTACAAAATAAAGCTATCTTCTACATCGAGCTGCACCTATATAACCTAAAACAAAATCAAAAAATCAAAAAATAAAAATTCATACAAGTTACCAAATAACAACAAAAACAATAATATTGTAACACAACTATAACGACATATATTATATTCTCAAAACTCAAAGTTATACCTTATAATAAAACTCTCAACTCCATAACAAATTGGCACCAATCCTCCATAAGTTCATCCAATTGATCTTTTGAGTATGAAGCACACTTGAATTCATCAAAGTACTACATAATAATATAACATAGTATGATTTAATTAAAATACTAAGTCATTTTATGAGAAATATGAAAATAATTCCTAAGTTAGAAATTCATACCGTGGATGGAATCTCTAATCGGTCCAAAAGAATAGTATCTTTCATAAACCTCAACATAAAATAACCGCAATCTACACCATTGCACTGACGAGAACACTACCCATGGAAAGAAAATACGGATATACATCAAGATATACACCTTAACTTGTTTTATCAAGTATCATCGCTATATAATCAAAATTGTGAAAATCTATACCTCCACTTTGATCCAAGAAATATTGTTGACTCTACTCCTTGGTACTTGAATATCTCTTTGTGCTCGAAAACTTTGTAGAATGCTATAATAAAATAATAACAAATATTTAGAACTATCCCACTTAAATAATTAAATATACACAGTAATATTTTGGAACAATCTCACTTACGTGTCAATCGTCTTCTTCATATCTGGGTATGTTGTCCAATCATTGCCCAATGAATCCAGATAATATACAATTTCTCTCACGGGATTAATTGCAACCAATAACCAGTGTCCACTGAAATATTAAACAAAGGTTAGATGGAAATTTTCTGCACAACGTTAAAAAACTAAAAAATTATAATAGAGGAAATTTAGAATGAAAATCTTACTTGGGGCCAGTATTATATGGTAAAAAGAACAATTTTTTTGTATCTTTGCTGGCCATAAATAAACTGAGCACAAATGCTATTACTTCATCTGGTTTTGAGATGATTGACCCTGCATGGACAATGTTGGGATTTATGAAAGCGAATATGGACTCTAATCCACGCGGGCGAATCAACTTGTCATTCAGAAACCTTAAATAAAAACATCATTAACATTAATTATTCATTGAAATGAGTAAATAAATTCTGCAATTAATTAAACAAAGTTGATTGGAGTATACCTGATGTAACAGCGATGCCTAATGTCAAGTGTCCAAAAACTTCTTCCAAATCCTCCTTACCAATTGTTGTCATGCCTTCAGAACCATAAATCCCTTCATCCAGGGGTATAAGAGAAGTACCACCTTGCGAAATAGTTGTGAAGCTTATAAATGTCTGAAGGCACGACCTATATTGTGAAGTAGTTTTCTTTCTAGCCTCGGTCCTCTTAGCAACACTCTTTGTTTCTGTGGGAATGTTGCTAATTACAGGCTCCTTACCCCTACTTACAGCTTCAATCTCTTTAGCAGGAATAATCTAAATATCATAAAATTAGAGTGGTCAAGTATAGGACGACAAATTAACATTATCTAAGCATAAATATCATATAATTGTGTTGTACCTGTTTTTTTGCTGTCAATGACTCCTTTGGTCGCGTAATCCCTTTATCTTTTGGTTTGGGTTTTGTAGGAGTCTAACATTACCATGCAAAAAAAATGTAAGTAAAACGAACGTAAAAAATTTGAGTACTAAAAGGTTCATAACGGTTTTAATTATACCTCATCATCTATGCGAACGAGTCTTGACGGCCATGCAACAAACGCTCCTATTGCCTCTCCCACCAATGTTGCATCCGAAACTTCATCTGGGATTGGTAATAACGCACCCTCCTCTAAAGCAATATCAATCGACACTTTCAAATATCCAGAAGGGAGCGGTTTATGATGAAGTACTTCTCCCAGAGTATTATGGACTTTTCCCTTGCCAACCATGCGATAAGTTGGTGTCTCTAAAAAGAGTTGACAAGGTGAAATGCCCTAAAATCAATAATAAATATGACATTGTTAATGTGTATATATGTCAGTTAAATAAATTACACTAATTTAATTTCATAATAATATATGTAAGTACCTCGGAAATACTTGGTTGAGCTGCACAATTGACACTAGCTATGTCACTAGTTTCTTTAACACCCGAAGCTTCCCTTTCTGATTGGTACTGTCTTGCTTTTTCCTTCCTCAATTCAAGAACTTCAGCTTCTAATGCATCCAACCTTGCCTACAGTTCTTTATTGCTAGCAGATTTTGTCTTTGGGTTGTTCTTTTTCAAGGAGCTTGGAGTAACCCCGTGTCCTTTACCCCTCACCCGACCAGAATACTCACGAACATCTAATGCTCGACTAAGTATGCTCCTACAATCATCTGGTGGAGATGTAGACTGAGACAGACTCTCCTGAAATTCATATGAATATTGGAAAAACATGAATACTATATGTTAATAAAATTTTGATTTAATTAGAATTAATGTTATACTTACGCATTTTTCAAAAATTTGTTGTACACCTTCTTTAAGAACTTCATCCTTACCCACACGGGCAGCCTTCCACAAAACATGCTCCGGAAGAGATGTTTTAGAACTACTCTCCTCTTTTAACTACACATTAACACAAAAAACAAGCTCAGTTATAACTCTTGATGAACAAGTATATCATTGCAATTTGTAAATACTTACTATTTTTTATTCTAATCGTGCATATTCCAAACGCCCTTTTTTGTATGGATATGTGGGAGATGATGCTCTTTGACGATTTACATCACTTACACGCTGAAATTTTGGGGTTTTCCGTTTGGCTTTAAAAACATCCCATTCTTTAACTGAAATCACATCTGCATATTCTGCTGGACGCTCTGCATCAACAAATTTTTTTTTTGGCATCTCTAAGATATTTTCTATTTAAATATGTTCTAAACCCTCTTAGTATTTTGCCAGCCAATCCAAGACAATAATCTTTTCTTCTGTCATCAATGTTGAAAGACCTCTACAAAAAACATACACAAAGTGTGTTAGTATAAGTAATTTAAAGACATAATTTAAAGACATAATTTAAAGACATAATTTAAAGACATAATTTAAAGTACCTGTATCTCACTCCAGATTTTGTTTTTAGCATCATCCATCTTATCATCTCTCCACTCATCACAAGTTATTGGAATTTCTCTCCTTACAACTGTACCAATGTAACTTGTCAATTTAGAACCGTTAGGCTCAATTAATTGGTAATTTGGACTCCAATGCACGTCGTATTTTATACCTCTATCTCTATCACGAATGATATTCTTCATAATAGTTTTTCCTCTTTTAATTTCTTTTTCCACTCCCTTACTGGATTTTCCTCCATCATTGTCTCCATCATTAATAGAATCATCGTGTGGGTGCTCCTCGTTACTAGCCATCTAACCTGTAATAAAGAAAAACATTAGTATCTAATGACAAATATTTAATTCCAAATATATAATTCCAAATATCTATTCAGTATATAAAATGACAAATATCAATTGAGTATATAAAATGACAAATATATAATTTATTAGAAGTTTGCTAAGTGTTAACAGGTATGGAGGAATATATATTACCTCTTTCACTAACATCTATTTCTTTTCTTGGTTGGATTCCAAATTACTTGTCTCTTAAGAACGCGGACGGAGGGATTGATCCAAATTCCCTCATCATGATCTTTTTTGATATATGATTCATCCGCTGTAGTATTTTCATCTCGATTGTTTCTAATATACGACTCATTCTCAACATCAACATCACCTTGATCCACACTTTTATCATCAATCACTTTGTTAGATAAAAGCACTATAGACCATTTCGTACTCTTCGGGTCTGTGACATAGAACACTTGTTTAGCTTGAGAGGCTAGAATAAAAGGCTCATCTTTGTACCCCACCCTACTAAGATCCACTTGCAAAAACCCTGACTTATCCATTCGTATGCCACTAGTATGTACCCACTTGCAACCAAAGATAGGAATCTGAAACTTCTCGTAATCAAACACCCAGATGTGATTGATAACCCCAAAATATGACAAATTTTCATATTTGGGGTTTAAGTCCTTCATACTAGAAATGTGCATCGCTTCACATACCACCGTGACACCACTATTTTGCATAGTACTTTTCTCATCTTGTTCTTTGGTATAAAATGTGTATCCATTAATTCTGTATCCTCTATAAGAGAACACAATCGAACTTGGACCATATGCCAAACATCGCAACCTATCTGATATTGAAGCGAGATCTGAATGAAACTTTGAATATATATGATCCTTAAACCACTGTATAAAACTTTGATTGTGCTCTCGTACTATCCAATTTTCATTTCTACTTTGATTCTCACCTCGGAGTATAGCCTTGTGCATTTCAACAAACGTCTCAACCTCAGTGTCATTGTGCAGAACATACAAATGCACTTGATCCCGTTCATCCCTTGATACTGTCACAATTTCATTTCCAATTAATTTTTTACCTTCTTTTTTTTCGAAAAAATGAGATTTGGGGAGTCCAATGGATTGCACATTGGAAAAAAAATCAGTACAAAACTCAATGCTTCTTCAACAACGTATCGCTCAACGATACAACCCTCTGGACGACTTCGGTTTTTCACGTACCCTTTTAATATTTTCATATAATGTTCAACAGGGTACATCCATCTCATATAAGCTGGTCCACACAATTGTGTCTCTTTCAGAAGATGAACAACAAGATGTACCATAATGTCAAAAAATGATGGAGGAAAATACATTTCAAGGTCACACAGAGTAATAACGATTTCTTTTTGTAATACTGGTAAGATCTCAGGATCGATCACCTTACTACAAATTGACCTGAAAAAAAACACAATTTAGTTATAGCACTTCTTACTTTTTCTGGCAAAATAGAACGTATACCTATTGGTAGAAAATGTTCCATTATGACATGGCAATCATGTGTCTTCAGACTCTTTAACTTGAGGTCTTTCATGGACACGAGTCTTCTAATGTCTGAGGAGTAACCTTCTGGAACTTTAACTTCACTCAGAAACTTACACAATATTTTCTTTTCCTTTCTAGATAGAGTATAAGCAGCAGGTGGTAAATATGTTCATCTTCCTTTCTTCACGGGTCCTAATTCAGTTCTTATTCCCATATCTACCATGTCCTCTCTTGCTTTAAGGTCATCCTTAGACTTTCCTTTTATATTGAGTAACGTACCAATAACACTTTCAAATACATTTTTTTCAATATGCATAACATCAAGAAAATGTCTTACGTACAAAGATTTCCAATATGGCAATTCAAAACAAATTGACATCTTCTTCCACCCACCTGTGACAACTTTATGTGCAAAAGGCTTGCCAAACTGAATACTCACATCTTTCACCTTTTCATAAATTTGATCACCTGTCAATCTAGGTGGAGCTCGACGTTGTTCGGTATTTCCATTGAACGCTTTTCTCCATCCACGATATTGATGTTTTGAATTTAAGAATCTACGATGACCGAGAAAGACATTCTTCTGACAAAGTTTCAATCGTGTCGTATTGGTTCCATCTTCACAGACAGGACACGCTTTTTCACCTTTAATGCTATACCCGGATAGATTTCCATATGCTGGAAAATCGTTAATTGTGCCAAACAACATCGCCCTTTAATTGAAACTTTCTTTCCTATATCCATCATAAACCTCCACACCGTTCTCCCACAAAATCTTCAAATCTTCGATTAAAGGTTTCAAGTATACATCTATGTCATTCCCTGGTTGTTTAGGCCCAGAAATTAGCATAGATAACATCATGTACTTGCGCTTCATACATAGCCATGGAGGTAGGTTATAAATCATAAGAATCACAGGCCATGTGGAATGTGAGATACTTTGAAGACCATGCAGGTTTATTCCATCCGTAGATAATGCCAAGCGAAGGTTTCTTGTTTCTCCTCCAAAATCAGGATAATCATTATCAATTTTCTTCCACTGTGGTGCATCTGCCGGATGTCGAAACTTTCCATCGATAATTCTTTCATCTGCATGCCAAGTCAAGTGTCTAGCATCAGTTTCACTATGAAACATGCGTCTAAATCTCGGAATAATAGGAAAATACCATAAGACTTTCACTGGAGATAATTTTTTCTTATATCGAGATAAACCGCACTTTGGGCACTCATTCAACGATGCATATTCGTTTCAAAACAAAATACAATCATTTAGACATGCATGTATCTTATCATAGCTCATGCCAATAGAGCACAACATTTTTTTAGCCTCGTAGGTTCGATTAGGAAGAACGTTATCCTCAGGAAGCATATCTCTCAAACATTTTAGGACAAAATCTTGAAGATCTTCTTCAAGTGCTTCTACAATCTCTTCGACTCGATCACAATCATATGTATCTGTGGCATTGTCGTACGAAACATAGGTCGCATTACTTTTCACCCCCGGTTCAACATTTTTGATGCTTTTCTCACCATGAAATATCCAACACGTATAACTTCGATCAATTCCACGCATTAGTAAATGCAATTTCAATCCATCTGCGTCAACCCGACCCACATAACAACAACCCAAGCAAGGACATTTCATTCTATTTGGATCTTCAGCGTGTTCAACAGCAAACTTAACAAACTCTAATACCCCATTCTCGTACTCTTTTGATAATCGATCGGCACACATCCATTTTTTATCCATGGTTTTAACTATTATCTAAGTTAAACAAAAACACTAATTAGGGCACAAAACGGTATAATGCGTTTCTGCCAAAACACAAAGTATACACGGATTTTATTATTCAAGTGAATATGTCATTGTTACGTGAACCTCTTGTGTTTATTATTACTAACTTGGATTATAAGCAATGTGGTTGGAGTACAATGAATTTAAAGAGTGTGTGTTGTCAACAAAAATCAAACATGTGATTAGAACAATTCTAGAAATGAGGATTGTAACGTGTGAGTGAAAGGAGCATATCCACGAATGTAGTCCAACCTTAGAGGCCTAGTTCATGTTATTGTTGTGGTCCTATAACATATTCAATCAATGATCGTCAACGTTACAATTTTAGAGACATTAGCTTAGTTGTGAACTCATTCGAAGATTCATGATTTATGTTATTTTTTACTATTACTAAGTTGAATACTAGATTGAACAAACGGAAACCTATGATCCAAACTCAAGTAAACCGGAAAAAGTCCTCTCGCCGTGATAAACTCATTGAAAGGACCATTAACATTAAGAGTACTAGTAATCACGGTAACATTCCTCTCAGCCATAACCGCCGCAAAAGACCCCGAACCAATTCCAATATCAAAACCTATTCTAATCCCACCATTTCCTAATTGCAAAACATCATCAACAAGAAAATCATTCTTACTCTTAGACTTAACAAATCTTTGATTTCATATCCATTAACCAAATCAAAGCAATGAACACAATCTCTATTCAGTTTCCTACCATTCAAACACTCGAAACTCTTGCAGTTAAAACCATTCCAATTCACTATTTTATTACTAACAGGCTTCCATAGTGAAACCGGAAAAGGATGAAGAAATTTTACCTTAGATGAAACCGATTTTGCGAAACTTCTCCTTCTAGGTAAAGGCTCACACTGTTTTTGAATCAGTTTCTCTGTAACGAGACAACAAATCAGAAGCTTTCTAGCATGAACCACGGTTGGACGGGGAGAAGACGAGTTGGAGAAGAAGATGAGAAAGTGTGGCTATCACGAGGAGATGGTGGTGTGCCTGATGTTGTAGGGCGCATCCAAACAAGTGTCTCTGCGGGTGAAATAGTAAAATTGAACCATTAGAATAATCCACATCAGATACTATAATCAAAAGCAAAAGACAAATTCTCGAATCCAAACGTTCCCATTCAATTTACCATACTTTGTATCACTTACATAAGATCTCATTTAAATGTCAAAGGGGATTTATTGTGTAATGAACTAACTAACTCGATCAATAAATAACAGTCAGTACCGCAGTATGAAGAGCAAACGTTACCTGTATTCAGTATGTAAAGATCATTGTAGTAAACCTCATTATTATTATCAGCGGGTTTTCCACAACCACAAAAAATGTAAAGTCGTTTCCCAACAACAGCCGCACAATGACCCTCACGTGCCTCTGGCCCTTGCCCTCGTATAACCGGAGAATCCCATGTTTGCAAAGCTAAAAATAATTAACCATCAAAAATTCGTAAATATACAAAGAAACTGAGATACTAAAGAGTGTATGAATGAAATAGTGCATTTTCTTCTTAAGGCAACAAACAAACTGAGATACTAAAGAAAGATAACAACTCACAAGTGTCTAAAATATGCAAATCAGTTTCTCTGTAACGAGACAACAAATCAGAAGCTTTCTGGCATGAACCACGGTTGGACGGTGAGGAGACGAGTTGGAGAAGAGTTGGAGGAAGAACCACGGTTGGACGGTGAATGGGAGGAGACGAGTTGGAGAAGAAGATGAACAAGAGCGTTTTCTGGGTGTGGGGTTTCGTTTGTACAATGTGAGATTTCTGGAAATCTGATAAACAATTTAGGGATTTATACACTATTTAATTACCTTAGACAACGCTTTCAAGAAGCGCTGCTAAAGGTATTACCTTTAGCAGCGCTTTTAGAGTAATGCCTTTAGCAGCGTTTCTGGAAAGCGATGTCTAAGGTATACTCTTTAGCAGCGCTTTTGGAAAGCGTTGTCTAAGGTATACCCTTTAGCAGCGCTTTAGGCTTTAGCAATGCTTCCTAGAATAACACCTTTAGCAGCGCTTTTAGTAAGCGTTGTCTAAAGTATAACCTTTAGCAGCGCTTATTCTAATTTTTTTATTTTTTTTTACTGAAAACCTATAGCAGCGCTTAGGGAAAGAAAGCGCTGTCTATGGTAAGACCTATAGCAGCGCTTATAATAAGCGTTGTCTATAGTATACCTTTAGCAGCGCTTATTCTAATTTTTTAATTTTTTTTTACTGAAAACCTATAGCAGCGCTTAGGACATAAGCGTTGTCTATGTGGCGCTGTCTAAAGTCAATTTTGGCATAGTGGGTGGGAGTGTCAATACATTGGTGTGGCCATTCGGGGAATTCTTCTTGATTCGGTCCTGCTACAATAAAATTCTGCAGGAAACTTTTTCGCAACCATTGTCAACTGAAGTGCTGCTAGCGCTGAAGCAGATTTGAAATTCTTTCGTTCCGTGGAAGATAAAAATGTTTGGGTGGAGGCTAGCTCAAGAGCGTCTTCCTTCCCTTGCTCAATTGTTAAGTCGTGGAATTCTATTGGACCCGAGGGATAATAGCTGTGTATTTTGTTTTAGGGAGGTGAATGCATCAATCACGTTATGCTTCATTGTTCGGTTGTGTCGAAAGTGTGGGAGAAAGTCTAAATATGGTTTCAAGTTGATATATTTCCAGATGGAAATTGTTGTAACCATTTCTTATAAGTTCTTACAAGTTTGAAGCGGTTGGGCATAAAAAAAAGAGGGCATGTGCAGTGTGGTTAGCTGTATATTGGGGCGTGTGGAATTGTAGGAATAACATTATCTTTAATGGATGATCTGTAGATGTGGAGGAATTGACTTTTAAAATCAAACTATTTTTTAGAAGTGGTTAGTCATAGGGTGTAATAAGAGAGTATCGTACAATTTTTATGAGTGGTGTCAAAATGTAATGGATTGCATTCGAAATTTGTAATGTCCTTTTGTTTTCGTCTCATCTTTTGTATTTTGGGTTAAAGTACCCCTAATATTCTTTCTATAATACAGTTGCTTTTCAAAAAAATCCAGTTATTATAAATCAAGCTGCTCATCTACAATAAGAAAATTTATACTATAGTATAATCTACATGTATTGTTTCACAGGTAACTTTAGTATATTTGCCCACTAATTAATTTCACAAACAAATCTTTGACTCATTGTTGTAACTCATTGACTCATTGTTTTGACCGACTCTTTCAAAGTTAAATCCAAATCAATACCTTCATGTTTAACAACACAAACCCAAACAAACATCATACTAGAACTAACAAATTAATCAAACACAGCCAAAACAAATACCAAATAGTTGTATCAAACTGCACCATTTTATACATGACTCTGCATCATAATATACCCAATCATGAACAAAGAATGCTATGTAGACTTTTGAGAGGTCTCATTAGTATCAGAACTAGTGGGATATCCAATTCCATGTCGATAACTTGGAAAAATCATGAACACTGTGCCAGAAACCCCACCAATAACCGGTGGCAAAACCTGCATCAGAATCTTCTGGCCCAACTCAAATTCCGGGTAGAAGCACCGCACAATATTAGTATCTAGTAGCCCCAACACAGCAAACACAATCACCGACACAAAAGCATGCACAAAATCTCCAAACCTAAGCTTATACGCCGACAAATCAACACCCTCTGAAGCCGGAGATGGCCAGAGACCTTTCGCGGTAACAATACCGTAGTGCGTCTGGCCATCACTTCCTTTGTAACTGTCGGTGAAGGAAGTAAAAGCACAGTTGAAACCACAAATAACAAGGAGAATTCCGCTTAGGTATTTGTTGATGGTGGTGCAGTGTCCAGTGTTGGTTACAACTGGACTGAGAAACTGGAACAAGAAGACAGTACCGGTCGGAAGAAGCTTAACGAGGTTTCCCACTCCAGAGAATGTTCTCCCTCTCATAGTACTAGCACCTTTATTGGTGCTTGTTCTGGAGGTTGAAGCTTTAGTGTCACTCATTTTTCTCTAATTTTTCTTTTTTTTGCTTTGACTAATTTTGTGAGTTTTTGTGTGTGATGTTTGTGTGATTTTATAGAAGTTGATATGATGGAATAAGAGTTGGTTGCTTCTACGCAAAATTGGTGAAGAGTGTTTGTATGAATTGGAAGTTGTTTTACTTGTACTTTTGGAAAGAGCCATTACCTCAGCTTCAATTCTAATTCAAGCTAGAGTTTCATATCCATGGCAATTTTCTTGTTTTATCATATAAGTTAGCAGCTGGGTATCTTATGATTATTTATAGAAAAAAATCAATTCAATTCTTTAAGAAGGGTTATTTATTAATTATATATTATAAACTAAAAATATATTTTTGAATTGAATCAAATAATTTATTTAAATAAAAAATGAATATGATTAGATAGTTACATACAAAGTTATTAAAGATAAAAGTATTATATTTTTTTCTATGATCCGACTCTTTTAAACAAAAATCACATAAAAATAATTAATAAATTAAAAAAATCACTTATAAATAAATATTTCATCTCAATTAAAAATAAGTAGATTAGAAAGGAGATATTGTTGTGAAATTAAAATAGAATAAAAACAAAACATCATAAATGAGAATAAAAAATAATAATGAAAATTATCTAAATTTTAATGAGATAATTTATAACTTAAGAAAATAAAACTAATTTGTAACTCCTTACGATATATGTCGCATAATATAGTTAAGTTTGTTATATATATATATATATATATATATATATATATATATATATATATATATATATATATATATATATATATATATATATATATATATATATATATATATATATATATATATATATATATATATATATATATATATATTCCAATCTCCTGTAATTGATCTAGATTCAGACAAATTGTTTTTTTTTACCTCATTTCACCATCCATTCAAAAAAAAAAAAGGTTTTTCTATATTCTCTACATATGACTTCGCTATGATATGTAATAGTGATAGATTAATTATTTCGCTATATTAATTATAATGTATCTATTCATTATAATGGATTGTCCGGGACTCGAACCCGGAACTAGTCGGATGGAGTAGAAAATTCATTGTTTAATTAAATAAAACAATAAAAAATCCCTCCCCAAGCTGTGCATGCACTACAAGAAAAAAACTCTTTAGTTAGAGGATTAACTCCTCACTAAGCCAAAAAATACTTCACAAAATTAACATTTACGAGGGATTATGTCCCCTAGCTAAATCACTGGTCGCAGACAAGGGGTGGGGGGCTAACCACCTAGCCAATTAGCTTGGGGCTAAATCCCTCGCTAAAGACAAAATTTGATTGTCCATTGGCTAAGGGCTTTACCCCTAGCTAAGTACCATGCTGCTTTTGGCACATGTGCTCAGTAAACGCATGGAGTATGCAGGAAGCGTACAGGAAGTGTATAGTACATGCGACATTAGCTAGGGGGTTTACCCCAAACTAAAAAGCAAAATTTATTTTTTAAATTATAAACGTAAATATTTAATTATCTTCTTACTATTATATTTATAATCAATGAATTTCATAATTATAATTTAATAAAATAAAAAATTCAATATTAATAATATTAGTAATATATTTTTAAATATAATAAATAATATAACTTATAATTAGTATTATATTAATAAAATACTGAATTAAAATTAAAATATTACAAGAACAATGTTTATAATTATAAATAAAAAGTGTTATTGATAAAGATTAATTTTCTTCATCGGTGTTACTGTCTTCATTGTCATTTTTCCCTTGATTATCACGCCCTCCAAATTGTTGCATAAATTGTTGAAAAATACGCATAGATTTCTCATATTCTCTAGTTTTTCTTCTCATTTCTTCCTCCATTTCTCTTTGTCTCTTCTTCAATTCTTCTATTTCAGCATTTCTCGCTTCCACTTCACGGGCAGCCTCAGAATGCGCTAATGATCTCACAGTTTCCATCACGTCTGGGATAAGTGAAGGTTGAGTCGATGATCCTTCATCATCAGCAATTTGCATTCTGAAACTCCTATCACGCCGCCAGATTATTTTGGCGAGACCTCTAGCACCATACACTCTCCCATTTTTTCTCTTCCCACGAGATACATCATACCAAGTCTGAAAACTCAGACTAGGATCAATGGGAAATCCCGACGGAGGTGGTGTATATTCACGATACTGTGATAATCTTAGGGCAAGCTGTTTTTCATACTCCTCCTATTAAAAAGAGTAGGTGTTATTGCAATTTAAATTATGCTAGACACAAAAGAAATAAATAAAATGACTAAGTTTAAGGAAAACTTACTTGAGTTTTTCTTGAGCGCTCATCAACAAACTCCCCATTTTTCTTGAGACTAGTCTCCTTATGGAGCTCATTAAGAAGCGAAGTTCTGCCCAACTCATCACGCTAAGTAGATGACATAAAAAATAGTTATAACATAATTTAAAATTGTTGAGTTAATTACAAAATAATTAAATTTACCATTCTCCATGCAACATCAACAATACTAATACTATCATAGGCATAGTTGCAGCCGCCAACTTCAGAGGCTCTATTTTTCTTGGCCTTTTCAGATGTACTCTTAAAGGAATCAGAATTCTAATGGGCAATAAGCTGCTCAAATACATCTGGACTTATCCAACGGGGACGCAAGCGTTTATTTTCCCAAGTAATTCTAACACGCCTCATCGTGTCAGAAAACCGTTGAGCACATTTAATGTTAAAATTATCTCTTATTTGGATATCATCTCTAGGGTCCCAATAACATTTCTCCTTCAAAAATATGAAATAAAGTTATAATCGTGATTGAGTAAATTACTTTAATAAAGGTAAAAAATATCAAAAAGATTAAACAAAGTTGATTATACCTGAAATAACCTAAACCAAGCCTCTCTCTCATCGCCATCAACTACACCATACGTAGGCCGAAATTTGTTATAACTCAGTGATGCAAGTTGTTGCCTGATGTGATGGGTAAAATCTAAGCAACCAAAAAATGAGTTAGTATTAATTATAAACGAACAACTAAAATTTATAATTTAAACATAAACACTTATGATGATCCCTCTGGCTGAATGATAACTCGTTCATTCCTCTTCCTAATCACTTGTGGCAAATTTCTTAAAATGCGTGCATTCCTATGCTCCTGGTCAGCCTCGTGCTGAACAACCTGCTCTGCATGGTCATCATCATCACCCTGCTCCTCATATGGAGAATGCATGGGTGATGAATGTGACATGCTAGATTCACCACCTGGATCCCTATACTGCGTAAATGTTGGATCTATAGTAGGTATGGAGGTGCTAGGTACAGCCTGGGGCATATAAGATGTATGTCTAGGAGGACAAAGAAAAGTTGAGGGGGAAATGTCAGGAAATGTAAAATAAGGTGTGGATAGTAGGTCTGTAAATGTAGAAGGAGAGGGATGCATAGATGGTGGAGTGGGACACATAGATGGTGGAGTGGGATGCATATGTGGTAGAGTAGGATGCATCGATGGTGGGGTGGGACGCATAGATGGTGGAGTGGGATGCACATGTGGTAGAGTAGGATGTATTAATGGTGGAGTGGGATTCATAAAAGGACGATATGGTTGTTAAATCGATCGTGGAATAGAAATAAGGTTAGTCGTGTCAGGAACCTCTTCTATAATATACCTCGATCGATTGCGGCGAGGCTTATCTACTGGAGTCTTACCCTTATCTTCACGTCGGAGTGGCATTTTTTTCTGTTTTGAAAGACGAACATAAAATAATTGATACATCAAACTTACAAGAATAATATATAATAATTCAGGCAAGAATAATAGTATTATCCAAGAGTTGTTAGACATGAGTAAAATAATATTACACAGATTATATTAAACAAATTAATATTACACAAATTAATCATCATTCATGCTCATCTTCACTATCTTCATCAGATATGTTATTATAGTCTTCAGACTCTCCTGACTCTTCATGCTCCTCTTCCACAGGTGTCAATAAAATAGTCGTGTCAAGTTGTTGACCCTCAACTGTAGTATCACACAAGGTTGCAATCTCCTCAATTTCAATGTCCCCATTGACAGGTGAAATATCATTGTCTTGGAATGCAACATCCTCTATTACATCTCCAATTTTAATATGACCTATTGGGTTAGACTTGATTGCAACACACTATCCTCGTTTTCGTGGTTGAATGGAAGGATAAGGTACGTAATAAACTTTTCTAACATTATGTGCCATTATGAAAGGGTCATACTCTTTGTACTTCCTGTCCATTTGAACCTCAACAATGTTGTATTTTTTGTTTATTTTTGTTCCTCTAGAAGATGGATCATACCAGTCACAATAAAACAAGACAACTCTGTTTTCCGAGTCCATATAATTATATACCAACTCATAAATATGTGTGATAACACCATAGAAGCCGTTCTCACCATCTTCTGTAATTCCTTTTACAACTACACCACTATTTATTGTTTTATTCCCTTCTGTCCATGATTTTGTGTAGAATTTATATCCATTTACAAAGTATGTATGCCATTGATTTTCACGTTGATGAGGGCCTTCAGACAAACTCTTCAATTGGATTATTTCAGGACTTGGTGCAACAATGAGTGATAGCTGTTGTTTGAACCATGCAGGAAAATTGGCATGAGTGTAACCAGTCAATGGTTGTTCGCCTGTGCTTTAGAAATAGTTGGTACTAAATGCACTATTTCAAAAGTAATAATAGGTTAGAGTCAGAGTAAGAAGATCCCTCAAACAATGGTATATTTATCTCTTTCAATAACTGATAAAACTTTTGTGCATTCTCATTCGGAATCTCTTCCGCATCAAAGTCTTCAGATTCATCGTAAGCCACATTGACCCCAAATGTGTCACTTACCATATCCTCTACTAGATTAAATTTCTCCTGGTATTGCATTTGTGCTTGACTACTCGAACCATCTATATTTTTGTCTGGTCCAACATGTGTTTGATTGCTATAAGCTTCGCTATTCATCTCTGGAAATTTTTCTCTATTAGATGTCCAAACCCAATAATTTGGCCTAAACCCCACTCTCTCCAAGTGTTGTTTCACTTTACTATGGTCACTGATTATATTTCTACAACCACACTTTAAGCATGGACATCTTACCCCTCCATCTCTACGACACCATTCGTGAGTAAATGCATATGTGAGAAACATATCAAGTCCTTCCTTAAGGTTTAAGCCTACGTCTTCCCGAAAATATTCTATCATACATCCAACTACGATAGAATTGATAATATTCCATAATGCATATTTATAACATTATTTATGTTTAAATTTATTAAACAAAAGGGAGAGTAATAATATATCAACAAATTTTTAAGATTTTATCAATAAATATACTTTAAACTAAATAAGAATACTAAATAACTATAATCATGCACTGCTTTTATTAATAATACAGTATACTAAATAAGTAAATATACTATTTTTTTTATATAAATTAAATATATTATGTTTTATTTAAACTAAATATACTTTTTTATATAAACTAAATATACTTTTTTCATGTATACTAAATATACTACTTTTCAAAATAACTAAATATACTATTTATAAATTAAATATACTATTTTTTATATAAATTAAATATATTATGTTTTATTTAAATTAAATATTTACTAAATATACTAAATATTTAAATTACATATAAACTAAATATACTGTTTTTTCTATAAACTAAATATACTAATATTATATAGATTAACTATATATTTGATATATTTTATATAAACTAAATATACCTTTTTTTATATAAACTAAATATATATTATTTTCCAAAATAACTAAGTAAACTATTTATAAATTAAATATATTTTTTATATAAATTAAATATATTATTTTTATCTAACTAAATATTTATTAAATATATTAAATATTTAAATTAAATATACTGTTTTTTCTATAAAATAAATATACTATTATTTAGATTAACTAAATATTTATTATATTTTATATAAACTAAATATACTTTTTTTAATATAAACTAAATATATAATGTTTTTCAAAATAACTAAGTATACTATTTATAATTTAAATAAACTGTTTTTATATAAATTAAATATATTATATTTTATTTAAACTAAATATTTACTAAATATACTAAATATTTAAATTACATATAAATTAAATATACTGTTTTTTCTATAAACTAAATATACTATTATTTAGATTACCTAAATATTTATTATATTTTATATAAACTAAATATATTTGTTTTATATAAACTCAAAATAAATTTTTTCAAAATAACTAAGTATACCATTTATAATCTAAATAAAATGTTTTTTTATATAAATTAAATATATTATGTTTTATTTAAATTAAATATTTATTAAATATACTAAATACTTAAATTAGATATAAACTAAATATACTGTTTTTTATATAAACTAAATATATTATTATTTAGATTAATTAAATATTTGATATTTTTTATATAAATTTTGGTATTTTTTATATAAATTAAATATACGTTTTTATATAACCTGTTTTTATGATATATAATATATAATATATAAACTATTTAATATAATTAAATATATAAACTGTTTTAATATAATAAAGTATATAATATATAAATATATTTTAGAATAAAAAATTTAATATATATATATATAAACTGTTTTAATAATCTATTTAATATAATAAAATATATAATATATAATATATTTTCGGAATAAAAAAATATATATTATATAAACTGTTCTAATATACTACTTAATATAATAAAATATATAATACATACTATATTTTCGGAATAAAAAAAATATATATAAAATATATAATATATTTTCAGAATAACAATTAACTTAATATATAATATATATAAACTAAACCTAACATACATAATTATATCAACCAAATCTAATACATACCTAAACTAATTTAATTTACCTAAATGTAACATATAATGCAGAAAAAAGTTTAATAAAAAAATAAAATAAATTACATACCTTATAAAGAAGCTTTATTAAACAAAGCTAGTGTTGATGGAGAAAAATATAATAAATATCTACGAATTTAATCTAACAGAAATTAAAATTTGTAAATTAATATAACAATATATATCTTAAATAACATATAGAAATAATTTTATTACCTATGAAATAAAAAAGTTAAAGCTTTCAATAGAGTAAAATGTAGGATTAATGGATAAAAAAAAATGAAGGAAAAGAGGAAGTTGAGGGAGTTGTAGAAAAAGAAGAAATTGAGAGAGGCTGAACCGCTTAAATGAAAGAGAAAGAAGAAGATATAATGCGTAAGTGGTAAACGGTACCAAACATGGCTTGGGGTTAACTCCTCGCTAGTTGCCAAACGGTACCATAATTATCTTGGGGCTAACTCCTCGCTAGCTACACAACTGTTATCCCACTGCAACACGCAAGTCGGTTCAGAGATGCAGCAGTGATGTGAAAATGGGCTTGGGGTTAGTCCCTCGCAAAAGTACTATTTTTCTGGCGAGGTGATGGCCCCACGCAAATGGCCAACGACTATTATTTATGGTGAGGTGATGCCCCCTCGCTAAATGTTTTTTCTTTTTTTTTCCCATGTGTCACCCCCTCGCAAGCATCCAACAGATTTATTTTCAAATTTCCTCCTAAAATTTAGCTACGGAGGAGCTCCTAGCCACACCAAATTAAAAAAAAAATTATGTTATTTAGACAGAGAATAACCCTAAGTTAATAGTAAATTTAGCTAGGGACTTAACCCCTAGCCATTTGCCCCAAGCTAAATCAGATTTTTCTTGTATTGATGCATTTTTTATTGCACACAGCTTTTCCTATGTATACATCTAAATCTGAGTTACTTCAGAGAAATCTTGAAACTCAACTCTAAACTACATGAACATTTCAAAATCCTTTATATATATATATATATATATATATATATATATATATATATATATATATATATATATATATATATATATATATATATATATATATATATATATATATATATATATATATATATATATATATATATATATATATATATATATATATAAGGATCATAACATAACCAATTATTCATCATGGACCAGATCGTTACTGAAAAGAATATCCAAATATCAAATGCGATTTCTATGTAACCGCTGCAAAGTAGAGGAATCTCTTGGAAAAATAAAAGCAAGAATCTCTTCTTGCTTTGTAAATAATTCTTGCAAGAATTCTTTTGAACCTGATCTTTTCAAAAAAGCGTGTACAATACTTTTATGTTTACAAGCCAAAGTTTTAATACAAGAAAGCCGAAGTATATACTTTATTCGATACAAACTTTTTTTTGAGGATCCATTATAATAATAAGAAAGATTTCTGCATATTCCCAAAAATCGGTCAATAATATCAAAATCAGATGAATCGGCCCAGACCGACTTACTAATGGGCTGCCCTAATACATTACAAAATTTCGCTTTAGCCAATGATCTAATTAGAGGAATAACTGGAACTATTATATCAAGTTTTTTGATGACAATTTCTATTAGAAATGTATTTTTCAGCATTTGACTCCGTACCACTGAACGATTTAGTCGCACATTTGAAAAATAGCCTAACAGCTTAAATGAATATTCGGATAATGGGTTTATATTAATCATTCTGGGTTGAGACTAAACATAAAAAAAAACCATTGCCATAAATGAATAAAAAGTGTTTCCATTTATTCATCAAATAAGGTGCATTCTTTGAAGCCGGAATACATTTTCTTATTCATCAAAAGGTAAGGAAGGTACGTAATAAAGAAGATTTATTTTTTGATCAAAAGTACTATATGAAATCTTCGTTTTTTTCTCTTTCTACGTGCCTTTCTTGTAAGTATACTGTTTAAATCAATATCAATAGAAAACTTTTTCTTCTTTATGAATCAATATTATTACATTCCAATTCCTTTCCAATATTTCCCAAAGAAAATACTGAATTAGATCTTAAATTGACGGGTTAGTGTGAGCTTATCCATGCATTTATGCACTCTTTGAATAGGAATCTATTTTATAAAAAATACCAGGTTTCGTGCTTTGGTGGGTCTTTGAGATCCTTTCGATGACCTATGTTGAAAAGATATATATCTATTATGATACGATTAATTGTGTAAAGCGTGTAGTAGCAACGAAACCAGAGAGAATATATGGAGATGGAAAAGACAGTTTCTATTGTATACGATTAGATTATTATCTATTAGTTTAGTTAATAATTTCGGTTCAGCGAGTCCTTTCTTTCGTGATGAACTAGCTACATTTTATCGTTATGGGCCGAGGAGAAAAGTAGCAAGAGAATTGTATCATCATAAAAGAAGTAGATCAACCTCTTTCCAATATACAACGTAGGTTCCAATATAAAACATAGGTTTTGGAAATGCAATATGATTGGTCTGGGCTCTCATGTCGATCCAAAGAAATCATCCTTTTCGCTGAAGTAATTGCCTGCTAGACAAGAAGTAATTGCTTGCTAGACAAGAGGATAACAAGTTTAAAATTCTATTTTTTGTTTTGTAATGTTGAATCTTATATGTATTCCTAAAAAAAAATATGTCTCTTTTTCAGGGTCTCGGGGAGAAGTGGTAACACATAAGAACTCTTGAATTGAAATGGAAAAAGAGATGATGTAACTCTAGTTCCTTCGTCAATGAGAAAAAATATTTGTCACAAGAAAATAAGGGGGATTCATCCAGTTAATCTTGCTTTAGTTCTGATTTATCTACTAAATTTTTAAAAATACGGTGTCGGGTTATTACCCGTATTGAATAGAACACTAAGCCAAATCTTCTTTATTTAGATCCTAAAAATCATATGATATTGCTCAAATCCATAGTCAATCCTATTTCTGATAGGAGCAGTTAAGTTGACAATTGAATCCAATTTTGTCAATTATTTTTGTATATGTAAGTATATGTAAGAGTGTGAAAAGAAGGCCTTGTTTAGGTTTCAAAAATAGTCGCGTTGATTTTTTTGACGTAAGATTAGGCAGTCTTTTTTCTCGATGGGGGCAAGGGAGGGAGTATAACTTAGCGGTAGAGTGTCACCTTGACGTGGTGGAAGTCATTGGTTCGAATCTGATTATCCCTAAACCCAAGGGAGGGGGTATAACTCAGCGGTAGAGTGTCACCTTGACGTGGTGAAAGTCATTGGTTCGAATCTGATTATCTCTAAACACAAGGAAAGGGGTATAATTCAGCGGTAGAGTGTCACCTTGACGTGGTGGAAGTCATCGGTTCGAATCTGATTATCCCTAAACCCAATATCAATTGTTTGATTCAATATAAATTGTTCGATAAACCCAATATCAATTGTTCGATTCAATATAAACTGTTCAATAAACCCAATATAAATTGTTCGATTTTGATGACAAGATTCAATCCAAGTTGATAAAAGGCATAGGGGTTGACAAAAGGGGGCAGAGGGTTGTATTATATTTTTGGGAAGCAACTTCGGGCGAATATTAAGCCCATGGATACAAGTTATTTCTTCTCAGCTAATAAAAATTAGACTCCATTACACTCTTTTTATAAGAATTATTGTGTAATGGCCCACCAAATATATCAATTATTATGGTCGGTCCAATCAACTCAGATACTCAGTTCTAGTTTGAAAATTAGGTATAATTATTTTTTTAAGGGTACAATTTTAATAATTAAAAATGAGCACCAAAACTAAATTATATATTTAATACACGAAGCACTAAAAAAACTCAGTATTATTTAAACTATAAATAAATATCATTTCATACAACTTAAAGTTTCTAAAAATTTAAAGAGTCTTTCTCCGAACACTTTTGAAAAAAACTCATGAATTAAATACATTTTTAGAAGCAAATTCATCAATTAAATATTCATATTATAGTGTCTCCAAAATATTATTTTTGAACGGCGGCTTCAAATTTGAGCTTTTGATATTATATGTTTTTTTAAAATATTTTTCTATATAATAATAAAAAAATTAGGCCCCTAAAAATTTGAAACCTAGTGTTATAGCTTAGCGCACATGTTAATGATTGGGCTTGTAAATTATATTTGATTAGCTTTTGCTTATATTTGAGATGAAAACATTAACAATAATATTATAATTTTAAAACATAAAAAAATAATAATAATAAAGAATAAGATTTTTTTAAGCCACCCTATCCCATTATTTAAATTTTCCAACAATTTTTTTTTTATAAAAGATACATTTTGTGATGCAAAAATTTATATTTAAAAAAAACATAATCAAAATTAATAGTAGTATAATTAGTTGAAACTAAGCTTGATTATGATAACTAAATTGGTATATTTTAAAGTCAAATAAAAAACAAATTAAAACATTATATTTTTAAAAATTTAAACTATAATATAATTGAGAATATAAAAAAATAAAAATCAAAAAGTTAAGAAAGTACACAATAGTCATCATTCATATTTAACGTCACTCACACAATTATTTTAATTCTATGTCTTTGATCAATTCTTCTTTTGCAACAAATTTATACCTAAAAAAATATAACCTAATTATCCGATAACGAAATATAATTGAGAATATAAAAAATAAAAATCTAAAAGTTAAGAAAGTATACAATATAATCATCATTCATATGTAATGTCACTCAAACAATTATTTCAATTCTCTTTATTTCATCAATTCTTCTTTTGCAACAAATTTATACCTAAAAGAATATAACTTAATTATCCGATAACCAAAAAATTAAGAATAAAAGAAAATAAAAACCAAAAAGCAAAGACAATTACAAAATATTAACAATAATGAGTCAACATGATTGAAGAATACCTTAATAATGTGTTAATCTATTCGCATGATGTTAATCCTTGAAAAACACAAAATACATAAAATGATCGAAAATATTATATAAGTATAATTTAGTATGATCTGAAATTGTAAAAACTGTTAAAAAAAAAAATAACAAAGAGAGGGATGAAGGAGAGAAAACTTCTAGATTATTATGAAATACAATAAAGAATACATAAAACACAAAATGAGTATAGAATGCAATCATTTTATAACTACTTAAAAAGAGTCTTTTTCTGAATATTTTGGAAACAAATTTATGAACTAAATGTACTTTTGAAGTAAATTTATCAACTAAGTTTTCATATTAATAATAAGATAACATGATTTAAGAATATTTTAATTATGTGTTCGTCCACTCACTTGAAAATATTATATTATTATAATTTAGTATGATATGAATTTACAAATATTGTGAAAAGAGTAAAATTAAAGAGAGAATGTTGAAGAAAAACAAACTTCTAAATTATTATGAAACACAATAAAGAATATATAAAACACAAAATACACAAAATGAGTATAGATTGAAAAATAAGTTAATGACCACTACATGAGATAGCGGTGGTACAGGTGATTTTGCAAATCTAAGAATTTATTTTCTAAATGTTATTTTTATAAATAATAAATTAATTAAGACTTAAAATATTAGATGTGAGAATGATGGTTTTTCGAATATAGAGTTTTAAAAAATTAATAAATAAATAAAATTTTAAATTATGAAAATGAATAGTTTTAGTTAATAATAAATAAAATAAATAAATTATGAAAATGAATAGTTTTAGTTAATAATAAATAAAAGAAAGAATAAATATTAATAAAATAAATTGTGAAGAAAATGGCTCGTGTGACAAAAAGTGTTTAAATTTTGAGATGTAAAATATTTGTTTTTTAAATTCACAATTTTAAAAAATAAATAATTAAATAAATAAGTTCGCCACAATTTTAAAAAAATAAATAAATAAATCCTTAAATTATGTGAATGAGTAGTTTTAGTTAATAATAAATAAAAATAAATAAATCCTTAAATTATAGGAGAGTGGTTATAATTAATAATAAATTAATTAATTAATATTAATAATTACTAAATTAAACTTAGTTTTACTTCTAAAAATTTTCTTAAAAGACTTAACAATTTTAATTAATAGGATAAAGTGATTTTTGAAATCAAAATAATACGTAGGGTTTTATTTTAGAATGTATATGATTCAATTTGATTGTTATTACTTAAAGACGTGTGAGTTACCAAAATAATACGCAAGAAAACGAGAGATGCGTAAGATAACTGATTTTGATGATGTTGTGCCCATGCATGCGATTGCCGACCCTGTATACATTTGGAATGAAATGACTAGAAATGAAAACCTTGTTTTCTTAATTTGGTGAGTTAAGCCACTTTCTTGTCTTCGAAGTGTTTGTTACTTTCGGTTTAGATTGGGTTTTGAGGACACCTTTTTTTCAAAGATGATAGTTATTAAAAACATGCATATAATAATAAAGTTTGCATTTGAATTTAAATTAAAGTGTTAAGTTCTAGGCTGCCCACTATGTCCAAGATATGATAGTTACTAAAAACTTAATGCATATTGATCTAACCTGATCAGACTTGAACCGTCACGGCTGGCTTCGAGCTGAAAGTTTTGAACGAGATGGGGGGTACCTGCAAGACACTCCGATGCTACAGTAAGTAAGAGCACGAGCAGGCAAATAGTAAGTATGGGTAGAATGATGAATATCTGACCCTCTGGAAACAGAGGGTATTTATAGCCCCCAGCGCTGGGCCAAGGTTCCTTCATTGGGCCGGGCAGGTTTGGCCCAATGGAGGAACTGCCAGGTTCTACGTGCGTAGTGGGGACCCGCACGTGGTCCCCTCCCTGGATGTTCTGCGTGAAGTGCGGGCGGACAGAGACGCGGTCTTTTCGGGGTCTCGTTGGGAGTGCAGTGGACTGAGTCTGTCCTAGTTGAAATGCTCGAGGTGATGTCGAGCTGGACAGCAGGATGTCGAGCTGGATAGTTGGAGGTCGAGCAAGTAACCTCAGGGAGCACGTCGGGCACGACTGTGACCCTTTGGTCAGCGTGGCCCTCAGCAAGTCCGTTTGGATTGGGCTTTATCAATGTTATTGGGCCTGTCGGGCCCAGTCCAGAACAGGAGCCCCCCAAGTCGTGGTTCCTTAGGTTAGGAGCCATGGCTTGATCTCAGGTCGTTTCCGTTTCGGGGTCTCGCGCCGGGGTCAGAGATGCAGCTCCTCGAGGGCTTCTCCGTGTCGTGCTCGGAGACAAATCCTTCGCGGTGGATGCTCGGGGAATCCTCACCGGCGCGTGTCTGTCGAGCATACGAGGTATCTTTCGGGAACTGTGCTGCCACCCTATGATGACAGGGTCATCATTGCCTTGGGAGCCGTGTGTCGAGGAGGGGAACTCCGTGGTTGCCCGAGGTGACGTTTGGTATTCCACGTCATCACTATAAATAGGATCCTTGGGCCCCATAACACGTTACTACTCTTTGCGCTCCTACTGCTGCTGTTCTTCCAGATTTTCATAGCATAGCTGCGATTCCCGTTACAGATTCCTTTCCTCCGTTGCAGAACTCACTCCTTGATTGCAAGTAAGTGACTTATCTTCTTCGTTTTCCTGTTGTGATGCATGATTTTCACCGTTGTAGACGTTTTAGGGACTGTGCGCGTGGGACTAGCCCGGTATATTCATGTTTAGCTCGACAAATCCATGTTTAGGACCGGCAAACACGTGCTCGTGGCCGGTAGATACATAGTTTAGGTAATAATCTGAAGTGTTGCCCGGGGTCTTCATGATCCAGGGCGCCCGACTCATGATCGTGCCCGGTATGTTCATGGTTCTGGCTGTAGGTCTTATGATGTTGCTCGCCATGTTCATACCTTGGGTCGGCGTACTCGTGAGTGACCGCGTTGTCGGTTTGCTTAGGCGGTTTGGAGAAGGTCTCATCGAGTTATCCGGACGTCGGGGAGGCGACTGCTATTTTGTTGCAAACTAACTTTTGTGGTCGTGCATGGAGCGACGTGGTTTGTCGTACACTACATCTGGTCCGTTACGTCGAGCGTATGGTTTCGTGCCCAATTGACTGGTTTCCCGTGCTCTGCAGGTAACCATGGCGGATGAGCCGTGCTCCTCTGTACGCCCCGAACGGGAGGAACAAAGTGCCGACGAGGCGGTGAGTTTGATCGACACTGTCGATGACCCTCTGTTGGATTGGGTGGGCGCCGAGCCCAGAGGAATCGCATCGATCTATAGCTGACGTAACCGAAAGCCATATGCTGTCCTCGAGGCGGGCCACGGTCAGCCTGATTTTCAAAAGAATTTCGTTGTTACGCGGCCGACCTCCCATGCCCGGATCTGCTCGGTGTACCCAGAGTATAGCTTCCCCATGTACGAAATTGCGTTCAAAGATCTTGGGCTGCAGCTGCCCTTCAGTGACTTTCAGACCGGGGTCTTCGCCCATCTGGGGCTGGCCCCGTCGCAGCTACACCCGAACTCGCTCGCCTTTATCCGGGCGTTTGAGCTGACATGTCGCTTTTTGAGGATTGGGGCGACTATACCTCTCTTCTTCAGAATTTTCCATCTGCAGCGCCAGTCCCGAGGAGGGAAGCACAGCTGGGTCTCCTTAAAACAGTCGAGGAGACTATTCAAGATGTACATGGACTCCGTAAGGGGTTTTAAAGACAAGTGGTATATCGTGAGGCCGGTTACCACGTCTGCTTTAGAATCCCTGTACGAGGAGGAGGCGCCCATAAGCGACGATGACGGGGAGGCGATTTTAGACAACGACGGGTATCCCGTGATGGCCCGCACGGCCAAGTTCCCCGTGCATTGGATGTTCAGGCATTATGAGCACGGGACTGGGTACTATCATACCGCTGCGGGCGACATGTGTTCCGAGGATGAGAAGGCGTATGACACTCTTTGTCGGTTCGTTGACAGCTTCCACCCCGCCAGGTGGGCCACGAGGGAAGGGGAAGATGTCTTGGACGAGGAGGGTTATCCGACATTCGAGTCCAGACCGATCGATATTAAGGCACTCGTGGAGTGCCAGTCGTTCAGGCAGGCTGCTCGTCTGCTAGGTCGTTTACTGCTTGAATTTTTTTGCCTGTCATTTGTTTGCGTATTTGCTCGACCCTAACCCGTCTTTTATTTTGTGCAGGTTCGATGGCCGGCCGACGGGAAAGACTCTTGAAGCTATCTTGCGACCAGAGGCGGGGTAGGAGGGTTGTGAAGGCTCCCCAAGCCACGAGGATGGGCCCGCCGCATAGCCCGGGCGCTCCTCAGGTGGTGAGGGTGGATTCGTCGCCCAGCTCGGGTGCCGCGTCGGACGAAATCCCAAAGGTTCAAGAGGTCGAGCCACATGCCGACCTGATATAGAGGAAGCAGAACCGGGTGGAAAGTGGGCTGGCGGTTGGCGAGGACGCCAGCGCCGTAAGGTCCTTTGGGTTGCCCCCTTGCTTCAAAGAGGAGGGTTTCTTCGAGAGATTCCCTTTGTCCGTGGTTGCCGATGAGGCTGAGACTATCAAGAGGATGAGTAAGGAGGATCGGAGGAGGCATATGGCTGCCAACATGGCCGGGTTGGTGAAAATGGCCGAGATGGCCATGGTGCTGTCCGAGGAGGGGGAGGATCCTGTCCGTATTGAAGAACTGCAGCAGGAGAAAGCGGCTCTCACCTCGAGCTCGCGGAAGTTAAGGACTGCCCTGGAACGCTCCGAGGAGATGTTCCGCGAGCAGGCATCGCTGCTGGCCGCTGAGAGAGAGATGCTGATCCTGGAGAAAGAAAATTCGGGGAAGCTAGCCGAGGAGGGAGAGCTTCTCCGCGCGGACAGGGATCGTCTGGAGACCGACATCGGGCGCCTGACTCAACAGATCGAGGACCTGAAAGTCGCCATGCTTCCTGCCGAGGACGAGCCGGAGGATATAGCTGCTTTGAAGAGTCGATCGGAGCTGGTCGCCCATATCCGGCTACTCGAAGCAGATTGCGTTGGTGCTATGGAGGAGGGTTTCGACTCCGCAATCAGCCAGCTTTCCTTGCTAAATCCTGGTTTGGTCACTGAGGGGACGGGCTACACTCATCAGATCGTGGATGGCGCGATCGTGCCCCCGCCCGACTCTCCTGTTGTCGACAATGATGGTTCCGGGGAAGCTTGATTGTAGGATAGCGGACCTGCGTGCCTTTGATATTTGTATTTTTTGGGCTTGCGTGCCCGTTGGTTGTACTTCACGAACATCGCCGGCCTTCTTGGTCGGTTTATACTTATTTGCTTTGTTGCCTTCGGGCGTTTTTTTGAATGAATGCCGTTTCAAATTTGATTGTTTGCCCGTGCTTGTTTTTTGTATTTTTGCATAAAAATTAGCCTAAGTTATGGGCCCGAGGAGTGTCCGTAAGTGGCCGTGACTTAGCTGGCGAGTTTGCCCGCCTTTCGTTTGTATACGTGCCCGACCTTCTTTCGCTGGCCAGAGTCACCTAAGTGCTGCACTCGAGGGGAGAGACTTCCCTTTGACCCTTTTAGATGGCCCGTCATTCTTGACGACTTGTCGGGCATATGGAGCGAAGTTGCTCAGTCGGGCGCGAAGCCCGGTAGGGACTATTTGCCCTTGGTGTGAACTGCCCATCGCGAGCTGGGTGTTCTGCCTTACAGGTACTACGATGGTGGGGCTCGGTGTAGTTGTCCACGTCGGGCACTATCGATTGGTCTCGTTTGTTGAGCGATGTTGTGCGATTTAGCCATATGTCGGGCTTGTACCTCAGCCTCTATACGGAGTCGGACGTTTTTCCTCGTCGACCGGGCGCGGGTGCCGATGGTCGAGGGTCCTAGGTGTTGGTAGTTTTTTAGCTATAGTACTGCTTTAGCTTAGCAGCGTTCCAGGGTCGTGGTAATGGCTCTCCGTCTAATTGCTCAAGATAGTACGCTCTGGTACCAGTGGTGCCGTGGACGCGATAAGGTCCTTCCCAGTTCGCGGCCAGCTTCCCTTCGCGGGAATCCTTCTGGTTCCTACGTAATACCAGGCTGCCGATTTCGAACTCGTGCTTGATGACCTTGTCGTTGTGGCGTAGAGCCACTCGTTGTTTTTGGGTGGCTTCGCGCAGGGCTGCACTAGATCGGATTTCCTCGACTAGGTCGAGTTCGTCCCTTAACGCCTCGTCGTTCACTTCTTCGTCGAGGGGATTCTCTGTTCGTCTGGAAGGTTCCATGATTTTAACTGGGATAACGGCCTCGGTGCCATACGTCAATCAAAATGGGGTCTCGCCCGTCGTTGAGTGGGGCGTGGTTCGGTATGCCCACAAGACGTTGTGGAGCTCCTCGACCCATCCCCTCTTGGCTTCGCCGAGTCGACGTTTGAGTCCCCGGAGGATAACCCTGTTTGCGGCCTCAGCCTGCCCGTTAGTTTGAGGGTGCTCGACAGAAGTGAAGTGTTGTTTTGTCCCGAGTTTGGTGACGAAATCTTGGAATCCGTGGTCGGTGAATTGGGTGCCGTTGTCGGTCACTAGCGCCCTCGGAATTCCAAATCTAGCGAGGATGTTTCTTTTGTAGAAACGGAGGATGTTATGTGAGGTGATCTTCGCGAGAGCCTCGGCCTCGATCCATTTCGTGAAGTAATCCACGGCGACGATGAGGAATTTGTTCTGGTAGGTTCCTTGCACGAAGGGCCCGAGGATGTCCATACCCCACCAGGCGAATGGCCACGGAGACGACAGTATACTCAGCTCGTGCGGAGGAGCGAGGTGCATGTCCCCGTGTTTCTGGCACTTGTCACATTTCTTGACGTGTTCCTTGGCGTCTTGCTGTATCGTCGGCCAATAGTATCCCGCTCGGAGGGCTTTCCTTGCCAAGGATTTACCACCCATGTGCTGGGCGTTGATCCCTTCGTGTATCTCACGCAGTACTTCGGGGACTGCGGACTCGTCGATGCATTTTAGGAGGGGGATGGAGAATCCTCTGCGGTACAGTTTCTGCTCGAGAACCACGTAGGAACATGCTCGTCGCTTTGTGACGGTAGCTTCGGCCTGGTTCGATGGGAGTTCGCCTTTTGTCAGGAAATTATAAACCGGGGTCATCCAGGACGTCGCATCCCCGATGGCATGGATCTCGACAGTAGTCGAGGACCGTTCGATACTTGGACGCGCTAGAGATTCCTGGATGACGGATTTGTTCCCGCCCTTCTTTCGTGTGCTCGCGAGTTTGGACAATATGTCCGCCCTCGTGTTTTGTTCGCGGGGAACGTGTGCAATTTCTACTCGTACGAACTTTGTCATGTGTTTTTTGACTAAGTTCAAATACTCGATGAGGTTGTCGTTTTTGGCCTGGTAGCTCCCCTGTACTTGAGAGGCGACGAGCTGGGAGTCGGTGTAGATCTATACCTCGCGGGCTCCCAGGTCCTCGGCCAGTCTCAGTCCTGCAAGCAGGGCTTCGTATTCTGCCTGGTTGTTTGACGTCGGGAAGGAGAGAGCTAAGGAGTGCTCGATTACTACGCCTTCCTCGTTTTCCAAGAGGATTCCTGCGCCGCTTCCGGACGAGCTGGATGCTCCGTCGACGAAGATGGTCCACTTGTGTTCTTTCCCCGGGGAAGGGTCGTGGGTGGTCATTTCCGCGACAAAGTCGGCCAAGGCCTGTGCTTTCAGGGCTTTCCTACTTTCGTACTGAATGTCGAATTCGGAGAGTTCCAAGGACCATTTTAGCATTCTGCCCGCCATATCGGGCCGACCCAGGAGTTGTCTCACTGGTTGGTCGGTTCACACGATGATCGTGTGGGCCAGAAAGTAGTGTCTGAGCCTCCTCGCCGCATTGACGAGGGCCAGAGCCACCTTTTCTATCTGCTGGTATCTGCTTTCGGGCCCCTGTAAGGCCTTGCTCGTGAAGTAGACGGGTTTTTGCCCGTCGGGGGTCTCGCGAACAAGAGCTGCGCTGATGGCTTCGTTCGAAACGGCCAAGTACAAGTACAGCGATTCTCCGTCGTCCAGTCGAGATAGCACGGGCGGTTGAGACAGACTTTGCTTTAGGTGGCGTAGTGCCTGCTCGCATTCCTCATTCCATTCGAAGGCTGCTTCCTTTCGAAGGAGTTTGAAGAAGGGGAGGGCGTGCTGAGCGGATTTCGCGACGAAGCGGGACAGCGACGTGAGCATGTCGTTCATGATTTGTATTGACTTCTTTGACGTCGGTGTCGGAAGGTCGGAGAAGGCTCGGCATTTGTCGGGGTTGGCTTCAATTCCCCGTTCTGTTAGATAGAATCCGAGGAATTTTCCTGCCTTGACTCCGAAGGTACACTTCTCGGGGTTGAATCTCATTTTGCACTATCTTGCCTGGGCAAAGACTGTTTTAAGGTGTGCTGCATGGTCGGTGTCCGCTCGGGATTTGACGATCATGTCGTCCATATATACCTCGAGCATGTCGCCAATCTGTTTGTTGAAAACTCTGTTCATCATGCGCTGGTAAGTTGCTCCGGCATTTTTCAGTCCGAAGGGCATTACGTTGTAGTAATAGTTTCCTGAGCTGGTCATGAATGCCGTGCAGTGTTTGTCGCCCAGGGCCATCGGGATTTGGTTATAGCTCGAGTAGGCGTCCATGAACGATAAAGTTTTGTAGCCGGCCGAGTTGTCGACCAGCATATCTATGTTAGGCAAGGGAAAAGCATCTTTCGGGCAAGCCCGGTTGAGATCAGTATAATCAACGCACATTCTCCATTTTCCATTATTCTTTTTCACGAGTACAACATTTGACAGCCAGGTGGAATACCGGGCTTCATAAATAAAATTTGCCTCTAGGAGGTCTTTTACAGCTTTTTCAGCAGCCTCCGTTTTTTCTGGAGACTGCCTACGCCTACGTTGTACTACGGCCCTAGCGGCTGGATCAATGGCGAGGTGGTGACAGGCGACCTCAGGGTCGAGTCCGGGCATCTCCGTAGCGCTCCAGGCAAACAGATCAGCATTCTCGCGCAGACATGCCTTGATTTGCTTCTTGGCCAAGTCGGGGAGGTCTTTGCCAATCTTCACTCCCTTGGTCGGGTCTGTGCCGAGGGGAACGAGTTTAAAATCCCCGTCCGGTATTGGTCGGAGTGGGATTTGCTCGCCGCTGGATGGTTCGTCCTGATCGAAGCGGGTGTCCAGAGCTATGGAATCGACCTTTTGGTGGAGCTTTCTGGACTTCTTCCTCGGGGGATGCTTTCCTGTCGGGCTCCTATTTTGTCCTTTTGGCGGGTCTGGTCCCTATGTCGACGGTATCCCGTCCCTTAGAAGCGGCGTTGAAGCACCTGCGGGCAGCGGCTAGGTCTCCTTGGATGGTGGCTACCCGTGCCCTCCTGGTGTAAAACTTCATCTTCAGGTGGACGGTCGAGGGCACCGCTGTTAGTTCTGCCAGTGTCGGTCTCCCCAAGATGCAGTTGTACAGAGACGGGCAGTCAATGACGAGGAAACGGACTTTAACTTGTCTCGTAGTCGTTCCTTCGCCGAAGGTAACCAGGATCTCGACATAACCCCAAGGTTTGGAAGTCGAGCCGTTGAAGCCTTGTAGATCCGACCCCACATACGGAGAGAGATGTGAGTCGTCCAGCTGTAGGGTTCGGAACAGTTGGTTGTACATCACGTCGACGGAACTCCCTTCATCGACCAGGATGCGATGCACGTCAAAATTGGCCATTCTTGCCCTTATCAGTAAGGGGATGACCGCGTTCGGGGCTCCGCCGGGGAGCTCTTCTAGGTAGAAGGTGATGGGCTCTGATCTGCCCTTCACCCTTTCGAATGTTACTGTTTGCGGGGGAGCCGCGTCGACCAGCTCGTCCAACTTCCTCTTAGCTGAATTGATGGTGAGGTCGTTGAACCCGCCCCCATTAATGACCATGGCGGAGGGAAAGTATTCCCACCTGCTGTGCGTTGTCAGCGGTTCCTGCAGGTGCTCGGGGATGTCGAAGTCCTCGGGCCTGGTCACTGAGAAGGCGGTCTGGATAGGCACCGACTCGTCTGATGGTCGGGCTTCTTCTTCCGGCTCCTTGGCTTCATGGGCGTCACGACGAGGAGCGTCGTTTCGCCGGTACTGCGCGAGCCTCCCTCCCTTGATGAGGGTTTCAATGGCGTCCTTGAGGTGGACGCAGTCCTCTGTCAGATGGCCATGACTCCTATGGTATTGACAGTATTTATTTTTGTCCTCCCCAGGCTTGGCGGGAGCAGGTCGGGGACGCTTGACGCCGCCGTCCTTGAAGTCTGTACTGGCACACTCTGCCAGGATACGCTCGCGGGAAGCTGTGAGCGGAGTGTACTCGGTGAAACGGCCCGAGGGGCCCCTTTGTTCCCGGACTTCCCGAGGTCTGTCTTCTTTCCTTTTCTCCCCGGTTCGTCGAGGAGGAGCCTCTTGGCGCGAGCTACTGTTGTTGGGACCCCGAGTTCTGGAATCTCGGGCCCTGTTGGCCGCTTCCCTCTCCTCGTAATCCATGTATGCCCGAGCTTTATCGAGGAGGGCGTCGAAAGACCTGGGTGGCTCGATTCCCACGGTTTTTCTGAACTCTGTGCCGGGGAGGAGCCCCCTCTCCAGCAGATATCTCTTCATGTGGTCCGTGCAGGGGACCTGTATCGCTTCTCGGTTGAAGCGGTTGATGAACTCCCTCAAGGTCTCATCCTGTCTTTGGATGATGGCCTCGAGCGCCGCCTCGGTCTTTGGATGGCGTCGAGAAGCGGTGAAGGAACTGATGAACTGGTTCTTCAGGTTCCGCCACGAGGTGATTGAGCCCCGGGCGAGCCCTTTGTACCAGTCCATGGCCGCCTTCCTGAGAGTCGTGGGGAAAAGACGGCACTTGATGGGGCCCCCGACATTATGATAATGGAGCATAGCCTCGAACCCGTCAATGTGGTCGACCGGGTCCGCGACTCCGTCGTACTCCTTCAGATGTGGGGGCTTCTCCATGCCCGGGGGGATGGGTGCATCCATGATGACCTGCGATAGGGGACCGCGGGGGTCGTCCTCGTCGCTCCTCTCCGGAGACAGAGATGGGGACCTGTAGTATTGTCTGGCACGGTGGTCGTGCTGAGTCTCCCTCGAGCGTGATGCTCGTTGGTTGAATGTTACACGCCCGTCTCCGGCGTGTCTCTTGTCGTGCCTTACCGGTTCGCGACTGGGCTCTCCGGCAGGGATGACGGGCTCTCTCTCCAGATAGGGTCGCCTCTGCTTTGGTCGGGGAGAAGGGCTTCTAGAGTTTTCCCTGTAGTGTCTCCGCGGGGGAGAAGGGTGTCGGGCTTCAGTCACTCGAGGAGGGGGAGTATGTGGTCTCTGATGCCTCCTCGAGGGTCTTCGCTCGTCTTCAAGCGCCTTTAATCTCTCTCCTTGGGCGAAGATGAGATAGTTCGTTTGATTAATTGCTGCGAACAGCGCTTGTGTGGTGGCATCCGCCCCGGAGGGGACGGGGACTTCCTGAAATCAGGCGGCTCTGTAGTGGGCGAGGGCCGCCGGGTCGTCCTCGAGTGGTGGTGGGAGCGAGGAGGATGATGCAGTAGCCTCGTCCCTGTATGAGGAAGTTCCGGGGACGGTTGTTGCAGGAATGGTGTTGTGGCCGGGATTGCCGGCGTTGTCGAGATGTCCGTTCTTGTCCGCCGTGTCGTTATTAGTGTCGACGACACGGACGTTCTGCTCATCGCGAGCTGGATCAGCCATGACAGGTAGTTTGAATATGAGCTTTGGTCTTTTGAGTTGTTTGTTAAGACGGGGAAGCTAGTTTCCCACAGACGGCGCCACTGATCTAACCTGATCAGACTTGGACCGTCACGGCTGGCTCCGAGCTGAAAGTTTTGAACGAGGTGGGGGGGGGGGGGGGTACCTGCAAGACACTCCGATGCTAAAGTAAGTAAGAGCACGAGCAGGCAAATAGTAAGTATGGGTAGAATGATGAATACCTGACCCTATGGAAACAGAGGGTATTTATAGCCCTCGGCGCTGGGCCAAGGTTCCTTCATTGGGCCGGGCAGGTTTGGCCCAATGGAGGAACTGCCAGGTTCTACGTGCGTAGTGGGGATCCGCACGTGGTCCCATCCCTGGATGTTCTGCGTGAAGTGCGGGAGGACAGAGACGCGGTCTTTTCGGGGTCTCGTTGGGAGTGCAGTGGACTGAGTCTGCCCTAGTTGAAATGCTCGAGGTGATGTCGAGCTGGACAGCAGGATGTCGAGCTGGATAGTTGGAGGTCGAGCAAGTAACCTCAGGGAGCACGTCGGGCACGACTGTGACCCTTTGGTCAGCATGGCCCTCAGCAAGTCCGTTTGGATTGGGCCTTATCAATGCTATTGGGCCTGTCGGGCCCAGTCCAGAAAACATATAATAATAAAGTTTGCATTTGAATTTAAAATAAAATGTGAAGTTCTAAGCTTCCCACTATGTCCAAGATAGGAAGTCCCAATGATAAAGTAGGGGTAGCATACACGAAGAGCGACTAGACTCTCATTCTTCTGAAGCAGGCAATATTGTCTCCGGGAGCATTGTTACTCATCTAAATCAATGAAGTTACTATCCATATCTCACTCTACACTTTCTATTTTAAATCTTTTACATTATTTAAGATGGAAAGTGTGTCACTTTTAGGTACTAAAATTCAAACTTACTCTCGCTTCATATTTAATTCTCTTATTGATTGAGTGTTTGAGTGTTAATCTGATAGATTAGCCTCATATCCATTGTATTGGAGTTCCATTCCACCGTAGTAAATACTGCTTTATCGTTGATCACACAATTCTTGCTCTAGAACAAAACGACGTTGTATGTGGGAAACGAAATATAATTCTCGCATACCTTTGTGTTCAGATTTCCTCCAATCTAGATATCCATATCTCCTCACTTAGAAGTT
Source organism: Vicia faba (assembly GCA_948472305.1). Lineage (NCBI taxonomy): Eukaryota > Viridiplantae > Streptophyta > Magnoliopsida > Fabales > Fabaceae > Vicia > Vicia faba. The sequence goes on from OX451736.1 coordinate 1,625,200,050, forward strand.
TAGATCTCCGTCTCTTGATCTTTTTACTTGCATATCAATGTTCTTTACAACAAATCCTTCTTCAAAGTTATCGACCATGGTAGCATCCAAAACCACTTGTTCCTTCATCCAACTACAAGTTGTTGCTGCTGAATTTGTCAAAGATCCACTTCCTCTTCCTCTGGTAGAAAACAATCAAGTATTGGTATTTTCTTCATCCAATCCATCACAACATGATCTTATTCAACCTAGAGTTGGTCAAAGAATGTTCCAAGATCTTACATTCTTTTGACGCACGCAACAATTTCATCAAGGGGAACCTTCACATTGACTTCCACGACTACTTGTGATTCTTTGACAAGAAAATATCTCAGGCCTTCAGTTGTTACAAACTGACCTCGAGATGCAAGGAGCTACTGATTTGCTGAGTAATATGTACAATTTTGTGCAATAATAGAATTTACAATTCTTGGTTGAAATGATGTTTAGGATTGAAGAGAGTCTTGAGCACTCCAAACTGAAAAATAACATTATGCGGGAGGCAACTTCCCAAAGAATTCAATATGTCATTCCTTAACCAATTTTCATTAGAGGGGCAACACCTTAAGGAGAAATCATGAGATCGCCAAGACGCCAACATAAGTGTACACACAAGACTCTTTCCCCCATCTTGAAGGGAGAAGTGGCAGCTACACTCCCTTGGAGGTCCACCATCATCAAAGAAGGGAAAGGTATAACGAAGGCTAGTGGAATATATATATATATATATATATATATATATATATATATATATATATATATATATATATATATATATATATATATATATATATATATATATATATATATATATATATATATATATATATATATATATATATATATATATATATATGTCCGCTCGCATCTTTGATATGAGGATCCCAAGATCGCTAGAAAAACCTCATAATCTTCAAATATATGAATGAATCTGGGACCCTGGCTAACAAGCTGAACACGTGGATGGCATGTTGGATTATTACCACGCCCGTGGGGCCGTGAAGTACAAGATCTTTGAACTAACTTTTATTAGATCTGTAATGACCTAGTTCAAGATCCTTCTCGACGAGAGTATAGATTACTGGGAAGATCTCTGTGAATCCTTAAACATCTATTTCACCGCCCGAAAGAGGCAACATGCAATGGTGGACATGCTCAGTGGGATCACCCAGGCGGAGAGAGAGAGAGAGAGAGAGAGAGAGAGAGAGAGAGAGAGAGAGAGAGAGAGAGAGAGAGAGAGAGAGAGAGAGAGAGAGAGAGAGAGAGAGAGAGAGAGAGAGCTTGCACGGGTACATCGACAACTTCACCAAAGTGACTATGGTCGTGGGAGGCATAAATAAAGGGCTGAAATGTTGGATATTCGAGAAAGGGTTTATGTCAGATTACATGTTCTGGGAGAAGATAAGGCTCAAAGAAGCCCATAACTCAAAATATTTATTGAGTAACCTTACATCAATTATGATGAAAAACTCATAGCTAGAGAAAGATTGTGGCAATCACAAAGTAGAAGGCGAACACGACCACTGTGGCAAGTTTGGCTCGCACGCTTCCCTGAATACTTTGAGGGAGAAATTTTGGAAAGAATGTGTAAACACTAAGTTCAAAGAGACCATGGTCAGGAACCTGTACCCAGTCATGGAATCTTCCCAAGAAGACAAGTCACTAAGTTACGCACCTCATTTTATGAGTCTAAAGAAGAACACTTGATCGACCTACTCAAGAAGAACATAAAATCGTTCGTCTGGGTGTTCTTGAATATGCATGGCATAAATACCAGAGTGTTATGTCATCGCCTCATCATAGACCCCTCAGTCAAGCCAATGTCTCAAAGAAGGTGCAAAGTTTGTGAGGAAAAGAGAACAACCGTTAACGGGGAAATTTTGAAGCTGATAAGTGTTGGTTTCATAATAGAGTTCATATACCTTTCGTGGTTGGCTAATGTGATATTGGTGAGAAAGGCATCAAACAAGTGAAATATGTGCATTGATTTTGTCGACCTCAATGTTATGCATCCCAGATATCCATATCCTCTCCCCAACATAGATCGCTTATTTGATACATCTTCAGGTTACATAATGTTGAGTTTTATGGATGTCTATTCAAGGTAAAACCATATTAAAATGGATCACATAGATGAATCCAAGATTGAATTCATGCCCAACTAAGGTAACTACTATTACAACGTCATGCCTTTTAGCCTTAAGAATGCTAGCTCCAGATATCATAGGCTCGTGGACATGGTGTTCTCAAGGTAAATAGGACACAACTTGGAGGTTTACATTGATGACATGATAGTGAAAACGTCAGAATAGGAGAGCTATGCAGCAGACTTAGAAGATACCTTCGGGTTAGTCAGGAAGAATAACATGCGTCTGAATTAGGCCAAATGCTCATTTGGCATACAAGCTTACAAATTCTTGGGTTTCATGCCCACCAAAAGAGGCATATAGGCGAATGATAAGTATTTTTCATATCATTTATGTTTATTGTTTCCCTTTGTTATTTCCTTGTTTTTGTCTGATTTAACTTCATTTTTATCATGTTTTTTGCTTAATATTTTGTTTCGGGTGTTTTCAGGCCTAAATAAGTCTCTCGGATGAAAGAGTAACCAAAAGGAGCAAAGTGTGGGAAAGCGGAAAAAGACGGAATTTCTCCATACATTTTCTAGAGGGCTGCTATGAGCGGTCGTAACAGTTGTTATGAGTCGTAGTAGCCAATTCCCAACTTACATTCTTTTTCCAGTCACCTTCCACGGGTGGTCGTAGAAGTTATGCACACTTCCCAGACTTTTGTTTCTTTTTTCGACTCTCTTGTCGCTGTTTTTGGATCTATGCAGTTTTTTATTTGTATTATTATCCTTTTGATGTGCATTGAACATGATTGAATTGTACCATATTTAAAATTTTCCTATAAAGCTCATGGTTTGTATGAGTTAGGGGATCAGGTTTTTTTGCTTTCACATATTATAATTATCAGATTTCATATTTCTCTGTTTTCAGTCAAGTTCCTTTTATCCTTTTATTATAATTATCAGTTTACTTCTACCATTTGTCATGATTGGTAATTTTATTGTTGCTATGTTTGTGATGTTTGTCACCATGAGTGAGTAGTCCTCTATGGACTAAGGGTTATGAGACTTGTCTCATGGCTTATCCATGGAATTCTTGCAATTCAATCACGAGAAATTTTGTTTATCTTTTATTTTAAAATCTGAGTTTTAAAACTATGTCTCTTATGAAAGTAAATATTTTTCGGGCACTGATCGTACACTGAAAGGGTATGTTTCTGTGCCCGAAAGCAAATTTTTAAAAAATTAAGGACGAGTCACGGGAGTGTCTGGACTCAGTTAAGAAAAGTTCTAATTTTTTTGGAGCAAAAGATAACTTTTATATTTCCAAAAACAAATAATTACAAACCGATCCACAAGGACCCAGGAAACAAGAAAAACTAGAGAGAAAAAAAACAATCTAACCAACTTTACTCAATACAAAGAAATTCCCTATTGATGTGGTTAGCAATTTTCTTATATCATATACATCTCAAGAAAATGTTTTCTATAATCCTACCCTTTATTGTATCATTCGACATTTGTTGGTTAAAAATTAAATCATTGCGCATTCTCCGAATAGAGTACACTATTTCTGCAGCCACAACTTTAAGAATGCACCTTCTCCAGCCTTTTTTCCCTGTTTCATTGATGAGACAAGTCTTCTCATTATTCCAAGTGGAGGGGACTCTGTTGAAGCCAGGCCACCTGAGAATATGCTGCCAAATATCCGTAGTTTTACTACAATCAAATAGTAGATGGTCCAACGCTTCAGTTTCAGTACAGAAAGCACACTTAGCATCCATATTCAGTCCATATCGAATCAACTTATCTTTTGTTGGAAGTATCCCCTTAATTGCAAGCCACAGTGTGAAAAATGCTCGAGGCCTTGCATAATTAGAGAAGAAAAGTTGTTTCCAGTCCATTTGGTCTAGCTCACCTCTCAAACTTTGATACATTCTAGAAGTTATAAACTTGTTATTATGCATTGCAGTCTCCCAATAATCTGTCTGGATCACTTGTTCTCTGATTTTCAATATCCTCTTCAGCATCCAGGAGCAATTTTGTGGGGGATGCCACTGCATTACATCATGGTTCTTGAGGTAGTATGCATTTATCCATCTGACCCAAAGCTTATCGTCTTTGGACTGAATATTCCACAGCAATTTTGCAACTGTGGCTAGATTCTAATGCAGCAGATCTGTAATGTTAAGTCCTCCAGGATTTTTGGGCTCACAAATCTTGTCCCATGCCACCAGTGCCTTGTAGTTCCTCTCCTGTTTTCCACGCCATAAAAAGTTCCTACAAAGACCTTCAATATGATGGATGACCTTCTTGGGAAGCGGAAACACTTGCATCCAGTAGGTTATAATAGAGAATAACACATTCTTGATGAGTTGACACCTTCCTGCATAGCTCAAAAGCTTGACAGTCAAGTGTTGAATCCTCCTTACAATCCTCTCAATCAGAAATTAATAATGCATCATACAGTCTCCTGTTGGATAGGGGCACACCCAAGTACCTGAAAGGAAGATTTCCCACAGAAAAACTAGTAACAGTAATGATTTTACGTTGCTCTTGAGCCAACATTCTTCCAAAGTAAAGCTTGCACTTTTGAGGGTTCACCTTTAGCCCTGTTGCAGAAGAAAAATTATTAAACTCATCCATGATAACCTTGATAGGTTCAACATCTCCTTTGCTAAAAAGGATTAAGTCATCTGCAAAAGAGATATCAATATGTTTAGTCTTGCGCATTTAGGGTGAAATCTGAAATTAGGATGCTTATGGATCTTCTTCAAACTTCTATGCAAGTATTCCATTATGAGGACAAACAAGAGGGGGGTATTATGCCCCCTTGTCGAATCCCTCTCTTAGCTTTCACAATCTCACTCTTCTGCCCTTGGATAGCATACTGATAAGAACATATGGTGATGCAGGTCATGATCCAATCAATGTACCTAGGAGAATTTCATAATAGCTTCAAGGGCTCCCAATTCAACTGTATCGTAGGCCTTCTGGAGATCCATCTGGATAGCACACCTAGGAGAAATATGCTTGCAAGTATATCCCCTCAAAAGCTCATGGGCTATGATGATGTTATCATGAATCACTTTGTGTGGAACAAAAGTGGCTTGGGTGTCTTCTACAACATCAGAGATTACTCTACTCAGCCTTGTGGTCAAGATTTTTGAGATGATCTTGTAGATAGTGGTACAACAAGCTATTGGCCTTAGATCTTTCATGGTCTTAGCATCATGATTTTTAGGAATTAGGGTTACTAAAGTGCAGTTTACAGTTGTATAAAGCCTGTTTTTATCAAAAAAATCCAGGATATCTGCAATTACCTCCTTTTTAATATCAGTCCAGTTGGCTTTGAAGAATTTGGCATTAAATCCATCCAACCCTGGTGCTTTTTTGTTCCCAATTCCATTCAGGGCTTCCTCAATCTCTTTCTCTGAAACAGGTTGGGTTAGCATATTTTGTTGCTCTCTATTCAGCTAATTACCACTTCTAACAACTTCCCCATCCACATGTTTAAGCTCCATAGAAGTTGCACCCACTAGGGCCTTGTAGAAGTTGGTTACCTCTCTTTCAATGTCTTTAGGATCCACCAGCATATTACCCTGTTGACCCTCCAGCTTGTATAGACCAGTTTGTTTATTTTTCCCCTTAACAATAGCATGAAAGTAGGCATTGTTTGCATCCCCCAATTGCAGCCAATCAACCTTAGCTTTTTTACTAATAATATTTTCCTCCAGTTTAGTATTTTGGATGACTTCATCTGCCTAGACTTTGACCTGCTGAATCAAATCCTGATTAAATCTGTCAATTTCCAGTTGGAGTTGAACTTCCTCAAGCTTATTTCTGCTATCTCGAATTTTCCTCACTCCAGCTGTAACAGTATTTGTGTACTTCCTCAAAATAGGTTGAATCCTACCAAGCTTCCTCCAAAGAATGTACATAGGTTTACCATTCTCTGATTTTTCCAACTGTCATGAATTACCTGCAAATAATCATTTCTCTCAGTGATGCAATTTAGAAATTTAAAGCCATCTTGCTTCCAATGATTAGTTCCTGGAGCAGTAAGATGGATCTTCAAAGGTGCATGATCAGAGATGTGAGGTTGCAATATTTCAATATCACACTGAGGAAATTTTTGGAACCAATCAGTGTTGCAGATAGTTGTGTCTATTCTGGAATATATTACCCTATTTACATGCTTGTTGGACTGGGTATAATGACTACCTCTAGTCTCATGCTCATTTAACCCCACAATTTCCATCATATCTTCCAAATCAGAGTATTCAGAGATTTAAACATCCTTTCCTCCAACTCTATAATCCCCTTTAAGCACGTTACTAAAGTCCCCTATGATCATCCATAGGCCCTTCATAGTTGCTGCTAAATTCTCTATACTAGTCCAAATATTTATTCTTTTAATAAGCTGATTATGAGCATATACTAGGGTTAGGATGAAGGATTTCTCACCATTCAAGTGATAGAGCTCACAGTGAATATACTGGTCAGAGCTACTTATAGTTTGAACATCCCATCTATCTTTTCTACACATCAGCCAAATTCTTCCATTATGGTGATGCACATAGTTATCACTGCATCCCCAATAATGTCCAAAAACTTTCCTTATGCTATCAGCTTTATTTTCTTTCACTCTAGTTTCCAGCAAAGCAAAACAAGATACCCGATGCTTTTTGAGGTGGGCTGCAACCTCCATGTATCTTGCCTTTTTATTGATCCTTCTAACATTCCAGCTTATTATCATGTCATAGTCTCATTGACTGTGAAGCATTCTCCCACTCCCAAAATCCAAAATCCATTTGTGTAATCCATAGGTGGGTTCCCTTTGTCATCAAACGTGAGCTCCCTGTAAGGCTTAAAAGCTTATTTTTCCCTAGTACAAGGATTAAGATCCTCTTCAGTCTCTTTCTGCTTACCATGATCATGCACCAGATTTGTTTCCACTATGATTTCACTTGCCTCTATCGTAGCCTCAGGCCCTTCATTTTCCTCTGCGGTAGCCTATGTATCCTGCTTAGGCGCCCAAATTTTCTTATTTGGTTCCTTCTTCTTACACTCATGTCCAACCTTATTGCATTTTTTGCAGTAAGGTGGCTTCCATTCATAATTAATTTGCTGCACCAATTTTGTTCCACTTGGAGTCTTGATACTAATCAAGTTCTTGAGTTCTGCTATAACATCTACCTCAATGAGAACTCGAGCATAGGAAACTCTAAGCTTCTTAGTTGTACACTCATCAATCATTATCGGTTTCCCTATGGCACTTGCAACTCTTCCAATGTGTTGTACCCTAAAATTTGCCCTCCCATTTCTTATTAATTTCTCATCACCAAGACCCTTGGAGCTCAAGATCCAGTTAGGGTTTCATCTGCTCAAGACTTCTCCTTGCACTGTTGACCCAAATTAGGGTTGGTGTTTGCACAAAGATATTTTGACCAAAAATGCCTAATATGACTTTCATGCTTCATATTGGACTCCCAAGTTTATCCATACCAAGTTTCAAGTCTTGATTCCAAGTTTTACCCAGTCAATTGGACAGTTGACCTAGAAATCAGCTGTATTGGGGAAAAAGTCAATTGTGGCCAATTGATAGTCAAATCTCATGAAAATTGACCCCCATCAACATTATGAACTCACATGGACCATTTGATCAAGTTTGGATCACAGTTCCACAGGAAATTTGATCAGATCACAAAAGGGTAAAATGGTCATTTTTAGGGTTTTGACTGCACAAAGGCAATTTTTGACTGTTTGACCTATCCAATAGCAAACAAAGCTCACATATGGACTCAAGGACCCCATGGAATTGTCTTGACAAACTCAACAAGTTCAAAAGATCCCAAGTACACAAGATTGACAGTTGAATTCCCCAGTCAATTGATCAATTTTGACTGTATACTGAAAAGTCAAACTTTGACTTTTTGGTCAAAATCAAGTGTCAAGATTCATTTTTCATCAAAACATGCCAAATCATGAAACTTGTTCATCAAGAAATCAAGAATTGCAAATTAGGGTTTGAAATGAAGATTTTTCATAACTTAGAATTTTCCTAAGTTATGAAAAACCCTAATTTTTTCCTAACTTTGTCCCACTTTCTCACCAAGATACATTTGGATTCAAGCAAAAGTCAAAACATGAAATTTGTAGCCTATTTCATAATCTACAACTTTGATTCACAAAGTTTTCCCAAAAGAAGCTTGTATCTCAAGTTACAATTTTTGGAACAAGGGTACCAAACCATTCTTAACTTAGTGAAAATTTAACCTATTTTTTAGGCAAGGTTTTTACCTAACTTCAAGACCATTTTCCACATACTTCCACTTGGAATTTCAATTTGCATTTCAAAGATGGATTGTAGTACACATTCCAAGCTTTCCAAAATGTCCAAGAACTCATCAAACAACCTCATGGTTAGGGAGAATCGAATTTGGCAAGTTGGGCAAAAGTCACTTTTGTTCTTGACCAAGACATGTTCATACACATTGCCATTTTCAAGTCAGCTTGGTTTATGCTACATTACAGGCCTCTAATCCCATTTGCACTCAATAATTTAATGCATACTCATTGTGCCAAAGCCTTATTTTGTGTGTCCAAACATTATTTGCAAGATTAAGCCATTTATAGATAAAGCATAATATCCATTTTTGGAAAGTTAAACTTTATGTCAAAGTTGCAAATCAGCAAGTACAGATCAAATCTCTTTGGCACAAGTTTAGGGACTAATCACACTGATCAATGCCAAGGTTTGCAGCACATTATGGGGGCCTCTACCTGTCTAAACACCAACTTGGCCTTTGGTTGCTTAAAGGGTAAGAAATATAGCATATCACACAACAACTTTCATCTCAGCTAAAAAACCCTTAAGCAAACTTGTCAAACAGATCAAAAACATACTAACTGAGCTAGAACACGACTCCAACACCTCCATTGCCCTCTAGAACACAGAATCGCCCTCAAACTACCCAAACAGAGCACCTGCTGCAGTTTGAGTGCCAACTCTCATCCCTTTCATGCATTCTTGCTAAAACCACATCAAACACATCCTACAACATCCCTTGAAGCTAATCCAAACATCAAACACGACCTGTAACACTCCCAGGCTACATCACCATTTTCACTTTCTTGTTTTGCAGTTGAAGTTCCATAGCTCGATTCAAAGGGTTTCAAGACAAAGTAAAGCTTGGAATAGCATCCCTGGACATCAAGGAAGCTGTACCAATCATCACCTTGCTCTGAAAGTACCTCAATCATCAGATACAACTTCAGCTGAACAGGTAAGTTCATGGACACGAATCTCACTATCCAGGCATTGTTAGTTTTAGGTTTGTGAAGAAAACATGTCACATTCATAGCCCTGAACATGCCCATGTGATTAGATTTCATTTATATTATGTATGCTTAGAGAATTTTAAGTCTGAACATTGATAAAAAACTAGGTCAGGAATTGGGGGAGAAGAAATTATCTCTCATTTCTGAGAGTTAGATTGATTTCTTTACATGTTTAGAATCGTGACATGATGCTCTATAACTTTGCTGTTGTAAGTTTTTGATGAAAGTCAAAGAATCAGGATCTAGGCTTGGCAATGGAAAACGCGCACTTTGTTCTTGATTCAAACAATCTGGAGGTTGAAGAAGATCATTTGGGCTGGGCCTGTTTCACACTTCTTTTTACACCCCATTTTTGCTTTTACACCCCCTGAGCCCATTTTGCTTATTTTAATGATTTTTTGACTTTTCTTTTTTTATTCTGACTTATTTATTTTTGCTAAAAAATATTAAAAATATAAAAAATATTTTTCACACCATTTTTGAATTTATAGGCATTTATTTGTTTAGAATAGTTTTTTTGTATATAAATAAATAAATAAACACTTTTATTTAAAAAATACCAAAAATAATGCAAGCTTATTTTATTTCTGATTTTCATTTTATTTCTCTCTTGAAAATATTTTATATAAAATATACTTTTTTTATAAATATTAAATATTATTATTTTGTATATATAATACATATTTAGAAAATAATACAAATATATATATACTTATTAGAATATTTAGGACAAAAATACAAAAATATATACATTTTTATTTTATTAATATTTGACATTAAAAATACCTTTTTTATAAATATACATCATTTCATTTTATTTTCGTATATAATAAATAAACATTGTACATATCAAATAAATAATACCTTTTACCTAATAAAATTAGGGTTTTACCCTAAACATAAAAATACCCAAAAATTAACACTTTTTATTTTGTTTACTTGATATATAAAAATACTCTTTTTCATACACATAAAAACACCTTTTTGCATCTTGCATATTTATTTTATTTCCATTTAATTTGTGCAATCAATTATCTTGTAAATAATTCAATATTGATGTAATAGTCTAGGTTTAAATTCCTTGTCAAATACCCCCCATTTGAACATTTGTACCCCCTTCCCATATTGTGTTGTAATAGCTTAGGAACTTTAATTTTCGCACTTTAAAGTTTTCTAAATATACCATGATAGAATTAGGGTTTGTATGCAAATAAAAAGAACAAAAATAGTTTGACCTAATTTCAAGATAATCAAGCATGAAAATGGACAACACATATCACACTTGCACCCCTAGGGTATTCCACTTGTTGCCTTCAATAAATGGGCCATATTGCATGTTAGGTCTCTTTGGGCAAAACAAACAATTCAAATGATCATAGTCCCTCGATGACGCTTTCGAAAGTTGCCTAAAAATGATCAAGTCCCTTAAAGGAAAATTGCCCAATGATACTTGGCACCATTGCAATTATGGTCTAAACGATGACCCGCGCCCGTCTCTTTCACATCCTAACACAAGATTGTCCACCAAATGCAATGGTGGAACAAAATTGTTAAAAGGGTTAAAACATAGCAAAAATCTTTGAGAACTTTAGGGTAGATAGCTCTTAAGTACTTATCAACTTGCAAAACAAAAACACTTGCCTATTTTTTCAAACCACACTCCACAACACTTTCAAAACAAACTCTCAAAAATATTTGAAACATCTTTTCGAAAAGATACACACCTTTGTAAAACATTCGAGTAAAGAATTGTTACAAGGATAGCCTAAGACAAGGCATCTTCTTCAAAAAAAATTTTCAAAACACACACACACATCACAATTTCAAGCAATCGAAAATCAAGGCAAGTGATCTAAAAAACCAAGTAACTAAGAGCCCATGGATAACCATGGATGAAAAGGGTGCTAATACCTTCCCTTCTCATAATCTACCCCCCGAACCCACGAAATATCTTAAAAGGTTTTTGCTGTGCTTTTTTAACCTTTCCTTTAGGATAAAATAAAAAGTCGGTGGCGACTCTTGCTCAATCGAACAAGTGCGAATACAAACGCAAAACCACAGTCAGTTCTCCCACCGTATCACAGAACTGGCGACTCTGCTGGGGAGAAGTTAAAAGTGGGGTTACCTTAGGGTTTAGATCACCTTTACTTTCTTGCTTTGATTGACTTGATTGCTTTATCTTTTGGGTTCTTGTTTGGGTTTGTTGTAAATCCTACACCCGAATTTGGGGCACCTTCTTAGGTAAATAGCAAAAAAACTGTGAGGGAACTGTGCGGGGTATACCGACATGGTTGAAGCAGTAAGCTATGTTAGTGTGACATATTTGTGAGTACCGGTAACCCTTGAGTTCAATCAAGGAGAGTACGGGGCCGCTGAGTGATGTCGTGAAGCACTAACGAACTCTTAGAACCTTAATTGACCATCTTAGCCTTTTTAGGGGTAGTGAGATGACCGACTTTGGTGCAGTCCGAAGTCGGTAGATACTCGATACTACACTCATTTGAGGGTTGTTTTCTTGGAATATTTTGGTCGCCAGTAACTGGCTAAACCGAAACAATGAACACAGAAAACAATCCAATGATATTGAGCTCCTTAGAACCCGGTTTCTATTTTAGGACAGGATGAGCCAACTAACTTCAAGAGGGTACTTACCTAAACCCCATGCAAGCCTAAACCTAAGGACTTGTTTGCTTTGTGTGAATATGTTTACCTGTATATACACTTACTTGCTTGCGCATACATGTACATAACATCATAACATCATACCATAGCATTTTCAATAACCATTTCAAGGATCTCGAGGGTTCTTTTGATGCAGGGTTACATTGAACCAGACGTCTACCAAGGGGCAAGAGGTTTTTCCTCTAACCAATGCCAATCAAAGTTCAAATGCAACAACTTGAATCAGTGGCTATGACCCACTCGACATGGTGAGCTTGATTCTCGTGGAAAGACATCCACCGATACAAAGTTCTCCAAACAAAGATCAAGTGCAACAACTTGAATCAGTGGCTATGACCCACTCGACATGGTGAGCTTGATTCTAGTGGAAAGACATCCACCGATGCAAAGTTCTCCAATCAAAGATCGAAGTTCAACCTCTAACATTTTCTTGTGTTTACCCCAAGAGACCCTTGAAGGCATGCATCCACATATCATGCATTGCATTTTGACAGTCTTTCCTTTTTCAGGTTTCCTTACTCTCCTGCTGTTTATTTCAGTAAGGGATGGCTCTAGAAAGGTCTGTCAAAGACATCCAAGACCAGACTGCTCAGCTGCAGGAGATGTTCCTGAACTTATCTCTGGGGCAAGAAGAGATGAAAGCTCTCCTCACAAAGGGCTTGGAGAATTCAAACAAGGCCATGAGTGATCAGCTTGCGGAGCTATAGTTTGATCTGACAACCTTGAGGACCCAAGTGATGGGACAGTTGGTGGGCCAGATGGCTCTCATCCAAGACCTATCTCAAAGATAAGAGGAACTCAGAGTTCTTGTCCGCCAATTGCTTCCAAACAACCAATTGGGGCAAATAGCTGAGGTTGAAGAGCAAGTCACCGCTCAGCCTCCATCCACTCAAGAAGACAGAGGGAAAGCTCCTTTGCTTACTTCAGGGTCACAAACCCATCAACAACCTCGCCAGCGTCAACGGGGTAATCAGCGTAAGCAAGAAACGTCGGGAAGACAGTTCACGGAGACTGAAATACCATCATTCTTCATACTGAAGCGCCTATTGGAGGTCAACCTGCTTACCCTAAAGGATCCTCCTCAGAAGCTCAATATCTCCTCTCCTAACTATCGTCCCGACGCATTTTGTGTTTATCACTCCTACAGCCTGGGACACGACACCAACGACTATTGGGCCTTGAAGAACAAGATTCAAGATCTGATCGACATTGGAGTGCTGGAGTTCATGCCAGACGGCGAGATGAAAATATTCCGTTAAGGGGTTCTCCACCTGAAGTGACAAAGCTCAAGCTGAAAGACTTTTGCTTCTTTTTGAATTTTCAAAGTTGTAATTTCTTTTGTTGTCAAACAATTATCTGTTGATGTTAAACTCTGTTTTCATTAATGCATTGCATATGTTTGTCTTGAATTCATCCATGCGCTTCACTACTCTTATGCTTTTCTTTATGATATCTGACTCTTGATAAAAAGCTGCAAGCCTTTAGAGGGAGGATGACGAAACAATACCATGATCTTATACAGTATGTTTTTGAACAGACCTTGCTGATGATGTACAGGCATTTCTTTCAATTCCCAAACACTGGAGTTATAAGGAAGATAATCCCTAGTCAACCCTTTCGAGCCAAAGAAGTAGGAGTTTTCTGTTCTAAACAATCAAAACCTTTGATGTAAACCTGGGGCAGGGTAGTATCTCAGTTGATTCAAGAGAAAATGCGCATTGAAGTCGCAAACTCACAGTTCGTAACACAACGAACGATGAATGACAAGAAAAGCATTCCTTTGGAATCAAAAGACAAGGGTGGTTCCCTATCACATAGACAGTCAATCTCGCAAAAGGAGAAAAGCCCACCAAGCCGAAACCTATAAAAGGAGGCTTAAGAAAGTTGGGGCATCCCGCTGACTGTAATCTCGAAAATGGGAACAGTCAGGCAAAAGTTAGGGATAACAAATCAAAATCAAAATAGTGAGGTCATTACCAAATCCTCAACAACATGAAAAATGTTGAAAAAGAAAAAAAAAAGAGATGATGACTGTCTCCCCAAATTCAACTGGTAAACCATCACCCAAAAGTCGTCCCAAACTCAAAACAGAGTGTGACGCACAATTAACTGAGCTTAGGTGTGAAGAACATCACGAAGAGCGGGTGGGTAAAAATATACTTTGAGCCTTTATCCTTTGTTTCTTAAACCGTGAACCAAGCCACGTTACAACCCTTCAAAAGTCCTAATTAAAGCATGGGTTGGTTCGAAAGCATACTATTACAAAAGGTATCCTGACTCCTGTAAGGCTTTGCTCTAAATCTTGTGTTGATCTGTCTTATAAAAAGTTTTCTGCTAAAAAACGCATTTTTCAAAACTTCGAGACAAACATAAACTTTGCATTGCTTGAATATCACTGTCTGCATTTGGGATTTTTGTTTGACAGCGAAGAAATTCATACAGCGAATGTTCGGAGGAACGAAAACTCTCTCAGTGAGCAAAATCACTTCAAAAGGACGACACTTCCTTTACAAATCTCCTATCAACAAGGGGCATGACATAGCACCATCCAATTAACCTGGGCCAGTCCAGTCAGGGTCCAACAGATCTTTCACCATCCAATTAACCTGGGGCAGTCCAGTCAAGGTCCAATAGATCTTTCAAAGTCCAATTAACCTGGGGCAGTCCAGTCAAGATTTCAAGAAATCTCTCAATATGCAGAGTAATCTGATTCAAGACTCCTTCATCACCACTTGGGGCATTCGAATGTCAAAAGTGTTCAACAAATCAACTATCACAGTTCCAGACTCGATTCCTGTATCTAGCCAGGGCACGTCCGAAGAGTTCGAAGATTCGATTCCTGTATCCAGCCAGGGCATATCTGTTGACGACTATTTCCAAATTCGATTCCTGTATCCAGCCAGGGCATATATGTTGACCATATTTCCAGACTCGATTCCTGTATCTAGCCAGGGCACGTCTGAAGATCTCGAAGATTCGATTCCTGTATCCAGCCAGGGCATATCTGTTGACGACTATTTCTAGACTCGATTCTTGTATCTAGCCAGGGCACGTCTGAAGAGTTCCAGATCAACACCTGTAACAAGCCAGGAAACATCTGTGGACGACCGATTGTAAACCAACACCTGTAACTAGCCAGGAAATTATCTATATCACCACTTGGGGCATTCGAATGTCAAAAGTGTTCAAAAACTCGATGCAGTTTCACACGGACTCATCATCAGGAAATCCTACACAAATCTCCTCAAGACAGGAAGTCCCCAGTAGTTTGGCATACAACCCAAGCTTCTGATTTCCCCGACAGTGGTCCCAAGACTTCTCATTTTCAACTATCAGAAGATTCTTGCCCTCCAAAGCAGCAGCCAAGGATTTGTTCTCCCCGGCAGTAGTCAAGATTCTTTTTCCATCCAGGATTCATTTATCCTCAGCAAGATAGCTCATCAGCTTACATGCGCATTCATCACATTCATGTCATGAACATTGATGTCACATACATTGCATCATGCATCATAACATTGCATACAACTAACCCTTTACCTTTTCAGGTAAGATCAGTCGACAGACACAGATCATCTTCCAAGATTCACTCAGAGATAGTTCAGATGTGACCCCGACACGGCGACATTCTGATACTTATTCCAGATTCACTCAGAGATAGTTCAGATGTGACCCCGACACGGCGACATTCTGATACTTATTCCAGATTCACTCAGAGACAGTTCAGATGTGACCTAGACACGGCGACATTCTGATACTTATTCCAGATTCATGCAGATGCAGTTTTACACGGACGCATCATCAGGAAGCCCTACACCGGTTCCTAATCAACTTCAAGATTTCTGAAAACAGTTCACGGGTTCTCCAGTAACAGACGTTAACCTATCACTTGTTCAGATTCTTCTCAAGACTTCTGAAAACAGTTTAGGGATTCTTCCCAACAACGGATGTTAATCTACCAACTTGTTCAGATGCAACTTTCTGAAAACAGTTTACGGATTCTTCCCAACAACGGATGTTAATCTACCAACTTGTTCAGATGCAATTTTTTTTGAAAACAGTTTACGGACGCTTCCCAACAACGGATGCTGCTCTATTGCTTATTCAACTCCAAGATTTTTGAAAACAGTTCACGGGTTCTCCAAGTAACGGATGTTAACCTATCACTTGTTTAGTTTCTTCTCAAGACTTCTGAAAACAGTTTATGGATTCTTCCCAACAACGGATGTTAATCTATCGCTTGTTCAGATGTAACTTTTGAAAACAGTTTACGGATGCTTTCCAACAACGGATGCTGCTCTATTGCTTATTCAACTCCAAGATTTCTGAAAACAGTTCACGGGTTCTCCAAGTAACGGATGTTAACCCATCACTTGTTCAGTTTCTTCTCAAGACTTCTGAAAACAGTTTATGGATTCTTCCCAACAACGGATGTTAATCTATCGCTTGTTCAGATGCAACTTTTGAAAACAGTTTACGGACGCTTCCCAACAACGGATGCTGCTCTATTGCTTATTCAACTCCAAGATTTCTGAAAACAGCTCACGGGTTCTCCAAGTAACGGATGTTAACCTATCACTTATTCAGTTTCTTCTCAAGACTTCTGAAAACAGTTTATGGATTCTTCCCAACAACGGATGTTAATCTATCGCTTGTTCAGATGCAACTTTTGAAAACAGTTTACGGACGCTTCCCAACAACGGATGCTGCTCTATTGCTTATTCAACTTCAAGACTTCTGAAAACAGCTTATGGATTCTTCCCAACAACGGATGTTAATCTATCGCTTGTTCAGACTCTTCTCAAACCTATGAAAACAGTTTACGGATGCCTCCAGATACGGATGTCGATCTATTGCTTGTTCAGACCCCCAATTCAGAAGTGGTTCAAAACATGGACACCTTTCTGATACTCATTCCAGATGGCATCTTTAAGCCCATCCCCCGACAAGTTTCTGTCACTCTTCCAGATGGCATCGTTAAGCCCATCTCCCAAATGGCGTCTCTAAGCCCATTCCCGCATCCATTGCTTTGACAAGTGCAAATTTAAGGGCACTCTAGTGTCCAATCTCCTTTTACCCTCGAGTCACGAAAGGCAAACCTGCCAATCTAACTCTTCGGATTCAAGAAGATTGAACAGGGGCAACTGTTGTACCCCAAAATTTGCCCTCCCATTTCTTATTAATTTCTCATCACCAAGACCCTTGGAGCTCAAGATCCAGTTAGGGTTTCATCTGCTCAAGACTTCTCCTTGCACTGTTGACCCAAATTAGGGTTGGTGTTTGCACAAAGATATTTTGACCAAAAATTCCTAAGATGACTTTCATGCTTCATATTGGACTCCCAAGTTTATCCATACCAAGTTTCAAGTCTTGATTCCAAGTTTTACCCAGTCAATTGGACAGTTGACCTAGAAATCAGTTGTATTGGGGAAAAAGTCAATTGTGGCCAATTGATAGTCAAATCTCATGAAAATTGACCCCCATCAACATTATGAACTCACATGGACCATTTGATCAAGTTTGGATCACAGTTCCACAGGAAATTTGATCAGATCACAAAAGGGTAAAATGGTCATTTTTAGGGTTTTGACTGCACAAAGGCAATTTTTGACTGTTTGACCTATCCAATAGCAAACAAAGCTCACATATGGACTCAAGGACCCCATGGAATTGTCTTGACAAACTCAACAAGTTCAAAAGATCCCAAGTACACAAGATTGACAGTTGAATTCCCCAGTCAATTGATCAATTTTGACTGTATACTGAAAAGTCAAACTTTGACTTTTTGGTCAAAATCAAGTGTCAAGATTCATTTTTCATCAAAACATGCCAAATCATGAAACTTGTTCATCAAGAAATCAAGAATTGCAAATTAGGGTTTGAAATGAAGATTTTTCATAACTTAGAATTTTCCTAAGTTATGAAAAACCCTAATTTTTTCCTAACTTTGTCCCACTTTCTCACCAAGATACATTTGGATTCAAGCAAAAGTCAAAACATGAAAGTTGTAGCCTATTGCATAATCTACAACTTTGATTCACAAAGTTTTCCCAAAAGAAGCTTGTATCTCAAGTTACAATTTTTGGAACAAGGGTACCAAACCATTCTTAACTTAGTGAAAATTTAACCTATTTTAGGCAAGGTTTTTACCTAACTTCAAGACCATTTTCCACATACTTCCACTTGGAATTTCAATTTACATTTCAAAGATGGATTGTAGTACACATTACAAGCTTTCCAAAATGTCCAAGAACTCATCAAACAACCTCATGGTTAGGGAGAATCGAATTTGGCAAGTTGGGCAAAAGTCACTTTTGTTCTTGACCAAGACATGTTCATACACATTTCCATTTTCAAGTCAGCTTGGTTTATGCTACATTACAGGCCTCTAATCCCATTTGCACTCAATAATTTAATGCATACTCATTGTGCCAAAGCCTTATTTTGTGTGTCCAAACCTTATTTGCAAGATTAAGCCATTTATAGATAAAGCATAATATCCATTTTTGGAAAGTTAAACTTTATGTCAAAGTTGGAAATCAGCAAGTACAGATCAAATCTATTTGGCACAAGTTTAGGGAATAATCACACTGATCAATGCCAAGGTTTGCAGCACATTATGGGGGCCTCTACCTGTCTAAACACCAACTTGGCCTTTGGTTGCTTAAAGGGTAAGAAATATAGCATATCACACAACAACTTTCATCTCAGCTAAAAAACCCTTAAGCAAACTTGTCAAACAGATCAAAAACATCCTAACTGAGCTAGAACACGACTCCAACACCTCCATTGCCCTCTAGAACACAGAACCGCCCTCAAACTGCCCAAACAGAGCACCTGCTGCAGTTTGAGTGCCAACTCTCATCCCTTTCATGCATTCTTGCTAAAACCACATCAAACACATCCTACAACATCCCTTGAAGCTAATCCAAACATCAAACACGACCTGTAACACTCCCAGGCTACATCACCATTTTCACTTTCTTGTTTTGCAGTTGAAGTTCCATAGCTCGATTCAAAGGGTTTCAAGACAAAGTAAAGCTTGGAATAGCATCCCTGGACATCAAGGAAGATGTACCAATCATCACCCTGCTCTGAAAGTACCTCAATCATCAGATACAACTTCAGCTGAACAGGTAAGTTCATGGACACGAATCTCACTATCCAGGCATTGTTAGTTTTAGGTTTGTGAAGAAAACATGTCACATTCATAACCCTGAACATGCCCATGTGATTAGATTTCATTTATATTATGTATGCTTAGAGAATTTTAAGTCTGAACATTGATAAAAAAAACTAGGTCAGGAATTGGGGGAGAAGAAATTCTCTCTCATTTCTGAGAGTTAGATTGATTTCTTTACATGTTTAGAATCGTGACATGATGCTCTATAACTTTGCTGTTGTAAGTTTTTGATGAAAGTCAAAGAATCGGGATCTAGGCTTGGCAATGGAAAACGCGCGCTTTGTTCTTGATTCAAACAATCTGGAGGTTGAAGAAGATCATTTGGGCTGGGCCTGTTTCACACTTCTTTTTACACCTCATTTTTGCTTTTACACCCCCTGAGCCCATTTTGCTTATTTTAATGATTTTTTGACTTTTCTTTTTTTATTCTGACTTATTTATTTTTGCTAAAAAATATTAAAAATATAAAAAATATTTTTCACACCATTTTTGAATTTATAGGCATTTATTTGTTTAGAATAGTTTTTTTGTATATAAATAAATAAATAAACACTTTTATTTAAAAAATACCAAAAATAATGCAAGCTTATTTTATTTCTGATTTTCATTTTATTTCTCTCTTGAAAATATTTTATATAAAATATACTTTTTTTATAAATATTAAATATTATTATTTTGTATATATAATACATATTTAGAAAATAATACAAATATATATATACTTATTAGAATATTTAGGACAAAAATACAAAAATATATACATTTTTATTTTATTAATATTTGACATTAAAAATACCTTTTTTATAAATATACATCATTTCATTTTATTTTCGTATATAATAAATAAACATTGTACATATCAAATAAATAATACCTTTTACCTAATAAAATTAGGGTTTTACCCTAAACATAAAAATACCCAAAAATTAATACTTTTTATTTTGTTTACTTGATATATAAAAATACTCTTTTTCATACACATAAAAAAACCTTTTTGTATCTTGCATATTTATTTTATTTCCATTTAATTTGTGCAATCAATTATCTTGTAAATAATTCAATATTGATGTAATAGTCTAGGTTTAAATTCCTTGTCAAATACCCCCCATTTGAAAATTTGTACCCCCCTTCCCATATTGTGTTGTAATAGCTTAGGAACTTTAATTTTCGCACTTTAAAGTTTTCTAAATATACCATGATAGAATTAGGGGTTGTATGCAAATAAAAAGAACAAAAATAGTTTGACCTAATTTCAAGATAATCAAGCATGAAAATGGACAACACATATCACACTTGCACCCCTAGGGTATTCCACTTGTTGCCTTCAATAAATGGGTCATATTGCATGTTAGGTCTCTTTGGGCAAAACAAACAATTCAAATGATCATAGTCCCTCGATGACGCTTTCGAAAGTTGCCTAAAAATGATCAAGTCCCTTAAAGGAAAATTGCCCAAAGATACTTGGCACCATTGCAATTATGGTCTAAACGATGACCCGCGCCCGTTCCTTTCACATCCTAACACAAGATTGTCCACCAAATGCAATGGTGGAACAAAATTGTTAAAAGGGTTAAAACATAGCAAAAATCTTTGAGAACTTTAGGGTAGATAGCTCTTAAGTACTTGTCAACTTGCAAAACAAAAACACTTGCCTATTTTTTCAAACCACACTCCACAACACTTTCAAAACAAACTCTCAAAAACATTTGAAACATCTTTTCGAAAAGATACACACCTTTGTAAAACATTCGAGTAAAGAATTGTTACAAGGGTATCCTAAGACAAGGCATCTTCTTCAAAAAACATTTTCAAAACACGCACACACATCACAATTTCAAGCAATCGAAAATCAAGGCAAGTGATCTAAAAAACCAAGTAACTAAGAGCCCATGGATAACCATGGATGAAAAGGGTGCTAATACCTTCCCTTTTCATAATCTACCCCCCGAACCCACGAAATATCTCAAAAGGTTTTTGCTGTGCTTTTTTAACCTTTCCTTTAGGATAAAATAAAAAGTCGGTGGCGACTCTTGCTCAACCGAACAAGTGCGAATACAAACGCAAAACCATAGTCAGTTCTCCCATCGTATCACACAATGCTTTCTTCCCCCGATACAAAAGTGGTAGTTGAGGGAATATTACCCAAATAGGTGAACCCTAAGTAAATATTCTTTTAGTTGGAATTCAGGTGTCCATTCATGGAGAAACATGGGCTTTCTGTAGATTGTGTAGGGGCTCCTCAAGAGCATAGAGTCCATGTCTTCTTGTGAATGGAATCTAATCAGGAAGTACCCCTCATCATTGTAATAGAGTTTTGGAAGTGCTACAAAGTTCTAAGTGTTCATCATAAATTTTCTCACAACTTTCATTGATAAGGACTCGCCTAGAGCATACATAATCAAGGCGTTCTCCCAATATTGCCGCTCTGAAGCTATATCTTTTTCCTCAATTATGACCTCAATTTCCCTTCTTACCACCATGGGTGCAATATATTTAAGAGCAAGATCATTGGAGGCCAGACCGTTTCCTTTGATGATATCAACCCATGGCTTCACATCAGCACACTTCAAAATTTATTTATTTTCCTCCAATATCTTCCTATTTACGACTTCAGGTTAAATGGGGGTTTCAGTCTGAGAGCTTGTATTCAAGATATTCGTGTTACCCTTGATCGAATGAGAGGTAGATGATGATGTTGAGATAACATTCACCGTCGGGGGAGTCGCCGCCTATTTCTTCTTCGGCTGGCCACGAGCCATCACCCTGCTAGGGTTTTTTCTTAAATGCTTAATGTTCTAATTTTTATAGCCATGCGGAAAAAAAAGGTTCTCTGATGAATAATCCAGGCCCGTGAAAGCAGACGAATTGTACATCTTAGACAGGAAAACACGCCGCTGAAAGTAGGTGTTGTCCAAAATTATCTATTTTCTATAATCGTATTGAATTTCTCGTAATTGAAATCAAGGAATACATGTATATGTCTGAGTGAGAATTATGACCTTAAGTCTTGTTTGTTTTATAAAATTTAAGTGCTTTTAATTTAAGTTGTTTTCATAAAAAATTAATTTTTGGTTGCTCTATATTTATATCGATAAAATAGGATTCAATATTCAACATTTGGTCTGTGTGGTTCGATAACTCTCTTTTTATACTACTTCGTATTGTTATACACTTGTGGCGTGTCATCAAACCTATACAAATGTCAAGCCATCATAGACATAAGGATCCCATCCAATGTCAAGAAGGTTTAACAACTAACTGGTCGTTTAGTTGCCCTCTCTCATTTTCTTTCTTATGCAGATAACAAGACTTTCCACTTCTTCGCCAGGTTAAATAAAAATGAGAGATTCTAATGGATGAAAGAACGTGAGCCGGAATTCTCAAAGTCGAAGGAATTCCTCACATCGCTGCCCATCCTGAAACGCCCAATAACATGTTCAACTTTATGTCTCTACTTGTTTCTTATTAACCAAGAATTTAGTTTATAGCTCGTCCAGGAAACAAATAAAGTGTAACGACCTGTCTATTTCGTGAGAAAAGTGTTCAGGGGTGTTGAGGCTCGTTATCAAAAGATCGAAAGGCTCATATTGGTGGTAGTGGTGACCACAAGAAATATCAAGCCGTATTTTCAGGGACATCTGATATTAGTAAAAACACACTACCCCATACGCCAGGTCCTCAAGAAACCATATCTAGCCGAAAGAATGATATCTAAGGCATTCAAATTTTTGAAATATGACATCCTATACATTCCTATAGGTAGCATCAAATCAAAGGTACATGCATACCTTCTAGTAGATTTTAGCATGCTAATTGGCCAGGAGATTTCCCCCGCCTGGATCCTTTTGGTGGAAGGAGCCTCTAACGTGAAAGAGAGTGGTGCTGGGATGGGGCTAGAAAGACCAAATGACATATTAATTGAGCAGTCATTAAGGTTTGAATTTAAGGCTAGCAATAATCATGCCAAGTACGAAAGCTCTCATTTTTATCATGTTCCTCACCTTAGAAGTAGGCGCGTCAACATTGAAGGCCAAGAGCGACTCTTAGTTGGTGGCAAAGTAATTCGCCAGCGAGTATCAGGTGAAGGAACCACAAATCATCAAATATTTGTAGGTGTGTGACTTTTCCAAGAATTTCAAAATTTTAGAGATAATTCATGTGCCTAAGGAACAAAATTTCATGGCAAACATGTTGTCCAAGCTTGCTAGTTCAAAGAAAATCGGGTTCAATCACACTGTATTACAAGAAACAATCGCCATTGTTAGCATAGAGATGAAGGGGATATGCATTATCATCATCATCCTGACTAGAAGTTGGATGACATTTATATTCCATTATCTGCAGTCACGAAATCTGCTGCAAGATGAGTTAGAGGCGAAGCAAATTCACAAGCGTGTAGCAAAGTACATTGTAATGTCAGAAAGCTCTGTAAAATTGGAAGAACCTCCCATATGTTAAGATTCCTAGATGAAGACTAAATCACCTTGGTTTTAGTTGAAGTTTAATAAAGGGCTTGTGGTAGCCTTATCAACGGGCGAGCCTTGACCCACAAGATATTAAGAGTAGGCTATTATTAGCCTTCACTAATGAGGGACATCATGGCTTCGTAAAGAAATGTGACAAATGCTATAAAAATTCTAATTTATGCCATGAACTAGCTGAACTCCTCCATTATGTGACAACGCCTTAGCCATTTTATTAGTGGGGCATGGACATTCTAGAACGATTTCCTATAGCTCCCAACATTCTAAAGTTCCTGGTCATGAGAGTATACTAATTCATGAAGTGAATAAAGGCAAGTATCCAAGATTACGACAAAAAGAATTTGTTGATTTTATTGGAAGAGGATTATGTGTGGGTTCAATTTACCTGGTATTATTGTTTTAGATAATGGAACTCAGTTCACAAGTACAATAGTGATCAACTTTCACAATTACTTAGTAGTACAAACAAAGTTCATATTTGATGTTCACTCATGATGCAATGTCATGCTATTCTATGAATGAGTTTATCGACTCTTCTTTTACTAGAGATAGGATATGAGAAACATACTTTGTGGTAATTATGAAAATGACTCAAAATGGAAATTTTATTGGGGATTGAATGAAGTAAATGTGAAAAGACTTACTAGGGAAAAACAAGACATCTTATGGAAATCTGTTAGAATGACAAGGAAAATCCATCAATACTTGGAATAGAAGGACAAACCATGGAAAGATATAAGGGACATCTAGAAGAGACTTGGATGCAAAATGGAACCACACTCTGGAAAATACATTAAAAACATCTAAAAAAGTATTGGATGTGGAATGAGACTGAATCTGAAGATACATTTGAGACATCCAAGAAATCATTGAATGGAAAATTTACTAGGGAATACATCAGGAACATCCAGAAAAGTATTAGTGACTTCATTGGGGAAAAGGAAACCATCTGATGATACGTCAGAGACATTCAAGAAATTATTGAATGCAACAACTTTGAAAAATACATCAGGAACATCTAGAAAAGCATTGGATGGATAGGGAATCCAATATGAAGATACATCAGAGAAATTCATAAAAGCATTAAATGTAACAACTCCGAAAAATACATCAGAAACATCCATAAAAGCATTGGATGAAGAAGAATCTAATTTGAAGATACATCAGAGACATTCAGGAAAGCATTGAATGTAACAAATCTAGAAAGTACATCAGAAACATCTAGAAAAGCATGGGATTGAGAGACCATTCTGAAGATACGCCAGAGACATTCAAGAAAGTAATGAATGTAACAAACTATAGAAAATACATTAGAAACATCCAGAAAAGCATTGATGAACATGTAGTCCTAACTCTGGGAAAACATCAGAGACATCTAGAAAAGCATTCGATAAAAGGAAACTTATTCTGAAAAGATCTCAGAGACACTCGGGAAAGTATTGAATGCAAAAGGAGACCTAAACTCTGGAAATACATCAGAGACATCCAAAAAGCATTGGATGGAGAGAAAAATAAACCCGGGGACATCCAGAAAAGAATTAAATGAGAGAGATGTTATCCAAACTCAAAAATATATTGAAGACATCCAGAAAAGCATTGGATGAAAGGGAAACAAACTCAAAGACAACCAAAAAACATTGGATAGAGTTGTTAACCAAACTCAGAGATACATTGAAGACAACGAGAAAAGCATTGGATGAAAGGGAAATAAACTCGAAGGCATCCAAAAAAGCATTGGATAGAGTTGCTAACCAAACTCAGAGATATATTAAAGTCATCCAGAAAAGCATTGAATGCGTATGAAATGATTCAGAAGATACATCTGAAACATCCTGAAAAGCATTGAATGTATGGGAACAGATTCTGGAAAAACAACAGGACAAATTCGGAAAAAAACTGATGAGTTCTGTAAATACATCAAAATAAAGGGCACATTCGAAAATACATCTGATAGATGCCAAAAGGATTCTGAAAAAACATTAGAATGACAGACACATCCAGAAATACATCGGATAAACACAAAAGGGTTCTGGAAAACATCAAAATGATAGACACATCAAAATAATAAAATAGGATTCTGGAAGAACATCAGAACAACAAATACACATTCGAAAATACATCAGATGGACAAAGACAAATTTAACCTGAAAGGACAAACGTTCTACTTTTATATATGGGTGTTTAAAACTGAACCAACCCAATAGAAAATTGTTAACTAAACCAAACCAAAGCGAAAACTGCAAAAACTGCATTTGGTTTGGATGTGTTCGGGTCATTTTTTAACAAAACCGTATGGTTTGGTTTAATTTGCGATTTGTATTTTGCAAACCAAACCAAACCAAACCGCATTATGTTACAAAATCTTACAAGTCATTATATATTTTCTTAATTCTTTAGAGAAATCAATAAGTATAATATGTATATTTTATCATAATCTTCTTATGATATTTATTTTAATTTATATATCAATAAAAATAGAGTATTATTTATTTATAAATACTATTAATTTTATTTAAAATAAAATTGCTATATATTTCTTTTTATTTTTATTTTTAACTTGTTAAAGTTGATAAGGATAAAATTAAAAAATAAGTTTAATGTACATAACTTTTACATCCCTTTATATATAAAATATAATAGTATTTTAAATTTATTTAAGATTGCAATTTCACATATATTATCCTTTAAACATAAAATAAAATTGTAAGACACAATTCATATTTATGCATCAAATTATAAACTATTTGCACGATAAACTTATTTTATGATAATGTATGAATGATTAAAGACAAAATTATGTTGTCCTATATATGTATATGTATGACACAATAAAAATCTTGTAAACAATTGAACCAACCAAACCAACCCAAAACACATTAGTTTGTTTTATTTTGGTTTAGTTTTATTTCTAAAAGCCAACCGAACCAAACCCAATCACGTGTTTTTTTTCTTGCGGTTCAGATGACTTTTAACGTCAAAACCGCTCAAATCGCACCGCGAACACCCCTACTTTTATAGGTGCCAACGGAGTTGGACTTTAACTACAAGGTAAGATGTTGATAACAACAAGACCTTGGAAAATGTAGATGAGCACGAAACACACTTCGAGCTATGTATGATATTGAACTTTGCTTATATGCATGATATATGAATGATCAATACATGCAATGTGTCGCATGTGTATGTGAAAATGTAGCGGTAAAAAATTTGAGTTTAAGCCATCAATTGACTTAACTCATATCAGTGAAAGTCGCCACCGCACTTTATTGTTTTCAAAGGGAACTGAGAAAAAAACGGACAAAACCTAAAATGAAATAGAGAATTAGAGATCAAGGTACGAGGGTCGATTATGCAAAGGGAAGATATTAGCATCCTAAGCATCTAGGATACTCCACAGAATTCACTTTGTTTGTTCTTTTCAAAGAGTGTGTTATCTAAAGGCTTACTTGCTAAAAGGAATGAATGAAAGAGTTATTAAAGAAACAAAAGAAAATGTTTTTTATTATTGTGCCCGCCGCGGTTGTGAACCTTTGCGCCTACGTACCCCCTTCGTACAATAAGGGATCGGGGATATCGTAGTTCTTCTCAAAAAGTACAAAACACTGTGTTGGTTGTTTTTTAAACGAAGAGACAAGTCATCATTTTTAGGAGAGAAATCTCAACTAATTTCCCATAAGGTGTGAGAAAGATGGATTGTACGTCAATATGAGGAGGGTTTGGAAACGCCTTTGGCACTCAAGTAGAAAAGTCGATACTTATATAACCATGAGGATAGGAGGATGACATCTCAACTATAAATGAATCATGTCTAATCTTGGAAAAAAGTTTTAAAGAAGAAAAGGTGCACGAGGGCACAAAAAGGTTTGAATGAGGTAGAATGTTTTTTAGTCTTTTTGAAAGGATTTGGTGATTTGAACCACTTTAAAGACTATGACATGGGAAACTTTGGATGGTCGAGTCAGACGTCTCGTATCCAAAGTTACTCCACATGTGCTTAAGGCTCGTGACACATGGTTTGCCTCTTTATTGTTAAATGTTTTAGGTTTGGTTAAGAAAAAGGAGAAGTTTGAAAAGAAAAGCTGCTTGACAAAGTCAAGGTTTATTATGAAAGTGGTTAAAATTTGAAAACAATAAGATTTTGAAAAAGATGAGAAGGTTTTGAAAATTGAAGAATGAGGTAGGAGATGAAGAGAGTATCTTGTGTACAGGAAGGTAAAAGATAAGTGTAAGGAACAATCTAACTAAATAAGAAGACAATACTTGACATAAAGAAGTCAATACAACGTTCCCATCCCTTTGGATTTAAAGCCACAAGAAGATAAATAAGCTAAGAGTATACCAAACCTTAGGTGAAAATAAATCACAAGCAGACAACATCAAAGAAATTCAGGACATCAGATAAAACTCAAAGCATTGGATAAAGCGCATCAAATAAAAAAAATCACAAGCTAGGAAAATGCACCAGGTAAGCTCAAGATGTCAGATAAAGCTCAAAGTATCATCAAGATATTATATAAGAATCTCTGCATCAGATAAAAACTCCAACAAACAGACAAATAGCAGAGAAATAATCTGAACATCTCATGTGAAATAAGAAATCAAGTCCGAGCGGGCTAGAAACCTGTATCAAAGCTAAATGAAACAAATGAAATATTGAAATGGATGCTTAATTAATTAACTTAAAAGTTGATTAAGTTAAGAAAAATTAATTAGCTGAAACTAATTAATTTTTAATAACGAAATTAAATAATTAAATCAACTTTTAGTTAATTAACTAAAAACAACAAAGTAAAATTAAGATGAATTGAACGTTTAATCAATTAATCAAGAGTTAATTAACTTAATTAATTGAGTTAAGAAAAATAGATTAGTAAACTAATCCATTTTCAATAATAAAATTAAGTAAATAAATCAAAACTTGATTAATCAATAAAAAAACGAATAAGAGATAAGAAGAGAGAATGACTATTTGATCCGTCTTGAGAAACTTGCACAAACTATAAACGAATTAGTAATCACAAGATAAACGGCAAACCAAATGAAACTTGAATCGAAGGCAACATGAAATTGAATATTTCTCAACCAAAGAATCAAGAATCTGCGTTATTGCTCAATGTACATACAAAAAATCAGCATTGCATACATTGTTTCAAACATGTTCAAATTTAAGTAAACTCAAAAGCCATCACGATTTTCAAACCACAAATGAAACAAGAAGCTAGAATTCGCATTATTACTCACTTGAACACAAAAAATCAGCATTACATACATTGTCTCAAGCATGTTCAAAGTCACGTAAACACAACGGTAAACATTATTTTTAAACCAACAATAAAACAAGGAGCGAGAATTCGTGTTGCAATATGAAAAATTAGAATTCAAAATAAGCTTCAAACCCTTAAAACAAAATCCGAACAACAACTACATAATCACAATAATATTTACAGAGGGAGTATGGATATTTATCGTTATACCAAAAAGAAGAAATGGAAGGTGGTGATATGGATATTTACAGAGGGAGTAAATGGCGGAAAGAAGAAGGAAGTAGCGGTAGATGGCGGTGATGGATGATATGCGGAAGAGAGTGATAAATGGTGGTTACAGTGTACTGATACGGAGAAGAAAAGGAAATTGTTTTCGTTTCCTGAGTTTTATCCCCCAAATAGATCCTTCCTTCTCATAACCAAAACTAAAACCTCATGCAATTTAGGTCTTCAAGAAAGACCAAACAGCCCCTTGAAATATATTTTGAGATAAGATAATTACAAACATAATACTAAAAAATAAATAAACAAGTAAACATTAGAAAACCTATAATAATCTTTCTAATAGAATTAACTTACAAATATAAAATTAATTAAAACAAAATTATTTTATAGTGCTTTTTTTAAAAAGACTAAAAATAATAAAAGCTAAAATCTAGAATACATACTTTTTTTATAACTAAAACTAAGATTAAACTAATAAAAGAAAACAGATAATTTTTATATAATTTTTTCTAAAGATTAAAATAAAAAACTAAAATCTAGTTTGAAAAAAGAATAAAAAGAAAAAAGAATATATATAATTTTTTTTTATATTATAAATTGGATATAAACAAAATGCGAATGAGAAAAACTCAGGGTGAAATTTAGAGTGTAATACAATGCAAATGCTTATGACAACTGAGTTAGACTCTTTTGTGAGATAAAATTGGAACTTTGATTCCTCAATACAAGAAACACTGCCAACTCTGTTTTCAGAAGATGTGATACTCATGCAATTTTTTAAATCAAAATCATTATTGGAATGATGTTGTTGATGTACAGCAAATGGATCACTAGTCAAAATGAAATATTGGTTTAAACATTCAAAATAAAAGACATTGTGAATGTATGATACCCAAAACAAGTGATTAGAAAATCTCTTTAGAGTCAATTTACGCAACCTTGTTGTAGCATGCATTTGAAATAAACCTAGCTTCAATTAGGTATTTTGTGGGTTGTAACATGGTCTGGTTCACGATTTTTTCAATCCACTGGGATGCCTTAATTTTTGCCTAAGTCACCTTTTTAAGTTTTGACTTAGCATAATTTTTATTCTCCTTTTTTTAGTCGGAAAGATAGTGAATTTCTTGCTTAATGGTTGATGAGAACAACAACGAGTTTGTGAGAAATATGAGTGATTTTGCACACCAATTTTTATTCATTTTATCAAAGCATTTTGTTTACTTTCATTTACTTTGTTTCATTATTTTATCATTGTTTTCAATTGACCTCATAGTAGACTTCGACATAGTCGAAGATTTTAACTTCATTTTAGTTCTAAATCTCCTCCTTGTTACTTTCTTGACAAACAACTTCAAATTCATAGCAACATTTGAACGCTCTTTTTCCTATTATGCACAAAATGTCTTAGGATTTTCTAGTTTAATCCTACAAGTAACTATCCAAAACTAAGTGATTGTTTACCAAAATCACAAGTAAACAACATGATAATATATTTTTGGACTTCCGTGGAAAGATCCTTTCCTTCATATGTGGTAATAACATCGCCAGACCTTCATTGAAGGACCTTTACCTCCAGAGCCAGTTACTCATTTAACACCAAACAAAAAATTACTCTCATGCAACCTTGCCTAATCCATAAGTAACAGAAGAGTAGCGCCTATAAGAATTTCATTAAAAAATGTCTCGCATGAAGGAGTTAACAAAGTTTCTTAAGGAAGGATCAAATAAGTCTCGTTTGACATACTCAAAAAAGTCTCGCCTGAAGGACTCAACAAAGTCTTTCTAGAGGACTCAACAAACCCTCACCTGAGAGACTCAACAAAGTCTCGTTAGGAAGGCTTAACTAGTCTCGTTTGAGGGACTCAACAAAGTCTCGTATAGAAGGCCCAACTATGTCTCGTATGATCGACTCAAATAAGTCTCGAGAGTTGAAGGTATGAATAAAGCTTTGATAAGGCTCCTGCAAAAAGCCCAAAGATGAGTAAAGGACCAAAACACTTCATCCTTTGGATCCCTCGTGCTTGAGGCACTACGTAGTGGTGCAATTAAAAGGGGTCATGAGGGTGTGGCAAATACCTATTTCTCGCCCATTGTCCTTCTCATATTTCCTCTTTGTTGGTTTGAGTGGACGACTATTGGATATGGTGCCTTTTTCCCTAATACCTTGCCTAGATCGTTTACGGCTCCATCCATAACATTGATTGTGCGAGTATGTATATTGGGTAGACAAACGACACATAAGGAGTCGCAGAAATTAACTATACCCTTTGATTTTTAGGGAATCAACTACCCATTCCCAGAATGGTTTTTATATTACATGAAGTCTTGGAACCTGGTCTTAGATGGCTAAATACCTGAATATTACGATAGAGAAATGACCAAACTACAATGTAGAAATACACATATACAGGAGCCTCTCATATCATGTGATATAGATATCAACCTCTAAACAACCAAAAAGTATTAGACAGCCGTTAGTTACTAGGGGTTGTCACACATTTGTACTTTTAGCAAATACATGTTCAAATAAGTTTTTCACAACATTTTATGGATAAAAGTATCCCTTATATTTTCTAAGTTGTAATTCATTTTTCTTCACGTGTACAAATTTTGAAAAGAAATTTCTTTTAATAATTAATATTTATTATTTAAGGTTATATTTTTTTTTGTCTAACTTTCTTATTAAATTGTAAAGGATCATTAAGTATTCTCATAATTCATCATAATAATGTCGCATGTTCCTATGCATTTTGTTCATAAATTATTAGTTCTTAATATAGGTGTGAATATCAACTACACTAATATAAAGTCATAATAAAATTCGAGCGTCTAGGGAGAGGAGCGGACGGTGGTGTGGAAGAATTAGAGGTGGCAGGTGATGTTGAAACAGACCTAGAGATGCATAGAGTGGGCGAAATGGCCATGGATAACTGTAAAAAAAGCTGCTTTTGTAGTCTTTTCCAAGAACTCTGAAGAGGTTGATGGTTGCTTTGGAATTGACCCTTCTCCAAAGTCAGCGAATGATGGGACAAGGGCTGGATCGGAAAGAGAAACAATTTTTATTGCAAGAGAGGTCAAAGTAGTGTCAGAACTCAGTTACAAAGGGAGGAAGGAAAACATGGATAATGGGTTATTATTTTTGTTGAAAAGGATCCAGGGATCCAATGGGAAAGTCACAAGAAAATTACTTGCAGACTAAATGGGCCTCCAACATTTCTTTGATGAGCCTAAAGTTAAATCCTTTTTCTCCATGCTGAAAGCCCAAAATCCCAATCAAGCGGTCAAGGATAATGGTAAGGAAATAGAACCGTTCAATATCTTGGAACCTTAGACTACTTTCAAGAAAGACATAAATCTTCTTGTCACCAAAATGTACAAATTTTTTCTGTCTAAGTCAACTATAATTCAACTTTAGATTATTATTCTAGTGATTTGGTTTTTTTTTTTTTCATCCCACCATAGATTCCGATCTAGTGCAAGGTAATAAAAGAAATTGGGAAAGGAAGAGGAGCGAGGTGTCATCCAAAATATAGGAGAAGGTTATATGTTTAAGTCTCTCCATCACTTGTATTGCCATTTCCTGGGCGAAGGTTCTGATACCATGTTGGGGGGAGATACTAGGAGCATTGATACATAGTGTAGGATTAGGCACATTTGTGAGAGACACGCCACTTCTCCACCTAAAACCTTAAGGTGATAGGTGAGTGGGTTCTCCCACTTATATATGCTTAAGTCTCTGCATTCCTATCCAATGTGAGACTATTTTCCCACTTACTCACACTTACTATATTATTCAAATAGAAATGGTTAGAAAGAAGATATCAATAAAGTAAAATCAAGAAGGATGCAATCAAAGGAAGTCTCAAATGAATATTATGTCGTATAATATTCGAGGAATATGACGCTCTAATAAAAAGAGGAACCCGGATCAGATGATTTCTAAGGGTCAATGTGATGTTTGTTTTCTCTAAGAAATCAAGATTGATCAGTGTCAAGAAGAGGTGGCTCAAGCTCTTTGGGGAAAGAAGGAAGTTGAGTGGTCGTTCAATGCAGCTTAGGGAAGGTCTGGTGGGTTGCTTATCTTATGGAAATCAAGTATCTTATCTCTTAACTTTAGTTTTAAAGGGGAAAGGTGTTCATTAGTATGAATGTAGTTTAGAAGGGGAAATTAATTTACCTAGTAAATGTGTATTTATCTTGCTTTCTGCCCAAGCAAAAACAAATGTTGAGAGAATTGTTGGATTGTAAGAATAGGTTCGCAGTAGGTGTTTGGGTAATTGTTGGTGATTTCAATGTCATAAAGAAAAATATCAGACAAAAGGTGAGAGCTTTTATGTAAACAGGGTGGAAATGGTAGATTTGGAGAAATTCATTGCTTCTATGAATGAAATGGATCTTCTTCTTTTTTATGGGAAATTTACTTGGTTCAAGTAGGATGGGAGTGCAACAAGCAGGTTGGATAAATTTTTATTGCCATAATCTTTAGCTTTTGAATGGAAAGTGGATTTTCAAGTGTTGGAAATTTGGGCCTGTTTGTTTTGCCTTTAAAAAAAAATAGATTTTTACTTTATATTTTCAAAAATGGATTTTATAAAATCGTTAAAATATTACAAGTTTTTTTTATTTGTTTTTTCTAAATTGAAAGATTAATTTTGATATTCTATAACACAAACATACATTATTGAAGATTAAAATATTGTCGAAATCACAATTTTTTTTTTAAAAATTGTATTTTAAAAATGATTTTCATGAAAAGCCATTTGAAATAGCTTCAAAATTAAGAGAATTTTTAAAATTTTGACATCCATAAAAAGTTTCAATAAAAAGATGAAATGTCTAAAATAACATTTTAAGAATAACTAATCAAATCAAATTTTAATTTAAAATTTTTATGAAAAGTTTCTTTATAAAATTTTTTAACACAAAATTATGTTACACTATGAAAATCATTTAAAAAAAATCAAAACAAATGTGTCCTTCACTACTACAAATAACGCTTTTAACCTCGGACACGAAATATATTTTACTTCAAATAAAGTAGCGAGGTAATGAAGATCGTCATAAAAAATTTCCACTTAACACCTCGGTGATTAAAAACCCGAGGGGTATTGTTGAAAACACTTTATAGGACAAGTATTTAAATTATTGTTTTCCACGTAGATTTGTGTGATATTACCGCCGTTCTACAATTATAATCATTTTAAGCTTAAGTTTCATAAAAGGGTTTGGTTTTGGTTTTAGTAACATAAAATGTCAATTTCATGCAAAGTATAAAGTATCGGTAAAGAAAAGTTTCGGTTTTAAACGTTTGGTAAAAGTGTGTCAAGATTAGGGCTCGATAATCTCTTTCAGATGTATTTTCTCAATAAAGTATGTGAACTCATTAACAATAAACATAATCACATATCCTCTCAAGATTTTTTCATCTCTAAAACAAATTGTGAGTTTTATCAAATTGATCCTTAGATAATCTCTCTACCTAACTATCAATTTGATAACTTTAAAAGCTCAGTATTAGTGAATATCAACTCACAAAACTATGTCTAGAAATTGTTCATTGATAAGTGAAAACCTAGGTCAAGAGACGAACATACTTCTCAATAATGATCAACTCAAATATAAACCACAAAACAAGAGTTTTCACCATATATTTATCATCAACATGTTCACATACAAAATATCAAGCTAAATACATACATAGATGAAGATTATCTACCGATAATTTTGACACAAAGAGGGATTTAGCTACCCATCACCATGGTAGCTTGAGCAACAACTAAAGTAGAAAGCTTGATGAACACAAAGTAGAAATTATCAAAGATTTAAGGTAGAAATCTTTGA
This sequence comes from Vicia faba, assembly GCA_948472305.1. Lineage (NCBI taxonomy): Eukaryota > Viridiplantae > Streptophyta > Magnoliopsida > Fabales > Fabaceae > Vicia > Vicia faba. The sequence goes on from OX451736.1 coordinate 1,625,235,156, forward strand.
TCTTGAGTTAGAAATGATAAAAAGTATTTCTTAGACCTAAATATATGATTTTAATGTGTTTGATAAGAGTTTGTCTCCAAAATATCACAAAAAATGCTACTTATACGAGTGCCCAAAAAGTGACTTCCGCTAAGCGGTCTGAACGTGCTAAACGGGCTCAACGAAAATATATTTTCCTGATTCAGTGGATCTCGCTAAGCAGGATGAGGCTGCTTAGCGGGCCCAAAAATGACATTCTGCCAAATGTGCAAATCTTCATAGCACGCTACAAATTGTGCTTAGCGCGTTAGCCTGTACAAATCTCCAATTTTTAACTTGTTGCACCTCACTCTAGGCTTTAGCTTGCCCAAAGCTCCAATGCTCCAATGACCAACATCAAAACCTACAAAATGAGCGTAAAACTAAGTAAACAAATAAACTATATAACTGCTTATTTACATCTATTTACAAACTTAAACACTACTAATTATCAAAATAGAGTGCAAATGACACAAAATTATCTACAAATATATCAATATTTTGGTCCTTAACACGTATACTTATATGCTCATGAGTTTGAATCCTAACAACTGCATTTTTATTATTTTCAAAACTAGTGTTTCTCTTATCTCGATTTATTCAAACTATTGTTTCTTTTATCTCGGTTTATTCAAAAAACTAAGGGGTATGATTTTTTATATATTTATAAATTGTTACATTATTTACCCAGAATATTACATTGTTTATCTAATATTACATTGTTTACACAGAATATTAAAATTAAAATAAAAGTCAAATTCCCTATGGTTCAAGATAAAAATAAAATTCCCTAGGGTTCTAGATAAAAATCAAATTCCCTGAAGATTTAGACTTTAGATCTTCGAATTATTGAATCTTAGAGATGATCTTCTATTTGATCTTACACGTAATTGTTTCTGGTGAATAAAAAAAGGTAAGACAATTAATATAAAAAATCAAATCATTTTTGGTTCGAATAAATATTTAAAAAACAAACCTTGAACCCATAATTTTTTATACTCTTGCAATTCATCATAGAGAACTTTCACTAGTGTAGAAATGACTTTTTACATCGGGTGAAACTGACTTTTTACATCGGTTCTGGGTCCGATGTAAAGTCAGGTGATATAGTAAATCGGGTACTTTTTACATCGGTTCTGGGACCGATGTAAAAAGTCTCTTTTTTACATCGGTTATAATATAAGAATGATGTAAGAAATAATTATTACAATATTTTTAAAAAATGATGTAATTTTTTACATCAGTTGAAAGTAATACCCGGTTATAATATAAGAATGATGTAAGAAACAGTTATTACAATATTTTAAAAAAATTGATCCAATTTTTTACATCGGTTGGAAGTAATACTCGATGTAAAAAGTCCCTAGTGACGCAACTTTTTACATCGGTTATTACTCCCAACCGATGTAAAAAGTCCCGTTTTGAAAGTTTTTACATCAGTTTTGAGTAATAACCGATGTAAAATGTATGAAATTTTTTGGGAATAAATTATTTATTTTCTGGATGTTTCCCTGTACAAATATAATTTGTACCCATTTTTTCATATTTTTCCAATATCACACAGACTATATTTATGTCGCTATATATATTTCATAGCTTTCCAACATCATATAGACCACATCTAGGTCGATGTTTTCATATTTTTCACAACAAACTTACAAATTGAACAATTGTATTGCAAACTTGTATTGTATTACAACAAACAAACTTACAATTACAAATTCTTCACAAAATATACAAAAATATTCAACTATTTATAAGTCTTTTTCAAAACTTACAATTACATATTATTCACAAAATATACAAAAATATTCAACTATTTCTAAGTTTCCAAACTTGAATTACCAATATAAAATCTTCGGTAGACAACACCAAAATCACATTGCCTAACAAAAAATAATAACAATTAACATCAGCAAAAAAAATCAAGAAACTCAATACATGTGCAAAAACCACATGTATTGTGCAAAAACCACAACTTAGACAATTCTATAAAATTCACCAGATAAATTTAATTTTTATATAACTCAAAGAAACATTTTTCCCAACGGAGTCGCAAATCATACAAATCATCTTGTGTTAATTCTGTTGGGTCATCAAATACCTATAATACATAAATATAACACAATAGAGAGTTATTCTTTAAAAATTCATATTAAGTCGAAAAACAAAAAGTAAATAACAAAGTAAAGTTATTTTTATTACCTGCATCCAATTCTCGGTTATATTGTCAGAGACAATATCCAACATATTTTTCATCACATAGTATCCACAATCATTAGAGTTATGTTGTTGCCTTGTCTACAATTGAATGACATAATTAGTGAATATTTATCATAAATTTAACTATAGAATTACAATTTACATCACACTTACATTGGGATGAAGCCATGTAGCCTTTTTTCTATTTCCATTTGTCATTTGATGAATCGCAAAAGAACTAATACAGAAAGATAAACATCACATAACTAAATTTACTCGCCAATGAAAAATCACATAACTATTAGTTGTCAATGAAAGTCACATGAAAGATAAACTTACTTTGTAATAATTTTCTTCGTGTTCTGGTCAATTTCTCGATGAATTGAACAAAATACGACAACTAAATTGTCTCTTAGACACATGAATATTAATTGTCAATATCTCCTATACGTGTGTGTGAAAACAGAAAAGCCACATAAAATATATATGTTATCAAAATTAAATAATATAAAACACAATTTCATAACAATTTTAGAATATATTAAAAACTTTTTCAGAAATTTTAGAATATATATTATAATTCATTAAACAAAGATGTTCATAGTCTCATTTAGTAATTTCATAAACTAAAATATCAAATTTTCAGAAATTTACAATAGATGAAATTATTTGTAGAGATTAATTTATTAGAACGTGTATTCTCCAAATGTTTTCAAATATGTATTCTCCAAATGTATTCTCCAAATTTACAATAGAGTCATATGTTTTCAGATATGAACGTGTATTCTCCAAATCATATTTTAAAATTATTTAAATGACAGAATATATTGTTGATTTGATTTTATTTATTAGACAACAATGTAACAATATAGTCCATTGATTGATTAATCATCTGATTAAAACATTTATCAAAATACATTTTAAACTGAAAGGTGAAGTAAATGTACCTATAAAATGAAGAGAGGGACAACCAATTTTTGAAGAATATGCTTTCTCTACCACTGAAGGTTCCAAAAACTTAGCCCCTCCTATTATTATAAGAAATTTCACTTTCGGAACTTTTCTTAGTGCCACACCCTATTAAAAAAAGTATAAATGCATGAATAGTGAAACGTGGAAAGAGGAATTCAAAGTCAAACAAAAGTTTCTAGTTTTCTAATACATGCCTTCTCCTGAAGACCCGGCAGTGCACCTGATAATATCGCCCCCTATTTTATCAAATTCAAACACAGATTCAGAACCTTAGACCAATCAAATCAAATAAACCTTAATAATCCTTCAAAAATTGCAATTTTGTCCCCAGAAACCAACGAAAATTTTAGATGTTCCATTAAAAAATTGAAAGCTAACCTGTGAGAAACCAAGAAGACCATCAAACAATCCATGTTTGATCATGTAATCCTCAATAAATTGTAAACACTCATCAAATTTGGTGTGCTCTGTAAACTCCTGTTGTTATTATACAATAACAAAAAAAAAGTTAATTAACAGCAACAGTCAAGGTTTTTAAACGGTTGCAATCCTAAATACTATTCTATCATCTTCGTATCAATTAATCACAATTTATTTAATTTATACTTAAATATAAAATAATAAATGAAACATAATTATAATTACGTATATATATATAAATAAAAAACCTTGTTGAACTGGAACCACTCGTAATAAGGAGGATCGAAAATTCCTTCAACATCGGATTTTCCGGTGCAGGGAAAAGGAGCATCGACGAAAACAAGTTCGAGTTTGTCTAGAACGTTTTGTGGCCATTTATGTATCTGTTTTTTCATTATCTCTCCACTTGTTCAAAAGCCATGAAGGCACAAAAACCTTGGTTTTCTCGCCGCCGTGTTCTTGTTTTGGTTTTCCATCTCTGTTGGACGATGGTTGGAAAAAGGGTTTGAGAGAATTTTTGTGACTATGAATAAATGGAATGAGGTTTGCGGAGGCAATGAATTGAATCTAATTTAAAGAATTAAGATTTTGTATATATAACTCTTAGAAATCCATAGATATACAATGAAGTTGAACGAAATAGAAAATTTTGTACTAGAATCGTAGTATGACGGAGGAGGTTTTGAAGACGGCGACAGTGTGACGGCTGGAGAAACGGATCTGCGAGGAGAGGGCGGAGGGTGGACAGCGTTCGTAGGCGGAGGCGTTCGTAGACGGAGACGAACGGACCGTGTAGGCGGAGACGGGCGGATATGGGCGGAGACAGACGAACTGTAGCAACGAGGGTTGTAAGGATAAGGGCGGAGACGGACGAACAATAACGAAATAAAGCGCAATGTGGGTTTATTCTCAAATATATACAATAGTTTTTACATCGGTGGACATTATAAACCGATGTAAGGGTTAGCTGACGCTCATCTTTTTTACATCGGTGCATTTCAATGACCGATGTAATAGTCAAATTTTGAGGTTTTTTACATCGGTTTATCGAAAGGACCGATGTAAGGGTTCTCAGGTTTTTTACATCGGTGGATTTCAAGAACCGATGTAAGGGTTAGCGTGTTTTTATATTACCAATCTGCCACTCTCTTTTTTACATCGATGGATTGCAAGAACCGATGTAATAGCTAGCGTGTTTTTTATTTACAATTCTGCCACCTAGTTTATTATTTACAAAACTGCCACCGTGTTTTTTTTATGAAACCTTTTACATCGGTGAATTAATTGGCCCGATGTAATAGCTAGCGAAAAATATTTTTTTTCATATTGTTTATATCATTGCAAATAAATACCTGATGTAAAATGTTTTTAATTTTATTTTTTACATCATATATTTTTATACCTGATGTAAAAACCTTTTCTCAAGTGTCATTTTTTTAGTAGTGTTTTCTAAGCGTCCTTAGGTTTCAAACACTTCATATGTTTCATTTAAGTTAGATTTTATATACTCAGCATGGTTTTATAATGGATGTCTCTTAGGTTTCATACATATCACTAATGGTAGCGTCTTGAACATTAGTAATCATTAAATGTACGACAAAGATTGTCAAGGCTGGTGTATATAGTATAGAAAAAACGCTTAACTATCACCTCCGTCATGACAAATCATCGAGGTGAATGTGCATTCTATTTTTTTTAATTACATTGTTTTCACAAAATATTAAAAATATATTGTATGCAACAATTATTCGATGATATCAAGATTTAGATGCTATAGGTCACACGCAAGATGCTATAGATCTGTTTCCATGGCCAATGAGAATTTTTATTTTCTACACTTGCAATCCATCCCAGAGATATGTTGAAGTAGTGGTAAATATTTCCTCTATTTAGAGTGACTTCATATTATTAACGATTAGTGTAAAATATGTTTAACGAGTGTTTTATAGTAAAATATAATTATTATACCCATCAGTTTAAATAAAACTAAAGTAAATTATCACCCTCTTTCAACTATCACCTCGGTTTTCGATTAAAAATGATGTGAATAATTCTTTTTTAATATTACAATGTTTACATGGAATATTAAGCTAAATTGTATACAACAAATCTTTAGCTCCCTTCTTTGTGTAAATTGAAGCTCCCTTCTCTTTTTAAGTGTTTCAAATATGGGATGCATCCAACTTAATGATGTTTAGATGTCAGAACTTTGCATTGAATTCACCATTTTTTAACAGTCTGTTTGTTTGAAGAGAGAGAGCAGTACACAAGAAATGTCATACTATTTCTTTGGTTAGAAATGTACAACAAATATTTTTAAAAGTTAAGCTCTGAAGCGCGGTTGATTTTCTACATTTGCAATATATCAAATGAGCAAAAATATAACATCAACAACATCAACACCATTATGTGAGATAGATTGCAAGGGCAGAAAAATATTTTGTTCTAGTTAGAAGAACATTAAACATTTTTTCTGTCTTGCAATCCATCTCATAGAATGATGTATGCGGGTTTGAGACGATTTAATATAAGTAAGAATTATGTTAAGATCTGTTTGACGAGTGCTTTTATAGTGAAATCTGATTATTTGATCCCTCAGTTATATTGAAAAATCAGAGGATTAGTTTATTTAGTTTACACTTATAAACAAATAAAACATAAACTACAAAAGCTGAGATTTGAAGTGTGTCTTGATATGTTTTTCCCTTCGATTTTCATAAAAATTGAGAGAATATGTTGTTTTTATTATTATAAAAAAATAAAAAATATAATGCTGTTAGATATAATACCTCGTTTTTTTTAGTTGAGGTGAAAGTTTTGTAATGAAATATATTATTTAAAGTAGTACTTAGATTTATTGGATCACTATCCAATTTAGATCAAAGGGAACAAATTGAATCGGCCCCCCCAAGCCTTTCAAATTCTTCAAATATTGGATGGAACACAGTCAATTCCTTCTTTTCGGGTAGAGGTTTGGAAATCTAATTTGGTTCATGGAAAGACTATGTATGTTTTAATGGAGAAACTGAAAACTCTTAGAGAGAAGCTTAGAAAGTGGAATAATGTGGTTTTCGATATTGTTCAATTAGAGGTTGTTGAAGTTGTTAAGGATTTCAATGATCTTGATACTATTATGGCTGAAGCAGACAGTGTAAATTTGGACGTCATTCGATCCCAAAGAAATCAAGTTGCCGGTAGAGTTTGGAAAAAGATGCATTTCAATGAAAGTTAATTGAGACAGAAATCAAGAGTCAAGTGACTCAAGAGAAGGGGATAAGAACTCTGGTTTTTTTTCACAATGAGATCAAGACGAGAAATAGGAGAAACAACCTTATGGGATTAATGATTGGAAGAGGCATTATTAAGCAAGTTGATTTTGTTAAAGAAGAGATCAAGAATCACTTTGAGAATGTTTTTCATGAGAATTTGTCTAGGAGACCGCCGTTTAAAGGTGTGTCCTTCCAACAATTGAACCAAGAAGATAAGGCTTTCCTAGAAGCTCCTTTTTATGAAGATGAAGTGAAAAGTGTAGTGTGGTTCGAGTCTACGGACAAAAGTCCTGGACTATATGGGTTCAATATGTGCTTCTTTAAGGATTATTCTTGGAATGATTTGCATTGTAATCCAGGAAGGTACGAGATTAGTTAAGTTTTTATTTATTTGTGTCTACGTTTTTCGTTATCTAGTTGTTTTGTATCTGCTTGTTTTGATCTACCCCTTGTACTTCATTCAATACATTTTTCTTATAAAAAAGAGTACACTAAGATTTGTAGCATAAATAATAGTTAAATTATATAATTGTCAAAATACATTTGGCCTTTTATAATAAATTATAAAAAAAACTTTTTTTTTCTAAGATAACTATTTTTTTTATTTATATCTACTTCAATATATTGCACCCATACAGTGCCTCATGACAATCTTTTATGTTATAACAGCTAGATCTACACGGTATCTACCTAGTTTATGTGTAATAGCTGACTCAGGTTAAGGGTAGGTTTCTCACGTAAGTAAGCGTTTTCTTTTCCGTTTCAAACCATTTATGGGAGCTTTTTATCCAAAAAAATTAACCCCACTAAATATTTGATAAACAGTAAAAAAAAAATTCCCTCTAAATTGCACTATTCATTAAAAGTTTGAAAATACTTGGGTTTTAAACCCCCTCAACATGTTAAAAAGCATAAAAAAAAGTTAGAATTCACATAAGAGACTTATTAGACAACACTGCAATAGCTAGCAAAGTTTATATTAGAGAGAGAGACTCATAACACATTACATGAGGATTTATATAGGATACAACTTAAAAAAAATTTAGAACCAAACAGGCCCAACAAAACAGCAAAAACATCAAACTACCACACTGGAAACTGCTTTCCAGAAATAGGGAAACCGAATTCCCTAACAGGAAAACAGAACTGGAAGACACAATTTTGTGACAGAAATCGATTTCCTCAAACTGGAAAACCAGTTTCTCCTTCAAAACACATAATCTTTGCAGCTTCCAAAAGTGTTTTTCAAATAAGTTATTTTGCACGAAATGAACTTAGAAACTTCCAGAATGCATTTGAATTTTATCCAACATCCAATAAACCACCTTAACTTAAATGCTTAACATCCTTCATACCTAAACTCATCACAAGCTTCTTGAACACATCATTTGTCACACATTTCGTCAATAAATCTGCAAGTTGTTCTTCGCTTTGACAGTATTCTAACTTCAATTGGCCTGCACACACCAGTTCCCTTAAGTAATGAAAATGCATCTCTATATGCTTGCTCCTCCCATGTGCTATGGGATTCTTTGCAAGGTTAATAGTTTAAATATTGTCAACCAAGAGCGTAACAACTTTTTCTTCATTAATGTCCAGCTCCCTTAGCAGATTCATAAGCCACACAACCTAACACACACACATCGATGCATCGATATACTCAGCCTCACAAGAAGAGAGTGCAATCACAAGTTCCTTTTTAGAGCACCAAGAGATTGGAGCTCCGCCGAACATAAAGACATAACCAGTCGTAGACGTTGGATAATCCTTATCTTCGTACTAATTGGAATATGTATAACTGAGTAACTCGCAATTTTTGCCCGTAGCAGCTGCGGGAAAGAGAATTTCATAGCCAAGAGTTCCTTTGATGTATCTTATGAATCTACTTGCAATAATGACACTAAACACCAAATATGGACGCGTATTGCACAAGTTACGCAATGATCCAATCAACCTCCTATATTGAGTTGGATCCACATCTTGCTCATCTTCACTTTTGGACAGTTGTAACCTTGCTTCAGCCAGTGTTATGGCAGCATTACAATGCTCCATATCACACTTTTTCAAAATCTCAAGAGCATACTTTCTTTGATGCATAAGTAGCTCTAATTTTGACTTATGGAACTCTATGCCAAGAAAGAAAGTCATGATTCCAAGGTCTCTCATTTCAAACTCTTTCAAAAGCTCACTCTTGAACTTAGAAATATTCACTTCATTGATGCATGTAATTAATAAGTCGTCCACATATAATCACTTATTTGCTTGCATCCGTCTTCACATAAACACCATGTTCGGATACACACTTCTTGAAGCCAACCTCAACTAGAAATGCATTTATGCATTTGTTTCAAGCTCTAGGTGCTTGTTTAAAACTGTTGTACCCCAAAATTTTCCCTCCCATATTTCTCAATACATTTCAAGTGAGGTCCTCAAATTGCTCAAGGAAGTCCAAGGGTTGACCAGACAAACTCCCTCCTAAGGCAGTCTACCTCAAATTAGGGTTTCAGTTTGCATCAAGATGTTTGGATCCAAAGGGTCCCAAATGCTCACCATTTTCCTAATATGTTCTCAAGATCATCTATGTTAAGTTTAAGCCTTGCAGAGGAAGTTTGCTCAGTCAATTGCTCAAAGGCCTGAAAATCGTTTGTGCTAGGGTAAAAGTCAATTGTGGCCTACATATAGTCAAACTTCAAGGATTACTTATCATTTGGTCAACTTTCTCATTTTGAAGTATTATTTATCATTTGATCAAGGGTTTATCATGATTCCTCAAGGATTACTCACAATTCATCAAAACCCAAAAGTTGCTAAATTAGGGTTTTGTAGGAAAAGTTAACTCAACTTTGACCAAACATAACTTTCTCATACTTTATCAAAAATGACCCATCCAAAGCTCATTTTTAAGAGGATTTAATTCCCTACAATCAATCTTCATCTCCCAAGTTCAAAATATGCACTCACAAGAAGATATAAATTTGGACATTATAGGTCATTTTGAAAAGTCAACAAAAACACCTTTTTGGTCAAAGCTTCATACATGAACATGGAAGACTCAATTTAGATGATACCAAAAGGTTTGCTTAGAGGACATCTTAAGCTTTCTAAAAAGTCCAAGAACACATGTCTAGGGTCAAAATTGAGGGAGTTATGCATTGGCGAATTTTCACCCATGGTTTCTGGATCTGAGTCTGTCTTTTTGTGCTCTGAACGGTGTTCTAAATCAGAATCAGAATTATCTAAGATAAGTTATTCTTTGGATTCCAGTCTAGCTAATCTCGTTTCTCTTCGCCTTGAGTGAACATTTCTTTCAATCTCTGCGTCAAAAGGAAATTCAGCTGAGGCCTTACCTCGCATAAAAGATTAGACAAAAATTAGTAATAGTAATACAAAATAATAAAAACTATATAATAGAAAAATAAAATTTTAATTGCAGAGCAATAAATTTCAATTGAACTACAATTAACTCTGTATTTTGGCAGTCTCCAGCAATGGCGCCAAAATCTTGATCGGAAAAATAGCAAGTGTACTAATTTTATCGATGTAGTAATAACGGGTTTACCCCAAGTATCGATCACAAGGATTTCATAGAAATTACTGAGTATTATTATTAATTCAATTGAATAAAAACTATCGTTTTAGTTTGGTTGGATAAATCCTTGCAAATGTGTAAAATAATACAATGTAAAATGTGACTTTTTCTGTTTAATTAAAATATTCTAGGGATGAGTGTATGATTTGCCATAAGATAACTTTCACTCTTTGATCTTTTCAACAAGTTCATCAACTCAATTACCAGTTCTTAAGTATATCTTTCCATAAGTCCTTAGTGAAAAACCTTTGATCTTCTACCCTAATTTCAATGTCCATTCAAATTAGTGATAAAGTCAAGCATTTGATGATCAAGAATTGTCCTGGTTATTATAAGATTTCCCTAGTCCTATGTGTTGTACCCCAAAATTTGCCCTCGCATTTTTCCTCAAGAAATCACAGCTTCAGGCTTTTCCTGATCTTTCAAACTGGCTCAAGAATCGGTCAAACGGACTTTTCTCGTCAGTCAGACGCAATTAGGGTTTTATTGATTTTTCAGGGCTCTGGAATGTTTCAAACAGTTGGTTTAGGGTTTTGGTTGATTTTGGCTCAACTTTGATCAGGCGAACGCTCTTTGGCATTTAATCAGGAATTAGGGTTTTCGTGCGCGGTTCCTCAGAAAGATTTAATTCTACGATGCTTTGCAAGTTATCCCGAGATTTGGGTTTGAATTCGCGTTGTTTGACTTAATCAGTAAAAGAATGCATTTGGATTGAATTCACATTTGTTTGATTGAACCAGTCAAAGGATACATTCAGTTTGGATTTGCAGTGTTGGGTAAAAATCAGTGAAAAGGGAATGCGCCTGATCAGTTGTTTTGATTAACTTTTGTTTTGCTTTGGATGTTGGAAATGCCAGGTTTAACTGATCAAATGCTAAAGCTTTGTTTATTTAAATTATTTATTATTCTAAGATTAAGTGATTGGAATTTATTTTTCAATTATTTTAATTCAAAGAATTTTAAATAATAAATAAATAATAAAGGATAAAAAAAGAATTAAAAATGATAAAGACTTTTTATTTACTTTTAAATTATTCGTACAATTATTGTTTACAATTTATTTACAACAATGATTTTACAAGTAATTTAAACCTAAATAAAACTATCCTAAACATTTTTTCTAATCTTCATTTCTTCATCTGCCATCCTTTGCTCCAGTGCTCCATCCATTTTTTTTATCTGCAAATGAAAAAAAAAGGGGGAAAATCAATAGCAGATAAATAAAAGAGACAGATATAAAATTCATCATTAAGGGCCACTGATTGGGATCAGTTAGCCCTCTCTGCAAATCATGGGATTTCTCCCGGTTCACAAAGAGGGACGAATTTTTATTTGCTAAAAATGAATGCACAAAAGTCAAAATTGCACAATTCAAAAATTGTCCAAACTGCATAAGTTCAAATCTCAAAACTCCAAAGTGCAAATCAAACTACAAAGTCCAAACTGAAAAATTCAAACTTGTTGTCAAACTGTCACAAGGCTACCCAAGCTATCAAAGAAGAAGATTTGAAAAGATAGAAAGCACAAAATCTGGAAGAAGGGACAAATATGCAGAGGAAGCATGATATGCAAGCAAACTATCTCATTTTCATCATTTCCCAAGTGGCCCTTTCAGAATAAAAGTACAGCATAAACATATTTTAAATATATTGACTGTACTGGAGAGAGAAGAAGAGAACAAAGAAAGCAGGTTACAAGGCTTTAGGCAGGAAGAAAAATATAAAACAAACTGAACACAGTGGATAAAAGGAGGAGATCACAAAGATGTCAAAGAGAGATAACCCCAACTGTCAAAACTTTCCAGCCTAAGCATCCAAAAGGCAAAACCTGTTGAACAAAAGGCCAAGCCTGCTGAACAAAAGGCCAAGCCTGCTGAACCTGTCAAACAGATATATAGAACAAACTATCCAAAAGCCAACACAAGCTTGTAAACTCTAAAACCATCACCAAAACCAGAACACTCACCCAAAGTTCATAACCAAAGCCTTCCAGCCTTAAACCATCACATAACCATCAGTAATGTCAAAAACTGCATCCCATAGCCTTAACAACCAGATAACACAACAGCCTGCATAAAACCTACTGAAGCATTGAACCTGTCATGCCTGCCTAAGCAGAACCTGTCAAAGGCCTAACATAAAACCTGTCCTGCCTTAACCATTAACATGAAAACCTTTGTCAAAGACAGTGCTAAGCATAACCTGCCTATCATCACACTCAAAACAACCAAACCCAAAACGAGTTAACCTGTCAAGCCCTAGAACCGACCAACTCAACATATGTCCAAAACCATTCAACTCAAACACAAAAAAAAAGAGCATACACATAAGCCTCAGAAATTTTCATCACAGGCAAACGTTCAAAGGCAACTCAAAGGCAACAAGCGTTTCAAAGGATAATAAAGCATCATAACAAAGGCAAGCATACAGAGATATCGAGGCAGTAAAAGAGAAGAAGAAAGTCAGAGAGACAAAGCGTACCAAGGCAATCAAACAGAAACATTCAAGGCGACAAGAGAAAGAAGAAAAAAAAGGGGCTTTCAGATATTTTGTCAACATCATAAAGCCTAAAGAAGAGTACAGAAGTACCAGAAATCCAGTGAAGTGAACTAGCTCACACCGCGTCTCATCTCGCTCCGCCCTTGGCCGCCCTAGGTGCTCCGGTCCTCCTCACCTCCTCTCCCAAAGAAAAGGTATAACCCTTTATTTCTTTCTTCCCCACATCTCATGCGAACATTGAACAACATAAAAGAATCAAGAGCAAATAAAAAACATGCGAAGGCGTCAAACATACCAAATAAAATCAGTACCTTGTAGACCTTTGTTTACACGACCTTGGAGAAGAGGGAGCTGACTGAAGCATCTGGTGGCTAGGGCGAGAAGATCAGAGTTCTGAATCTATGGCGAAAAGATGGACGGAGAAGACGAAGTAACCACAAGCGGCGCTTCTGTCGCTCACAAACCCTAAGCCAAATGTCCCAAATGAACAGAAAAACAATGAACCCTAAAAATCGTTCAAGAACTTGGGCCTTGCCCGTTTCAACCACGCCTAAAGCCCACTGTATTCCTAAATGACACCCCCCCTGTTCTATTCGTTCCCCCTAAATTACATTTGGGCCTCAAACCCTTGAGCCCATTTCTGACTTATTTCACACTATTTTTAAACCATCATTTTCTTTTCTTATACATTTAAATTAACAAAACCCTTTTTTTTTATTTACATCAAAATATTTTTATTTTGTACATAATAAATGAAATGTATCTTTTATTACACAATATAATTAAAATTGAAAACACCTTTTTTTCTTTTAATTAAAATATTCTCTTTGAACATAAATTCTTTTAAAATAAATACATTTTCCTTTCTTAGAAATGTTTATACATAATCAAGACAAAATACCTTTTTATATATATAATTTAATTAGAATTTAAAACATCTAATTAAAACATTCTTTTTGTACATATTAACAATATATAAGATTACAAGACTAATTAAATAAATAAACATTTAATTCTTTAAGTTAAAACGATACCTTAAATAATACGCATTTAAATTCACATTTTCCTAACCTGTAAATAATTACATACACATATGCACGTACACTTACACAATGTACTTACATTTGATACATTATACATTTGCTTATTTTTGTATATTCGTTACATTTACATTTGATCGATTCGATTTGGTTGTAATCTATTGGAGACTACATTCCTAAGTCTCATCCCCATTCGTAAATTTGTACCCCCACTCCCGAATACTTATTTTGTAATAGCGTAGACTTTAAATTCTTGCAATTTACCGCTTTCAATTATACCATGATTAGACCTAGGGTTTGCATGTACATAAAACCAAACACTAGATAACCTAATACAAGACAAATACATGAAATCAATACACAATCACACTTGCACCCTCTAGGGTAATCCCACATGTCGCCTTCCAAAATGGGCCATGCTTGCACGTCGAGTTTCTTTGGCAAAACAAATTCAAATGATCATAAGTCCCTCGATGACGCTTTCGAAAGTTGCCTAAATGGAATGATCATAGTCCCTTCAAAGCAAATTGCCAAAGATACTTGGCACCATTGCATTCATGGTCCATACGATGACCCGCGCCCGTCCCGTTAAACATCCTAAACGCAAGATTGTCCATCAATTTCAATGGTGGAACAAAATTGTTAAAAAGGTTTGAAAACATAGAGAAAACCTTTGAGTACAATAGGGGTAGAAAAAACTCTTAGTTACTTGAGATCAACTTGCAAAAACACTTGCCTTCTTTTCAAAAACCACACTTCATACACACTTTCAAACAAACCCTTAAAAACATTTGAAACATCTTTTCGAAAAGATCCACACTTTTGTAAAACACTCAAACACGAGTCGAATACATTGGTTGCCTAAGACAAGGCATCTTCTTCAAAAACATTTTCAAAACACACACACCACAATTTCAAAGCAATCGAAAATCAAGGCAAGTGATCTAAAAAACCAAGTAACTAAGAGCCCATGGATAACCATGGATGAAAAGGGTGCTAATACCTTCCCTTTTCATAATCTACCCCCCGAACCCACGAAATATCTCAAAAGGTTTTTGCTATGCTTTTTCAACCTTTCCTTTAGGATAAAATAAAAAGTCGGTGGCGACTCTTGCTCAACTGAACATTTGCGAAAACAAACGCAAAACCACAGTCAGTTCTCCCACCGTACCACACTATGTGAAATCTTCTATTATGTCATTGTTTAGAAAATCTTAACACGACTGTCTAGTTCTATTGTGTCAAGAAAAGTTAAACCATATTGGTCCGATAAGGAAAAACGATAAATTAATCTGAATAATACAATTGATGCGGAAGAACTATTGTATTGAATAAAACAAAGAGATCAATATTCTTATCGTGAGAAATAAGGGACACCCCATAGCATTGGGGGGTTTAGCCTCTCATGGTGTTAAAAAAAACAATATACATAAAAGAGTTAGACATTATAAGAATTAGTGATTCGTCGACCTTCAATTTCTATCGCGCATGAAGGATTCTTCGTTTCCAAAGGTCTTCAATCTCCATTCTTCTATTGTCTGATTTCTTTAATCGTTCAAAAAGTCCTTGTCTCTTTCTCTCAATCAGGTTTTTATAGTATCAACTTATCTCTCAGCAGTGTCCAATGTCCAGAATACCCTTAATGTCCAAAACACTTAAAAATCACAAAAATTGAGATTCCTAGCGCCTAAACTAACATGGGCCGTGTCACCGAACACGGGCACCCGTGTCAGCGTGTGTTTTGTCCCTTGCATCCTTTTCTGTTCAACTGAATTGACACGGGCCGTGTCGTGTGACACAGGCGCCAGTGTCAGCCTCTGCCTATGTCAAATCCTGCATTCTCTTCTTCTCTTGGCACGACCCGTGTCAGGGCCCTTGTAGCTTCATATTTCCTTCACTTTTCACAAATTTTCCGGAGATATTTACCTGCACCTGAGATTACCAACAACTACCAAACCAAACCATCAAAAACATCTAGAAGGCATAAAATTTAAATAAAAACCATACAAATATAAATTTGAAAAATATAAAATAACTTAAACAAAACGATAAAAGACAAACCAAAGTGTTACAGATTAGATGAATTTTGCACCGAATATGTGACAGAAATGAAGTAGAAATAGTGACCGAACGACCAACTGCTTAAGACTTTGAAGACGCAGTTTTGAAAACTCTGAAGACTTGAAATTCTGATGACCTTGTGTTATGTTCTCGATTCTAAACCCATGCTCGTAGAAGCCTCTGAAGTGCAGAAGAAAAGAAGATAACGTTAGCGTGGTACAAATAGTACATGGTACAATAAACATTTCATTCCATTACCATGAAAGGATAAACGCATAGTACGATCTTGTCCCTCACGTGATTGCTCAAGCTGCCAATGTTTCTAGAAATCCCAAGAGTACCCCTCAACAAATATATTATTTGATTGGCTATATAAAGACTTGAATACTAGGAGAGAAATCTGCTAATTAACGAAATATCCACGCACAAGCGGTTTTCATAAGCTTTCATATTCTTAAGTAATTGTTCTTAAAATAATTTACATATTCAGGTTGTGTAGAAGCAATATCATTGTAAACAAAACTTGTATTCAAACAGTTATTTGATTTCGTTAAGGGATCGGTTAGGTCTGTATCCTTAAGAAGTCTAGGACTAGTGTGTCTAAGAGGCTGTTAGTCACTTGCGTGTAGCTTATGCAGTGTAATAATCAGTTTGATTGTTGTTTGATTTTCCTTAAGGGACCGGTTAGTTTTGTATCCTTAAGAAGTATATGATTTATATGTCTTAGAGGTTGTTAGTCACTTGCGGGTAGCTTGTGCAACTTATAATCGTTTTGATTACAGTGGATTAAGTTCTCGATTGAGAGAGGCGAAATCACTTTGGCAGATGGACTAGACTATCTTGATAGTTTTCAAGTGAACTAGTATAAACATACCTTGTTCTTTACTTCCTGTTCTTAATTATTGTTATTATCAAGAGTGAAGGAAAACATATTTTAGTTAAAGGGGATATTTTTAAAAGAAAAGTTTTGATTTAAAACCCAATTCAATTCCACCACCCTTTCTCGTGTTTTTCACACCTTCACCTTGGACTCCATCTCGAATGGTTACCATTGTGTTTCGCTCTGAACGCGTTTCTACAGAATTTTCTGCACTGTAGACACTGCTTCCCAGCTTCCGACAACTGCTACTGCTGATGTCCAACAACTTTTTCATGTCATAATTCTCCCTTGTGATCATAACTAGAAGCGTGTTATCATCACACACCTCTTGTCTAGCTACCTTAGCTTCATCACCTTGATTTTCCTTTGATTTTTCATTATATTCTCTTGCGAAATGCCCAAGTTTATGACAATTGTAACACTTTACACCACTCTTGTAAATCTTTTTGGTGTAGTTACCTTGATCACCACCTTTGGAGCTTCTCTCTCCCTTTTGCACCATCAAAGCCTTTGAATTTTGTGACTCTTTTCCATCAACATTATGAGAATTTTTCTTCACTTTTGAAGATCATTTTCCTTTCGATCTCTTGTTCTTCTCATCGAACCGTGCTTGTAACGCAATCTCCGCTTTTGCCTTGTCATTTCCTCTTTCATCCACCATTTGTTCATGAGTCTCTAATGAGCTTTGAAGCTCCTCTTTTCCCATTGTGATAAGATCCTTTGATTATTCTATTGCAACCACTATGTTGTCAAATCTTGTTGTTAAAGAATGCAAGATCTTTGGTACCATATTTTTCACTGTTACGGTTTCACCGCAAGACTTCATTTGATTCACCAAACGCGTTATACGCATAATGTAATCATTTATCGCTTCCTTCTGTTTCATTTGCACTAATTCGAACTACCTCTTGTGAGTTTGTAATCTCACAACCTTTGCTTTATCAGCCCCTTCATAAGCTTTCTTCAAGATCTTCCAAGCTTGCTTCGCTGACGTGCAATCTCCAACCTTTTCAAAGTTATCATTGTCGACACAAGAATGTATCAAGAAGAGTGCTTTGTAATCTTTCTTCTTCTCTTCCTTGAATTTCGTTTGTTGTGCAGTTGTAGCTTCTTCCCCAAGAGGTGTAACTCCATTGTTAACGGCTTCGAGAACTTCTTGATACCCAAACAAAACTTTCATTTGTTTGCACCATTTGTCATAGTTCTTGGAATAAAAAATTAGAAGGTTGGTAGGGATTAAATCACTGGAAATGGTAGACATAATTTTTAGCGGGTTAATGGATCAGAACCAGGGCTCTTGATGCCAAATGTTAGAACATACACAAAATGAAGTTGGTGAATTAATGGTGAAAAGTGGTTAATTGGAGAAGACGAAGTTTAGAGAGAAAAATAGAGATTATTAGAGAGAGAGAGAGAGAGTAATTGAGGATAAACTCATAAAATGGTATTAATCAAAACACATTATATATGGGTTTATATATGATACAACCTAAAAAAACTTTGGAACCAAACATGCCCAACAAAACAGCAAAAACACCAAACAGTCACACTGGAAACCGGTTTCCAAAAACACGAAAATCAGTTTCCTACTTAGAGTTGCTTAAAAACTTCCTCCAATAATAATACTACCTCTTGCTTAAAAGCTTCGAGGAGAATAATAACAGAGATTACAACTCTAACACAGTCCAACTCACAACCCGAGTGGATCACGCAAACCAACTCTCATAGAGAGTGGCACAATGACAAAGTCCTAATGATTCTACATCCTAGACCTGTACAAAAATATGTTACAAACACTTCTATTTATAAACCTTTTTCCAACTGGATTTGGACTTCAAAAACACAGCAGAGAGACTGCACAAAGTCTGCAAAAACTTCTCCAAGAAAATAAGTATTCAATCATAAATTTCCTAAAATGTCTCCATATTTAGAAAGTTTAAATACCTTGAAAAATCAACATAAATCTCTGATTTATCAATCTTGGACGCCACATAGGATTACTAAATACTCCATGAATATTCAGTAATTAATTCATAACAACTGAATCCAAACTGTCAGCCGTAGCAGACCTGATGTCCTATACTTCTAATTAGGACATGCCATTTGACATGTTCCAACAGTAAATTGAAACATCTTCCAAACTGTAACTGTAACCGACCAGATGTCCTGCTCTTCTAGTTAGGATATCACCTTCGACATGTTGAATCTACAAGTTGAAACATCTTATTTAAAATGTTAATTTTACCAAAATGAGAAATAACATCTAGGAAAGGAAGGAAAGTAGCAACGTGGAAAAGAAACCATCAATAACGTATATGCGCTTTTTCTAAAAGATCCAAGGAGCGCTTATTTCCCAAAAGCTATTTTCCCCTCTTATCTTCCTCATGTAACAACAACATCATTACACTCAAATTATTCATCTATTTTTTTCAGAACAATCGATAGAACAAACAACCAACAATCAGATTCAGTTTTCTATTTCAAATTGTTTCAATTTCGATTTCACGGTTCTATTTGAGCTTCAGGGTTATTTGTGGTGTTCACGATGGTTTTCTGTTCAGAATCGAGTTGGTACTCAGTTCTATTTTGGTTCAAGTTTGGAGGTTTCCACTCTGTGCAGAGTTTGGATTCGAGCAGAGCTTTTTCACGGTTTAGATTTTGCATTTGAGCCAAGTTTTTGGTACAGGTTTGTTTCGATTTCAAATCAATCTTTGTTTCAGTTTAGAATTTGATTTACGTTTTCTGTTCAGAATTGGTTGGGTTTTGTAATTCTTGCATTTTTACAGTTTCGACTCAATTACGAGTTCTACTACAGTTTAATTGTGATTCGATTTTGGTGCAAATTTTGGTTTGAATTAAAATTAAAGCAAGTATACAATATCATAAAGCTAAACTGGAAGAGGGCTTACCGGTTGAAATGAAGAAAAATGCAGATTTTTTCCTCGCTCAGAAGGTGTTCGATGAAATGTCTCAACCAGATTCTTTCTTCTTTTTGCCAACAATAGATTGTTTGCTTTGTGAGGTGATAGTTTTGAGTTTCTGATCTTGTTAGTTGCATTGTACTGTGATTTGTATTGTAGATGCGATTCGCCAATTGAAAATCAATAGTAATCGGGAAAGAGATGATTCGGCTCAATCGATGCCTTATTCGGATCGACCTAGTAACCTGACTGCTTGTATTATTTGTTTCCTTTTCATGAATTATTTTATCTTATTGGTTTTATCGTTCGTAGTTTAGGTAAAAGTTTATCATACTTTATTAGATTTCAGGTTACTCAATACGGTGAAGAACTTCCTCGGAGAGTAATGTAGCCTGATTTGTTTGCTTCACAGTGTTTAGATTTCAACCTTTTTGTCCCTGTTTTATTTTATATGTTGATTAAAACGAGATTATTAGGAATTTCACGGCTCTATCCAACTTATATGTTTTGCAGTGAGATGAAGTCTCTTGAGATCTATAACATTTTTCAATTCTCGATATCATGTATGAAGGCTAGCTTTTTGACTTGGTGATCTCTATGAAATTGTTTTTCATTATCTATACTTTTTCTGGTT
The DNA here is from genome assembly GCA_948472305.1 of Vicia faba. Taxonomy (NCBI): domain Eukaryota; kingdom Viridiplantae; phylum Streptophyta; class Magnoliopsida; order Fabales; family Fabaceae; genus Vicia; species Vicia faba. Next base: position 1,625,255,660 of record OX451736.1, read on the forward strand.
GTAGAAATACGAAAAGTTTTTATATGTTTTATAAAGAATCTATAAGAGGTATTTATAGACTATACATCTGTTTAAATAAAGGTAATTATTCTCCTTATAAATACTAATCTAGTCATAATGAGCTGTACAGGAATGAGCTGTACAGGGAAGCAGCTCATGATGAGATGTATGATATTCAACATATTCTAGTAATAATAATACTAATATTGCAAAACTCCCTCTCAAGCGGAGAATGGATATCTATCATCCCCAACTTGCAAGTAAGATCTCGAAACCGCTCCAAGGGAATTCCTTTAGTGAGCACATCAGCTAACTGGAGTCCTGATGGGACATACTGTGTAGAAATAAGACCACTATCCAATTTCTTTTTGATGAAGTGTCGGTCTATCTCTAAATAATTTGTTCTGTTGTGTTGGACCGAATTGTGAGCAATACAAATGGCAGACTTATTATAGCAGAACAATTTCATAGGAGCTTCATATTTTATTTTCAAGTCATCTAGAATGATCTTCATCCACAACAATTCACAAACTCCTTGAGCCATGGCTCTAAACTCTACCTCTGTACTTGATCTGGCAACTACATTTTGTTTCTTACTCCTTCATGTCACTAAATTTCAAACCTAGAAACATACAATATTTAGTGGTGGATCTCTTGTCAATAATCGACCTTGCATAATGTGCATCAGTATAAACCTCCATAGATAATTGCTCACTTCTCTTGAACAATAGACCTCTTCCTGGGCTCATATTTAGATACTGTAAGATTATATCCACTGCCTGTAAGGGCTTCTTCTGTGGGTCATGCATGAATTGACTAACAACACTAACCCGATAAGCTATGTCAACCCTTGGGATTTCCCACAAGTCTTTGGTATTGAGCTTTATCAACCCTTGGGCTTTCCTGATCACTCCCAATCTTTTGGTTTTGCTCTATAGGAACTCTGTTGGGTTTACAACCTAACTTTCCAGTATTTTTGAGAAGGTCAAGGACATATTTTCTCGGAAAAATGAAAATGCCTTGTTTGGAGTATGCTACCTCCATACCTAAGAAATATTTCAACTTTCCAAGGTCCTTCATTTCAAACTGAGCTGCCAACTCCTTCCTCAAGTTCTTCTTCTCAAATCCATCATTACCTGCAATGATTATATAGTCTATGTAGACTAACAAAATAGTGAGTTTACCATTTTGAGAATTCTTTATAAAGAGAGTATGACCACATTGGCTTTGTTTATAACCCAAAGACACCATAACATGAGTGAGCCTCCCAAACCAAGCCCGGGGTGATTGCTTAAGCCCATATATTGCCTTCTTTAACCTGCAAATCTTATTACTTCCTGAAGTAGAATCATATCCGGATGGAATCTCCATATACACCTCTTCCTCCAAATCTGCATTCAACAAAGCATTTTCACATCAAACTGTTGCAACTCCCAACCAAAGTGAGCTGTCAAGGAAAAAATGATTCTTACAATGTTCATTTTTGCTACTGGAGTAAATGTCTCTTCATAACCAATTCCATAGGTTTGGGTGTATCCCTTTGCAACTAGCCTCGCTTTATATTTGTCGAGTGTGTCGTCAGATCGATATTTTACCGTATATATCCACCTGCAACCCACTGGCCACTTGTCATTGGTTTCTCAATAATCTCTAAAGTCCCATTTTCCTCTAGTGCATTCATCTATTCATGGCTTGAATCCATTTCTTATCCTTTCATGCTTCTTGTTCTGATGCAGGGACTCTAATATAATCAATAGTTGAAATAAAACTCTGATGATGCACAGAAAAATTTCCAGTAGACACAAACTGGGATATAGGGTATTTGGTACAAAACCTTTTTTCTTTTCTCAAAGCAATAGGTAGGTCATCAAGGTTTAGCTCACAAGAATTACTAGGCTCAGGGTTAGGAACACTTACCTCAGGTTCAGATGATTGGACTTGTTGGGGCTGAACAAGTTTACCTTTCCACCTTTTTTGCTGGAATTGTAACTTATACATGTCAACATTTTAATGCACCGGTATTGGTAAATCATCACCATCCTCATTAGGCATCAAAGGCTCCTGTATTACAGGAATAACAGGAAGAACAGACAATTCAGGAGACAACTCAAGGTCCTGTATTAGAGGAATAATAGGAAGAACAGACAACTCTAAAGACTCAGCTTCTTGATTATTCTCCCCTTGAAGTTGAGGATTGGGATAAAAAGACTCTGATTCCTAAAAAAGTAACATCCATGGATATATAGACACAATGACTATGAGGATGATAACACTTGTACCCCTTCTTATCTGAAGCATATCCTATGAAGATACATTTAATAACCCGAGGATCTAATTTACCCCGATGAGGACCATGAACATGGACGAAGATAAAACAACCAAAGACACGATTCTGAAGACTTGACATAATGGGCGTAGAAGGAAAGAATCGAGTCAGGACCTGCACAGGACTAACACCTGATAACACCCTAGAAGGCAACCTATTCATTAAATAAGCAGAGGTCAGGCAACTTTCCCCCAATAAAATTTAGGAACATTCATTTTAAAGCGTAATGCTCAGGTGATTTCAAGAAGATGACGATTTTTCCTTTCAGCAACCCTATTTTGTTGTGGAGTCTTGACACAAGTCAACTCTTGAACAACACCATTAGTTTTGAGAAAATTGTGAAAATTTTGGTTTACATACTCCTTACCATTGTCTGACCATAACCTTTTAATAGGTTTCTCAAACTATGTTTTAACCATTTAAAAAAAGTTAACAAACAATTGACACACTTCAAACTTTTCTTTCTAAACCCATGTAACCCGAGTACAGTCATCAATAAAGGTAACATACCATTTCGCACCAGAAATATTAGAAATGGATGAAGACCCTCATACATAAGAATGAACAAGATCAAAGGGTTCGACACTCCTAGTATTACTAGGGGAATAGGTTGTTCGATGGGATTTGGCAAACTAGCACACATAACAATGAAAGGAATCAACAAACACTTTGGTAAATAAGTGGAGGAATAGAGACTTGAGCATGTGGAAAGGAGGACGTCCAAGACGCCTGTGTTGGAGTCATATTTGAGTTTTGCCCATGACTTTAAACCAGCCTGATGACACTTGTTTTCCTTAAGGGCATATAATATAACATGTTCTGTTCCTCAGCAATTCCAATCGTCTTACCTATGACAAGGTCCTGAAAAATACAATGAGAATGAAAAATGGTTACAATACATTTCAAGTCTTTAGTGAGTTTATGGATGGACAAAAGATTGTTAGAAAGCTTAGGGACATGAAGCACATCATTTAGGTGGAGAGATGGGCTTAGGCGGATGTTACCAGATCCGATAATCGGGGTTTGGGTCCCATTTGCAACGGTAATATGGCGTTTATTAGGTAAAGGTGAATAAGAAGAGAGATATGACATATATGGAGTCATGTGATCAGTTGTATCGGAGTGAATAATCCAGATATCTTTAGAACAAGAGGCATTAAAAGCTAAGAAGCTAGAGTTCTTACCAGTCATGGTCAGAGAACTAGTGTTAGAGAACTTACTCAAGGAGTCCATAAAGAGAAACAAACCGTCTCGAGCTAAGAGAGGATCGAGATCTACTGTTAGGAGGGGACCGAAGGATTGCCAATGAGAAACACCAACAAATATGACAACCAAACAATCAAGGGCTGCAAACAGCAAGAAACATATGAACAACAATGAAGGTTCTACTGAAAAAAACGGATGAAGGTGAAAAACATCCGGATCTGCAACGACGGTTGAGCGGTGCATGACGTCTGCAAAGTCACCGAGATCACTAGGGTTCCAAGAAAAAGGAAACCTTGACAAAAAAAAAATCGTAATAAGAACGACTAGTGTTTTGAGCGCAGAAGCAGAGCCCCTAAAATCGGGTGCTCTGATACCATGTAAAAATATGAAAAGTTTTTATATGATTTGTAAAGAATACATAAGAGGTATTTATAGACTAGACATCTATCTAAATAAGGATAATTATTCTCCATATAAATACTAATCTAGTCATAATGAGCTGTACAGGACAGCAACTCATAATGAGTTGTATGATATTCAACATATTCTAATAATAACAATACTAATATTACAACACTGGTTTCTAACTTCAAGTTTTCTATTCTTTAATATTTTGGATTTTAGCTTCTGAGATTTTTATTTAACTCTACATGTCATCTTGTTTGAATTATGTTTTATTCCTAGAACTCTTTAGTCGTAATAAAGGATTCAGAAGTTATGAACAAACTTACTTCAACAAATTGTTTAATTCATGTAAAAGTAAATTTTATCACACCTTTTTTAAGGAAACATATATAATATAGATCTCACTGAAAAACAGGCTTTAGTGAAAAGAAGACATTAATATCAAAGTGGTACAACAAGCACTCATTTAATTAATGTCAATGTATTTGTTGCTCAAGACACGTTAATTTTTAATGTTCCCTAGTATCAGTATCTTATCCTTTACCTTCTTATTTGATTTTGCACTCTTTGGCCAATTTATGGTAAGCTGAAACTGCAGGTATATTTCCACTAGTGCAATTCAACATAAGTTCCATGATTTTTTAGTAACAATAACATGTATCTTGGTTGTGTATTAATTTATATAAGGCTTTAAAGTAGTCATCATTTTTTAATGAATTTCGTCTTCTATTACAGTTTATGCCCTTGGAAAGCTAATGATTTCAAAGAAGATGAAAGCAAGCTATCTGCTATTACAAGGTCTTTATTTTCTTTAAGGCTTTCTATTTTATACTACTAGCTTTCTAATTAATTCAATAATGTTTTGGTAGTATTTTCTAGTTTTTATTTATTGACTAGAACTTGTAATTTTGTGTAGATTGACAATGAATGTATGGCTAATAGACTTGGTACCGGAGCTCCGTAGATAATGTGCAACTGAGAAGATCCTCTTGATTCTGTTGTAAGTTCAACTGAATCTTTTTTTAATAAGATTAAGATGAATATAAGATAGATTTAACTTGACTATATGTTGCTTCTAATCCTCTTTTATGCTTGTAGGTTTACCGAGTTTGGAAGTCAAGTACCTCACCGATCTGCAAAAGACTTGGCATTTTCAGTTGCAAGATTTATACCAAAAAGAGGATAGTTTGTCAATAATTTCATGGTGGCTTCATTATTTCAGGCAATTTAGTCAGGTTATTGGGCTGATTTTATTTTTGAGCCCAAAAACACATTTTGAGGATTTAGTTTTTAAAATTAAAATAATAGAGACCAAAAAGAATATAAATACAAATTAACGTATAAAAAAATAGAAAGTTTGCAATTTTAATGGTAATCTCATAAATTCAGCAGTATATAGAGACTAAAGCAGACTCAGTAACGTAAATCCTTCAAATAACTCCATTTTGGTTGCCACATCAATCCTACATAGAGAAGAGAACAAACAAAATTCAGAACCAACTTAGGTGTATAAATGTATATAAAATATGAGGAGTTCTTATTGGTTATCAATTAAATTTAATTTTTTTTTTAAATTTAGAAATACATAGCTGCGAAATTACCTGCGGATTTTTATCCTACGAAAATTTTTCCCGGATTTATAAAGTATGTGGAGTTCTTATTGGTTATCAATTAAATTTAAATTTTTTTATAAATTTCGATATACATTAGCTTTGGAATTACAAGCGGATTTCTTGTTTTGGTGAATTTACCTACAAATATTTTTCCTGCGGATTTACGTATAGATTTTAAATTATCCACGAAGGTTCAGAAACGGCAGGAAAAACGTAGAAAACAGATTTCCTGCGGATTTTTAGCTCAATATCCGTGTGGGTATCCGCAAGTAAATTCGCAGGAAAAAGCAGTATTTCTATTAGTACCCACTCCATATCCGTGTGGGTATCCGTGGATTTTGAAATACCCGCATATATTTACGAGTATTCATGAATATTATTTAAATATTTTTGTTAAAAAAATATATAATAAATTAAATTTGTTTATCACTTTTAAAGACAAAAAAAAAAAATTTCAAATTTAACACATAATAATAATAACAAAAATAAATCACATTTATTTTATTTCTTCTTTTATCAAATAATTATATTAGATTCATCAAAATAATAATAATAATAATATTATTATATTTAACAAAATAATAATAATAATAATAATAATAATAATAATAATAATTTTAGATTAAATACATTAATATTTAAGTAATTTTTTTAATTATTAAAGGATATGGATATCCGCGGATACGTGTACTATCAAATTCGTATTCATAAATAAACAGACAATTATCAAATTCAAAAATTATTTTAAATAATTTTTACAAAATAAAAAGTTAAAAGTTAATAAATAAATTAAAAATTAAAAGTTAAAAACAATTATTAAACAGAGTTTTTTATTATATAAATTAAAAAACTAAAAACTCTTTTTGTAGTCTTACCAACAAATTCCTATACCCTAAAGTGGAAGATTCATTCATACATTGAACTTGATATCCACAAAAGTAGGGAAATGACAATTTCAACCCTTAATTGTTAATGCATTGTGGACGGTGGTTATCTTCTTTTATGCACTCCTTATAAAGTAGATTGTCATTGATTTTATGGATTAATTTATGTGATTGATTACTAATACAAGACATGTTGTTGGTGGAGTATAACCACAGCTTTGAGAATAAATAGTTGGTAAGGAGACCATAGACTTAAAATGCACATTGAAAATTGGATAAGAATGAAACATTTAGCATTCATGATTAAGTTTGCAAGGACAACGCCATGTGAGTGCAAACCATTATATCATTCTACTAGTTTCTTTTTCTTTTATATTACAAAACCATCGGCCTTTAAACTAGTTTTCTTTTTCTTTTATATTAGAAAATATAGTGGACATGAGATAGATACAACAGTATGAACTTTGCCCGAGTTTCATTTTTGAATATGGAGAAAGTTATGATCCCCCTCATCTCCAAAGTATTTATAAACTTGACTCTTTGGACCATGTAGTTGTCAATGGATTGGTTCCAATACCCACTCACTTAGCTAGATCATTGGGGATATGAAGAACCAATCTTCTCCTTTAATAAGGAGGTGCATTTGCATTCTTTTACAAGTGATATTGTAGTTGTTTTTTCACACATGTTGATATATCTTAATGCATTCAAGTTGAACTGCGAGATCTATGTCTAAGACACATTGAGCCGAGTCGGGCGAGCTCACGTGCTCGCCACGTTATACTGCTCTTACGCACCCATTTTTTCTTAAGTTACTTCTGGATCAGGCATGTTATGGTCTGGTCTATTTGGGACCAAGCAAGATTACTATAGTTCACAGTTCCTCAAGCATAAGATTTGAATGGTTGATATGATTAAGCTAAGAAATTGTAGTTGATAATCCCTCAAACATGAGATCTAGAAGAGCGATGTGATTTATGCTGAGAATTATGTTCCCTTGCAGCGAGACTTGGAAAGACGAGGCCTAGAAAGGTGAACCCCTCAAGCAAGAACTAGAAACCCAAGTCCCTCTAGAAAGGCCCGAAAGGATGAGTCCCTCAAGCAAGACTTAGAAGGATGAATCCCACAGGCGAGGTCTGAAAGAGCGGGTTTCTACATTAATATGTGCATCTATATTGTTTGGTGATGATGGCTTACGCGGCCTAAGGGCTTAACAACTCTATGAATAACAGACTCATGGTTTATTTTCTTCCATTGTCCTCTTCTTGAGTTTATCTTATGCTCTTGCTTAGGGAATATCTGAGTTTGTCTTCTCTATTTTCTTAGAATTTTTTTTCTCAAATTCATCTTCATCAACCGTTTCAGATATGGAGCCTCATCCTTTCACTCATATTTTGTCATTCCTTGTTTAGAAATAGTTATTATTAGAGAGTTAGAAGAAAACAATTGTGTAATAGAACCTAACACTCACGAAGGGGTTGGGGAGAAGTTGGAGTATAACATAAAGAATGTGAAACGCTCGAAAAAGAATGTTTATTGGAACCTTGTATAATTATGATTGTTTGGAAGTAGATAATTGTGATACAGTGGCAGAACCGACTGTTTGATACTGGTTTGCGTTTTGCGTTTTGTGTTTGCAAAATATCGCGGTAATCAAGAGTCGCCACCGACTTTTATTTCATCCAATCGGAAAGAAAAAAAGTATAGAAAAAAATCCTTTTTCGAGATGTTTCTGAGTACGGGGGGTAGATTATAGAAAGGGAAGGTGTTAGCACCCTTCCTATCCATGGTTTTCCATGGGCTCTTAGGTACTTGCTCATTTTTAAATTTTTTGTGTTTGTGTGCTTTGTTTTGAAAATGTTTTACTTCGTGATAACCCTTGTATCAGTCCTCAAGAGTGTGACGAAGTTGTTTTGAAAATTTGTTTGAAAAGTGTAAGTGTGAAAAGTTTTGGTTTGAGTAAGTACCTACTAGCATCTACCTACTCAAAAAAGATTGTTTCTATTCTTGTTTCCTTTAGACAGCACTATCCCACTATTGAGAAATAGGTAGCACCGTCGTTGGAATTTGTAAGGGTCAATTCGAAAGGGATGTACGATCACTAAAGCAATGTTAGGGAACCTTAGTAATAACCCTAGTGTCTTAAGATCTTTCGAGGAAACATTTCTGAGGCAACACTTCCGAGGCAACATTCAAATGGGACATTTTGATCTTTTTAGACTGGAGGGCAACCACTAAGACACCCTATGCTTAATGGTCATTTACCGAAGGCAACCGAAGTGAGAGTATACCCTAAGAGTGATATGTGCGAGTGATTTGTTTCAGTTATTTAATCTTTGCACATTAGGGTTTTCTACTTGTATTAGTTTGTCATGCATTCTTGCCATACAGTCCTATTAGCATACATCTAGACAGTTAAATATTTGCAGGAATTAAAATGCAAGAAAATAAACCTACACTATTACAAGGCTCCGGGGAGAGAAATTAATTACATAACCAAAAAAATCTGGGGATTTAACAGTAAATAAAACCCTAAATTTACTATTACAAACCATGAACAGTTACAAAAATATTGGCAAAATAATAATAAGCGTGCGGCGAATTAAATGCGAGAAGAAATTGAAACCTGAAAAATCTAATTTGAGGAAAAAGTATTTTTTGGATTTTTATTGAAGAAAATATTTAATTGCAAATTAATTAAACCTAATTTCTAATTGTTTTTAAATTGTGAAAGAAATTAAAGTTACCCTAAATTAATTAAACTAATTAATTAAAAAAACATTTATTAAGAAAATAAATCTTGTTTGTGGTTTTTGATTGGTTAATTTAATAAAATAATTTTTGTGTTGATTTAAAAAAAAATAATTAAAGAAAAGGAATTAAAGGAAAATAGTAGAAATAACCAAATGGGCCTGCTGTCAGCAGATCTGGGGGTGCTGAACTTCTGAAACCCAGCAGGATGTCCCAGAGTCTGGCGCCTGATCCAGTGAGGCCATCTTCTGGAGACTCATGGTGGACATGCGTAAGCTAGCCTGGGATCTGGCTGGAGATAGATCCAAAGGATGATGACCCTCAGAAGGTGAGGTGCGCTGGATCTGATTTCGGCTGATGGATCCAGAAGATGATGACCCTCAGAAAGTGTATATGCACTGGATCTGGTTCTGACTGGTGGATCCAGAAGATGATGACCCTCAGAAGGTGTATGTGCACTTGATCTGGTTCTGACTGGTGGATCCAGAAGATGATGACCCTCAGAAGGTGTATGTGCACTGGATCTGGTTCTGAGTGCTAGATCCAGAAGATGATGATCCTCAGAAGGTGTATGTACACTGAATCTGGTTCTGACTGGTGGATCCAGAAGATGATGACCCTCAGAAGGTGTATGTGTTAGATCTGGTGAAAACAATGGAGAAAATGCCAAAAGCTCACACCTGGGATCGAACCCAGGACATGAACTTCTGACTTCCTTCCTCTGACCAACTGCGCTGGATGTTAACTTGTTAATATAATAAAAACAAATAATATATTGGAAAACAAGTTAGTGGTCAGAAAAATGCGCCAGAATTTAAACCAGCCAGTCAGATTGTGACACACTGTTGTCTTCTTCCCTGTCCGTCGTTTTAGGTTTCAGAACCTTTACCTACAGGTGCAAGTCTGTTGCTAAAAACCTGTATCATCCAACAATCAAACACACACAATATGAATTTAATTGGGGACCATGGATCAACTGGGTTTGAAACTCTGATCATCATGGTACCCATTATCAGGCCTAATTTTGCTTAAATCATGAAACCCCAATTTGGAGCACGAAACCCTAACAGTGGCAAAAGCTTATTCCCGCACTATAACTTAAATCAAACTATCTAGAAATATTGCAAACATGATGATGGACACAAATATGTAACTTAAACATGCTAAAGATGCAAGAATTACAGTAATCGAATTTAAATAATTTTGCAAACCGTGAGAGTGATAGGGAATGATTCTGGATGTTCCGACGCCTGAAAATGATTGGGAATGCTTCCTGAGATGCCAAGGAATTGATTTCTGGCTTTGAAACTCCTTGAGGATGGCTCTAAGATGGTCTTCGATCTCTCACTTTTTGTCCAAAGTTTCAGTTTTTCTTCTGACAGTTTCACGCCCTCTAACCTCTCTTTTTGCTTTGTTCTTGTTCATTATATATCCCTCAATGAATTAGGGTTGCAAAACAGATTGAATCTTGAAGCTTTGATGAGATTTGATTTGATTTTCAATTTGTATGATATCTTTCTATTTTCATGTCAATCATGCCTTTCTTGTACCAATTTCCATTGATTCGAATTGACCATCCAAGCTCAGCATATTTTGATTGCCCATCTGTAAAAAAAAACAAATCAAATCATATCTTTGATAATTTTCATCATTTATTTAATTTAATTCACTTTTTAATAAATGAAAAATCAAAATAAATTTAAAAATGAAGCAAATAATGTGTGGATAAGTATTTGAGTCATGGACCATATTATAATTGAAGTGCAAGCATAAAAAGTTGGGCCCATTTAGCAAAAAATACAAATTTGAGCGTATTTGACTTTTGGCAATTTTGCAAAAATGGCCAACTTGGCCAATGCATAACTCTCTCAATTTTGACCCTAGAGAGGTGTTCTTGGACTTTTTAGAAAGATTATGGTGTCCTCTAAGCAACTATTTTGGTCTCATCTCAATTGAGTCTTCCATGTTCATGTATGAAGCTTTGACCCAAAAGGTGTTTTTGTTGACTTTTCAAAAGGACCTATAATGTCAAAATTCATATCTTTTTTTGAGTGCATATTCTGAACTTGGGAGATGAAGATTAATTGTATTAAATTACATCCTCTTAAAATTAGCTTTGGATGGATCATTTATGATAAAGTATGAGAAAGTTATGCTTGGCCAAAGTTGAGTTGACTTTTCCTACAAAACCCTAATTTATCAACTTTTGGGTTTTGATGAATTGTGAGCAATCCTTGAGGAATCATGATCAACCCTTGATCAAATTATGGATAATACTACAAAATGAGGATGTTGACCAAAAATCTTGAAGTTTGACTGTATGTGGGCCACAGTTGACTTTTGACCTAGTACAATTGATTTTTCAGGCATTTGAGCAATTGACTGAGCAAACTTCTTCTGCAAGGCTTGAAACTCGGCATGGATGATCTTGAGAACATATTAGTAAAATGGTGAGCATTTGAGTCATTTGTGGTTCACACATATTGATGAAAATAGAAACCCTAATTAGAGATAGACTGCCTTAGGAGAGAGTTTGTCTGGTCAACTCTTGGACTTCCTTGAGCAATTTGGGGGAACTCTCTTGACATTTGTTGAGAAATGTGGGAGGACAAATTTTGGGGTACAACAATAGTAGCTCTGATTCAGTAGATCTTTAAAGAACTAGAGGTTCTTGCAAAAGAGTAGAGTGAGACGGCGAATCGTTTGAGAATATTGGGATACAATAATTACGCAATTTGGATATGACTGAGTGAAGAGCTTTGAAGAACAGTGGTTTCTTGCAAAGAAGTAGCGTGAGACGTTTCATACCCCAAATTTGTACGCCTCGGTGCTACAGTCAAAATTATTTTCAAAATTAAGTTTTAAAATTCTTTTAGTTCGTTTACACTAACATTCTTTGGTTTTTATAAATATTCATTTTTAAATTATTTTGCTTATTTAAAAATATACATAATAATTTATTTTATTTTTAAAAATAAGAAATGCTTGCCCGTCTTCATATACTTTTAATTGAATTTTTATTTCAAATAAGTAACATATCACAATTGGTAAGAAAGTAGAGCTTGCAAGCATGAGGTCATGGGTTTAAATCTTACTTAGTGCACTTTGGACTTTTCTTCTTCTTTTTATTGTTACTAACTTTAATTTCATTTTTATTTATATTTAATTAAAAAATCACAAAATATTGCATTAATAATTTAATTTTCATTTTTTTATTTATCATTTTTTAAGATATTTTTTTTCATTTAAACAATAGTTTTATGTATTTTATAGTAAAAAATCTAAATAAAGAAAGTTTTAATTTTGATTTGTTATTTTTGGCATTAACTTTGTGAGAAATCAAATTAACTTAGGAAACATCCAATCTAATTAAATAAAAATATTTGAAATCTAGAATTAATTTTGGGACTTTAATTATTTAGTTCAATTATTGGATCAATTTAATTTATTTCCTATTTTAATTAATCTAATTTTCTAGTATAAATAGAGTTAATTTCTACACATTAAGGAAGAGATCATTTTTCACACAATTCCATTACACTCAATTTCTATCTCTCTCCATGTTTTGATTTCACAGTAAAGAAACAAAACCAACTTACCTCACAAATTCATATCAGTACACAAAATAAAGTTCATACACCACTATTTTCAACAACACCAACAATCTACAGGCTATTAAATAGAAAATTGAAGGGGAGGAGAAAAAATTGTGACAAAGAGAACGGAAGAAAAAAAGAAGAAGAAGAAGCTGAGATATGGGTTTCAAATTCTGAAATCCTAGATCTGTGTCTGTCGTCGCTTTCAAGGCCTTCAATCTTCATTTATCGCGCCTTTATCATTATCATCGTCTCCATCTCTCGTGCCTATAAATAGAAAGAAGAAAAGTGAGATCACCGAAAAGATCAAGCATCAGAACGAATGAAAAAATATATCAAAGGTAATCTAAAAACTTAGCTTATGGTTTCTAAATGTTGATCTTTGTTGTGATTTGGGTTTAAGGTGGGGATCACCATCGTTTCAGGTCGCCACCTTCCAGATTCACTTCCTAACTAAATGACACCCCCTGTTATTTGGGCTCAAATTTTCTTTTGGGCCTAAATATCTTTCCAATACACCCCTAATTCTAATATTTACACCCTCGCGCTTGAATTAATTAATTTCATTTATTATTTTTTCTTAACGTTATTTTTTTTTCTTATTTTGTTTAATTTATTTAATTACCATACTTTTTTTAACATTTGCATTAAATATATTTTTGCATTTAAAATCATTAATAAATAATTATTTCATTATTATTTAAAATATCTAACATATTTTTAAGTAATTATTCATTAATCTTTCTAAAAAACACTAACCTTTCTTTAATTACATTAAATATTTTTCTCATGCATTAAAATATATTTTCTCATATTGCAGAATATATTCGAAAATATCTAATCAATCAAAAACTAAATTTTTCTTACTAACAAATTCAAACTTATATATTTTCAAAAAGGATTATACAATTTTTTTTGTCGACTACGAACTTCGTCTATAAATTCCGCTATTCACACACCCAGACTTGGTTCAAGGAGAATTCGAGATATTTCTATAATACATAAAAAAAATTAACCAAACAACTGCGAACTACGAATTGGGACTCTGATTACTCATAAGAGGATACATAGGCATACGATTAAAGTCGTGGCGAGTTCCCCTAATTAAAATAAAACCCTATTTCCTAAACTGTAAATCTAAACCCTAGTATCCTTGTGAACAAGGTAGATGAGGGGTGCCTAACACCTTCCATTCGTCTCAACGAGTCAACAACTTAGAATCTCTGGTCCAAATTAGGGTTATCTGTTATATTCCCTTCCTTAGGATAAAAACTTAATGGTGGTGAATCTTATTTTTAAACCGGTTATTACAGCTGGCGACTCTGCTGGGGACTCAACCCTAAGGTTTAGAAATCTCTCTTTAGGATTTAGGGTTTTCTTAGGGTTCTTTATTTTTATTATTTTTTATATATTTATTTATTTATTTTGGTTTATATATTTGGCTTTGTATCTTTATTGTCGTATTATATTTATTTGTGGTGGGACTTTATTTTTAAATTATTTTCAAAAAAACCCTTAGAAAGAAGGTTCGTTTATTGACCAAGGGGATATATCATTCCTATGAGTTTTTGTGACGACTTCGCTTAGAGTCGGTGGAATTCCAAAAAATAAATATGTCTCAAGAGATATCCTCTTAGGGGTAGGACTTTGGAATGAAACCTATGAATTTTTGTATGACCCTTAAATTAAAATCTCATGGTGAGACCTTTCACGACTTAGAGACAAAAGTTTCGGTCTACAAAGAGGCTCCACATAAGGGAGACCCTTGTGCCTTTCCATCTAGTGTTATCCACGATACCCTTAAGGAAACCACCTCATGGGGAGGGTAGAATATCCATAGGCCAAAACTAGGAGCCTACCAACTAAGGATGCCTTTCATGAAATCCCGTCACTAAGTCACACAATCATGCATTCATGCATCTTACATTTCACATATTCATTATTCTTCATTCTTTTTTGTCTGTCTTATTCACAGGATTAAAAAAAATAAGTCAAAGGTTTGGTGAGTGTCTTAAAAATAAATTCCAGAGGGAAACAACTTGTCTGTGTTATTTTTCAAGGCAGACATGACAAATATAATAATCATCAAGGAGAAACTGCGTGAAAGAGTCATGAAGATGTTAGTGCTTACAATAGTTGCTATTTTAGTTTGAATATTTTTCAATATCTGAATTGTATTCTTTTAAAAGAAAATTATTATTTCAATAAAGGAATTTGTTTATGTAGCTCGTTTGTGTATTTATTTTTAGATGCTCACCAATAAAAAAAGCAAAACCTGAAAAACTATAAATACCAAAAATAAAAAGGAAAATCCAAGTGAATAGAACATTCAAAAACAAAAACTCTTAGCATATTCATACGCATCCATGCATTCGCAAACATCGCATCATTTCACATTTCATAGCAAAAAACTCATTAATTTTCAAAATTATCTCCAGTTAAACCATTGGTAGAAAAACACACCTCTCCGACCGCCATATCAAACAAGAGTCCATCAATAGAAAGTGGTAGAGCAGATTGAAGAAAACCAAGCCGCATTTAGGGAAGATTTGGATCAAGTAAAAGGCAGCATCGACTGAATGAAAAGAGATATGAGTCAAGTTCTTCTAGTCTTGAAGAACATCATAAAAATACAAGAACAAATTCCTAGGGTAGCCTTTGAAGAAGTAGCCCAGACTATTGGTGTATCGAGCGGTCACCAACCAAGAAGAGAACCAGAGTCAGGACCTCAAAATTCAACTATGGCTCAACAAGAGGTCATACAAGATTATACTAAAGGGTTTGTCCTACCTCCACCGAAGGTAGGGAATCTCATACCTTGCAAATTTTGGTCAACAATACAAACAACTACATAGAATTGCAGTACGAAGACCATGACTTAGAGCATGTCAATCAAGCACCTCAAAAGATAACCCATGCTCATGTCACTGAAAATACCATGGCTCTCAATCAATACAAAGTCCTTGAAGAAAGGTTAAAGGATGTGGAGGGTCAACGCTCTTGAAATAGGTCTAGTTCCTAATGTGGTCATCCCTGCAAAATTTAAAGTACCGGACTTTGGAAAATACAAGGGAATCACATGTATGAGGAACCATCTACGTATGTATTTTAGAAAGATACATGCCTACGCTCAAGATCAGAAGCTGATGATCCATTGTTTCCAAGACAGTTTAAGTGGGGCATCTCTAGATTGGTACATGCAATTGGAGCGAGTTCATATCCAGACATGGGCAAATCTTGCCAATGCTTTCCTGAGACAATACAAGTACAACTTGGACATGGAACCTAACCGTATGCAACTCCAAAACTTATCTCAGAAGAAGGAGGAGTCTTTTAAGAAGTACGCTCAAAGGTGGAGAGAAATGACAGCCCGTGTACAACCACTACTCTTAAAGAAATAATTAGTCGACATGTTCATGGGCACTTTACAAGGGTTGAACTATGACAAAATAGTAGGAAACATATCTTTCAGATTTTTTGACTTGGTGACTATTGGTGAAAGGATTGAAGCTGGTATAAAGAGTGGGAAGATACAAGGAGCGTCATCTAGTACCCCTTAAAATTCAAAGAGACATGTTCCTAACTTCTCAGAAAAGAAGGAAGGAGAAATTGATGTTGTCGCATCACACCCAAGGGCGCAACAACCATTGTTAATTCCATGAGAACAACAATAGAACATGTTTGAAAGACCTCTGAGAAGATTTGATCCTCTCCCCATGCCACACAGTCAATTATTACAACACTTAATCAAAGAATCTTTAGTAGAGCTGAATCCATTAGCTCCTCCAGTGGTCGAATTTATAGTCCCGAACCACTAAAAAGAATGATGCTATAATTAAGGATAAAGGGAAAGTTTGGTGGAGGCAAGCCAAGAACAAGAACCTCCAAGCAAAAACTTTACTAACCAAGAGGTAGAAGAATTATTGAAAATAATCAAAAGGAGGGATTATAGGGTGGTGGATAAACTTCACCAAACCCAAACCAAGATTTCAATACTCTCATTTCTCATCAATTCAGAAGCACATCAAGACTCTCTAATGAAGGTTCTAAGTTATGCTCATGTCGCATAAAAGATTACAGTAAAACAGTTTGACAACGTTGTAGAAAATCTGACATCTAGATCATATCTAGGTTTTAATGATAATGATTTGCCTCCACAAGACAGAGCTCGCAATAAGGCGTTGCGTATTTCTCTTTAGATAGGTACTACAAGCCTGCCCAGGGTGCTCACCGATACTGGTTCCACCCTCAATATGTTACCAAAATCCATCTTGATGAAGTTAACATTGGATGGTGTTGTAATAAGTCCCAGTTCTACGATAGTCAAAGCTTTTGATGGTTCTCAAAGTACAATTGTAATCGGTGGATCTGGAACTGACTGTTTAACGCTGGTTCGCGAAATGTCGCGGAAGCAAGAGTCGCCACCGTCTTTTATTTTCTCCAACATGGACAGGACAAAAGCACAGAAAAATTCCTTAAAGAGATTGCTCTCGGTTCGAGAGGTAGGTTATAGAAAGGGAAGGTGTTAGCACCCTTTCTATCCATGGTTATCCATGGGCTCTTAGATACTTGCTCATTTGTGTTTTCAAAAAGGGTTTGTTTGCTTTTCAACTGTGGGTTTTAAAAAGTTTCTTTGAAAGTTTCAGATTGACTCTTGTGTCAGAGTGTTTGAAAAATTGCTTTGAAAGCTTTTGAAAAGTGTCGGTGTGAAAAGATTTTTGTTTGTTTTTGAAGAGAGCAAGTATCTACGAGAACCTACCTACCCTAAGGAATTCGTCTGTGTAAATGTCCTTTAAAGTAATGCCATCCCACCATTGAGAGGTAGGTAGCACCACCGTTGGAGGTGTTCGGGTCAATTCGAGGTTCGGGACATGGTGATCACCAGAGCAATGGGAAGACACCTTAGAAGCTACCCTCATGCCAGGTTCCCGGATCATGAGGACTTACTAAGACGTCCTCTACTCGACGATCACCTTTCGAAAGGCAACAGTGAGGCGTACCCTAGAGGTGGTGTGTGCGATTCGTGTGTCGTTTTCATGGATACTTGTCTTGTCATATTCATTGTGATCTACGCTTGATTTTATTTTTAAGGCCATACATTCTTTCATGCTTTTTGTTAACAGTTTAAAAAGTTTGCGGGAAAATAACTCTAAAGCTATTACAAATGGCGCGGGTCCACATCGCCAAAATTAAACCGGACCCGATTTAGCAGAAAATAAATAAAGCAAAAGAAATAAAAGTGCGAGAAATAAAATCGTTACAACGCTTTGGGAGAATTACATAATTACAATAAACGACATAAAATAAATGCGCGAAATTAAATAAACTACGAACATGGGCGTTGGACCCCTTTTGCAAAATTAAATTAATAAGGAATTTAAAATTAAAATTAAATGTTTTTTTTGGTATTTTTGGTTATTAAAATTTAATAGAAAAAATAATTAATTAAAATGAAGATTGGATGCAAACCCTAATCCTAGTGTTTTTTAGATTTACCATGAAAATATTAAAATTTAACCTAAATTAAACCTATTTTTTATGTACAATTTAATTAGGAAAATAAATAAAATAATATTAAATATTTATGAAAGAAAATAAATAAAGGATGAAAACTTGAATAAACCCTAATTCTACATTTTTGGATTTTTGTTATTTGAAAAGAATTAAAGTTGTAACCTAATTAAAACTAAATATTTACATGCAATTTATCTATGAAAATAATTAAAATAAAATAAATATTATATTTTTCTCTTTTTCTGATTTTTTTGTGTATTTATATTTTGTAAAAAAAAAATTTATTAACTAAAGGAATAATAATTAAAAAAAATAGGATAACAAATAAAGAAAGCAAAGAAATTATGCAAACCAGGGGGTTTTCTGTCCCAACATGGAGGTTTGAGCCCAGCAATTTGGCCCAACAAGCATGGCCTTGTGGACTTTTCAGAGTCACGTGTAGCAACGTTGACTCACGCTCATGGTGTACACCAATCTTCAGCCTTGGATGTGAACCTCCTGGACGCGTGTATGTTTGATTGCTGAGGACGCATGGTACATCTACGTCCCTGAAGCTGCATGGGAAACACTATGGAAAAATAATATAGAAAGTGTACAGACCTGGGACTTGAACCCAGGTCATGAAGGTCACACGCACATACACCTGCCAGCTGAGCCATTTGAATTATTTGTATATAATATAAAAGAAAAGTAATATAATAAGAAACAACAATGAATGATGAATTTAGCGCGCAAATTTAAATGGACCGCTCCTGTCGTGACAACGCATCATCTTCCTCGCCCAGTTTTGTTTTTCCTGAAACACGAATGTTATAAGCAACGGTTTTTTAGCGTTTTCTTAGACCGGCTTCCAGAAAATAGCGACTAGCGCTATGGTATCAATAAATTGATCGCGAGGGTCAAGATCTCTTCGTCTTGATGTACTGATTCGAATGGCATGGGTCTGGAACCCTAATTTTACTTGGTTTGGGAAACCCCAATTTTCAAACGCTGTAAACCCTAACAAGCAGTCATGGCATAATCGAGTATGGCTTGCAAAAATTCAATCAAACACAATGGTTAGTTTCAGAAGCTCAAAACAAACATGATTCCATGAATAGAATGTTGTAAAAATGCTTAAAAGATGATATACGATTATGAGTTTTTTGCTATACAGTTTGAGTTCAAACTACCAATTCTTGAAGCTTTGGTGGTTGTTCTTGATTGGAACACGTTCAGGGATTGCCAAGGAAGCTTTTGGAATAGGTTTTGTGCCTTCAATCGCCCTCTAGCAAGGATTTCAGAATTGTGTTTTATGGAAAAAAATTCAAGTTTGCAAAGTGTTCTTGGGCGCAGCTTCAATATATGCCAGCATTAGGGTTTGATTCCTGGTTATGTAGTGAGCATATTAGGTTAAGAAAATTGCACAAAATCTTTTGAATTCAATGGTTTCAATATTTGATTTTATAAGATCTTTTTTGAATCTTTTTTCATGTGTATTTGGTGTCAATTAGCTCAAATCAAACCAAAACTTGCCTAATTAGCATGTGCACGAAATATTGAATCTAGAATGTGTACAAAAGATTTTTTAGGTTCATTTAGATATTTTTCACATATTTAATTGATTTAATTGAATTAATATAAATAAAAATTCAAATAAATAAATAAAAAATGAGAAAATGCTTCCCTTTGGGCCAAGTGGTCGTGCATAGGCTTGGAATGATGAATCTTGGAAGAAAAATGGGCCCATTAGCAAATTTAGGTCATTTGAACCATTGTTGACTTTTCAAAATATCCAAAAATTTCCCAACTTCCACAAGGCATAACTTGCTCAATTTTTAAGCTTTTCACATGTTCTTGGACATTTTGGAAAGGTCTTTGAGTCCTCTAACCAATGCCTTTGGTCCCATGTCATTTGGATTTACCAATCTCACGTTATGGCCTTTGACTTAAAGTCCCTTTTTGTTGACTTTTGAAAATGACCTATAATGTTGAAATTGATAACTTTTTGTGAGAGCATTTCTTGGACTTGGAATATGAATATGAGTTGTAGGAAATGTCTTTCTCTTCAAAATGAGCTTTGGATGGAATTTTTCTGATAATCCATGTGAAAGTTATGCCCTGGTCAATTTCAGTTGACTTTTTCAGCTGTCCAAATATAGTAACTTTTGCATCTTGATGATTTTCTGAGCCAAATTTTGAGAATCATGATCAAGCATTGATCAAATGATGCTTGTGGCTTCAAAATGATATGTTGACCAAAAATTTGAACTTTTGACTGTCAAATGACCATTTTGCCCCTACAGTTGACTGTAGTGCAATTTTAGGGTTTTGACTGTGCAATTTTGAGCTGAATGCCTTGAAACTTGATATGAGGATGCTTGACCACATTTGTAAGCATATGAGACTTGATTTGGCCTTTGAAAACTTCCTTTTCTTGATCAGAACACAAACCCTAGTTTTGACTGTATAGGAGACAGTTACACTGCACAACCCTTGGGGAATTTTATGACTTGGCTTGGCAATTTCTTGAAGAATATGGGAGGGCAAATTTTGGGGTACAACAGTTGCCCCTGTTAAATCTTCTTAGACCTGAGGATGCAGATTGGTTGGCATGCCTTTCGTAATCCGAGGGTAGAAGATGATTGAACACTAGAGTGCCCAGAAATTTGCGCTCACATAGTAGCAGTGATGATGGGAATGGGCTTATAGATGCCATTTAGAGGTTGCTGGATAGGGTGATGGGCTTATAGATGCCATCTGGATGTTGATCGCGTAGGAGATTCCTTAGCGAGAACCTGCATACCTGCAAAACAGAAAAATGAGTACCTGACACGTTGCAGGAGCTGGTTTTCAGATGCTTGGTATAGATGTGTCCTGACTGGTTACAGGAGCTAAATCTGGAGTTTCAAAAGATGATGAATGAACCAGGGATGGTTACCACCTTAGCATGAATGGTCAGAGAACCTTGGGTGATTTTAACTTCAACAACGCTCGTTGAGAAAATCTTGGTGGGAAATACCATCTTCGCAGGATCGGGAAGAGAGCCATAAGCAATTATAATCTGAAAGGGAATCACCTCACTCGCCGTCGTAGAGGGGAATCATGGGAAAATGAATTGTCACCTCACACACCGTCGGAGAGGGAACCATAAGAAGAAGGACTTACCACCTCACACACCGTCGGAGAGGGAAACATCTGAAAAAGGAATTACCACCTCACACACCGTCGGAGAGGGAACCATAGGAGACTATCACCTCACACTCATCGTCGGAGAGGGAAACATCTGAAAAAGGAATTACCACCTCACGCACTTGCCGGAGAGGGGACCATAGGAGAATATCACCTCACACTCATCGTCGGAGAGGGAAACATCTAAAAAAGGAATTACCACCTCACGCACTGTCGGAGAGGGAACCATAGGAGATTATCACCTCACACTCATCGTCGGAGAGGGAAACATCTGAAAAAGGAATTACCACCTCACGCACTGTCGGAGAGGGAACCATAGGTTCTGCTGAGTCTTTATCAGAAAAATTTGTTGGGAGTCGATTTAGCATGGACTAGAGAAGGACTTGAAATATCTTCAACTGGAATAAGTGTCAGAATGTCGCCATATCTGGTTCATATCTGGACTATATCTGGAAGGAAATCTGGAAGCAGCATCAGAACGTCACCATATCTGGATCATATCTGAGACTATATCTAGAAGGATATCTGGAAGCAGTATCAGAACGTCGCCATATCTGGGTCATATCTGAAACTATATCTAGAAAGAAATCTGGAAGCAGCATCAGAATGTCACCATCTCTGGATCATATCCGAAACTATATCTAGAAGGAAATCTGGAAGCAGTATCAGAACGTC
Organism: Vicia faba; assembly: GCA_948472305.1. Lineage (NCBI taxonomy): Eukaryota > Viridiplantae > Streptophyta > Magnoliopsida > Fabales > Fabaceae > Vicia > Vicia faba. The sequence goes on from OX451736.1 coordinate 1,625,277,801, forward strand.
ACCATATCTGGATCATATCCGAAACTATATCTAGAAGGAAATCTGGAAGCAGTATCAGAACGTCACCATATCTGGATCATATCCGAAACTATATCTAGAAGGAAATCTGGAAGCAGTATCAGAACGTCACCATATCTGGATCATATCCGAAACTATATCTAGAAGGAAATCTGGAAGCAGTATCAGAACGTCACCATATCTGGATCATATCCGAAACTATATCTAGAAGGAAATCTGGAAGCAGTATCAGAACGTCACCATATCTGGATCATATCCGAAACTATATCTAGAAGGAAATCTGGAAGCAGTATCAGAACGTCACCATATCTGGATCATATCCGAAACTATATCTAGAAGGAAATCTGGAAGCAGTATCAGAACGTCACCATCTCTGGATCATATCCGAAACTATATCTAGAAGGAAATCTGGAAGCAGTATCAGAACGTCACCATCTCTGGGTCATATCTGAAACTATATCTAGAAGGAAATCTGGAAGCAGTATCAGAACGTCACCATCTCTGGATCATATCTGAAACTATATCTAGAAGGAAATCTGGAAGCAGTATCAGAACGTCACCATCTCGGGGTCATATCCGAAACTATATCTAGAAGGATATCTGGAAGCAGTATCAGAACGTCACCATCTCTGGGTCATATCCGAAACTATATCTAGAAGGAAATCTGGAAGCAGTATCAGAACGTCACCATCTCTGGATCATATCTAAAACTATATCTAGAAAGAATTGCGTTAGTTGATAGCAGTCATTTTGTTATTGATCTTTTTCCTGAAAAGGCAAAACATAATTGTATGCAAAATCATGATGCATGAACTGTATGTCTTCAAAATTGATGAGATTCGTGTAGCATGATGCATGTGCATGCTATAATGTATGTGATGTTTATGAATGTATATTTGTCTAAGAAAATAAATCCTTGACGGGTGCCGGGAAGTCGTATCCTGGGCTAATGTTGAAGAATAGTTGCAAGAATTCCAATAGGCGAAGATAACTCCGTTGGGGAATAAACTTGGCGAATGGAGGATTCTGCGGGGAGAAAAGATACTCTAGCGGCCATGCTGGGAAGTAATACTCTGTGGGAAGAGGGATGCCTTGCTGATTGTTGATAGTAACTTGCTGAGGATATCCTTGTTGTTGGAAGTATTGATGGACTTCGCTGGGGTAAGGAGACTGTATCGAGGACGCTCTTTCCGTGGCTTTTGGCTGAGGATAACCCAGTTATATCCTGTTAAGGAAATAACTCTTTAAATCAAGCCGGACGACGCGTTCGTGCTCTGCGAGGGGATAAACTTCCAGAATCAACTGGGGATACGCTTACTGCTTGGGGAGATGGATTCCAACTTTCCTGGGGAAGCTGGGTTGGACTCTCCTGGGGAGGTATTGAACTGTATTGGTTATGTTCTTCAACAGGACCTACCCTGATACCTTGGAGGACAGAACAATCAGATTGCTTAGACCACTCTTTATTGCCCCTGTTTCCATGGGGGAGGCACTTGTGGGATGCTGATAGTTGTTGATGGACAAACCTTCTTCTGGTAGACAGATGGCAAGAAGACGGGACATAGTCGTACGCTTTAATCCCTAACTTTTGCCTGGACCGCCCTTTCGGGTTTTCAGTCCACCGGGATACCCATTTTTGCCCAAGTCGCGCTTTCAGGTTTTCGACTTGCCGGGTGTACATATTTTTTTTCATTTCATCCCTTATTTCTGCCCGAACCCTTTTGGTTCGCCGGGAAGCCCTTATTTTTGCCTAGGTATGTCAACCTAGCGGGTCTTTGATTGTGCGCAGTATTTTTCGACTATGTCCCCATTCTCAGAATGTAGGGAATTGCCCCTGTCAGAAGTGTTTGGCCGTGCCCCAGAAGATGTTTGATCAGGCAAGATTTGTTGCTGGAATGTCCCAAGTGACTCAGGCGGAGATTTGCCCCAGGCGATTTGGCCTTTGAGAGATTCTCCGAATCTTGATTGGATTGCCCCAGATAATGGACCATGGTCATGTCTGCCCCTTGATTGGAGGTACTTCTATTCATTAGGCATTCGCCGTGCGACTTTCTATGCTGTTCAAACAAGAAGTCATATGCAAACAAGGTTATGTTAAAAATGCAAAGCCTATGTCTGTCTTGAAGATTTTTGAAAATGCATTCTTTTTCATAAAACAAGCGAATGTTTGTAAAACATGATGTCAACTCCGTATTTACCGTAGGCCTTAAGGAGTCAGGATACCCTTCGTGACAGTATGCTTTCGAGCTAACCCATGCTTCAGCTAGGACTTTTAAGGGTTATAACGTGGCTTGGTTCACGGTTTAAGAAACAAAGGATAAAGGCTCAAATTATTTATACCCACCCGCTCTTCGTGATGTTCTCCAAACCTAAACTCAGTTGATCGTGCGTTAGACCTTGCTTGAGTCTTTGCTTTGATGTTCCAATAATGGTTCAGATGTTGATAACTTGTTTTGAATAGGCAGTCATTTTTTGCTTTGGTTGAGGGTTTGCGAGACCTCTTTCTTGATTTTGTTATCCCTTTCTTTTTTTGCCTGAACTGTTTCCTTTTTGGAATTACAGTCAGCGGGATGCCCCAGTTTCATAAGTCCCCTTCATGGGTTTTGACTTAATGGGCTTTTCATTTATGAATTTTTTGATAATGACTGCCTGTCCTTTTGATTGTTCTGAACCATCACTGTCTTTGTTTGTTTTGTAAAGATCTCTTCGGTGCCATTCGTCATGCACTTGGATCAACTGAGAAGACTACCCTGCCCCGGGTTATGATTAAGGGTTTAATTTTCGAAAATAAAAACTCCTACTTCTTTGGCTCAGAGGGGTTGACGAGGGATTATCTTCCTTATAACTCCAGTGTTTAGGATTTGAAACAATGCCTGTACCTCATCAGCTGGGTCTGTTCCAAAGCATACTGTAGATTTGGTATCGTTTTCGTCATCCTCCCTCAAGAGGCTCAGAATTATTAACCAAGAGTTGATCATCAGAAAAATATGAAAAGAAATTTGAATATAATGAAAACAACTGTATTAATTCCCAAAACAGACATATGCGATGCATTAATAGAATAAAAGAGTTTGCCATGACATTAATCGTTTGTATAAGCAATGAAAAATACAACTCAAAATTCAAATAAACAAAAGGCTTCAATGATTGGGCAACGGAGCAGTGATTATGTTCGGAGTCTCTGGCACTTCAAACTGGATCTCTCCGGCGTCAATCATATCTTGGATCTTGTTCTTGAGAGGCCAGCAGTTGTCTGTAGTATGCCCCGGGCTATCTGAATGATATGCGCACCTATCGTTGGGATGATAGTTGGGAGCAGAAGTGCTCGGATTCCGAAGAGGAGCCCTTAAGGTGATCAGTCCTGCTTTCAACATTTGTTGCAGTGCTTGATCCAGCGACATGTTGAGTTTGGTATACTGCCGTTTCTCCTTGCGCTGCTGCCCCTGTCCTTGTTGAGCAGGTCCAGGATTGGAGATCTGGATTGCCCCTACCTCATGACGGCTCTTTTTACCGTGCACAGCATTGGATTCTTTCTTTCCATGATGAGGCTTTTTATCAGAAGGTGCGGCCTCTTGAATTTTCCCCGACCGGATACCAGCTTCTATTCGCTCTCCAGTCAAGATAAGATCTGTGAATCCAGCAGATGAATTTCCAATTAGGTGGTTGTAGAACGGACCAGACAGGGTCCCCAAGAACATATCAACAAGTTCCCGATCAGTCAGAGGTGGTTGTACCCTTCCAGCAAGATCCCTCCATTTCTGCGCATATTCTTTAAAACCTTCACTTGATCCTAACGACATACCCTGGAGTTGGGTACGCGTAGGAGCAAGGTCGACATTATATTGATACTGCTTGTAGAAAGCAGTAGCCAACTCCTCCCAGTTACGAACCTTGGTCCCATCCAGCTGATAGAACCATTCGAGATGAGTCCCTGAAAGACTCTCCTGGAAGAAGTGGATCCACAAATTCTTGTCCACCGTATATGGTTGAATTTTCCGAACATAGGACCTGAGATGTAACTTGGGACAAGACGCCCCGTCATACTTGGTAAAGGATGGTGCTTTGAACTTCCGAGGAATAATCACACCAGTTGACAAACCCAAATCTCCAAGATCCAGCCCAGGTACCTGTTGGATCTCCATAGCATTCAGCCTATCCTCCAACTGTTTGTACTTGTCCTCAGCCGGAGGGTACTGTTCGTCGTCGAAATCGGTTTCATTGTCAGAGACCTCTGGACTGGGCACCCTTTCCTCTTGATGACTGCTTTTTCCCACAGATGGGGTTGTCCTCTCAGTTTCAGCCTGCGGTGTATTCCCAGATCTGCGTCTAGGGCTGAACAAAACAGTCCTCTTCTTCTTCTTTTCCTTCTTCAAGAGGAGAGCTTTCAGATCTTGTTGCCCCTGGGTCAGATTCATGATCAGCCCTTGGAACTGGGCGTTCTGAGCCTGGAGGGCCTTGATAGACTGCTCAGCTGATGATTCAGGATTCATGACGATCGGCTGAAATAAACAGCGAAGAAGGGTAAGCAACCTGTCAGAGGGATACCTGCAATGCAATGAGATGTATGACATGCATGCAATGATTTCAAGGACCTCGCAGGGTAAATAGAGAAACTTGTTAGAGTTGGAAACTGGCAACTTGATTGAAGAAACTTCCTGTTGTAGAGAGCCCTTCTTCAAGGGTCAAAGGCTCACCATATCCAGTGGGTCATAGCCCCTGCCACCCTTGGCTAGAGGAAAATAAATCCCCTTTGCCCCTTGCTGGGTAATCATGACCTGCATCACAAGCCCTGGAGATCCTTGAAATGGGTTAGGATGTATGCAATGATATGATGTCATGCTATGCATGGGGTGATGTAGGTAAGCCCTGTTATGAGTCCCAATTAAGGACTATAAACAACCCTGCAAGAAATTCAGTATACTTTGTTATGAGTCCCAATTAAGGACTATAAACAACCTGCAAGAAACTTAGTAAACCCTGTTATGAGTCCCCATTGAGGACTATAAACAAAACCTGTAAGAAACTTAGTATACCCCGTTATGAGTCCCTATTAAGGACTATAAACAAAACCTGCAAGTAGCTTATGTGTTAGATAACACGCATGCAATTAGTCAAGTACGAAGGCACACAAGTCACACAAGAGAAGCCCTTAGAGTTTAGGCCAGCATGAGGTCTAGGTATTACCCTCTTTCAGTTTGTTGGTTCATACCTGTCCTATCAAAGTAACCGGGTTCTTAGAGGATCCCAATATCATTGACTACCCTCAATCGGTCATAACTCCAGCATCGCAATCTTTTCTTGCGGCCAGAACCATCACGAGAGTTTAGCCTCAATGGGCGTAGCATACTGCTACAATTCTAAAGGCCAAGTTGTGTCAATTAAGGTTCTAAGGTTGTTGGTGCTTAATGACTCCTTAGAAGACCCATATTCTCCTCGTTGCAACACAAGGGATATCGGTACAGACCAAGGTGCCACACCAACGTAGCCACCGCTTCACCCGTGTCGGTCTACGCCGGACAGGTCCCTCACAGCTTATGCTACCTAAACAGGGTATCCCCAGATCCGGGTTAGGATCTATGTAACTCCGATGCAACCCACAATAGTAAAGCAAGCAAATCAATACAATTGAAAACACAGTTATGAACTAGCCCTAAGGTACACCTCACTTTAAGTTTTATCCCCAGCAGAGTCGCCAGTTCTGTAATCGGTGGATCTGGAACTGACTGTTTAACGCTGGTTCGCGAAATGTCGCGGAAGCAAGAGTCGCCACCGTCTTTTATTTTCTCCAACATGGACAGGACAAAAGCACAGAAAAATTCCTTAAAGAGATTGCTCTCGGTTCGGGAGGTAGGTTATAGAAAGGGAAGGTGTTAGCACCCTTTCTATCCATGGTTATCCATGGGCTCTTAGATACTTGCTCATTTGTGTTTTCAAAAAGGGTTTGTTTGCTTTTCAACTGTGGGTTTTAAAAAGTTTCTTTGAAAGTTTCAGATCGACTCTTGTGTCAGAGTGTTTGAAAAATTGCTTTGAAAGCTTTTGAAAAGTGTCGGTGTGAAAAGATTTTTGTTTGTTTTTGAAGAGAGCAAGTATCTACGAGAACCTACCTACCCTAAGGAATTCGTCTGTGTAAATGTCCTTTAAAGTAATGCCATCCCACCATTGAGAGGTAGGTAGCACCACCGTTGGAGGTGTTCGGGTCAATTCGAGGTTCGGGACATGGTGATCACTAGAGCAATGGGAAGACACCTTAGAAGCTACCCTCATGCCAGGTTCCCGGATCATGAGGACTTACTAAGACGTCCTCTACTCGACGATCACCTTTCGAAAGGCAACAGTGAGGCGTACCCTAGAGGTGGTGTGTGCGATTCGTGTGTCGTTTTCATGGATATTTGTCTTGTCATATTCATTGTGATCTACACTTGATTTTATTTTTAAGGCCATACATTCTTTCATGCTTTTTGTTAACAGTTTAAAAAGTTTGCGGGAAAATAACTCTAAAGCTATTACAAATGGCGCGGGTCCACATCGCCAAAATTAAACCGGACCCGATTTAGCAGAAAATAAATAAAGCAAAAGAAATAAAAGTGCGAGAAATAAAATCGTTACAACGCTTTGGGAGAATTACATAATTACAATAAACGACATAAAATAAATGCGCGAAATTAAATAAACTACGAACATGGGCGTTGGACCCCTTTTGCAAAATTAAATTAATAAGGAATTTAAAATTAAAATTAAATGTTTTTTTTGGTATTTTTGGTTATTAAAATTTAATAGAAAAAATAATTAATTAAAATGAAGATTGGATGCAAACCCTAATCCTAGTGTTTTTTAGATTTACCATGAAAATATTAAAATTTAACCTAAATTAAACCTATTTTTTATGTACAATTTAATTAGGAAAATAAATAAAATAATATTAAATATTTATGAAAGAAAATAAATAAAGGATGAAAACTTGAATAAACCCTAATTCTACATTTTTGGATTTTTGTTATTTGAAAAGAATTAAAGTTGTAACCTAATTAAAACTAAATATTTACATGCAATTTATCTATGAAAATAATTAAAATAAAATAAATATTATATTTTTCTCTTTTTCTGATTTTTTTGTGTATTTATATTTTGTAAAAAAAAATTTATTAACTAAAGGAATAATAATTAAAAAAAAATAGGATAACAAATAAAGAAAGCAAAGAAATTATGCAAACCAGGGGGTTTTCTGTCCCAACATGGAGGTTTGAGCCCAGCAATTTGGCCCAACAAGCATGGCCTTGTGGACTTTTCAGAGTCACGTGTAGCAACGTTGACTCACGCTCATGGTGTACACCAATCTTCAGCCTTGGATGTGAACCTCCTGGACGCGTGTATGTTTGATTGCTGAGGACGCATGGTACATCTACGTCCCTGAAGCTGCATGGGAAACACTATGGAAAAATAATATAGAAAGTGTACAGACCTGGGACTTGAACCCAGGTCATGAAGGTCACACGCACATACACCTGCCAGCTGAGCCATTTGAATTATTTGTATATAATATAAAAGAAAAGTAATATAATAAGAAACAACAATGAATGATGAATTTAGCGCGCAAATTTAAATGGACCGCTCCTGTCGTGACAACGCATCATCTTCCTCGCCCAGTTTTGTTTTTCCTGAAACACGAATGTTATAAGCAACGGTTTTTTAGCGTTTTCTTAGACCGGCTTCCAGAAAATAGCGACTAGCGCTATGGTATCAATAAATTGATCGCGAGGGTCAAGATCTCTTCATCTTGATGTACTGATTCGAATGGCATGGGTCTGGAACCCTAATTTTACTTGGTTTGGGAAACCCCAATTTTCAAACGCTGTAAACCCTAACAAGCAGTCATGGCATAATCGCGTATGGCTTGCAAAAATTCAATCAAACACAATGGTTAGTTTCAGAAGCTCAAAACAAACATGATTCCATGAATAGAATGTTGTAAAAATGCTTAAAAGATGATATACGATTATGAGTTTTTTGCTATACAGTTTGAGTTCAAACTACCAATTCTTGAAGCTTTGGTGGTTGTTCTTGATTGGAACACGTTCAGGGATTGCCAAGGAAGCTTTTGGAATAGGTTTTGTGCCTTCAATCGCCCTCTAGCAAGGATTTCAGAATTGTGTTTTATGGAAAAAAATTCAAGTTTGCAAAGTGTTCTTGGGCGCAGCTTCAATATATGCCAGCATTAGGGTTTGATTCCTGGTTATGTAGTGAGCATATTAGGTTAAGAAAATTGCACAAAATCTTTTGAATTCAATGGTTTCAATATTTGATTTTATAAGATCTTTTTTGAATCTTTTTTCATGTGTATTTGGTGTCAATTAGCTCAAATCAAACCAAAACTTGCCTAATTAGCATGTGCACGAAATATTGAATCTAGAATGTGTACAAAAGATTTTTTAGGTTCATTTAGATATTTTTCACATATTTAATTGATTTAATTGAATTAATATAAATAAAAATTCAAATAAATAAATAAAAAATGAGAAAATGCTTCCCTTTGGGCCAAGTGGTCGTGCATAGGCTTGGAATGATGAATCTTGGAAGAAAAATGGGCCCATTAGCAAATTTAGGTCATTTGAACCATTGTTGACTTTTCAAAATATCCAAAAATTTCCCAACTTCCACAAGGCATAACTTGCTCAATTTTTAAGCTTTTCACATGTTCTTGGACATTTTGGAAAGGTCTTTGAGTCCTCTAACCAATGCCTTTGGTCCCATGTCATTTTGATTTACCAATCTCAAGTTATGGCCTTTGACTTAAAGTCCCTTTTTGTTGACTTTTGAAAATGACCTATAATGTTGAAATTGATAACTTTTTGTGAGAGCATTTCTTGGACTTGGAATATGAAGATGAGTTGTAGGAAATGTCTTTCTCTTCATAATGAGCTTTGGATGGAATTTTTCTGATAATCCATGTGAAAGTTATGCCCTGGTCAATTTCAGTTGACTTTTTCAGCTGTCCAAATATAGTAACTTTTGCATCTTGATGATTTTCTGAGCCAAATTTTGAGAATCATGATCAAGCATTGATCAAATGATGCTTGTGGCTTCAAAATGATATGTTGACCAAAAATTTAAACTTTTGACTGTCAAATGACCATTTTGCCCCTACAGTTGACTGTAGTGCAATTTTAGGGTTTTGACTGTGCAATTTTGAGCTGAATGCCTTGAAACTTGATATGAGGATGCTTGACCACATTTGTAAGCATATGAGACTTGATTTGGCCTTTGAAAACTTCCTTTTCTTGATCAGAACACAAACCCTAGTTTTGACTGTATAGGAGACAGTTACACTGCACAACCCTTGGGGAATTTTATGACTTGGCTTGGCAATTTCTTGAAGAATATGGGAGGGCAAATTTTGGGGTACAACAACAATGTTCGGAGAAGTGAATCTTCATGTCAAGATCGGCCCACATATGTTTTATATCACTTTTCAAGTAATGTATATAGAACCAACATATACATGTTTACTCGGACGACCTTGGATTCATGCAGCGAGGGCAATTACTTCAACTTTACATCAGAAATTGAAGTTCTTCATTGAAGGAAGATTGGTTATAATTGACGGTGAAGAGGACATCTTTGTGAGTCACATAGAGTCCTACTGATATATCATTGCAGATGAAGACTGCATAGCAACACCATTTCAAGTCTTAGAGGTTGCTTCAATGGTAACCCTACCAGTGGAGAAAATCAAGAAACCTACCGTGACTTCGTGGAGAGACTTGCAAGCAGCTATGGAAGATAGTACTTTAAGAGGTTGGGGGTAAACTTGTGGAGATGCCTGAGAAGAAGAATTGTTTTGGTTTGGGATATGAATCATCAAAGGCTACCCTGAAAGGCAAGGCACGATTTCCTCCTATCCAGGAAGCCTTCATCAATAAAGGAGAAGAGCATGGCGAACAAGTGGCGATTATATCAAACAAGAGCAACACCAAAAGAGAATCTGACTTCATCCGTGAATGTGCTCCAGACGAAGAGCCCGAGAATCAGACAACTATGGAGATTCCATAGATATTTTTCTTTCTAAAGTAATTTTTCTTGTTTTTGAAAGAACCTATGCCAAGCCCGAGGCATAAGGGTAGCTTGTAAGGGTCCCCCGATTTGTTTCAAACAATATTCATAATTAATAAGAGTTATATTTCGTATTCAATTAAGATCATTGTCTTTCTCTTGCATTTATTTATTATATTTAAAAATGAAAATACTTTTCTTCATATGCATTTTCAAAATTCACATACTAAAATTGCACCAAAACATGATAAATATGAAAATCCATGCCTAAAATCACCGATAACGTTACTGCTGTTATCCGATATAATTTTGATGCACTCATCAACCAAGCAGAAGAGGAAGATGATAAAGATCTTAAACTCTCTGAAGAATTAGCGAGGGGGATAAAGCAAAAAGCTGATAATATACAACCATACTAAGAATCCATTGAGACCATCAACCTTAGCACAAAGGAGGATCCCAAGTAGATCAAGCTAGGGGAAAAATTGGAGGAAAGCGTCAAAGAAAGACTGATCAAGTTGTTACACGAATATATAGATATATTTGCCTAGTCTTACAGAGATATGCCAGGATTGGATATAGATATTGTGGTGCATAGACTACCTCTCAAGGAAGGTTACTCTCTAGTTAGACAGAAGCTCAAAAGAACTCGTCCAGACATGTCTAGCAATATTCGAGAAGAAGTCCTTAAACAATTTGATGCAAGGTTCTTAGCGGTGGTATATTATCCACCTTGGATAGAAAACATTGTTCCAGTACCCAAAAAGGACGGTAAAGTACGCATATGTGTAGATTATTGGGATCTGAATAAAGCATGTCCCAAAGACAATTTCCCATTATCGCACATAGATGTTTTGGTGGATAATACAACTCAAGCTTCAGTATTATCATTCATGGATGGTTTATCAGGTTATAACCAAATCAAAATGGCACCTGAGGATATGGAAAAGACTACTTTCATGACTCCTTGGGGAACTTTCTGTTATAAGGTGATGCCTTTCGGTCTAAAGAACGCAGGGGAAACTTATCAACGAGCTATGGTCACACTATTTTCACTATATGACGCACAAAGAAATTGAGGTATACATAAATGATATGATTTCCAAATATCATACAGAGGAGGATCACATTATACATTTACAAAAGTTATTCGAACATTTGTGAAAGTTCAAACTAAGGTTTAATTCGAACAAGTGTACATTTGGTGTCAGTTCAGGCAAGCTATTGGGTTTTATTGTAAGTCAGCGCAATATTGAGGTAGATCTCAACAAAATGCATGTGCCACCAACTCCTCTGAATGTCCTGAGTTCTCCTTGGTCATTTTCGATGTAGGGAATTGATATGATATGAATGATCGATCCGAAATCCTCCAACGAACACCGGTTCATACTAGTTGTCACTTATTACTTTACCAAGTGGGTGGAAGCTGCGTCATACGCAAATGTGACAAGAAAACTGGTTACTCAGTTCATCAAGCAAAATATTATATGCAAATATGGGGTTCCTAGTAGGATCATTATAAATAATGGGTCCAATTTGAACAACAAAATGATGAAGGAGTTATGCGATGACTTCAAGATCGAGCATCATAATTCCTCACCATATCGACCCAAGATGAACAGGGCTGTTGAAGCTGCCAATAATAACATCAAGAAAATCATGAATAAAATGGTGAAGACATATAAATATTGGTATGATATGCTTCCCTTTTCTCTACACGGCTATCGTACGTTCGTACGTACATCAACATGTGCAACTCCTTTCTCTCTCGTATATGGCATGAAGGCAGTACTCCTTGTTGAAGTAGAGATTATGTCACTACGAGTTCTAATGGAAACAAAGCTTGAATATTTAGAATAGGTTCAGATGTGACTTGATCAACTTAACCTCATTGAAGAGAAACGCTTGACAACTTTGTGCCACGGCCAATTATACCAAAAGAGAATGAAGAAAGCATTTGATAACAAGGTTCATCCTCGAGTGTTCAAAGAAGGAGATTTGGTACTCAAGAAGATTATACTACCTCGCCTTGATTCACGTGGTAAATGGAAACTCAACTACGAAGGTGCGTATGTGGTAAAAACAACATTATCGGGTGGCGGTCTTATCCTCACAACAATGGATGGGGAGGAACTGCCTCATCCAACAAACTCCGACGCAGTAAAAAAAATACTATGTATAAAAATCTCACTAATTTTGAACCCTAATGTTATACCCCAAAATTTTCCCTCCCACTTTTCTTCAAGATATTCTCCTAAGGTCCTCATTTGCTCAAGGTTGCCTAAGAATTGATCAGACAAATTCTCCTCCTAAGCAATGGGTCCATAACTAGGGTTTTATATTTCTCAAGGAAGATTTGGTTTCCAAGGTCTCAAGTGGCTTTCAGGTTTCTGCATATGTCCACAGGAATGCTCATGTCAAGTTTCAAGCCTTGCATCACAAGTTTGCTCAGTCAATGGCTCAGATGATTGAAAATCAACTATATTGGGTAAAAAGTCAACTATGGTCAACATACAGTCAAACTTCAATATTTTTGGTCAACATCAAGATTTTGAAGTCACATTCATCATTTTATCAAGGGTTGATCATGATTCATCAAGAGATTTCTCAAAAGTCAAAAGTTGCTAAATTAGGGTTTTGATCATTCCTATAGGAGAAGTCAATTGAACTTTGACCAAGCATAACTTTCACATGCTTCATCAGATTTTTCTCAACCAAAGCTTATTTTGAAGGAATTTCAATTATCTACAACTTTGTCTCTCTAAGATCAAGTCCAAAAAGTGCTTCATTTGAGAAATATAAGCCAATACATTACATGTCATTTCAAAAGTCAACAAAAAGACACTTTTTGTCAAGGAAACTTACATCAAGATAAAGTATTCAAATGAAAAAAATGATCAACATAGAGATTGTAGAGGACATCTTGAGCTTTCAAAAAAGTCCAAGATCACCCTCAAATTATAAGAATTGAGAGACTTATGATTGATGCAAGTTGGGTAATTTTGAGAGAATGCACGAATTCCAAATTGAGCAAATTTGTAATTTTGGGCTATTGGGCCTAAGTTTTTAGATCCAAACGTGTTCATGACATGTTTAAAGACCCATAAATCCATTCATGCACTTTTATTTTATTTATTTTGATTTTTATTCAATTAAATCCAAAATAAATAAAAATAAAATGTAAGATCAATAGGTTAAGACATGTGGGCTTTTCTATGGATCATATTTAAGGCCCAAGATTACATGTGCAAGCTGTCAAATTCGTGCAAGGTTGAGCCAAAAATAGCAAGTTTCCATACAAATTTTCAATCAAAATCTTCACCTCTTAATGACATGATTCCTTCCATAATTATTGACCTAATCTCATATCCTATATATACCTAACAACATCAGATGCAAAGGGGAGGCACAACTATCCCAAGAACCATGTTTACAAAGTTCTAAGTTTTCAAAGAACTAGGGCAAAAGCAAACCCTACTTTTCAGCCGTTCTCAAGCAGTTTTGAGCTTCACATAAGCTTCTTGAAGCTTCCAGGAGTTGATACCAATCCTTATCCATCACTGTTGTACCCCAAAATTTTCCCTCTCTTTTTCAAGACATTCCTCACAAAGGATCTCCAATGCTCAAGGATTCTCAAGGAATTGATCAGACAAAATCACCTCTGAAGCACTGAGACTCCGAATTAGGGTTTTGACTAAGAATGATCAATCTTTGACTTTTGACCTAGTACATGACTTATTGGTTTGAAACATGATCTCAAATATTCGAGTACATCATTTTGACCTAATAGCATATTTCAATTCGTCTCACGAGACCCGTGGATTGATAGATGAAACTTGGCAAACTCATGAAAAGTCAATTGTATACTAAAAAGTCAAACTATGACTTTTTGGTCAAATTTGAGTTTCAAAAATCACATTTCACCAAGACATTCAAAATATGAAATTTGATCATCAAAAATCAAGAAAGTCAAAAAATCAAACTTTGAAAGACTTGGAAATTTTTTCTAAGTATTTTCTATACATGTTAATTTTATTTCTTCATGACATCTTTTCACCATAATTCAAATTATTACAAGCTTTCAATTAAATAACAAGGCTGGATTTGTAAGTTAAAAAAGTTTGCATGCTACAAACAATGTTGTTCGTTGTTGTATAAAGCCCAAAGTTTGCACCAACCAGTCCAAGCATATCATTCCAAAACCTGTTGTTACTACACAAAACAACCTTGCATCATGCTACACATCCTGCTTTCCAAACCCTGCATAGTAATGCCAAGAACACTGTCACAAACTGCTACAAAACAGTCCTGCTATGTTGCCTCTAAACATTGTCACAGTCTGCTCCAAAACCTACAATATTGCCCTGAAAAATCTGCATCATATCAGTCCCATGTTTGCACCAAATTTGCATATAAGAGCTGCATCTAAAAAGCAATGAGACATCATACCCAAAAAGTTCAAAAACTCATATGTTTCCCTCTCAAATTTCAGCCAACTTCATATACAAATAAACTGTTTTCACAACACACAAAAATGGATTTTTTGGAGAGTAAAGAGGATAGAGAGGATTTTTGGGAGAGAAAAGAAAGAAAGAGAGAAGTTTTTGTAACCTCTGTTCATTCAAAAACTTTGCTCTATTTTCATTCACAAAACAGAAAAACCTTCAACCCACTGTCCCACCTTGCAATCTTTTCCATAAACCAACTATCCAAGCACTTCACATCACATAGAGATTGTTCAAACACAAGAACAGTTTCTGTAGTGCCATTATTATCACCTTCCAAACATAAAAAAAAGATAGTATTGTACAACTTGACTAGGTTTGAGTGGTTCATAAGCTTTCAATACAAAGAAAGGATCGGATCATCTCCTTGGAGGTTCACTGAAGCCACCACAACATCTTGAAAGAGGTTCAGATTCAAAACATATTGCTGTCTTAAGGTGAGTATTCTTAACTTTGAGCTCTTATTTCAAACATCATTAGTGATTCATTGTTAAAGATAAATGTAGTAATCATTTCCTTTTGAAGCTAACTATTTACTTGCTTTTCATTTTTGTTAATACTATGTTGAGAACTGACCTGTACACACAATAAAACAATGTTTAAGACAAAAAACTGCAGATGAATCGAGACATACTCACATGAGTCGACTCATATCAGTTGCAGAACAAGGTATGAATCGACACCAGACCTTATGAGTCGACGCATACTGTTTTCCAGACACAATACAGAGAGACAAAAGGTGCATGAGTCGACACAAACAAGAAATGAGTCGACACATCCCATTATACATCGAATCATACTGAGTTGATTTGGATATTTCAGAAGCAGGAAGTGGAATGAGTCGACATATCCCACTATGCATCGACTCATACTGAATTGATTTGGATTTTTCAGAAACAGGAAGTGGCATGTGTCGATGCATAAAGCTATGTCTCAATACATAAAGTTTGTTTTACTTTCTTTGTACACTATTTTCTTTTTATATTTTTATTGCTATTTATTTTATTTAATATTGTTGTAATAATTTAATTAGGCCTATGCTTCATCCACATTTGTAAATTATACCCCCATCCCCCAAGTGATGTAATAGTGTAGAATTTTAATTTCCGCAATTTATCGCTTTAATATAATTGTTAGTAATTAGGGTGTGTATGGCAAGATAAAATCAACCGTTAGAAAACCCTAATCTAAAATACAAAAAAATGCATGCAATCAAACACTTTTCAGACGCGCACCTCTAAGGTAACCTCGCTTGTTGCTTCGGAAAATAGTCACGTCCCTCGAATGTGGGACGCTTTAGCAAAGACCCTCAATAAAAAAAGATCATAGTCCCTCTATGACCCTTCGACGTTGCCTTCAGTAAAACGATTTTAGTCCCTTACAAAAATTTCTAAAGCGTCTGATAGGTTGCCTTCTATGACTATACGATTGATCCGCGCCCGTCCCTTCACATCCAATAATAGGGATTCTTATTAATCAATGGTAAGATAGCGACATATAAAGGAAGAGGAAAGAACTAAGACCCATTTAAGTAGGTAGAACGTTCATAGTTGCTTGCTCACAACATTTTCAAAACAACATATTTCAAACACACCAACACTTTCAAAATGAAATATTTTCAAAAGTCAACACTTTGTATACATTCTTATAGAGACAAGAATAATTACAAAGTATGCCTAAACAAAGGCAATTTTCCAAAATACTTTCAAAACCAATCACAAACACATTTCAAACAAAGCATTTTCAAAGTGAGCTAGCAACTAAGAGCCCGTAGATAACTACGGATGAAAAGGGTGCTAATACTTTCCCTTTTCATAACCTACCCCCGAACACAAGAAAATTTTTCAAATAGGTCTTTCTTGTTCTTTTCACCCTTTCCTTTATTGGATAAAAGAAAAGTCGGTGGCGACTCTTGCTATCCACAACAATTGCGATAAAACACAAAACACCCAAGTCAGTTCTCCCACCATATTACAGAACTGGCGACTCTGTTGGGGACTAACTTAAAAGTGGGGTTACCTTAGAGCTAGATCATCTTTAAATGCTTTCATTATTTGATTTGTTTGCTTTACATTTATGGGTCCTTGATTGGGTTTTATTGATCCTCCACCTGAATCGGGGAACATTATTAGGTAAGTAGCAAAAGATTGTGGAAACTGTATGACGTAGACCGTTATGGTTGAAGAAGTGGCTACCTTAGTGTGACGCATTTGTTGGTACCAGTATCCCTTATGTTGAATCGAGGATAATACGGGGCCGCTGAGCAGTGTCATGAAGCACTAACTAACCGTAGAACCTTTAATTGAATGACTTGGCCATTAGGAAGTAGTGAGATAGACAACTTTGGTGCAAAGCTAAATATTGGTTGATACTCGATACTACGCTCATTGAGATCGAACTTTTGGGATATTTCGGCCGCAAGAAAAGATTGACTGTGTTGAGACAATGCCCAATGAAGAAAGATCAATGATATTGAGATCCCCTAGAACCTGATTACTTTCTAGGACAAGTTGAACCAACTAAAATTCAAGAGGGTACTCACCTATGAACTCCACACAAGCCTAAACCTAAAGGGTTGTTTGCTTTGCTTGTATATGTTATTTACACATAACATCATGAAATCATACATAGCATTTTCAATAACCATTTCAAGGATCTCAAGGGTTTGTGATGCAGGTTTATATTGAACTAGACGTCTATCAAGGGGCAACAGGATTTATTTTCCTCTAGCCAAATGCTGTCAAAAACAAAAGCACGATAATTCGAGTCAAGGGCTATGACCCACATGACATGGTGAGCTTGGTTCTCATAGAAGGACATTCAACAATGCGAAATCTGTGATCAAAGTTCAACTTATAACATCTTCTTGTGTTTACCTCGCGAGATCCTTGAAAATATTGCATCCACATACCATGCATCATATCATGACAAGTTTTCCTCATACAGGTTTTCTCATCTGCTTACTGTTTATTTCAGTAGAGATGGCTCTAGACCAAACTATCAAGGATCTTCAGACCCAATATGCTCAACTTCAAGAAGTGTTCTTGAACCTATCTAAGGGGTAAGAAGAAGTGAAAGCACTCCTCACTAAGAGCATGACCAAGAAGAATCCTGAGGACAACAAGGAGGACCAGTTGGAACGGTTATAAACTGAAATGGCAACAATGAAAATCCAGATGATGGGTCAGATGGTAGGTCAGATAGCTCTTATCCAAAACCTAGCTCAGGGACAAGAAGATTTGATAATTCTCGTCAACAAGCTTCATCAAGACGGATGAAACCGCATGGAACAAACGGCTAGAATTGGGGATCAAGTCATTAACCATCCTCCGATGAGACAAGAAGTTGGCTTGGTCGAGACAAGAAGTATGACCCTTTAATTTCTGCCTTTACTTTCCGCATTTACCGCTTTCCTTATAACTATTTAGCTTAATAGGATTGTATGGAAAGATAAAAACAATCATAGAAAACCCTAAATATAAGACTAAAAATAACTGAAACAATACACTCTTCACACACGCACCTCTAGGGTAACCTCACTCATTGCTTCAGAAAACATTCATATCCCTCGAACATGGGGACACTTTAGCAAAGACCCTCGGTTAAAGAGATCATAGTCCCTCGATGACCCTTCGATGCTGCCTTCGGTAAACGATCTTAGTCCCTTAAGATAATTTTTTAAAGCGCCCCTACGAGTTGCCTTTATGACTATATGATGACCCGCGTCTGTCCCTTCACATCCAACGATAGGGCTTCCTCCTAACTAATGGTAGGATAGCACTATCTAAAGGAGTAGGAAAATAACACGAAAGACTTTTGAGTAGGTAGATCACTCGTAATCGCTTGCTCACAAAAACAAAACATCTTTTTCACAAACACTTCTTCTGAAATATTTTCAAAAACAAACACTTTGTACACACTCTTAACCAATACAAGAATCATTACAAAGTTTCCGTACTTAGGAATTTTTTTCAAAATATTTTCAAACATACGAACACAAAGCATTTTCAATCAAAGTGAGCTAGCAATTAAGATCCCGTAGATAACTATGAATGAAAAAGTGTGCTAACACCTTCCCTTTTCATAACCTACCCCCCAAATTCAAAAAAATCTCGAAGGTCTTTCACGTTCTTTTCACCCTTTCCTTATTGAATAAAAGAAAAGTCGGTGGTGACTCTTGCTATCTGTAACATTTGTGATGAAACGCAAACCAAGTAAGTTCTCCCACCGTATTACAGAACTGGCGACTCTGCTGGGGAGAACTAAAAAGTGGGGTTACCTTAGAGTTAGATCATTTTTAAATGTTTTCCTTGTTTGTCTTGTGTGCTTTACATTTTGGGGCTTGCTCGGGTTTTTTTTATTGCAAAGATCATACACCCGGATCTGGGAGAATTTTAGGTAAGTAGCAATAGATCATGGAAACTATACAGTGTATACCAATATAGTTGAAGTGATGGCTATGTTAGTGCAACACATTGGTTTGTACTGGTGTCCCTCGAGTCAGTCGGAGATAATACTAGGTTGCCGCGTGGAGTTATAAGCACTAACTGACCTTTAGAACCTTAATTGACCCAACTTAGCCATTAGGAGGTAGTGAGATAGCCGACTTTGGTGCAGTCCAAAGTAGGTTGGTACTCGATGCTATGCTCGTTGAGATTCGACTCTCAAGTTTTGTTTGGTGGCAAGTCAGTTGCCGTGCTAGACAAAATTTGTGGGAAAAATCAGTGATCTTGAGATCCCTAGAACACGGTTACTTATTTAGGAAAAGTTGAGCCAACTAAACTTCAAGAGGGTACTTACCTACTTTAATATGGTGGGAGAACTGACTTTACTGGTTTTGTGTTTTATCACAAATGTTGCAGTTAGCAAGAGTCGCCACTGGCTTTTCTTTTATCCAACAAAGGAAAGGGTGAAAAGAATAGGAAAGACCTTTTTAAAGATTTTGAGTTCGGGGGGTAGATTATGAAAAGGGAAGGTGTTAGAACCCTTTTCATCCATAGTTATATACGGGATCTTAGTTTCTTGCTCACTTTGAAAGTGCTTTTTGGTGTAAGTGAATTTAAAAATATTTTTGAAAAGACGCCTTAGTGCGGCGAACTTTGTAATGTTTCTCATTTCGTTGAGAACGTATACAAAATGTTTTGTCTTTGAAAATATTTAGAAAAGGGTTTGTGTATGTGTGAAAAAAATTTTTGTTTGCTTTTGTGAGCAAGAAACTATAAGCGGTATACCTACTTGAACGATATTTTTTCTTTTCCTCTTTTCCTTTAGATAGTGTTATCCTACTATTAGTTAGTAGGTAGCCCTATCATTGGATGTTTGAGGGACAGGCGCGAGTCATCGTACAGTCATAAAGGCAACTTGTAGGATGCTTTAGCAATTTTATTATATGGGACTAAATCGTTTACCGAAGGCAACATCGAAGGGTCATCGAAGGACTACAATCTTTTTAACCGAGGGTCTTGCTAAAGCATCCCACATTTAAGGGACATGATTGTTTTTCCGAAGGCAACAAGTGGAGGTACCTTAGAGGTGCGCGTGTGCGAGTGTGTTATGTTTCAGTTATTTATTACAAACATTTGGGTTTTCTACCATTTATTTTTAGTCTTATCATACAAGCCTATTAGCATACATCTAGCAGTTAAATATATACAAATACGGAAAATAAAGTACGAGAAATTGAATCTAAGCTATTACAATGCTTCGGGATGGGGGGAATTACAAACCAAAAATGGGGAAATAAAAGGTCCTAGTTAAAATATTACATCCTTTTGACAGTTACATAATTCATGAAAGTAATGCGAATAAAATAAATAAACGCTCGGAGAAGAGAAAGCCCTAAAAAATTTCTAAGTGATAAAAAGAAATATTTTGTTGTTTTTGCATTTTTTTTGTTTAGAAAAAATAATTAAATTAAATTAAAGAAACCCTAATTCTAATTAATTAATTAATTAAAAAAATTGATTAAATAATTAGTCAAAATTAATTTAATTTATATAAAAAAACTAAGTCTAACATTTTTTGTGATTTTCTGATTTTATGATTTTGTAAAAAAAAAAGAATTAGTTAACAAAAGAATGAAATAATAAATGTGATTAAAAATATATAAATGGGATGCTGCAAAAAACGTTAGGAGGGTGCAATAACAAAGTCTGCTAAGCCCAAATAAAACTGGCCCCAGGAACTGCGTTCAATCCAATGTCACTCTTCTTTGGAGGTCTAACATACACCTACGCATTTGGAAATGTTAGATCTTGGAGTTGGAGATCTGATGGCCTAAATGAGAGTCATACCGTGTGCTGGCTAACCCCTATACACATTGGATCTGAAAGGAAATTGTTAGAAAAATAAAATGCAAACTTGGGGATCGAACCCAGGACCTAGAAAGGGAGTGCCTTAAGGGCACGCTGGCTACCACTGGATCAAGCTATTCATTCGTTACATTAAATAAAACAAAATAATATAATATAAACGCAAGCCAGATCCATGTCAGCAAACACGCGCGCGTTCAGTGGGCCCTGATTATTTGAATGGACGAATCATGGTCTATCATTTTCCACGCGAGCCTTTGACTTGGGTCAGATAAGTCCAGCCACTAGAGCTGGTGGTTTCCACTGTCTTCTCCGGTGAGATCTCTTGCAAAATGCAACAAAACAAAAACAAAACAAGCCAGATCGCCTTAAAATTATCTCCTGAACGTGAATATGGCCTTTAAATTTTCTAAAGCTTCATGGATTGTTTGGTTCGAACGCAAAACCCTAATGATGGTCAGACATGGTGATGCATAGTTCTGACGTCAAAAATATCATGCGACCATTTATTCATGTCCTAAACTCCATTATGAATACATCTTTATCATCAAAAAGGGTTAAATGTTCCTACAATTGAAAATTCAGAAACATACAAAATCCTTACCACCAGTGGATTTGGATAGGTTATTCTAGGCGTGAAAGGGATCGAATATGGGCATGGTTCAACTCCTGGGTACCTCAGGAATGTGACTTGGTCACTTGTTTGGACTATAACCTCCTGGAAATAGAGATGTGAATTTTACAACTTTGAATTTTTTTTGAATTTGGTAGAGCTTTATTATGCAACTTGTGTGTGTCCCTTTAGGCTTGCAATGTTGTGTATTTATATAGGGAAGAGAGGGGTGAACAAACATGGTAAAGAATCAAACCTTGATGGCATTAACAAAACAAGATAAAACAAATTCAAAACTTGCCAAAAATGAGATATCTCTTACCATTTTCGAATTTGCATGAACCTAGACAACTTGTATGTATCTTGCACGAATATTGGTCCTCATAATTGATCAAGTCAAGCCCATATGCACTAGCCCAAGTTTTCTTGTGATTTTATTCAATTTATTTGATTTTAAATTAAATAAAATCAAGATAACTATGAATAAAAATCAAAGCCATGTATAAATGGATTTAGAGGTTCTCTAAGATGTTATTGACATTGTTGCACCCCAAAATTTGCCCTCCCATAATTCTCCAAGGAATTGTCATGTCAAGCTGCAAAATTCCCCAAGGGTTGCACAGTGCAAAGGTCTCCCATACAGTCAAAACTAGGGTTTGAGTTCTGATCAAGAAAATGAGGTTTTCAAAGGCCCAATCAAGTCTCATATGCCTACAAATATGGTCAAGCATCCTCATATCAAGTTTCAAGGCATTCAGCACAAAATTGCACAGTCAAAAACCCTAATTGCACTACAGTCAACTGTAGGGGCAAAATGGTCATTTGACAGTCAAAAGTTCAAATTTTTGGTCAACATATCATTTTGAAGCCACAAACATCATTTGATCAATGCTTGATCATGATTCTCAAAATTTGGCTCAGAAATCATCAAAGATGCAAAAGTTTCCTTATTTGGACAGCTGAAAAAGTCAACTGAAATTGACCAGAGCATAACTTTCACATGGATTATCAGAAAAATTCCATCCAAAGCTCATTTTGAAGAGAAAGACATTTCCTACAACTCATATTCATACTTCAAGTCCAAGAAATGCTCTCACAAAAAGTTATCAATTTCAACATTATAGGTCATTTTCAAAAGTCAACAAAAAGGGACTTTAAGTCAAAGGCCATAACTTGAGATTGGTAAATCAAAATGACATGGGACCAAAGACATTGGTTAGAGGACTCAAAGACCTTTCCAAAATGTCCAAGAACATGAGAAAAGCTTAAAAATTGAGCAAGTTATGCCTTGTGGAAGTTGGGAAATTTTTGGATATTTTGAAAAGTCAACACTACTTCAAATGACCTAAAATTGCTAATGGGCCCATTTTTCTTCCATGATTCATCATTCTAAGCATGTGCACGACCACTTGGCCCAAAGGGAAGTATTTTCTCATTTTTTATTTATTTATTTGAATTTTTATTTATATTAATTCATTTAAATCAAATTAAATATAGGAAAAATACTAACCTAAGTTTTCAAATCTTTTTGTACACATTTCAGCCTCAAGATTTCGTGCCTAAGTCAATATGGAAAGAATTGGAGCAATTGGATCTTAATTGATACAAAAACATGCGAAAAAGATATGAAAAAGATCTTATGAAATCAAATTTTCAAAAACCATTAATTCATTGGATTTGTTCTACTTTTGTTAACCTAATAGCCTCACTATATATGCTTGATCATAAACCTAATGCCAATACACAAAAAGCTGCGCAGAAGAACTAAGAAAAAACTTGAAAAATTGTTGAAAAAAGCCAAAACTGAAATCATCATTCCAGGGCGATTCAAAGCCTAATTTTCATTCCAATAGTTTGCTCAAGGTCTATTGAGTGTATTCCAATCAGAATCATCCATCAAAACTCCAAGAATTGGTAACACTAATACAAACTGTGTCAAGAAATTTTCAGAATCGCGCATCATGATTTGTGCATACTTTGCAATTTTTATTCATTGATTCATGTTTGTTATGAGTTTCTGAAACTAACCATGCAAATTAATTGCGTTTTTGTGCTATATACGTGATTTTGCCATTGATGCAGTATAGGGTTTCTTGGGCTCCCAATTAGGGGTTTCCTAATAACGTAAAATTCGACCACCACAATGCCATGGATGGATTCAGGGAGCTTGGACGAAGAAAACAACATGCTCGCGCCCAATTTATGAACCCTTGAGAGCTAATTGCTATTTTTCAATAGCTGGCCTAAGGAAACGCGTCTAAAACCGTTGCCATATGTTCTTGTTTCAGAAAAAAAAGAAAACACGTGAGGAAGACGATGTGTTGGCGAACGCTGATTGGCACGTTTGAACATTTCGCGCTTTAATCCACTAATGTTTTTCTTTTCTTTTATATTATTTACTTGTTATTAATATATCAAAAAGGTTCAGTGGCTCAGCTGGCAAACGCTCATTGCTTCAACATCCAAGACCTGGGTTCGAGCCCCAGGTCTGTATAATTTCCCATGTTATTTTTCATTAACCATTCCCATGCAACGCCCAATGCCAAGACGTATCATGCACACTCAAAAATCATCGCCCACGCGTCCTGGGAGATCAATCAAAGGGCTCAGATTCAAGGCATATGGTAGACCCTGGTCAAAGGTGCCACATAGTGGCTGGAAAAGTCAATGGACCTGACGTTTTTGGGCCAGATTATTCAAAACCATACCTCACAATTGGGGCCTGAACCCCCCCCTGGTTTGCAATTTCTCATATTTCTTATATTCTATTTTTAATTATTGTTTTATTTTCTTTATTTGTCTAAATTAATTAATTATTTTTTACAAAAATACAAAAACCTCATAAAAATCAGAAAAGACAAAAAACATAATAAATATTTTATTTTAATTATTTTCATAAATAAATTGCATGTAAATTAGTTAATTTAAATTAGGTGCTTTAACTTTAATTCTTTTAACAAAAATATAAAAAACGTAGAACTAGGTTTAATTGATAATTTTTATTTCCTTTTATTTTTTCTTTTTACCATAATATTATTTGTTTATTTATTTCTATAATTAAATTATGCATGAAAATAACTTAGGTTTAAATTAGGTTAAAAACTTCAATATCTTTCTTAATAACTTAAAAATAATTAGAATTAGGTCTAGTATTTTATTTTAATTAATTCTTTCTATTAAATCTTAAAACATAAAAATACCAAAAACATTTTTTTTTTAATTTTTAATTTTAATTCCTCATTAATTCTAATTAATTAATTCATGTAATTTGATATTTTACAAAAGGGTCCAACGCCCTCCTTTCGACTTAATTGTTTAATTTCGCATATTTATTTTATTTCGCTCAAATAATTATGTATCTCTCCCGAAGCTTTGTAAATTTACTTCTCGCACTTTTCAATTTCTTTATTTACTTTGCTTTATTTATCTTTTCTGTCAAATCGGGTCCGGTTTAATTTTGGCGATGTGGACCCGCGCCATTTGTAATAGCTTTAGATTTACTTTTCTTCGCAATTTTTTAACTGTTAAACAAAGCATGCAAGAATGAATGGACAAAATAAAATCAAGCGTAGATCACTTTAACATGACAAGACAAATACAAATGAAAACGACACACGAATCGCACACACCACCCCTAGGGTACGCCTCACTGTTGCCTTGCCTCGAAAGGTGATCGTCGAGTAGAGGATGTCTTAGTAAGTCCTCATGATCCGGGAACCTGGCATGAGGGTAGCTTCTAAGGTGTCTTCCCATTGCTCTGGTGATCACCATGTCCCGAAACATCGAATTGACCCGAACACCTCCAACGGTGGTGCTACCTACCTCTCAATGGTGGGATGGCACTACTTTAAAGGACATTTACACAGACGAATTCCTTAGGGTAGGTAGACGACTCTAGATACTTGCTCTAAATTTCAAAACAAATCAAAAATACTTTTCACACCGACACCTTTTCAAAAAGCTTTCGAAAGCAATTTTTCAAACACTCTTGAGGACCGATACAAGAGTCGAACTGGAATTTTCAAAGAAACTTTTTAAAACCCACAGTTGAAAAGCAAACAAAACATTTTTGAAAACACAAATGAGCAAGTATCTAAGAGCCCATGGATAACCATGGATAGAAAGGGTGCTAACACCTTCCCTTTCTATAACCTACCTCCCGAACCGAGAGCAATCTCTTTAAGGAATTTTTCTGTGCTTTTGTCCTTTCCATTGGGAGAAAATAAAAGACGGTGGCGACTCTTGCTTCCGCGACATTTCACGAACCAGCGTTAAACAGTCAGTTCCAGATCCACCGATCACAGACATGTTTGAAGTCCAAAAAGTAGACTCATTGGTTCAAAATTGCATGTTTGCTCAATATGCATTTCATTAATTTCTCCAAAATTTCCAACTTGTGCAACTCATAACTTGCTCAATTTTCATCTTTTGAAGATAATCTTGATTTTTTGGAAATCTCAAGATGTCCTCTACAATCTCTATGTTGATCATTTTTTATTTTGAAGACATTATCTTGATGTAAGTTGCCTTGACAAAAAGTGTCTTTTGTTGACTTTTGAAAATGAGTTATAATGTATGAGCTCATATATTCCAAATGAAGCATTTTTTTGGAATTTAGAATGAATAAAAAGTTGTAGAGAATTGAATTTTCTTCAAAATGAGCTTTGGTTGGGGAAAAGTTGATGAAGCATGTGAAAGTTATGCCTAGTCAAAGTTCAGTTGACTTCTTCTAAGGAAACCCTAATTTGACAAATCTTGATTTTTGATGATTTGAGAGCTTTCCTTAGGAAATCATGATCAAACCTTGATAAAATTATGAATATCACTTTCATAGGCCAAATTTTGCATCTCCATTGTCAGATTATATCTTGCAATCAGATTTACCCCCTAGGTGGAAAGTTCCAAAGTTCACCAAGTTTTCAGGGGATACGACAAAGTCTACTGTCGAACATATGGCAAGGTATTTGATAGAGGCTGGGGAAATCTCAAATAATGAGAATATTAGGATTAAGTATTTCCCAAGCTCCTTAACCAAAAATGCCTTCACTTGGTTTACCATACTCCCAACCAATTCAATTTACAATTGGAATCATTTGGAAAGATTGTTCCATGAACAATTCTATATGGGACAAACCAAAATAAGTTTGAAATAACTGGCTAGTGTGAAGAGGAGATTAACTTAGCCAATTGATGAGTATCTGACAAAATTTCGACTGCTCAAAGACAGATGCTTTACATAAGTGCCTGAACATGAGTTGTTCGAAATGGCTGCAGGGGGTCTAGATTATTTCATTAGGAAGAAATTAGATACCCAATAGCTGAGAGATATGGCTCAATTGGCCGATAGAGTTTGACAAGTAGAACGCCTTAAGGCTGAAAAAGCTAAGGCGAACAAATATCATCGAAGAGAAAGGGTAGCATAAGTCGAAGTGGATAATGACGATCTAGAGACATCTAGTGACCCTATAACTGTCGAAGAGAGCGAGGTCGATCTAGCAAAATTAAAGCAAGGGCCACCATACTCTTGCAAAATATTAACACCCTCAAATGGGAAGAATCCTACTGAATCTGAAAAGGGTAGTGATAGGTTCCCAAAGAAAACATATATTTTCGACGTCACAAAATGTGACGAAATATTTGACTTGTTAGTTAAAGATGGTCAGATGATAGTGCCCCCAGGGAAAAAATGCCTCCTTTAGATCAAAGGAAAAAAAGAGAGGTTTTTGTAAATATCATAATTTTTGGGCCATAAAACCTCACAATGTTTTCTTTTCAGGGATCTCGTTCAAGGCGTAATAAAAGACGGCGGACTCAAGTTTGATGACAAACCTCCCATGAAGATTGATGCAAACCCGTTGCAGGAAGATGCCTATTATCCTGAACCTTCATGCATCAATATGGTCGAAGTCTCAGAAGACTTCGTCAATAAACTTGTTTTTGGCAGTTTCACTGAAGAAATTAGCAGAAAAGCTGTCGAAGAGGTACAAAGAAAGGCTACTGAAAGCCTAAACAAGGGAGCCACTAAAGGCTCAAATAAAGGAACTACTGAAGGTTCCTACTTGGCTGCTGTCACAAGTTCGATAGAAATCCTAGAGGCCAAGACGCAAAAGCTAAGTGTAGTTGGTAAGAGCAACATGGAAATAAATATGGTTGAAGTGTCTGAACCTAAAACTGCAGATTTAGAAGACAACATCAGACAAGAGAAAATCAACAAGCTTGCATTTCCTAAGGAAAATGAAAATCTGGCAGATTTTTTACACATATGCCAGAAAAAGAAGTCAGAAGTTATGCTGTGTCCAAGATGCAGTTCT
Organism: Vicia faba; assembly: GCA_948472305.1. Classification (NCBI taxonomy): domain Eukaryota; kingdom Viridiplantae; phylum Streptophyta; class Magnoliopsida; order Fabales; family Fabaceae; genus Vicia; species Vicia faba. The sequence continues at coordinate 1,625,305,606 of OX451736.1, forward strand.
ATCTTCGACAAAAAAGGTGATGAGCACATACAAGGTGTGCGTATAGTAAAGAAAGAATGGGGCAACATTGCCCAGCCTAACATGGATCCTGAAGTAAGGTACGACCCTAGAAAGGGATACCAAAAGGGGCCAGTAAACAAGGTGAGTAGGACATTGTTGCACCCCAAAATTTTCCCTCCCATTTTCACACCAGATAAACTCCTAGAGGTCCTCAATTGCTCAAGTTGACTAAGGATTGGCCAGAAAAATCCTCCTCCTAAGACAATGAGCCTCAAACTAGGGTTTCACTCCTCATCAAGATGTTTGAGTCCCAAGGGTCCTAAGTGGTTTCCAGTGCCCTAATATGTCCTCAAGATCATCCATGCCAAGTTTCATGCCTTGCACAAGAAGTTTGCACAGTCAACTGCTCAAATGCCTGAAAATCAACTGTACTAGGTCAAAAGTCAATTGTGACCCACATACAGTCAAACTTCAATATTTTTGGTCTAAATCAACATTTTGAAGTGATATCCATCATTTTATCAAGGGTTGATCATGATTCCTCAAGGAATGCTCCTAATTCATCAAAACTCAAAAGTTGCTAAATTAGGGTTCCTATAGGAAAAGTCAACCAAACTTTGACCAGGCATAACTTTCTCATACTTTATCAGGAATTTCTCATCCAAGGATCACTTTTAAGAGAATCAAATTCCCTACAACTAATCTTCAGGACTCAAGTTCAATAAATGAACTCATGAAAAGATTTAAATTCAGACATTACAGGTCCTTTTCAAAAGTCAACAAATCACCTTTTGGGTCAAAGCTTCTTACATGAACATGGAAGATCCAATTGATATGAAACCAAAGAGGTTGCTTAAGGGACATCCTAATCTTTCTAAAAAGTCTAAGAACACCCTCATAGGCTTAAAATTGAGAGAGATATGCATTGTCAATGTTGGCCAATTTTTGGAAAAATGCATGAAGCAAATATTGACCAAACTTGGATTTTTTCCAAACGGGCCTATCTTTTCAAGTTTGAAACTCATTCCTAACACGTTCCACGACCTCTAAGCCCACCCATACATTTTTCTACTATTTATGCTATTTATTTTGATATTTTATTCATTAAAATTCAGAATTAAATAAATAAATAATAGAAATAATGTAAATTTTGATGTGAATCCATTTTGGGCAAGTTTTATGCTGGTTTATGTCAATTGATTTCATGCAATAACCCTTCAAATATGTCCAGGTTCATCCACATGTGAAAATGGCATGAAATCATCAAATATGACATTTTTTCAAATTTTGATCATGGTCTTAAACACACAACATTATGAGGGAGATTCTTTCTATGATTTCTTGTCTACTCATTCTACTCTATAAATATAGAGCCATACAAGCTTGAAAGACACAAAATTCCTCTTCAAGAAAGCTCTACAAAATTCTCAAAAAATTGCTAAAAGTTGCAAGAGTTCGCAGCTATATTCCCAGGTGCTATTACTCCAAACAAGTGGGCAAATAACATTTCTGAGACTTCCAGGAGTCTACTCAGGCCTCTTGCCAAGCCAATCCACACCAAAAACAGCCGCACCAAGTAGCTCCGGTTGGGTAAAAATTCTTAATTATAAACTCTCAATTTTTACGTTGTAAATGGTTTATAAGCATTCATGCATGTTCATACTAATGTTTAGAATGTTTTGGAACCATTGCTTTTAAGTTTTGACGCAGGAATCTAAAAATTCCAGATCTAAAGCCTCAAAGTCGCGTCCCTGTGGTGTACCCCAAGATGTTATCCACACTGGATCCAGCGTAGAACCGGGCTTTGTCTAGTTTGGGCTTTTAATTCTGCTTCTTTCTCACCCCTCATTTTAATTTTTACAGCGCGGCCCATTTTTCTTTTTTGCTTTATTTATTTTCTTTTATTTCAATTATTTTCCTTTTATTAAAAAAATCATAAACATCATAAAATCAAGAAATCACAAAAAAATGTAGAATTAGTTTTTTCTTCCTTATTTATTAAAATTAATTTTGAAAATAGATTAGTTTAATTAGGATAATTTGGTTTATTTTCATAATTAAAATTAGCTAGAAATTAGGTTTAAATTGCAAGTTAATTATTTTTTCTCAAATAAAAATACAAAAATATTAAGTTATTTAGAGTTAATTTCCTTTCATTTTTAACTTAATATTTTTTTCCTAAAAAATAAAAAATAACAAAAAATATTTTCTTTCATTAATTAAGTTTTCTTAGAATTTAAACTTTAATTCCCGTATTTAATTTTTCACGCACATTTTCTTATTTCACACTTTTATATTCCTGTACATATCAATGTAGCCAAACTATAAGGCATTTTTATTGTTTCCTTTATATTTCTCCCGGTTTTGGACTTGTAATTAAATCCCTCTCCCCGAAGCCATGTAATAGCATAGGAATTTTTGTACATATATTAACTGTTAGATGTATGGATAATAGGATTGCATGAACAAGATAAAACCAATCGCTAGAAAACTAAACACAAAGACTAATATATCTGAAATCAAATACACTCGCACATATGCACCCCTAGGGTATCACCACTTCGGTTGCCTTCGGTAAAAAGTCATGAAGCATATGGAGTTTTAGTGGTCACCCTCCAGTCCAAAAAGATCAAAATGGCCCATTCGAATGTTGCCTCAGAAAGATCTTTAGGACTTTAGGATGATTACTAAAGTTTCCCAACCATTGCTTTTGTGACCGTAAAAACGTCCCTTTCGATAGTCCCTTAACATCCAACGATAGGGCTACCTACTCCTTAATAGTAGGATAATGCTGTCTAAAGGAAACGAGAAAATGAATATCCTTTTTCGAGTAGGTAGACACTGTTAGGTACTTGCTCAAAAACCAATGTTTTTTCACAAACACTTTCGGAACAATTTTCAAAAATAACTTCGTCACACTCTTGAGGACAGATACAAGATTTACCGCGACGTAAAAAAAAACTTTTAAAAACACAAGCACAAAAGCAATTTAAAAATGAGCAAGTACCTAAGAGCCCGTGGAAAACCACAGATAGTAAGGGTGCTAACACCTTCCCTTTCTATAATCTACCCTTTGTACTCAGAAACATCTCGAAAAATGTTTTTTCTGTCCTTTTTCCCTTTTCCTTTATTGGATAAAATAAAAGACGGTGGTGACTCTTGCTTACCGCACATTTGCGAACAAAAAACGCAAAAACCAGTAGTAACTAAACAGTCGGTTCTGCCACCGTATCATAGCCATCAACCTTCAAGCCTCCAAAAAATGTCCCTGTGGACACTTGGTTGAAGACATCGAATAGAAAAAGGTCCAACGAGGGAAAATGGCAAATGTTCGATATGCCAAGAGGACCCTCTTTGGCCTACAAAAAGGAATTTCAGCCAACAATAACTAATAGGGTTGCTCACGTGTCGAAAAATTACAAAGGAAAGAACCCTATGACCCGTTCCCATTGGAAAAGGTATCAGAGACAATGAAAGGCCAAAAGAGAGGCTGCAAAAAAGCCCCAACTAGAAACAAGCACTAATATGCCGCAAAGAAAAGAGAAGGCTAAACCAAGAATGCCTTTGGAGAAAAAGCCAATTGCTAGAAGGCTGGTATGGCATGAACAAGATGAATTTAAAGAAGAATCTGATTCTGGGTCTGATGCTACATTAGACATCATGGCAAATCTGGTGTCTATGATGCCTAGAGAATACGACCAACTGGTCGAAGTCGAAGAGACCGAGTGGGAGGTCAAACACGAAATGGCCAAGCATAGGCCAATATGCTACTGTGTTATGAACAATGGGCGTGTCAAAGAGAAAAATGCCTTCTTCGAGCGTCCTACTGAGGCAATGAGGAATCACCTCAAACTCTTGTTCATAAGGGTAAAAATAGGGGAGACGACGATCAACAAAGTCTTGGTTGATTGTGGGGCCACAGTTAACATAATCCCTCAATGTATGATGTAAAAACTGGGTAAGGGAGATGAAGACATCAAGCCCCATAACATGGTTTTATCAAACTATGAAGGTGGAATTGGGACTACCGTAGGAGTAATCTAATTGGACCTAAAAGTGGGGACCATAGTTTGACTAACAATCTTTATGGTCATCTCAACAAAACCCAACTACAATTTTCTCCTAGGCAGGGAGTGGATCCATGGCATAGGAGCAGTGCCATCATCGTTGCATCAACGCGTTACAATCTGGCGCCTAGACGACATAGTAGAAAACATTGAAGCTGACCAGAGTTATTATATGGTCGAAGTCAACAATGTTGACAGAACAAGCTTCGACAGAAATTTGGCCCACATAGGGCCATGTAATCCTCCAAACTTCGACCTGGCGCCAACACCCAACGCTTTCTACTTCCTATACCTACACTCAGATCATGGATTCCAATGGGATAGGGAGGATTTGTCAAACATTAATTTCAGAGGAATCGATGATATACGGCCAACAGGCCAGAGAAGTGATTTCAGTGACCATGATTGAGTCACAAGCGGATTTCAGCATATGTGGCTGAAAATAGACTGATAGCGGCCTTATAGGCTGAAGTGAAATATATGGCTGTCAAAGCCAATGAGCAAGTGTCACTTCCAGAAGGCCCTGGGAAAGATTTTGACCCAGAACCACATGACTCAAGAGAGGAGGAAGTGAAAGGCCAGAGGATATATACCATCTATGATGACGAGCCTTTGGGTTTCGAGAAGGATCCTCTGGCAAGCAACATTAAAATGCTAGCATAAGATCCTCTTGAAGAGATAGACTTGGGCGAAGGAATGGTAAAGAGACCAACATATATCAGTGCAAAGATAGATCCAGAGCTCAGAGTCAAAGTAATCCAATTACTGAAGGAGTTTAAAGACTGCTTTGCATGGGATTATGATGAAATGCCTGGTATCGACAGAGGATTTGTGGAGCTTCAACTACCAATAAAGCCTGGGAAAAAACTTGTCAAGCAAACTCCTAAGAGTTTTGCACCATAGATCTTGTCGAAGATCAAGACGGAAGTCGAAAGACTTCTGAAATGCAAGTCCATCCAAACAACCAGGTATGTTGAATGGATTGCAAACATAGTACCTATTATAAAGAAAAATGGTACATTAAGGGTGTGCATTGATTTTAGAGATCTAAATGCTGCAACACCCAAGGATGAATATCCAATGCCTGTGGCGGAAATGCTTGTTGACTCTGCCGCTGGCTTCGAGTACATGAGTATGCTTGATGGATACTCAAGGTACAATCAGATTTTCATTGTTGAAGAAGATGTTTCAAAAACAACATTTCGATGCCCTGGGGCTTTAGGCACTTACGAATGGGTAGTAATGCCTTTTGGCCTAAAAAATGCAGGGGCAACATATCAAAAAGCAATGAATTCTATCTTCCATGATTTTATTGAAACTTTCATGCAGATTTATATTGACGATATTGTTGTCAAGTCTGTTTTAGGGAAGAATCACATAAACCATATTCGACAATCCTTTGAAAGGATGAGAAGCTATGGTCTGAAGATGAATCCTCTAAAGTGAGTTTTCTGCGTAAAGGCAAGGGACTTCTTAGGCTTTGTGGTCCACAAAAAAAGGAATTGAAATAAACCAGAACAAGACCAAGGCCATTTTGGAGGCAAAAGCACCAACAAACAAGAAGGAATTGCAATCTCTACTTGGCAAGATAAATTTCTTAAGGAGATTTATATCCAACTTAAGTGGAAAAACGCAAGCCTTCTCACCCTTACTTCGACTCAAAAAAGGAGGATTCGAATGGAGGAATGAATAACAAGAGGCCTCCGACAAAATCAAAGGATACCTCACCAAGCCACCTGTTTTGGTGCCTCCTTATAGAAATAGGAGTACGAGATTGTACATAGCTGCATCTGATAGAACTTTATGGAGCATGTTGGCTCAAGAGGATGAGAATGGTGTCGAAAGGCCCATCTATTACCTCAGTAGAGTTTTAAATGATGTAGAAACTAGATATAGAAAAGTTGAAAAACTATGTTTATGTATTTACTTCTCATTTACAAAACTCAAGCAATATATTAAAACAGTTGACGTTTATGTTTCATCTCATTTAGATGTTTTCAAATATATGTTGTCGAAACCCATATTGCACAGTCGAATTAGCAAATGGGCACTTGCATTAACTGAGTATTCACTAACCTTTATGCCTCTCAAGGATGTAAAAGTACAAGTGGTAGCAGACTTTATAGTCGACCACTCAATAAATGAAGAATCCTTAAATTACTTGGAGATTGAACCCTGGAAGTTATACTTCGACGATTCCTGTCATAAAGATGGAACTGGAGTGGGAGTGCTAATTATTTCTCAAAATAAAATCCCAACAAAATTCAAGTGCAAGATCGAAGGTTCTTGTTCGAACAATGAGGCTGAGTATGAAGCTTTAATTGTTGGCCTTGAAATCTTGTTGGAATTGGGGGCAACTCGAGTCGAAATAATGGGAGACTCAGAGTTAGTCATAAGGCAAGTTACAAAAGAATACAAATGTATAAGAGAAAATCTGATCATGTATTTTGTAATAGCCAACCGCTTGTTGAAAAAATTCGAAGTGATCAATATTCGACATATACCAAGATTAGAAAATCAAGTGGCTAATGACTTAGCACAGATCGCATCGGGGTATAAAGTTTCAAAATAAAAATTGTAACAAGCGATCGAAGTTAGAGGAACGGTAGTATCAACCAAGATGTCTCCAACATATTTGGAAACAACAAAGCTGGGGTACGCTGACCAAGAAAACTTCGAAATTTCGTTCATAGACAATCTAACAGAGAAATATTGGAGAAATGCTATAGTAGATTATTTGCAAAGTCCAACAACTTCAACAAAATGAAAGTCAAAGTATAGGGCGTTGAGTTATATTCTAATGGGAAATGAGTTATTCAAGAAGACGCCTGAAGGAGTACTACTAAAATGCCTAAGTGAAACAAAGGCATATATAACCCTTTCGACTACACATGCTGGAGCATATGGAGCACATCAAGTAGGCCATAAAATGAAATGGTTGTTGTTTCGATATGGGTTATATTGGCCTAATATGTTGAAAGATTGTGTTGAGTTTGCAAAAGGCTGCCAAGAATGTCAAGTACATACATGCATCCAACATGTACCTGCAAGCAAACTTCACTCAATTGTGAAACCTTATCCTTTTAGGGGATGGACTTTGGATCTTATTGGAGAGATTCGACCAACATCATCTAAAAGCCAAAAATATATATTGGTAGGCATTGACTACTTCACTAAATGGATCGAAGCAATTCCTTTAGTCAATGTATACCAAGAAGATGTCATTGAATTTATTCAAAATAACATTATATATATGTTTGGAATCCCTGAGACAATAACAACTGATCAAGGATTAGTATTTATTGATTGAAAGATGCAAGAATTTGCTACAGAAATAGGATTCAAGTTGTTAACATATACACCTTATTATGCACAAGCCAATGGCCAAGTCGAAGCGGCAAATAAGGTAGTGATTGGCTTAATAAAAAAGTATGTAGGAAAAAAACCAGAATTGCCATAAGACGTTGGACAAAATCTTATGGGCATGTCGAACTTCTCCTAAAGAAGATACCAATACGATACCATTTCGATTAACCTATGGTCATGACACAGTGTTGCCATTAGAAATCTGTCTGCAGTCAACAAGAATTCATAGACATCAATATATTCCTTCTGAATCTTATTGGAATATGATGTTAGATGAACTAGTTGATTTAGACGAGGAGAGACAGAGAGCTTTCGACCTCTTAAGGATACAGAAGAAAATAGTGGAAAAATATTATAATAAGAGAGTAAAACCCAAGACATTCTTGCCTTAGGATTTGGTGTGGAAGGTAATTCTCCCAATGGATCGAAAGGATAAGAGCATGGGAAAATTGTATACTAAATGGGAAGGACCTTTTAAGATTATCCAAGCATTTTCTGGTGGTGCCTATGAGATCGAAGAATTAAGTAAAGATAAAATAATCTTGAGAGTAAATGGTAAATATTTGAAAAAATATAGACCCACACTTCAAGAAGTTAAAATAATCAATAATTGATCTCAGTCGAAGTATATAGCCAAAATGAAGAATTCATTAAGTTGGCCAAAATGGCTCCAAATCATTACATATACCCATTCTGAGGGTTCGAATATTTGTTACGTAAGCATGGTTGTATAGAAGAGAAGTATAATCAAAATGGAAGAGTAGCCTTAATCTGGAGGGATTTGATCTTCTGAAGTCCCAAACGCCTTTCACACAAAGCCCTCGACTGATGAAGAGCTTCAATCTTTGCATCCAAGGATTGGGTTTGTTCAACCTACTTCAGTCCACTGTTAAGCTCCTTCTGGCTCTTAGAGTCATTGTTGGCAAGAAGCTCTTCTCTGTATTTGTCATTCGCAGCAATCTTGGTCTCCAGTTCTTTCGATAACTCATTTAACCTCGAAGCTGATTAAGCAGCAGCAACCCAGGCATCAGAAACATGGCCATTTGCCTATTCAATTTCGAGATTGAGATTCCTTCGGCGAGTGTAGTCAACTGAAGCTTGATCTATGATCGAAGTCAAGTCTAAGACGATGCTAGCTATTTTAGGAGAAACAACAAAGAGATCGACAACTTTAAGAGTACTTTTCAGAAAGGAATGGGCAGTGGGTTCTCCCTCTAAGGTTAACATCAAATCCCTCTTGAAAATTTGAGCCTTAACCTTTTGAAGTGCTTCCTTAATGGGAGAAGCTGAAGTAGACTTACCAGATGCAATCGAAGCATCACAACTTTGGTCAAAGGAAGTTTCTCTACTTACAAGAATGGCGTTTAGATAGCCAAGAGGGTTATTCCTTTTGAGTAGCACCAAGTCTTCTTTGGTGCGGGATCCCGTCGAAGGAACTTTTTCATTGGTGGCATGACCCACATTATTAGCATTGGCACTTTCAACGTTTGTGGGGTTTCCTTCCTCTTATGTAGAGTTTTCTCTTTCAGAATTTCATGATTGCCCTCGTTCTCTGCAGGTTTCTCTGAATTATCCTCGTTTTGATCTTCCTCATTTTGTATGCCTTCCATTTCTGTTTCTGCTTCATCATGAGAAACTTCTTCTTCTCCATGATCATCATCAGCAGCCGGTGAAGTTCTCAGATTAGTGTGTTGCAAATCAAGATCTTATTTACTAAGGACTTCACTATTTTTCTCCCCAGTGGCTGCAACTTGGTGTTGTAAAGTTTGGTTCAATTCACTGGCTGAACTTAAAAAAGACCCCTTTGCTGAAGAAGGCCTGTAAGTAGGATTTCCTTCGCTATTTATTAGGGTGGTAGAATCTTTTGCAGGTGTGGGAACCTGTCTAGAAGTACCAGCAGTATCCTGAAGATTATGAGGTTGTTGTTAGAATTATTGCAAAATGATTCAAAGAATGGTCTTCGATGGTCGAAATTATTACCTTGGGAGAAACTTCAATACCAGGACCCGAATTGTCGCTCTCACTTGGATCATTCATTCTGGAAGCTATTTCCTGTTCAGTTGGTTCTTGGATGATGATGGGAGCAGGTCTAGACCTGTTGGCCGTAACCTTAATTTTAGTTTTTGGGCGAGATTCAGGGGTGGGAGCTGGATTTTTCAACTTCTGTTTTTTGGGAAGGATAGGAGGTGTTTCTTCGTCATCACTAGAAAGTTCAATTTCTTGGGCTTTTCTCTTTTTTGGTGTAGATTTCTTAGTAGCCTAAAGGAAAGGATTCGAAAACGTCAGCATTAGTATTGATGTTTTGAAAAAGAAATTGATGGTGAAAATTATTTACCTGTGGTGGGGGTTTCATAGACACGTCTCCTCCCTTTGAACTTTCAGTGACCTTCTTGATAATTGGCTTGGAAATGGTTCTCTTAACAGCTAAAAAATAAGCAAATGTGAGCCAGATATCGTAAGATTGAATTAAAACAAAATAAGGCATTTGCTTTGGGAAGAAAGAGTATTTTTCTTAATCTTGTCGGAAACTAATAGAAAAGAATCTTGAATATGGTTGGAAAAATCTTTGGCGTTGAAGAACTCTTCATCGTAGTATTGCCTCCACCAGTCTTTGAAGATGAGTGAACATAGAAATTTTGGTTTGAAATCAAACAAGGTTAAAACAGTTCGACCAACATATCTACCAATTTGCTTGGTGGCAGCCTCTTAAGAATAGTCTGCATTATAATATAGCAAATACTTTTCTCGAGCATATATGGGATTTTGAAGCGATTGAATAATGCCAAACTTGTGAGAAATAAGGTTCGGCTGGTAAGAGATCAAACTAAGTTGATTCTTGTAACTTTTAAATCTCAGTGGCATAATCCTTTGGCGTAGAAAGGACTCCCAAACAGCCACATATTCCTCGACACGATCTTCAGTTGAGGGATATGGTCAAGTAAACCATGTTGGACCAACATTTCGATTAGCAAATGGAGCCATGGTTGAAACAAACTCTTTTCGCTTCACAAACATCATCATGAAGCTGGTAAAAGCCTTTTGGAATTGTTGGCCTTCATCTTCCAGAGTCAATAGAGCTAATCTGGTACCTTCGAATCTCTTGTTGAGAATTTCTGGAGCCTGCTCATTAATTATGTTCTTCTGAGGAAGAAATGATTCGAAAGTGGCATTAAGCCAGAGTTGGAGAAGCCAGAAAGGGACAGAAAGAAGCAAGCTTGCTCTATTGCCTATAACTTTGAGTTGAGTCACACCATTACTGATGGACTCATAAAGATTGGCCAGAATTAATTCAACCAAACCGAGGTTGTAGCCATGGTGAAGTGGAGTGGCCAGAGTAAGCTTCTTCTTTGTCACTTGGAGTGACTTAGTGAAAAAAACAAAACGGGATAACCATAAAGCTAAGAAAGCTATATGTTCCACTTCAGAGACGGTATCAGCCGATTTATCATGGAAGTGGTTGATGAAGATGGTATAGGTAGGTTTCGTGGCTGGAAACCCAATGGTGTCTTCAGACATATCATCGGGGTCAAAGTAATCACCAGTTGGTCAAAGGCCAACGATGGTTGCAATATCAAAGAGAGTGGGTGTCACCATTCCCAAGGTAAATGAAAGTGTAGTGTGCACTGTCCCAGAAATACAAAGAGGACACTAGCATAAGAGGACAATAAGCTAACCCAGTCTTCGATAGCATGACTAAGTCATAAATTCCCCTATCTTCCCAGATTTGGGATTGAGCTGCTTCCATCTTAACCAGCCACTCTGAGTATTTTGAGGTCAAGCTAGGGAAAGACCTGAAGATTCTATTCCCTTTGTTCATGAAATGAAGGTTTATATCCTCCTTCGTTTGGGAATGTTGTTGGTTGGCAGGCGTTGCATCTTTGGGTTCATTTCTAGGCTTCTTTGCGCAACCTATGGGTTTAAGTCTAGGGTGAGTTGGGAAAAAGGAGTTGTTTTGTTTAGGGTTTTCAAAACACACAGACAATGGTCCGGACATAACATACATTTTTCCAGAATATCTGACAGGAATGAGTACCTGTGATTTGTATGCATCACGTTCTTCTTTGGTCATAGGTTCAGGAATGAACCTTCGTTCCCCAGACGAAGCAGGAACGAAGTTGGTTAGGAAAACATATATTTGTTATCATGAATCAGAGGCGTCTTTTGTCTTTGGGTTGTTTGGAGCATTTGAAAGAAAGGCCATGGTTCTATTGGTCGAAAGATTTGTGAAAGAGATGAAATTCTTGAGGTTGAATGCAAGGAGACAAAGAATATCATACGTTTGGAAAAAATTCCAAAGGGAGATGTTCGTGGCTATTTATAGAAGCCAAGGAAGAGTGTTTTCCATTAAAGTCATTTAATGCTGCAGAGTGAGTGGGACACATGGTGATCTTTGAAGCGGTTGTACAGACAAGTGATGGGATCGCTTGCCATGTTTTCCTAGATTATAGGGATAATGGTCATCACAGTGGCGTATAATGGCTGATTGATAGTGACGTATGGGAAAAGGTGTAATGATGGCTCTGATGTCAGCAATGGTTGGTAGAATACGAAAAGTTCAGTGAACTTATGTGACCAAGAAATGGACAGGTGTCGAATAGAAACATCAAAGAATGACTATTTCTTCTTGTGTTGAAATTGACATTCTTGGGGGGCAATTTGTTAGCTCCTAAATAGATTGAACAAATTGCCAATTTCAATGTCAATTTCTTGGGATTTAGGGGAGGTATCACCTATAACCCTTATCTTGCATTACTGCAGTTTGGATATGCACGAAGAGGTGGTCCCCATGATGCGCTCATCCAAGGTTTGGTATTTGACTACGAGGGTGACAACCAAGGTGTTTACCGTGAAAATTGGTAAACAACTGCTGATCTTCCAAAAAGGGTTATTTTGGTTACTTGCAGGATCAATCAGTTTGATCCTAGGACATATGTTAAGTGTTTTTTTGGGTTTGATAAGACGTCTTAACATTGTTCATGAACAGGTTCGATAGGATACTAATAGTAAAGGCAGGACGAAGGTAAAAACTTGATAAAAATGCAAGTAAAGTGCAGGATAAAGTAAATTTGCAGTAATTTAAAAGGTTGTAATGGTAAAGTTTGCACAGAAATGTTAAATGGCAAGGATTGTAAAGAAATGTAAAGACTTCGATTGCGATAAAGTATGGTGATTCAAACGTACATTCTCAATATTATTTCTCTCACAGCGGGTATTTGAATAAGATTGAGTGACTTGTACAATGAGTTGAACACACCAAATTCTACACAAAATTCCTATATTTATACTAGTAATAAGTAACTGTCGAACGATTGATCCGTTCCAGAATGAGGAAAAGTTTCCTCTGCATGCTCTTAGACCCCTATCTTCACACCACGTCGCTTTTCCCAACTTCCAAATGAATTGCCTTTCCCTCCTTTCTTCAGATTCAAATCCACTTGCTGCTGATACAAGAGCTTTCCGATTGAAAATTGTCTTTAACTTAGAAAATTTCTAAGTGTTTTCTCCTTAGCAAGGATGACTTTGACACAACTCCTTTCATAGGCTCTTCTGTCGAAGTGTCTTCAGCTTAGATTTCTTCAATCTATTTTTAGCCCCCCAAGAAATTGAAATTGACATTCTTGGGGAGCAATTGAAATTGAAATTGACATTCTTGGAAGTTTTAGGTAGCCAAGTTGAGAAATCGACCATATTTCTTGGTGAAGGGAGAATCTCCAGTCACTCTTGATTCTAACTCTTGAAGTTGAGGATTCACTTTCACGAAGTAAACTCGGATGGTATTCCTATGAGTGGAAGTCATGACCTACAAAACAAAACAAAGATAAATTCCTAAATCCTTGAAATGGTTAGTGAGAATGCTTATGATGTTATGATGTTTATGATGTCATGAATAATAATCATAAACAAAGCACAAAACGACCTTAGGTTTAGGCTTGCACGGGTTTCATAGGTAAGTACCCTCTTGAAGTTTAGTTCGTTCAACCTATTCTACAAAGTAATCGGGTTCTAGGGAATCTCAATATCATTGATCTTTCTTCACTGGGTATTGTTTTAGCACAATCAATCTTTTCTTGCAGCCAAAATATCCCAAAAGTCCGATCTCAATAAGCGTAGTATTGAGTATCAACCAATCTTCAGCTTTGCACCAAAGTCGGCTATCTCACTACTTCCTAATGGCCAAGTTGTTTAATTAAAGGTTCTACGACCAGTTAGTGCTTCATGACACCACTCAGCTGCCCCGTATTCTCCTCGATTCAACACAAGGGATACGGTACCAACAAATGCGTCACACTAACGTATCCATTACTTCAACCATATCGGTCTATGTCATACAGTTTCCACAATCTATTGCTACTTACCTAATGATGTTTCCAGATCCGGGTAGAGGATCAATACAAACCCAAACAAGGACTCATAAATGTAAAGCAAACAAGTCAAACAATGAAAGCATTTTAAGGTGATCTAGCTCTAAGGTAACGCCACTTTTAATTAAGTCCCCAACAGAGTCGTCAGTTTTGTAATACGGTGGGAGAACTGACTTGGGTGTTTTGCGTTTTATTGCAATTATTGCGGTTAGCAAGAGTCGCCACCAACTTTTCTTTTATCTAATAAAGGAAAGGATGAAAAGAATAGGAAATACCTTTTTTAGAATTTTCTTGAGTTCAGGGGGTAGGTTATGAAAAGGGAAGGTGTTAGAACCCTTTTCATCCATAGTTATCTACGGGCTCTTAGTTGCTACCTCACTTTGAAAACGCTTTGTTTGAAATGTGTTTGTGATGGTTTTTGAAAGTATTTTTGAAAGTGCCTTTGTTTCGGCGAAATTTGTAATGATTCTCGTCTCTATAAGAATGCATACAAAGTGTTGACTTTTGAAAATATTTCATGTTTGAAAGTGTTGGTGTATTTTTCAAAGATGTTTTGAAGATTGATTGTGAGCAAACAACTACGAGCGTTCTACTTACTCAAAAAGTCTTAGTTCTTTTCCTCCTCCCTTAAATATTTTTATCTTGCCATTGATTTATAAGAAGCCCTATCATTGGATGTGAAGGGACGGGCGTGGGTCATCGTATAGCCATAAAATGCAATGTTGTGAGATACCTTATCATTTTTATTAAGGGTCTAAGATCATTTTGAAGGAAACATTCGAAGCGTCATCGAGTGACTATGATCTTGTATTTTGATTATTTTTGCTAAGGTGTCTCACACGCATAACATGACCATTTTCTCAAGGCAACAAGTGGAGTTAACCTTAGAGGTGCAAGTGTGAAAAGTTTTTATTTTTCATGCAATGTCGTTCTTGAATTAGGGTTGTCTAAGTATTGATTTTTTTATCTTTCCATACAAACCCTAGTTACTAGCATTTTATATAAAAGCGATAAATTGCGGAAAATAAATGTCCTACGCTATTACATCATTTAGGGATGGGGTATACAAATTTACAAATGGGTGGTGGAAAGCAATAAAGGTCCTAACTATTACAACCATTTTGAATAGCAATGAAGGAAAATATATAAAAATATAAAAGCAGTGTAAAAAAAAGGAAAAAAATGTCTTTTAACCATTATGTGTCGACACATGCATCTTTGCATCGACACATAACCTTTCTCGTTCCTGTAAAACCAAAATCAACTCAGTATGAGTCGATACATAATGGTATGTGTCGACTCATTTCTTGCTTGTGTCGACACATTCGTGTTTTGTGTCGATTCATACACCTTTGGTCTTTCTGTTTTTGGACCTGGATAGTAGTATGTATCGACTCATAATGTCTTATGTCGACTCATACCCTGTTATGTCACTAAAATGAGTCGACTCATGTGAGTATGTGTCGATTCATGCTGTAGTTTTTTGCCTTGAACATTATTCTATTGTGTGTATAAGTTAGTTCTCAACACAATATTGACAAGAATGAAAAGCAATGAAATGGTTAGTTTCAAAAGGCAATAGTTACTACATCTATCTTCAACAATGGATTACTAATGATGTTTAAAATGAAAATTTTAAAGTCAAGAAAACTTACCTTGAAGCTGAAATTTGTATTTTGAGTTTGAATTATTGTGTGGGCTATTTTTAAGCTTAGGAAATGGTAATAGTGATGTTACAGAAGTTTTTCTTGTGTTTGAACAACTCTTATAAGATGTATGTGGAGTGTTTGGATGGTTTGTTTGGACAGAACTTTGCAAAGTGTGAGAGGTTCAAAGATTTGGACTTCAAAGCTCAAGAGTGGGGGTTTTGTGGACAACTATGGCTTTTTAAGAGTATGAGATTTTGAGGGCTTGTCTACACAACAAAAAATTCTCTCTTTATCTTGAAAAATGACCTCTCTATTTATAAAGAAGGTTTGAGACTTGAAACAACTCAGATTTTTGAAATCACATGTTATGGCTATCTTTCTTGTTTTTGAAGCAAGCATGAAGAACATGTTTCCAATGTTTGTACCAAGATATCTAAAGTGATTTATCACTTTAGAAATGTTTGTTCTGACTTGTAGGAGTGGAGTGTGATCAGAACAACAAGTTAGAGGCTCAAAAAATTGACTTTGTGATTAAAGTGAACTTTTCAAGAATGGATATGTTACTTTCTTCCAAAAATGGAATGATTAATTGGACAAAGGCTCAAACACTTGGATCATAGTTTAATCAGTTGTGTAAGCATTTAATTAAGGAGTGATATATAATTTTGAGTCCTTCAAAGTGAAGATTATGCAGCATGGCTATGGATTTGGTTCTTGTTCATCACAAAATCTGCCTTGTAATTCAAGAATGACACCCTAACTTCATGGCTTTGATTCTCTTAACTAAAGTATGATTTAAATGAGTTCTTTGACATTTTGGAAAGATTGTAACATCCTCTACAATCTTCATGTTTTCTATTTTTTAAGAATCCAATTGGAACTTGATGAAAATTGGCCAAGAAGTTGGGATAAAAACCTGACCAATCCTGCTGAAAATTTCTCTAAGTGTTTATACAAAGATGCCATGACTTCATGAATTTATAAATCAAAATCCAAGAACTTGTAGGACTTGTTCAGAAAAGTAAAGTTGTAGATATCATTAAGATCTACAACTTTCACGTTGAAAGTTTTCTTTGAATCATCTTGCATCTTGGTGAAAGAATGACATGAAGTAATGAAATTATCATGTATAAAAACAACTATAAAAATTTCTAAGTCTTGAAAAGTTTGACTTTTCACATTGACTTTTGACTTTATTGATTTCTTTATGATCAAGCTTGATATTCTTGAATGTCTTGATGAATTTTGATCTTTAAAACTCAAATTTGGTCAAAAATTCAAAGTTTGACTTTTCAGTGTACAATTAACTTTTTCATCAGTTGACCAAATTTCATCTGTCAGTCTAATGATCTTGAGAAATGAATTGATATATGAAATTAGGTAAAAATAATACATTTGAATATTTGGGACCATGTTTTCAAACCATTAGGTCATGTATTAGGTCAAAAGTCAATGATCAGTCGTTCTCAGTCAAAACCCTAGTTTGTGGCCTCAGTGTTTCAGAGGTGATTTTGTCTGATCAATTCCTTGGGAATCCTTGAGAAATGGAGGTCCTTTGTGAAATGTATTGAGAAAAGAGAGGGCAACTTTTGGGGTGCAACAAATTGTCTTTAACTAGATAAGAATCAGAAAAATCTTAGGGTCGATTTAACTGAACCAGAGAAAGCGTCTACCAGAAACGAATCAGGATAAATCATTGATCAATTTGAACTGAACCGGCAGAGGTCTTGAATTGTATTTAACTGGACAAGAATTATAAAAATATTAGGGTCGATTTAACTGAACCAGAGAAAGCGTCTACTGGAAATGAATCAAGATAAATCATTGATCGATTTAAATTGAACCAATAGAGGTCTTGAATTGTCTTTAATTGGATAAGAATCAGAAAAATATTAGGGTCAATTTAACTGAACCAGAGAAAGCGTCTACCAGAAATGAATCAGGATAAATCATTGGTCGATTTAAACTGAACCAACAGAGGTCTCGAATTGTCTTTAACTAGATAAGAATCAGAAAAATCTTAGGGTCAATTTAACTGAACTAGAGAAAGTGTCTACCAGAAATGAATCAGGATAAATAATTGACCGATTTAAACTGAACCAGCAGAGGTCTTGAATTGTCTTTAACTGGATAAGAATCAGAAAAATCTTAGGGTCGATTTAACTGAACCAGAGAAAGCGTCTATCAAAAACGAATCAAGATAAATCATTGATCGTTTAAACTGAACCATCAAAGGTCTTAAATTGTCTTTAACTGGATAAGAATCAGAAAAATATTAGGGTCGATTTAACTAAACCAGAGAAGGAGTCTACCAGAAACGAATCAGGATAAATCATTGGTCGATTTAATTTGAACAAGCAGAGGTATTGAATTATCTTTAACTGGATAAGAATCAGAAAAATCTTAGGGTCAATTCAACTGAACCAGATAAGGAGTCTACCACAAAAGAATCAGGATAAATCATTGGTCGATTTAAACTGAACTAACAGAAGTCTTGAATTGTCTTTAACTGGATAAGAATCAGAAAAATCTTAGGGTCGATTTAACTGAACCATAAAAAGCATCTACCGGAAACGAATCATGATAAATCATTGGTCGATTTAAACTAAAGCAGCAAATGTCTGTTTGAGAATGGCCTTCTGAGGAAAATGCTGAAATAGCCCTTCGTCAGATGTAGCCTTTGAGAAGACTGTCAGGTCATATAAGTAGTTGATGATGTTTGTAGATTGGTCTTTCTTGAAAAGGTAAAGAGTCAACTGTATGCAATGTCATGATGTATGAAATTCATTACATAACAATGTTCTCAAAATAAATGTGACAATGCTATATGCGTTTCGTATTCATATGTTATGATATTTTGTAAATGATGTATGAATATGGAATGTTATTGAAATGCATTTGTAAATTCGAGCAGCCTCTTTGTCTGGGGAAAATAAATCCATGAATGTCGCTGGGGATGAAGAGAATGTGTATCTTCGATCTTCTTGGGATTGTTTCCGCTAGGGAATCCTACTTGCTGGTTTGAGGAAACTCCGCCGGGGCACATTGATTTTTGCCTCTTGTTTGAAGAAACTCGGTTGGAGAGTATTATTTCCTGCTTGGAGAGAAGAATTCAAGAACATTGGTCGTCCGTCGCTCTACTGGGGAATTTAATTCTTATATACCCTGACTGGGGATAAAAGAGATGGATAACCTTTTGAGGTGTTATCTGGTCGAGTTTCCAATATGGATGCTGACTCGTCTGGAGAGAATAAGGTTGAATAATACCTGGCCCGATTTCCGATTCAGTAGCAACTCTCTAGGGGATAGTGGAAATTTCACGGGGAGAAGATTTTAACCGGTGATTTATAGTAAAAATATACTCAGTTTGGGGAGTGTCAAAATAAATCTATGTCTCAATTGTATCTAGAAATGTATTGAATGGGTATCAGAGTGATATCCATATCTGGATTGTATCTGGACCGTATTTGAAAGATGTACTGAATGAGTATCAAAATGAGTCTGTATCTTGATTGTATTTGCACTATATCTAGAAGTGGATCTGGAATGAGTGTCAGAATGAATCTGTATCTTGATTGTATCTAGAAGAGAGCGTGGAATGAGTGTCAGAATAAATCTATGGTAAGGTAAGGTGTTAGCACCCTTTTCATCCATAGTTATCTACGGGCTCTTAGTTGCTAGCTCACTTTGAAAAAGCTTTTTGGTGTAAGTGCATTTGAAAATATTTTTGAAAATACGCCTTAGTGCAGCGAACTTTGTAATGTTTCTCATTTCGTTGAGAATGTATACAAAATGTTTTGTCTTTGAAAATATTTAGAAAAGGGTTTGTATATGTGTGAAAAGTTGTTTTGTTTGTTTTTATGAGCAAGCAACTATAAGCGGTCTACCTACTCAACCAGTCTTTGTTCTTCTCCTCTTTTCCTTTAGATAATGCTATCCTACCATTAGTTAGTAGGTAGTCCTATCACTGGATGTTTAAGGGACATGCGCGGGTCATTGTACAATCATAAAGGTAACTTATATGACTAGATCGTTTACCGAAGTCAGCATCTAAAGGTCATCAATGGACTACGATCTTTTTAACCGAGGGTCTTTGCTAAAGTGTCCCACGTTCGAGGGACATGACTGTTTTTCTGAAGGCAACAAGTGGAGGCATCTTAGAGGTGCACGTGTGCAAGTGTATTGTGTTTCAGTTATTTATTTTAACCATTTAGGTTTTCTACCGTTTGTTTTTAGTCTTATCATACAAGCCTATTAGCATACATCTAGCAGTTAAATATATACAAATACCGAAAATAAAGTGTGGCAAATTGAATTTACGCCATGACAATGCTTCGTGATAGGGGGGATTACAAACCAAAAATGGGGAATTAAAAGGTCCAAGTTAAAGTATTACATCCTTTTGACAGTTACATAATTCATGAAAATAATGCGAATAAAATAAATAAACGCGCGGAGAAGAGAAATCCCTAAAAAGTTTCTAAGTGATAAAAAGAAATATTTTTTGTTGTTTTTGCATTTTTTTGTTTAGAAAAAATAATAAATTTAAATTACAGAAACCCTAATTCTAATTAATTAATTAATTAAAAAAATTGATTAAATAATTATTCAAAATTAATTTAATTTATATAAAAAAAACTAAGTCTAATATTTTTTGTGATTTTCTGATTTTCTGATTTTGTAATAAAAAAAGAATTAGTTAACAAAAGAATGAAATAGTAAATGTGATAAATATAAATGGGATGCTGCAAAAAATGTTAGGGGGGTGCAATAACAAAGTCTTCTAGGCCCAAACAAAATTGGGCCCAAGAACTGCGTTCAATCCAGTGTCACTCTTCTTTGGAGGTCTAATGTACACCCGTGCATCTGGAAATGTTGGATCTTGGAGTAGGGGATCTGATGGCCCATATGAGAGCCATACTATGTGCTGGCTAACCTCTATACGCATTAGATCTGAAAGGAAATTGTTAGAAAAATAAAATGCAAACCTGGGGATCGAACCCAAGACCTAGAAGGGGAGTGCCTTAAGGGCGCGCTGGCTACCATTGGATCAAGCTATTCATTCATTACATTAAATAAAACAAAACAATATAATATAATTGCAAGCTAGATCCATGTTAGAAAACATGCATGCGTTCAGTGCGCCCTGATTATTTGAATGGACGAATCATGTTTTATCATTTTTCCATGCGAGCCTTTGACTTGGGTCAGATAAGTCCAGCCACCGGAGCCGATGGTTTCCACCGTCTTCTCTGGTGAGATCTCCTGTAAAACGTAACAAAACAAGCCAGATCACCTTAAAATTATCTCCTAAACACGAATATGGCCTTTAAATTTGCTAAAGCTTCATGGATCATTTGGTTCGAATGAAAAACCCTAACGACCGTTAGACATGGTGATGCATAGTTCTGACGTCAAAAATGTCATGCGACCATTCATTCATGTCCTAAACTCCATTATGAACACATTTGTATCATTAAAAAGGGTTAAATGTTCCTATAATTGAAAATTCAGAAACATACAAAATCCTTACCACCAGTGGATTTGGATAGGTCGTTCTCAGCGTGAAAGGCATCGAATATGGGCGTGGTTCAACTTCTAGGAACCTTAGGAATGTGACTTAGTCACTTGTTTGGACTATAACCGCCTAGAAATAGAGATGTGAATTTTACAACTTTGAACAATTTTTTTGAATTTGGTAGAGCTTTGTTATGCAACTTATGCGTGTCCCTTTAGGCTTGCAATGTTGTGTATTTATAGAGGGAAGAGAGGAATGAACAAACATGGTAAAGAATCAAGCTTTGATGGACTTAACAAAACAAGATAAAACAAATTCAAAACTTTCCAAAAATGAGATATCTCTTGCCATTTTCAAACTTGCATGAACCTAGACAGCTTGTATGTGTCTTGCATGAATATTGGGCCTCATAATTGATCAAGTCAAGGCCATATGCACTAGCCCATGTTTTCTTGTGATTTTATTTAATTTATTTGATTTTAAATTAAATAAAATCAAGATAACTATGAATAAAAATCAAAGCTATGCATAAATGGACTTAGAGGTCCTCTAAGATGTTATGGAGATGTTTGAAGTCCAAAAAGTAGGCTCATTGGTTCAAAATTGCAAGTTTGCTCAATATGCATTTCATGAATTTCTCAATTTCCAACTTGTGCGACTCATAACTTGCTCAATTTTCATCTTTTGAAGATGATTTCTGACTTTTTGGAAATCTCAAGATGTCCTCTACAATCTATATGTTGATCGTTTTTGCTTTTGAAGACATTATCTTAATGTAAGTTTCCTTGACAAAAAATGTCTTTTGTTGACTTTTGAAAATGACCTATAATGTATGAGCTCATATCTTCCAAATGAAGCATTTTTTGGACTTGAGAATAAAGAAAAGTTATAGAGAATTAAATTTTCTTCCAAATGAGCTTTGGTTGGGGAAAATTTGATGAAGCACGTGAAAGTTATGTCTGGTCAAAGTTCAGTTGACTTCTAAGGAAACCCTAATTTGACAAATCTTGACTTTTGATAATTTGAGAGCTTTCCTTGGGGAATCATGATAAAAACTTGATAAAATGATGAATATATCTTCAAAATGTTGATGTTGACAAAAAATCTTAAAGTTTGACTGTATGTTGACCATAGTTGACTTTTTGACCAATACAATTGACTTTCACTCATCTGAGCCATTGACTGAGCAAACTTGTGATGTATGGCTTGAAACTTGACATGGACCTTGTTGAGGATCGATGAAGAACCATGGAAGCAACTTTGGACCTTTTCAAACCAAATTTCCTTAAGAAACTCCAAACCCTAGTTGTAGGCCTTTGGTTTAGGAGGTGCATCTTGACTAGTCATCCCTTGAGATTCTTAAATATTTGAAGAGCCTTGAAAGAATGTCTTGAAGAAAAATGGGAGGGAAAATTTTAGGGTGAAACATATACAAACCCCATGCAAGCCTTAAACCTAAGGCCTTTGCGTTCTTTGCTTGTGTTTGATTATCTATTTGAACATGACATCATAACATCATAACATCATATCATGACTAACCATTTCAAGGATCTAGAGGATTTATCTTTGTTATATGTTGCAGGGTCATGACTTCCAGTCGTAGGAATACCATTTGGATCAACTTTGTAAGGATACCTTCCAAGCTTGAAGAATTAGTCTCAAAGTTCCCTACAATTCTCAATTTACCAAGAGACATGGTCATCTACTCAGTTTGGTTACTACTGGCTTCCAAGAAGACATGATTAGCGTTTTTTTCTAGTTATTTGATCCGAAGCATCACTATTTTACCTTCCTGGATTATCAATTGGTGCCCACAATGGAAGAATTGTCTAAGTTGCTCCAACATGGAAAGGACAAAAGCACATCAAAATTCCTTCTTTGAGATGTCTCTCAGTTCGGGAGGTAGATTATAGAAAGGGAAGGTATTAGCTCCCTTTCTATCCATGGTTATCCATGGGCTCTTAGGTACTTTCTCTTATGTTTTCAAAATTTGTTTGGTTTTCAAGTGTGTGTGGGTTTTGAAAAAGTTTCGTTTGAAAAATTTCTAAGCAACTCTTGTATCTGTCCTCAAGAGTGTATGAAAAATTTGTTTGAAAGCTTTTTGAAAGTGTCAGTGTGAAAAGATGTTTTGTTTGTTTTGAGAGAGCAAGTACCCATGAGATCTACCTACTCTAAGGAATTAGGCTGTGTAAGAGTCCTTTAAACAATGCTATCCCACTATTGAGAAGTAGGTAGCACCGTCGTTGGAGGTATTCGGGTCAATTCGATTATAAGGGACATGTGTGGTCACCGAAGCAATAGTAGGATACCTTAGAAGTAACCCTAATGTCCTAAATCCTTTTTATCTGAGGCAACCGTTTCGAGGCAACAGGATCTTTAGATAGGAGGGCGACCTCTAAAACACCCTATACTTGACGACCACGTCGAGGCAACGAGTGAGGCGTACCCTAGGAGTGGCATGTGCATGTGTGTTGTTTCAGTTTATATTTATCTTTGATCATGCATTTGTGAGCTACGGATTGGTTTTAATTTTCATACAAATCTTTCATGCATATTTAACAGTTAAGAGTGCGGAAAATAAAGTGCGGAAATATGAATCTACGCTATTACAAGGCGCGGGTCTATACATCGCCAAAAACAAAAACCCGTTTTGGTAAATAAGTGCGAGAAGATAAAAGAAATCGGTAAAACCTAATTGACTATTACATCCTTGGAAGCAGTTACATAAATATGATCAAAAAAAAAATAATGCGCGAAATAAATTAAATCGGGACGTCCTTAGGGTTTTGACCCTTTTTTGAGAAAAGAATAGTAACTTGTCCTTTTTTGCAATTTAATTAAAATATTAAACCTAGTACTAATTAATTATTTAATAAAAAAAGAAAAAAATGTTTTTTATGTTTTTTTATGTAAAATAAAACAAAATGAATTAAAATTAAAAGTTAGTAAAACCTAATTCTAAGTTTATTTTATTTATTGTAAAAAAGTTAAAGTTAACCTAATTTAACTAATTTAATTAATTTTTATTTTATTTACAAAAATAATTAATAAATAAATAAAAATAATGATAATAAGAAAAATGATTGAAAATTGTCAAACCCTAATTCTACATGATTTTTATTTATTTATGAAAAAAAGATTAAAATTGTCCTAATTAAACAACTAAATTAATTAACTATAATTTATGTACAAAAATAATTATTAATAGTGAAAAGAATAAATAATAAAAATAAACAATGTTTTAAGTTTCTGATTATTATATGAAAAATAATTAATTTATGAATTAATAATAATAATTAATAATGATAAATGAAAATTAATAAAAAGAAAATAAAAGGAAAATTGAAAGAACCAGGGGGGTTGATGGACCCAATGGAGGTGAATCTGGAATTTTAGGCCCATTTGCTTAAGCCTTTGTTGACTTCTGGGAATTGACTAGGGCATGCCTTGACTTGGAGCATGGTGTGCTTCCATCCTGACCATTGGATCGAGCCTTGTGGCCACTTGGCAAGCTGATCAGTGAGGTATATGATGGAATTCTTGACAAGCGCTGCATATGAAGATGTTATGAAATATAATATAACTATTTTGGGGGACCTGGGAATCGAACCCAGGTCCCAAGGATGCACAAACACCTCACCAACCACTAAGCCAAGCGCCTGTCTTTGTTAGTATAATGGGCAATGAAATTAATATATAAAAAACAAAGCATATGCTGGAAATTGACAAAAACGCGCGTTATATTTGAATAGGCCAGTGGCACGCTTCCACGTATTATCTTCTTCGCTTGGCCTGTAACAAGAACAATCAAATAGCGGGGGTTTTAAACCCCCACAAACTGCAAATGCCAAAAATAGCGATTAGATGTATGAGTTATATAAATAGGCCGCGAGGGTTGGGTTTGATTTGTCTGGCCTTGGCGAATCCAACCATATGCGTCTCAAGGTCCAATTTTGCTTATGCTGTAAAGCCCCAATTCGAAAGCTTGGAAACCCTAGAATTCAACAATGGTGGTTTACGTTTCAGGGCACCATAATACAATTAACCTATATCATCAGCTTCAGAAAGGTGTTAGCAATGCAATACACACAAAAAAACTCATTAATGATGCATGAATATTGATTTATGATTATGAAAAAATAACCAAACCGTGTGACTTGTTCTTGCGTGTTCTTTGAGTGTTAAGGCTTGTTTTTGATTGCAATCCATTCCTGAGTGTCCCAGCAATGTATTGGAATCAAGAAAGGGCTTTGAATTGGCGTGGAAGGTTGAATTCAGTTTTCAAATTTCTTGGCTTTTTTTCAATATGGTAATGGTGTTTTTGCAGCAGCTTGCACGTTCTAGGCATTAGGGTTGGCTTCAGTATTTGTATTGGAATGGAATTAGGGTAAAAACTAGGTCAAAGATCCATGGAATAAAGTTTTCAATATTTGATTTCCAATCAAATAATTTTGCATCTTTTTGATTGCCAAAACTTGCCAAACATGGAGATTTTGGTCCCCTTGATTGATACACGAAATCTTCAGCATGTGTTGAGTCTATTTGCATCACAAAAAGATTTGAAAACCATATCTTTTGAATTTTCCTACAATTAAATGAATTAAATGAATTAATATTAATAAAAATTCAATTAATTAATTAAAAATAAGAAAATAAATCAATTTAAGTTCATTGGGTCGTGCATAGGCCTTGGACAATGTTTCAAGAAAGAATTTGAGGCCCATTAGCAAAAATGAAGTGTTTTAGACAAAGTTGACTTTTGCAAATTCCCAAAAATTTCCCAACTTCTCCAATGCATATCTTGCTCAATTTTGATCCTATGAACATGTTCTTGGACATTTTGGAAAGGTCTTGAAGTCCTCTAACCAATTCCTTTGGTCCCATGTCATTTTGATTTACCAATCTCAAGTTATGGGCTTTGACTTAAAGTGCCTTTTTGTTGACTTTTGAAATTGACCTATAATATAGAAATTGATAACTTTTTGTGAGAGCATTTCTTGGACTTGGAATGTGAATATGAGTTGTAGGAAATGTCATCCCCTTCAAAATGAGCATTGGATGGGATTTTTATGATGAACCATGAAAAAGTTATGCCTTTTTCAAGTTACAATTGACTTTTCAACTGTCCAAAAATAGAAACTTTTGCATCTTGATGATTTTTGAGCCATGCTTGTGGAATCATGATCAAGATTTGATCAAATGATGATTGTGGCTTCAAAATAAGATGTTGACCAAATTTTTTGACTTTTGACTGTAAAATGACCATTTTACCCCTACAGTTGACTGTGAAGCAAATAGGCTTTTGACTGTGCAACTTGACCCTGTGAGCCTTGAGACTTGGCATGTAGATGCTTGACAGTGTTTATAGGCATATGGGACTTGATTGGACCACTGAAAACTTCAACTTCCTTGCAAGAACTAAAACCCTAATTTTGACTGTGTTAGGAGGCAATTGGACAGTGCAACCCCTTGAGTAGACTTGAGCAAATTGAGATGATGCTTGTCAAAACTTTGAAGAATATGGGAGGGAAAATTTTGGGGTACAACAGTTGCCCCTGTTCAATCTTCTTAGACCTGAGGATGTAGATTGGCTTGCGTGCCTTTCGTGATCCAAAGGTGGAAGATGATTGAACACTAGAGTGCCCATAAATTTGCACTCACATAGTGTAGAATATCAGCAATGTGATGTAGGGAATGGGCTTACAGATGCCATTTGGAGAGAGGATGGATAGGAGTATGGGCTTATAGATGCCATCTGAAGATGTGACAGAACCTTGTCGGGAATGGGCTTATAGATGCCATTTGGAAATATAATGGATAGTTGTGGAGATGGGCTTAAAGATACCATCCGGAGGTGTCGATCGCGTAAGAGATTCCTTAGCGAGAACTTGCGTACCTGAGAAAGGAAGATAATTTCCTGGCCTGTTACAGGTGTTGATCTTCAAACTCTTCATGTAGATATGCCCTGGCTAGATACAGGCATCGAATCCACAATCAATCGCTCACAGATATGCCCTAGCTAGATACAAGTATCGAATCTGGAACTTGTCGTCTACAGATATGCCCTGGCTGGATACAGGTATCGAATCTCTAAACTCTTCATGCAGATATGCCCTGGCTGGATACAAGTATCGAATCTACAATCAATCACTCACAGATATGCCCTGGCGAGATACAGGAATCGAATCTGGAATTGGTCGTCTACAGATATGCCCTGGCTGGATACAGGTATCGAATCTGTAAACTCTTCATGCAAATATGCCCTGGCTGGATACAGGTATCGAATCTAGAATCAATCACTCACAAATATGCCCTGGCTAGATACAGGAATCGAATCTGGAATTGGTCGTCTACAGATATGCCCTGGCTGGATACAGGTATCGAATCTCTAAACTCTTCATGCAGACATGCCCTGGCTGGATACAGGTGTCGAATCTACAATCAGTTACTCACATATATGCCCTGGCTAGATTCAGGAATCGAATCTGGAATTGGTCGTCTACAGATATGCCCTGGCTGGATACAGGAATCGAATCTCTAAACTCTTCATGCAGATATGCCCTGGCTGGATACAGGTATCGAATCTAAACTCTTCATGCAGATATGCCCTGGCTAGATACAGGTGTCGAATCTGGAACTGCGACAGTTGATAGTAATTATCTTTGGATTGACCTTTTTCCTGAAAAGGCAAAACATCAGTTGTATGCAATGTCATGATGTATGAAATGCACGATGTCATGATGCTCAAAATGAGATAGTGTCGTATGCACTTTATCATGTATGTAATCAGGATGTATGAAATATGAAATGTCTATGAATGTATTTTCGTCTAGGAAAATAAATCCTTGACGAATGCCGGGAGCTTGTTGAATCCTGGGCTGATGTTGAAGAGTAGAGTTCTTCATTTCCGCTGGGGATGATGGTTGCAAGAATAAACCGGTAGGAAAAGATGACTCTGTTGGGGAATAAACTTGTTGGGGAGATTACTCTGCGGAGAATTACTATGTGGGGAGAGATACTTCGTTGAGATTTCAATGATAACTCCGCTGGGGATTCCGTTGATAAGCTTATTGGGGAATTTGATGAACTCCGTTGGGGAATAGGAAGAACTTCGCCGAGGACGGTCTTTCCGTGGTAATTAGTTAAGGATAACCCAGTTATAAGCTCTGGTGGGGAATAACCTTTGAATAAAGTCGGGGAGAAGCTTTCATACTCTGCAGGGGATAAGCTTCCAGAATCTACTGGGGATAAGCTTCCAGAATCTACTGGGGATAAGCTTCCATAATCTACTGGGGATAAGCTTCCAGAATCTACTGGGGATATTGATCCAACTCTCGTGGGGAAACTTTTGAACTGTACTGGGGAATGGCTCCACTGGGGTGTCTGGTATTCCGCCGGGAAACAATCTTAGATCAAGATTGCCGGGGATGCTTGCTTAGGAACATCTGTATACTCCGCTGGGGAATATTGAGATCTTCTGGGGATACCCAATTTCCTTAAGGCTGACAGTATACTAACTCTGCTTGGGGAGAGCGTTGCTGACTTGCTGGAGAATAATGTGCCTTGTTAGGACTGACGGGAGACCAACTCTGCTCAGGGAGAGTATTGTTGATTCTGGTCTTACTATTGAAGGTATCCTGATTACATTCTTCAGCTGAACTTACCTTGGTACCTTGGTGGACAGAGCAACTAGATCGCTTAGACAACTCATTATTGCCCCTGTTTCTGATGTCACCTGTAATTAATCCTTTGTTTCGCATGCAAGTATTTATGAGTTAGAAATTAATGTAAAATGCATATATCAAAAATGAACATTGGACGTTCTTCGCAAGACAAAACAGAAAAAGAAAAAAAATTGGCGATTTGTCTGAAAAATGAACTTGTATTGATTTTGAAATTTGCCTGTAAATAGGCGTTTATGTACAAGAGGCTGACGTCCTAGTAAGAGAACATTGCCGAACAACAGAGTTTATACAATTTTGTGAAAAGAAAACAAAACAGCTATGTGAAAAATAATCCCACTGGGTTTCAACTCTGCTATCGCCTTTATGTCTTCAAGCGTCTCATCACTTTGCTGTGTAGTTGAAGATGAGGTTGATTGATTGGTGCCGTGTGAACCTGATAGTTGATACCAAATTCTGGATGCAAGGTGATCCAATGAGACATAATATTACGCTTTATCCCTAACTTTTGCCTGGACCGCCCTTTCGGGTTTTCAGTCCACTGGGATACCCATTTTTGCCCAAGCCGCCTTTTCAGGTTTTTGACTTGCCGAGTGTACAGATTTTTTTCATTTCATCCCTTATTTTTGCCCGAACCCTTTTGGTTCGCCGAGAAGCCCTTATTTTTGCCTAGGTGTGTCAACCTAGCAGGTCTTTAGTTCATGCGTAGTATCTTTTTACTATGTCTGCATTGGCGGGGTGAGGAAGGTCATCACCATCCATGGTGGTTAGAATCATGGCTCCTCCTGAGAAGATATGTTTAACCACAAATGGCCCTTCGTACGTAGGGGTCCATTTGCCCCTGGGATCACTTTGAGGAAGAATGATGCGCTTGATTACCAGGTCTCCGACTTGATACTCTTGTCGTTTGACTCTCTTGTTAAATGCCCCGATCATCCGTTTTTGGTATGTTTGACCATGACAAATAGCGGTGAGTCTCTTTTCATCAATTAGGTTTAACTGATCAAGCCGAGTCTGGATCCAGTCATCTTCTCTCAAACCTGCATCCTTCATTATCCGGAGAGAGGGTATCTGGACTTCAATAGGCAAGACTGCCTCCATGCCATAGACCAAGGAAAAGGGTGTTGCCCCTGTTGACGTCCTTGCTGAGGTACGGTACCCATGGAGAGCAAACGGTAACATCTCGTGCCAATCTTTGTAGGTCACTGTCATCTTCTGCACAATCTTGTTAGCTACTTCTACAACCCCATTCATCTTTAGTCGATAAGGAGAAGAGTTGTGGTGCTGTATCTTGAATTGCGCACAGAGCTCAGTGATCATCTTGTTGTTAAGATTGGTACCATTATCCGTAATGATCCTTTCCGGGACGCCGTATCGACAGATCAGGTTGTTTCGAATGAACCGTGCCACGACGTTCTTGGTTACCGTAGCGTAGGAAGCTTCTTCAACCCACTTTGTGAAGTAATCAATTGCTACCAGGATGAAGCGATGCCCGTTGGATGCCGTAGGTATGATCTCGCCGATCATATCAATGCCCCACATTGCAAAAGGCCAAGGTGCTGTCAAGATGTTCAGAGGAACTGGAGGAATGTGCACCTTATCAGCATAGATTTGGCATTTGTGACATGTCCGAGAATGTTGGTAACAATCAGCTTCCATTGTGGACCAGAAATATCCTGCCCGAAGGATTTTCTTTGCCATGGTATGTCCACTGGAATGCATTCCGAAGGTACCTTCATGCAGCTCTGCCATGATCTTTTCTGCTTCAGTCTTATCCACACAACGCAGTAAGGTTGAATCATGGTTTCGTTTGTAGAGAATGCCGTTGCTGAGGAAGAACTTCGCTGCGAACCTTCTCAGAAACTTCTTGTCGTTAACGGATGCACCCTCGGGGTATTCTTGATCTTCCAAGTACCTCTTCACTTCATGATACCAAGGCTTTTCAGTTACCTCTTCAACCTCAAGATCACAGCAATGTGCAGGTTCGTCCAATTTCAAGATAATGATCTGGGGAGCCTCGTTGTCCCATTTGACTTTGAACATGGAAGACATCATAGCTAGCGCGTCCGCCAACTGATTCTCCTCTCTTGGGAAGTGCTCAAAAGTTATCTCTTCGAAGTGGGGGATCAATGTCAACACATACTCTTTGTAAGGAATAAGATTTGGGTGTTTCGTATCCCACTCTCCTTTGATCTGACTGATCACGAGAGCGGAATCTCCGAAAACCCTCAGAAACTTGATCCTTAAGTCAATTGCAGCTTGAAGACCCATGATGCATGCCTCATACTCCGCCATGTTGTTGGTGCAGTTGAAACATAGTCGGGCAGTAAGTGGAGTATGAGTGCCTTTAGGGGATATGATCACAGCGCCAATACCGTTACTCAAAGCGTTTGAGGCTCCGTCAAAGTGTATAGACCATCGGGATCCTTCCTCAGGTCCTTCATCCGGTCCAGGTACTTCACAATCAGTCACTACCATGATATCCTCGTCTGGAAGTTCAAAGTTCATCGACTGGTAGTCATCCACTGCCTGGTGTGCCAAATGGTCTGCCAATACACTTCCTTTGATCGCTTTTTGAGTCGTGTACTGGATGTCATATTCCGTCAAGATCATCTGCCATCTTGCTATTCTTCCGGACAAGGCGGGCTTTTCGAATATGTACTTGATTGGATCCATATTTGAAATCAACAGGGTAGTGTGAGTCAACATATACTGTCTTAGCCGGCGAGCAGCCCATACCAAAGCGCATCAAGTTTTTTCGAGCAGTGAGTATCGGGTCTCACAGTCGGTGAACTTTTTGCTAAGGTAATAAATAGCGCGCTCTTTTCGGCCAGACTCGTCATGCTGCCCCAACACACACCCCATCGAGCTGTCAAGTACTGTCAAGTATAATATTAGAGGTCTCCCTTTAACCGGTGGCATAAGAATGGGTGGTTCTTGGAGATACTCTTTGATTCTGTCGAAAGCGGCCTGACATTCATCATTCCAACATACTACTTGATCTTTCTTCAGCAGCTTGAAGATTGGTTCACAGGTAGCAGTTAGATGCGAGATGAATCGGGCAATGTAGTTCAGCCGTCCTAGAAAGCCTCTGACTTCTTTCTCTGTCTTGGAAACTGGCATCTCTTGTATGGCTTTCACCTTGGCAGGGTCCACTTGAATGCCTTTGTCGCTCACGGTGAAGCCTAGCAATTTTCCAGATCTCACCCCAAAGGTGCACTTGTTTGGGTTCAACCTCAGCTTGTACAACTTCAGACGGTCAAACAGCTTCTGTAGATGGTCAAGGTGTTCCTCCTCAGTTTGGGACCTTGCAATCATATCATCGACATATACTTCTATCTCATGATGGATCATGTCATGAAACAAAGCAACCATGGCACGTTGGTAGGTTGCCCCAGCATTTTTCAACCCAAAAGGCATGACCTTGTAGCAAAAGGTGCCCCACTGAGTAACAAAAGTGGTCTTCTCCATGTCTTCAGGAGCCATCTTGATTTGATTATATCCGGAGAAACCGTCCATGAAGGAGAACACCTTGTGCTGAGCAGTATTGTCAACCAGAACGTCGATATGAGGCAGAGGGAAATCATCCTTAGGGCTTGCCCTGTTCAAATCCCTGTAATCAACACACATTCGGACCTTACCATCTTTCTTTGGCACTGGAACCACGTTGGCAACCCACTGAGGGTAAGAAGTTACTGCTAGAAACCCGGCATCAAATTGTTTCATAACCTCAGCCTTGATTTTCTCGGACATCTCTGGACGCATACGGCAAACCTTCTGTTTTACCGGAGGGCAGTCTTCCTTGGTAGGTAGGTGATGAACCACAATGTCAGTATCCAACCCAGGCATGTCTTCGTAGGACCAAGTAAAGATTTCCACATAATCATGCAGCATCTGAATCAACCGTTGTTTCACACTAGCCTCCTGATTGACACTAATCTTGACTTCCTTTCTGTCTGTCTCAGTACCCAGATTTACCGTTTCCACTGGCTCTTCATGTGGCTGAATGACCCTCTCTTCCTGGAGTAACAGTCTTGCAAGCTCACCAAGCACTTCACAATCATCTTCACCTTCGTCTTCGGCTAAGTTGATCGGATTTTCAATGTCATAACTGGCAGTAGCAGAGTCGTTACCAGTGAGATCTAGAGTGGATTGGAACCTGTATAGGTGAGTGTGTGTAAATATAGCTGTTTTGCAATATATAAAGAAAGGAAAGGAGCGCAAGATTTGAAATGCGAAAAACGTCCAATGCTTTTATTCATGATATATGAAAATGACAAATAATAAGCCCTCACAAATGAAGCCACGGTGCCCCGGGTAAGACACCGGGCCATAAAGTTTCAAATTATTGTTCGTTACAAATTTAAAACAAAAGAGTTCATTACTGAGTGACAAAAGTAATAGGTATGAAATCTTTGGCAGTCCAGTTGTTCAGTCCACCGTTGGTCGTTGGGTAGATCCAGCTGTCAAATTCGGATTCCTCCACATCATCTTCAATAACATTCACTCCCGGGTTGGTGATGAATACGGGAGGTCTTCCAATTCTTGCCTTGTGAACAGCCCTCTGAGCTTCTGTAGTGAAACCCAGCCCAAACTTGTCAGTCTTCAGAGTAAAATCAGGAAGTCGGCCCCAGTTTGCACACTCACCCTTCTCAATCACAGCCCGGGGATCCTTTAAGGAAGCCATCTTCAAAGGAGAGTCTTCTTCAGTCACAGTCTCTGCTGACGCCAATGTCTGAGGAACCTCTTCAAAATGTTGAAAGGGGGTCTCAATGAATTCCCCATCCATCTCTATGTACCGAAACGAGTTGATGTGGCTGACCATATATTCTTCCTCCCCCTGCACTGTAACAATCTTCCCTATGACCGGGTACTTAAGCTTCTGATGTAATGTGGAGGTTACAGCTCCAGCCTTGTGGATCCATGGACGACCCAGCAAACAAGAATAGGATGGACGAGTGTCCATCACACAGAAAGTAGAATTAAAAACTTGGGAACCAACCCTGATTGGAATGTCAACTTCACCATGTACCATCCTCTTCGACCCGTCAAAGGCCCGGACAACAATGTTACTTGGCTTGAGCTCTAAACCCTCACAATCCAGCCTGTCTAAAGCTTTCTTGGGCAATACGTTCAACGAAGAACCGATGTCTACCAACACATGAGCAAGAGTAGTGCCCCTGCATTCAATGGAGACATGCAGGGCGTCGTTATGGTTTTTCCCCTTGGCAGTCAGATCGACGTCAGAGAAACCCAACCCATTATCAGCAGTCAAGTGGGCCACACAATCGGTAAATTGATCAGCAGACATCTCTTGTGGCACATGGGCCGTCTTCAGGAAGGAAATCAGGGCCTTGGCATGGGCCTCTGAACACAACAACAGTGATAGCATAGAGATCTTAGATGGGGTGTGCCCCAGCTGCTCAATCACATTGAAATCACTCTTCTTAATGATCTTGAGAATCTCTTCCATCTCTTGCTGGGAAGCTTCAACATTGGTTGTCTTTGGTGCCTCCGTCCGGGCAGGCATATCAGTAGCAACCCCTTTGCCCCGAGCGTCAGATGACTCGGCAGCAGGGGTGGAAACAGGAACTTGGTCAGGCAGGGATGCAGGCACACTGACAGGTGTGATAACAAGAGGTCTCTGAATAACTGGTGGCGCAATATCTGGTGAGAACAGCCTACCACTACGAGTAACCTTGGCAGGCCCGGTGATGTTGGTGACGTCGGTACTGGTATCAAACTCTTGTTTTACTCCAAGCACATAAACATCTGCCCCATAGTGCCAAGGGACAACTCTGTCAGATTGATAAGGGATGGGCCCCGGAACAGTAATGATGATGGGAGCAATCTTCTGAGTAGACATGATTTTGACAGGCTTCTTTGAGGGAGCCTTAGGAGGGTTGTTGAAAATAGTAACAATTGACACTTCTTCAGCAGGGATAGCAGGAACAACAATCTTCTTGAACAAGATCTCTTTGCTATCCATCAGGTTTTGGACGCCTGATTTCAGCAAGGGACAACCAGCAGGTGAAACAGCACATAAATGGCAACCTTTACTACATCCCGGAAATAAACCGGCTAGCAACAGGTTCTTCTTTACAGTCAACAACGGAGTAACAATATCATCCACAGAGGCCACATACAGGTCTTCTTCCACAACATTCACTCCATGCTGGGGCATGGGAGCAGTCACAACATTGGGCCTTTCAGGCGCCTCGAACTGTATCTCTTTAGCATCAATAAGGTCCTGAACCTTATTCCTCAGAGCCCAACAATCATCAGTAGAATGCCCCGGGCTATCAGAGTGATAAGCGCAACGGGCGTTGGGGTTGTACTTTGGAGAGGTTGTGTTTACTACCTTCGGAGCTTCTTTGACAGTTACCAGATTGGTCGACAGTAGTTGCGGCAATATCTGAGACAGGGTCATACTGAGCCGAGTATACTCCCTTCCGGGTCTCTCACCCCTTGGTTGGTTATATTGCCGAGGAGCGGCATCGGACTTTGAGATTACCACCGCGTTGACAGCTTGGCGGCATTCCGGTTTATTCTGTTTCCTCGACCCATAAACAACACTAGCTTCCTTCTTGAAAGGTTTCTTTTCAGAACTTGAGGATGCGCCTTTCTGTATCTTCCCCGACTTGATACCAGCTTCGATCCTCTCACAAGTCAGAATGAGGTCTGTAAACCCTGCAGAAGAATTACCGATCAGGTGGTTGAAGAATGGACCAGACAGGGTCCCCAAGAACATGTTAACGAGTTCACGGTCAGTCAACGGTGGCTGCACCCTGCCAGCCAGGTCTCTCCACTTTTGCGCGTACTCCTTAAAACCTTCTCCCGTCCCTAGCGACATACCCTGGAGTTGGGTACGTGTAGGAACAAGGTCGGCATTATACTGATACTGCTTATAAAATGCAGTAGCCAAGTCCTCCTAGTTACGAATACTGGTTCCATCCAGCTGATAGAACCACTCGAGTTGAGCCCCTGAAAGGCTATCCTGGAAGAAATGGATCCATAAGTTCTTGTCTACAATATAAGGTTGGATCTTCCTCACATAAGATCTGAGATGCAGCTTAGGGCAGGAAGCCCCGTCGTACTTCGCAAAAGAAGGTGCCTTGAACTTGTATGAGATCACCACCCCAGAAGATAAACCTAGATCCCTAAAATCCAACCCAGGCACCTGTTGAATCTCCATGGCACTCAGACGGTCCTCTAGTTGTTTGTACCTGTCCTCAGCAGGAGGGTACTGTTCATCATTGAAATCCGTCTCGTTGTCGGAGACCACAGGACTAGGAACCCTTCCCCCTTGGGGACTGTCTTTCCCTACAGAGGAAGTAGCTTGATCAGCCTCATTTTGCAGTGTATTCCCAAACCTCCGTCCAGTGTTAAACAACACAATCCTTTTCTTCTTCTTCTTCACCAGCAGAGCCTTCAATTCCTGTTGACCCTGGGCTAAGCTCATGACCAGCTCTTGAAACTGGACGTTCTGGGCCTGGAGGGCCTTGATAGCTTATTCATTGGATGATTCAGGATTCATGATGATTGCTGAAATAAACAGCGAAGAATATTAAGCAACCTGTAGAAAAAGAGTACCTGTTATGCACATGATGCATGATATGCTATTTATGCAATGCATTCAAGGGTTCGAAAGTTCAAATTCGTTGTAGACAAAAAAGAACACACGTTATATTAAGAAATAATCTGTTCAGTACATCCATGCCTCATGGGCGAAATATTACAAAATACTTAATCCCAAAAGACACTGCGTATCCTCTTTGGAGCTATGTAAGTGTTGAGGGTCTTTTCCCCGTGCAGTAGGCGGGTGAGCTCCAAGACCTTCTTCTCGCTGGCATGTAGACTGGTTTCAAGAGAATTCCGCTCTTCCTTGAGTTGGATCCAGCTCTTTTGCATTTCCTCCCAAGATGTTGGCATGTCAGGATGTTGAATGGTGTATGGCACCTCTCCTTCCAAAACTGGCTCTTTGATTACGGGAAGAACATGTGGATATGGCATCACAAGCTTCTGGGAACGGGCTCGTACCCACTTGAGATAAGGCTCTAGAGGGATGGAGTTCTTGTGCCCCAGTGTCTTGCTATCTACCCTGTTGGGCATCCTCCAAGCTCTGATAAATCTCTGGCGAAGTCCTTGTGCATCATTGTCGAAGTCAAAAACTATGTCAGGAATCAACATGTCATGAGGGCCATCCCTCCGAGCATATCCAAACTATCTCAAATCCAGACATGGGTTGTAAGTAATGCCCCCTCTAATTCCAAGTAAAGGAACATTAGGGAACTCTCCGCAACGATCAATGATAGTGACATTTTCTCTGGACCGAGAACACCAATGTATATCAACATGTGTAAGAGTCATCAAACGTTGTGACCATCTCAAACCCCGCTCGTTCTTTAAAACTGATTGTGGAAGGTGCGAAATAAACCACCTTGCCAGGAGAGGAGTGCAGCACATGAGAACACCTCTTTTTCTCATGGTTCGAGTGTAACATGAGTGGAGGATGTCCCCAAGCAACATAGGTATAGGATTCCTGGACATGAAGATCTTGACAACATTGATATCTATAAGCTGATCCGGATTCGGGAACAACACCAACCCATAGACAAGGAGTGCCACAACTTCTTCAAAGGCTTGTAGGTCAAGGGAATTCCAACATTCTTGGGCCTTCTCAAACATGAACTTTGCCAAGAATCCTTTGATACCACTTCTGATTTCCCAATGTCCCTTGATGTCAGATGGTTGCAGACGTAGTGCTTTAGCAACCTCTTCAAGTTTTGGTTCCCTTTCCGTACTGTTGTAGGGTAGTTGACTAAGGATAGGAATCTTCAGAAGCTGAGAAAACTCTTCCAAAGTAGGCACCAATTGATAATCCGGGAAAGTAAAGCAGTGGTGCAAAGGGTCAAAGAACTGAAAGAGAACTTTCACCATATCCTCTTCAATGTTGGTGTTGACCAAGCTGATGAGTCTACCATGCCTTTCACTGAAGGAAGAGTTCTCGGGAATCCTGGATGTAAGCTCCTTAAGCTGAGGAGGGATCCTTACAAGGTTGATCTGAATTGTCTTTATGCGGATAGTTTCCATGTCCTACAAAACAAGAACAAAGATGAAGATTCGAACCCTTGAAGTGGTTAGTGGATGCATATGATGCTATATGATGTTATGATAATAAACACACCACAAGTATCCACAAAAAGCAAACATGATAAGGCACACAAGTCACACCGGACAACCCTTAGAGTTTAGGCCAGCATGGGGTCTAGGTACTACCCTCTTGCAGTTGGTGGGCTCAAAACCTGTCCTATCAAAAGTAATCGGGTTCTAAGGAGCTCAATATCATTGGGTTGTTTTCTGTGTTCATTGTTTTGATTTAGCCACTGAACTGGCGATCAAAATATTCCAAGAAAACAACCCTCAATGAGTGTAGTATCGAGTATCAACCAACTTCGGACTGCACCAAAGTCAGTCATCTCACTACCCCTAAAGAGGCCAGGATGGTCAAGTAAGGTTCCTAAGGTCATTTGATGCTTCACGACAACACGCGGCGGCCCCGTACTCTCCTTGACTTGACTCAAGGGTTATCGGTACTCATCAAAGTGCCACATCAATGTAGCAAACTGCTTCAACCGTGTCGGTATACCCCGCATAGTTCCCTCACAGTTTTGTTGCTACTTTCAAAAAGGTATCCCCCAGATCCGGGTTAGGATCTATGAAACTCCCAAAACAGGCCCACAATATTAAAGCAAACAAAGCAAGCAATTGAAAACATAAGAGTGGTCTAATCCTAAGGTACACCTCACTTTTATAAGTATCCCCAGCAGAGTCGCCAGTTCTATGATCGGTGGGAATGAGAACTGACTGTTTTGAAATGCTGGTTCCTGAAATGTCGCGGTAAGCAAGAGTTGCCACCGTCTTTTATGTTCTCCAACATGGAAAGGACAAAAGCACAGCAAAATTCCTTCTTTGAGATGTCTCTCGGTTCGGGAGGTATATTATAGAAAGGGAAGGTATTAGCACCCTTTCTATCCATGGTTATCCATGGGCTCTTAGGTACTTGCTCTTATGTTTTCAAAATTTGTTTGCTTTTCAAGTGTGTGTGGGTTTTGAAAAAGTTTCGTTTGAAAAATTTCTAAGCAACTCTTGTATCTGTCCTCAAGAGTGTATGAAAAATTTGTTTGAAAGCTTTTTGGAAGTGTCAGTGTGAAAAGATGTTTTGTTTGTTTTGAGAGAGCAAGTACCCATGAGATCTACCTACTCTAAGGAATTAGGTTGTGTAAGAGTCCTTTAAACAATGCTATCCGACTATTGAGAAGTAGGTAGCACCGTCGTTGGAGGTATTCGGGTCAATTCGATTATAAGGGACATGTGTGGTCACCGAAGCAATAGTAGGACACCTTAGAAGTAACCCTAATGTCCTAGATCCTTTTTATCCGAGGCAACCGTTTCGAGGCAACAGGATCTTTAGACAGGAGGGCGACCTCTAAAACACCCTATACTTGACGACCACGTCGAGGCAACGAGTGAGGCGTACCCTAGGAGTGACATGTGCATGTGTGTTGTTTCAGTTTATATTTATCTTTGATCATGCATTTGTGAGCTACGGATTGGTTTTAATTTTCATACAAATCTTTCATGCATATTTAACAGTTAAGAGTGCGGAAAATAAAGTGCGGAAATATGAATCTACGCTATTACAAGGCGCGGGTCTATACATCGCCAAAAACAAAAACCCGTTTTGGTAAATAAGTGCGAGAAGATAAAAGAAAGCGGTAAAACCTAATTGACTATTACATCCTTGGAAGCAGTTACATAAATATGATCAAAAATAATAATAATGCGCGAAATAAATTAAATCGGGACGTCCTTAGGGTTTTGACCCTTTTTTAAGAAAAGAATAGTAACTTGTCCTTTTTTGCAATTTAATTAAAATATTAAACCTAGTACTAATTAATTATTTAATAAAAAAAGAAAAAAAAATGTTTTTTTTATGTTTTTTCATGTAAAATAAAACAAAAGGAATTAAAATTAAAAGTTAGTAAAACCTAATTCTAAGTTTATTTTATTTATTGTAAAAAAGTTAAAGTTAACCTAATTTAACTAATTTAATTAATTTATATTTTATTTACAAAAATAATTAATAAATAAATAAAAATAATGATAATAAGAAAATATGATTGAAAATTGTCAAACCCTAATTCTACATGATTTTTATTTATTTATGAAAAAAAGATTAAAATTGTCCTAATTAAACAACTAAATTAATTAACTATAATTTATGTACAAAAATAATTATTAATAGTGAAAAGAATAAATAATAAAAATAAACAATGTTTTAAGTTTCTGATTATTATATGAAAAATAATTAATTTATGAATTAATAATAATAATTAATAATGATAAATGAAAATTAATAAAAAGAAAATAAAAGGAAAATTGAAAGAACCAGGGGGGTTGATGGACCCAATGGAGGTGAATCTGGAATTTTAGGCCCATTTGCTTAAGCCTTTGTTGACTTCTGGGAATTGACTAGGGCATGCCTTGACTTGGAGCATGGTGTGCTTCCATCCTGACCATTGGATCGAGCCTTGTGGCCACTTGGCAAGCTGATCAGTGAGGTATATGATGGAATTCTTGACAAGCGCTGCATATGAAGATGTTATGAAATATAATATAACTATTTTGGGGGACCTGGGAAT
This sequence comes from Vicia faba, assembly GCA_948472305.1. NCBI lineage: Eukaryota > Viridiplantae > Streptophyta > Magnoliopsida > Fabales > Fabaceae > Vicia > Vicia faba. The sequence continues at coordinate 1,625,345,955 of OX451736.1, forward strand.
CGAACCCAGGTCCCAAGGATGCACAAACACCTCACCAACCACTAAGCCAAGCGCCTGTCTTTGTTAGTATAATGGGCAATGAAATTAATATATAAAAAACAAAGCATATGCTGGAAATTGACAAAAACGCGCGTTATATTTGAATAGGCCAGTGGCACGCTTCCACGTATTATCTTCTTCGCTTGGCCTGTAACAAGAACAATCAAATAGCGGGGGTTTTAAACCCCCACAAACTGCAAATGCCAAAAATAGCGATTAGATGTATGAGTTATATAAATAGGGCGCGAGGGTTGGGTTTGATTCGTCTGGCCTTGACGAATCCAACCATATGCGTCTCAAGGTCCAATTTTGCTTATGCTGTAAAGCCCCAATTCGAAAGCTTGGAAATCCTAGAATTCAACAATGGTGGTTTACGTTTCAGGGCACCATAATACAATTAACCTATATCATCAGCTTCAGAAAGGTGTTAGCAATGCAATACACACAAAAAAACTCATTAATGATGCATAAATATTGATTTACGATTATGAAAAATAACCAAACCGTGTGACTTGTTCTTGCGTGTTCTTTGAGTGTTAAGGCTTGTTTTTTATTGCAATCTGTTCCTGAGTGTCCCAGCAATGTATTGGAATCAAGAAAGGGCTTTGAATTGGCCTGGAAGGTTGAATTCAGTTTTCAAATTTCTTGGCTTTTTTTCAATATGGTAATGGTGTTTTTGTTAGAACAATGTTTGAATCTACTACCCTATATTTAAGTTTTGATGATAACAAAGTGAAAAGATATAGTATTTAAATGTTTCATGTTTGAACTATCTGCTGCCTAAATTTATTATGTTCTGACTTGCAGATACTCTGATTGACATAAGCAAGATCACGTTTAATCAGCATCAGAATTTGATTTCATACACCAGCATCAGAAGTTGCTACATCAGAACGTCAAAGATCAGATGATCAACTCACGTACATGCTGAAGCCTGATGAACAAGACTGCGCTCAAACACTCTGATACAGAAACACAATAGTTCATCAGCAGCGAAGCAGAATCAGAATGAGCCAAGCCAAAACGTGCATTGAAGAAGCAACGGTACTGTGCATTGAAAGCTAATTAATTCCAACGGCCTCATTCTAGACAAGATCTGCTCAAAAAGGAAAGCTTGTTATTAGCATTGAATCAAGAATATTGCATTCAACGTTCATCTTCTCAAGTGCTATATAAACAAGGCTTCGAAGATTATAATGGCTAAGGCTCTCCAAATCTCTACACGCACAAAGCTGAACCATAATCTTCGCTCTACCAGTTTTGCTAAACTACATACTCTGATATTTCATTACTGTTTAGCAATCTAGTTTCTAAGCTTCATTTTGTGTATACATCACAGTTGTGATAAAGTTTTGTAGAAAACATCCACACACATTGTTTTATACCTTTGTAAGAAAGTGTTGCCTTGACAAACCGGGTTGTGGTTTGAATCAAGAAGGCTTTAGCAGTTGTTAAAGCAGTCTGTAATATTCAGTTGAATATAGTGAATTAAGACCTCGTTGGAGAGAGGCGAAATCACCTTGACGGGTGGACTGGAGTAGTTTGAGATCAAACGAACCAGGATAAAAATATCTTGTCAATTGCTTTAAGATTTCAGTTTTACAATTCAACCCCCCCTTCTTGTGTTTTTCACCACTTCAATTGGCATCAGAGCGCCTGGTTCTGAGCTAAAACACTTAACCGTGTCAGTACAAGATCCAGCGTCAGAAAAACACAATGGCAGGAAACAATTCTCACTTCAGCAATGACAACAATGAGGACAGAGACAGATTCAGTGGCAAACCTCCAGTCTTTGATGGAGAAAACTTTGATTACTGGAAAGACAGAATTGAAAGCTTCTTTCTAGCACATGATGCTGATCTGTGGGATATGGTGACAGATGGATACACGCACCCTGTGAATGCAAGTGGTCAGAAGATTGATAGAAAATCAATGACTGATCAAAAAAAGCGTGACTTCAAGAATCACCATAAGGCCAGAACCATCCTCCTCAGTGCCATCTCCTATACTGAGTATGAAAAGATCTCCAACAGAGACACAGCAAAGAACATCTTTGATTCTCTCAGAATGACGCATGAGGGCAACGTTCAAGTCAAAGAAACAAAAGCTCTGGCGCTCATTCAGAAGTATGAGGCGTTCAAAATGGAAGAATCTGAATCCATTGAAACTATGTTCTCTAGATTCCAGATTCTAGTAGCTGGTCTCAAAGTTCTGGACAAAGGATACTCTACTGCTGACCATGTCAAGAAAATAATCAAAAGTTTACCCAAGCAGTGGAGGCCTATGGTTACTGCTCTGAAGCTAGCTAAAGATCTCAACAAAATCACTCTGGAGGAACTTATAAGCTCCCTCAGAAGTCATGAGATAGAGCTAGAAGCTGATGAGCCTCAGAAGCAAGGTAAGCCTTTAGCATTAAAATCTAACAAAAAATTTGAATCTAAAGTTTTGCAGGCAGTTGAAGAAACATCTGATGGATCCTCATCAGAAGAAGACGAACTTTCCCTTCTCTCCAGAAGAGTAAATCAACTGTGGAAGCAAAGACAAAGGAAGTTCAGGAATCCCAGAAGATCTGATCAGAACGAGTCTTCTTCCAGATACAGAAGGACAGACTCTTCCTCTGGATACAGAAGATCTGAAGGCTCCTCCAGTAGCAAGAAGCCAAACACCAAAGACATCATCTGCTACGAGTGCAATGAGCAAGGGCACTACAAGAGTGACTGCCCAAAGCTTCAGAGGGAAAAGCCCAAAAAGAAGTTTGGAAGAGAGAAGAAGAAAAGTCTCATGGCCACATGGGATGACTCTGACTCGTCTGAAGCTGACTCAGAATCAGATGATGAAAGGGCAAACATAGCTCTAATGGCTAACATTTCAGAAGATAGTGAAGCTTCTGAATCAGACTCAGAATCAGACACAGAAGAGGTATTTCCTAACTTCGCTGTCAACTTTACAAAGGCTGAACTTGCTGAAAGCCTTAATGAAATTCTGGAACGTTATCAGCAGATTAGAGCTAAATTCAGAGACCTGAAAAGGAATCTTGAATCTAATTCTAATAAGTCTGAGAGTCTCAAATTGGAAAATTCTGAGCTGAGAGATAAAATTTCAAAATTAGAAAACACTTTACAAAACTCTCAGAAGGAACCAATTTCTGAAACTCCCAGCAACGCTGATGAGATCATCAAGGAGTATGATCACAGTTTCCAGAAGTTCTTAGCTAAAAGCATAGATAGAAGCAGAATGGCTTCAATGATCTATGGAGTTAGCAGAAACGGCAGGAAAGGAATAGGATACCAAGGAAAGGTTCCTACACCAAAGAATGTCATGGACTTAACCATTAAACACACTCCTTTAAATTCACACTTTGTGTATGGTCACACACATGATATCAAATATACTAGCAGTAAGCACTCTGTGAAACCAAAATTCAACCAGAGTTTTGGTAAAACTAACAAGTCAGGACCCAAGAAAATCTGGGTACCTAAGGACAAAATAATACATGTTGCAGATATCTTTAGCAGCAAGTCAGAAACACCAGTCATGGTACCTGGACTCTGGCTGCTCACGACACATGACGGGAAGAAGGCATATGTTCCAAAGCCTGGAACTTAAGCCTGGAGGCCACGTTGGCTTTGGAGGCAATCAGAGGGGAAAGATAATTGGCTCTGGAACTGTAGGTAATGGAAATCTTCCCTCTATTAATAATGTTCTGCTAGTAGATGGATTGATGCATAATCTGTTATCCATAAGTCAATTAAGTGATAACGGGTATGATATAATCTTTAATCAAAAATCATGTAAAGCTGTTAGTCAGAAAGATGGGACTATCCTGTTTAATGGTAAGAGGAAAAACAACATTTACAAAATCAAACTTTCTGAACTAAAGAGTCAGAATGTAAAATGTCTTCTGTCTGTTAACAACGAGCAGTGGATCTGGCACAGAAGATTGGGGCATGTTAGTATGAGAAGAATATCTCAGATTAACAAACTCAATCTGGTCAGAGGACTTCCTAATTTGAAGTTCAATTCAGATGCTCTGTGTGAAGCATGTCAGAAAGGCAAATTTGCAAAACCTTCTTTTAAATCCAAAAATGTTGTTTCTACCTCTAAACCATTAGAACTTCTGCACATTGACTTATTTGGACCAGTTAAAACTGCTTCAGTCAGTGGTAAGAAGTATGGGTTAGTAATCGTAGATGACTATAGCAGATGGACATGGGTAAAGTTCTTAAGACACAAGGACGAGTCACACTCTGTGTTTGTTACCTTCTGTAACCAAGTTCAGAATGAAAAAGATCTTAGAATCGTTAAAGTCAGAAGTGATCATGGTGGAGAATTTGAAAATAAAGACTTTGAGTCATTCTTTAATGACAAAGGCATTCTGCATGATTTCTCTTGTCCTAGAACTCCCCAACAAAATGGAGTTGTAGAACGAAAGAACAGAACATTGCAAGAAATGGCCAGAACCATGATCAATGAGACAAACGTTGCTAAGACTTTCTGGGCAGAGGCAATAAACACAGCGTGCTACATTCAGAATAGAATCTCAATAAGACCTATTCTGGAAAAGACTCCATATGAATTGTGGAAGAACAGAAAGCCCAACATTTCATATTTTCATCCATTTGGATGTACTTGCTTTATATTAAATACAAAGAATTATTTGAACAAGTTTGACTCTAAGGCACAGAAGTGTATTATGTTAGGATACTCTGAACGCTCAAGAGGGTACAGAGTATACAATACAGAAACACAGATTGTGGAAGAATCAATCAGTGTTCGTTTTGATGATAAGCTTGACTCTGAAAAGTCAAAGCAGAATGAAATTTTTGCAGGTATAGAAATTGAATTTGCAGGTTCTGAAGACAAGTCATCAGAAGCTCTCAACACAGACATTCCTTCAACGTCTGAAAGGAGCACTGCTAGAAATCCTTCAACAGCTGCTGATCAACCTCAGAAGAGATTACCCAGAAGCAGCTTGGATCACCCAGAAGAGACTATTCTAGGAAGAAAGGAAGATCCAATCAGAACAAGAGCAAGCTTCAGAAACTCTGAAGAAACCCTTATGGGACTTGTATCTCTGATTGAACCTTCTTCTATTGATGAAGCACTTCTGGATAATGACTGTATTCTGGAAATGCAAGAAGAGCTGAATCAATTCACCAGAAACGACGTATGGGATCTCGTTCCCAGACCAAAAGGATTCAACGTCATTGGAACAAGATGGGTGTTCAGAAACAAGCTAAATGAACAAGGTGAAGTCATCAGAAACAAGGCACGACTGGTTGCACAAGGTTATAGTCAGCAAGAGGGGATAGACTATACAGAAACCTTTGCCCCAGTCGCCAGGTTAGAATCTATCAGACTTTTAATTTCATTTGCTGTTAATAGAGGCATCACTCTGTATCAGATGGATGTCAAAAGTGCATTCTTAAATGGTTATATAGAAGAAGAAGTTTATGTTCACCAACCCCCAGGTTTTGAAAATACAAAACATCCAGAACATGTTTTCAAACTAAAGAAGTCACTGTATGGTCTGAAACAAGCTCCCAGAGCTTGGTATGAAAGGCTAAGTAACTTTCTGCTTGAAAATGAATTCACCAGAGGGAAAGTGGACACTACTCTATTCTGTAAAACAGTTAAGAGTGACATCTTAGTCTGTCAAATTTATGTTGATGATATCATTTTTGGTTCTACTAATCCTTCTCTTGGAAGAAAATTTGCTAAGTGTATGCAGGCAGAATTTGAGATGAGCCTCATGGGGGAACTGAAATTCTTTCTAGGAATTCAGATCAATCAAACTCCAGAAGGAACTTACATTCATCAGAGCAAATACATCAGAGATCTTCTGAAGAAATTTGACCTCTCAGAATGTAAGCCATCAAAAATTCCAATGCATCCCACGTGCATTCTGGAAAGAGAAGAGGTAAGCAAAAGTGTAGAACAGAAATTCTACAGAGGTATGATTGGTTCTCTCCTCTATCTGACTGCTTCAAGACCTGACATATTATTCAGTGTTTGCATCTGTGCTAGATTCCAATCAGATCCTAGAGAATCTCACTTAACAACTGTTAAGCGAATTTTCAAGTATCTGAAAGGTACTACTAATCTGGGTTTGTTTTATAGAAAATCTAGTGATTACAGCTTAGTAGGCTACTGTGATGCTGATTTTGCTGGAGACAGAGTGGAACGTAAAAGTACTTCTGGAAGCTGCCAGTTTCTGGGAGAAAATCTGATCTCTTGGTCCAGCAAAAGGCAATCAACAATTGCTCTGTCAACAGCAGAAGCTGAGTACATAGCAGCAGCAGGATGTAGCACACAAATGCTCTGGATGAAAAGTCAGCTTGAAGACTTCCAGATTTTTGAGAGTAACATTCCTATACTTTGTGATAATACTTCTGCTATTTGCTTAAGTAAGAATCCTATTTTACATTCTAGAGCTAAGCATATAGAAATAAAGCATCATTTCATTAGGGGCTATATTCAGAAAGGTATTTTGAACTTAAAATTTATAGATACAGACCATCAATGGGCTGATATCTTTACTAAACCCCTTTCAGAAGATAGGTTTAATTTCATTCTGAAACATCTCAGCATGAAAGTATGCCCAGAATGAAAATGTTTTAATTCCATATATTTATCTTCAGAATGTAATTATTTTACTGTGAACTTCTGATCAATCTCCTTTCAGAAAGATAGAACATGTAGATTGTATCAGATGCAAGTCTAAAGATCTGAGAGTCTAATCTCAAAGACAGACGTGCTGATCACTACATCAAACAAGTGTCATCCAATCATCAACATATCTCTGAAGCAGAACGCGTGCACGCTTCTGAGAAGGCAAAGCGCTGATTGGGTGCATTGAGACACATGTCTGGTAACCGTTTTTAAGTATCTTTCTCAAATCCCCCAAAATCAGCAAGCATTTAATGAAAAGTAATCATTCTTTTAAATGGCAATCATGATTTTTCTCTCTCTTAAAAACGTTTAACTTTTCAAAACAATTTTGAAAACTCTATTTAAGCACATTAATCTCTCATTTATTCTTTACGCTTTCTCACAATCACTCAAGCATTTTCTGCATATTTCTGAGTTCATCCCTTGCAAACCTTTTTTTTTCTCAATTCATTCTCAAAGCTTTTTTAGTGTGAACAATGGCATCCTCCAGCATTTCTGCAGGCAATCAGAAGAAAGCAACTTCTGAGCAATATCAGGTGCCACTCAGAACTCTCCTCACTCCGGTGAAGAACCTTGAAGTGCTCTCTGAGTTAATCATCGATTTTGAAAGCCTGAAGGAAAATGGTTTTGACCTAACTGAAGAAATTAGGGCTCAAAAGTGGGAGAGGTATTTCGATAGGTTGGTTGGACCAACATTCCCAGCGCTAGTCAAGGAATTTTGGATTCACGCCAAGGTTTCAAAACATCTAGTCATCTCCTCTGTCATGGGGAAGAAGATTGTGATTTCTGAAGATCTCATTGCTAGGCTAATCGGTCAAAGTGGTGGTGGCGTCCGTTGTGTGGACATGGCTGAAAGATGCGCTGATGTAGGTGTGGTAGCCAACAGGATTTTCACTCTTGGAATGCCCAGCAGCAAAATTAAGGATCTGAAGGATCATTGCAGAGTATGGGCTAAGATTGTTCTGGGATGCTTCAACCACAGGAAACCAACAAGTTCTCCTGATTATATAAATGTGGATCAGCAGTTTCTGATCTACTTTATTGATCAGAAGATTAAGATAAATCTGGCTCACTTCCTGTTCAACCATCTCAAAACCAGTGTGAAAGAAACAAGAGAAGAAGAAAGAACCAAGAGGGACTGGATACCGTTTGGAAGGCTTATATCAGATATTCTGACAGAGAATAGGCTGATTGAACATCTGATTGAAGCTCAGGAGCTGAGCACTATTGAACCAACCATTGGGAAACCTCTGAACGCAAAGAATCTGAAAAAGATGAAGCTGATAGAAAATATTCAGAAGGAACCCAGAGCTACTTCAACTGCTGATATCTCCAGCAGAAGAGTGCCTCTGAGTGATTTTCCGGTATTTTCTGAAATGGAATCCAAACCAGAGATGTTTCTCAAGTACCCAGATGCGTACAAGGCAGAAGATACAGGTTCAAAGCTGAAGATCAAAGATCTGAGTCAACCCCAAGCAGAAGTGACTCTGAAGAAGACAAAGAAGAGGAAAGCGCCATCAGAAGGATCATCTCATCAGACTCCAAAGAAAAGAGGTATTTCATCTGCTGCCCCTATTTCAAAATCTTTTACTATTCCAGCATCTGCTGCTCCTCAAACCTCCCATAGAATATCAATCCCAATCCCTACCATTGATGAAACCATACCAGAAGACCCTTCTGAGGCCTTACTACTCAGAAGACCCAGAACCAAAATCCCCAAACAACCAACAATTTTAACAACAACAGCACTTGACCAAGTGCTGGCTGACATTGAGCGTGAACATGCCTCTGCTAAACCAAACTCTGAACCACTAAATGTTCCTCCTCCACAACCAGAACAACAACAACAACCAGAACCAGAACCACAACAACAACCACTCTCAGAAGAACCTCTGATCCCTGAGCAATCAGAGATTCCACCTCCATCTCCCCAACCAGAAATTAATCCACTTTCACCACAAACAGAGTCTCACCATTCTGAAACCCCTTCTCCTCATAAATCTGACTCCCACTCACCTCAACCTTCACCGCTGGCAATCCAGTTGCCATGTGGAACCACTATTGTCATGCCCCAGTTACCATCTTCAGAAGAATCAACACCTCCAAAAACTCCCAAAACACCACCTACTCCAATCGAGATATCTGACTCTGATACCCCTCCTCCAAAACAAACAGCCTCTCAGAAAACCGCTGAAAACCCCAGCAGGACTTTCATTGACCTAACAAGTCTTGAACGTCTTGCTGATCTAAAACACAAAATTGCCATCCCAAAACCAAAGCAACCAGATGTTGGCTCTGGTATTTTGAATTTTGAAACAGGTATGCTGCAATGGATTGCTTCTTTGAAGCAAGTCTGTCCTGGGATGATTGACCCAGCTGCTTCTGATCAGCTCTGGTCACAGTTCAGACTATGGGTACGTGCTGAAGCCCTCAAGTTGCAGGATATCAACTATGAGCAGGCTCAACAGAACTTCAGCAAGCTGCTGAAGGAAGTTGAAAGTCAGCTGCCTCAGGAAGTTGTGCTCCCTCTGGACAGTGAATCTTGGTCTGAGAAACAGCAAGCTGCAAAGGTGCAACCATCAGAAGAAGACAAGACCATTCAGGATGAAAGTCAAGCAGCTGATGTTGCTGAAAGTTCTAAGAAGGCTCCTGCTTCTGATGCTTCTCAAGCTGCCTTGGACAGGCAGACTCTGGAAGAACTAAGGCTGAATGACTTGCGTCTACAACAGCGGATGGATGATAACGATCAGAAGATGAAAGCAAGAATGGATGTGCAGGACAACAAGATTGACTCTGTTGTCAGCATGGTGCAGAAGCAAAGTGAAACTTCTGAAAAGATTCAAGCGATGCTAGAGAGCCTGTTCACACGCTTGCCTCCTCAACCTTAAATCTTTTTCATGCATGACCTTTTCATGTTTTCTTTATTTTCTGATGTTTTGATTAAGTTTTTGTAATATTTTCTTGCTCTGATTCTGAACTATCTTAATATAATTTGTTTTTCTGATCTTAATTGTTTTAGCACATCACCAACACTTTTTGATTGCTGACAAAAAGGGGGAGAACAAGAATGATACTTAAATCAATAACGGGCTAACTAGACAGAAACTCTCAAACATTCTAACTCTATTACTTGAAATGTTTTTCTGTTTTGTTTAAAGTCTACAGGCACAAGGAAGCTCCTGGACACTCTGAAGACTAGAAGCTCTGATCAAAATGTAGAAGCTCTGATCAATGTTGCTCTGATCAATATGAAGTTCTGATTGTCCTTATACTCTGATCCAAAGCAAAGCTCTGACAAGAAAAGCTCTGAAGCTCTGCTCTCTGATAAGTCAAAGACTCTGATAATCTGATGTTCAAAGAAAGAAAAAAATCTGATCCTGAAGAACACGTATAATCAAAGGGAAGTAATCAACTCAGGGGGAGTATCTCTTAACTCTGACTTCTCCGTACTTCTTAACTCTGATACCTTTTCACATTATTTTTCATTTAAAATATCTAGTTTTTGTCATCATCAAAAAGGGGGAGATTGTTAGAACAATGTTTGAATCTACTACCCTATATTTAAGTTTTGATGATAACAAAGTGAAAAGATATAGTATTTAAATGTTTCATGTTTGAACTATCTGCTGCCTAAATTTATTATGTTCTGACTTGCAGATACTCTGATTGACATAAGCAAGATCACGTTTAATCAGCATCAGAATTTGATTTCATACACCAGCATCAGAAGTTGCTACATCAGAACGTCAAAGATCAGATGATCAACTCACGTACATGCTGAAGCCTGATGAACAAGACAGCGCTCAAACACTCTGATACAGAAACACAATAGTTCATCAGCAGCGAAGCAGAATCAGAATGAGCCAAGCCAGAACGTGCATTGAAGAAGCAACGGTACTGTGCATTGAAAGCTAATTAATTCCAACAGCCTCATTCTAGACAAGATCTGCTCAAAAAGGAAAGCTTGTTATTAGCATTGAATCAAGAATATTGCATTCAACGTTCATCTTCTCAAGTGCTATATAAACAAGGCTTCGAAGATTATAATGGCTAAGGCTCTCCAAATCTCTACACGCACAAAGCTGAACCATAATCTTCGCTCTACCAGTTTTGCTAAACTACATACTCTGATATTTCATTACTGTTTAGCAATCTAGTTTCTAAGCTTCATTTTGTGTATACATCACAGTTGTGATAAAGTTTTGTAGAAAACATCCACACACATTGTTTTATACCTTTGTAAGAAAGTGTTGCCTTGACAAACCGGGCTGTGGTTTGAATCAAGAAGGCTTTAGCAGTTGTTAAAGCAGTCTGTAATATTCAGTTGAATATAGTGAATTAAGACCTCGTTGGAGAGAGGCGAAATCACCTTGACGGGTGGACTGGAGTAGTTTGAGATCAAACGAACCAGGATAAAAATATCTTGTCAATTGCTTTAAGATTTCAGTTTTACAATTCAACCCCCCCTTCTTGTGTTTTTCACCACTTCAGTTTTTGCAGCAGCTTGCACGTTCTAGGCATTAGGGTTGGCTTCAGTATTTGTATTGGAATGGAATTAGGGTAAAAACTAGGTCAAAGATCCATGGAATAAAGTTTTCATTATTTGATTTCCAATCAAATAATTTTGCATCTTTTTGATTGCCAAAACTTGCCAAACATGGAGATTTTGGTCCCCTTGATTGATACATGAAATCTTCAGCATGTGTTGAGTCTATTTGCATCACAAAAAGATTTGAAAACCATATCTTTTGAATTTTCCTACAATTAAATGAATTAAATGAATTAATATTAATAAAAATTCAATTAATTAATTAAAAATAAGAAAATAAATCAATTTAAGTTCATTGGGTCGTGCTTAGGCCTTGGACAATGTTTCAAGAAAGAATTTGAGGCCCATTAGCAAAAATGAAGTGTTTTAGGCAAAGTTGACTTTTGCAAATTCCCAAAAATTTCCCAACTTCTCTAATGCATATCTTGCTCAATTTTGATCCTATGAACATGTTCTTGGACATTTTGGAAAGGTATTGAAGTCCTCTAACCAATGCCTTTGGTCCCATGTCATTTTGATTTACAAATCTCAAGTTATGGTCTTTGACTTAAAGTGCCTTTTTGTTGACTTTTGAAATTGACCTATAATATAGAAATTGATAACTTTTTGTGAGAGAATTTCTTGGACTTGGAATGTGAAGATGAGTTGTATGAAATGTCATCCCCTTCAAAATGAGCATTGGATGGGATTTTTCTGATGAACCATGAAAAAGTTATGCCTTGGTCAAGTTATAGTTGACTTTTCAGCTGTCTAAAAATAAAAACTTTTGCATCTTGATGATTTTTGAGCCATGCTTGTGGAATCATGATCAAGATTTGATCAAATGATGATTGTGGCTTCAAAATAAGATGTTGACCAAATTTTTTGACTTTTGACTGTAAAATGACCATTTTACCCCTACAGTTGACTGTGAAGCAAATATGCTTTTGACTGTGCAACTTGACCCTGTGAGCCTTGAGACTTGGCATGTAGATGCTTGACAGTGTTTATAGGCATATGGGACTTGATTGGACCACTGAAAACTTCAACTTCCTTGCAAGAACCAAAACCCTAATTTTGACTGTGTTAGGAGGCAATTGGACTGTGCAACCCCTTGAGTAGACTTGAGCAAATTGAGATGATGCTTGTCAAAACTTTGAAGAATATGGGAGGGCAAATTTTGGGGTACAACAGAATCCATGAAGAGAAAAGTCTTAATGCATATGTCAACACAAAGAGGAAGCGTCCATGGGAAACTTGAATTAATATTTTGCTGTTTTGTAACTCTTTATTTTGAAAGCAATTATAATTTGAGCTTGTTACTAAAATTTATTATGTTTCCTTGTGTTTAAACAAATTTAAATCTCGTAAAGGTCCTTGAAAACATTGCACTTGCATTTGCATATCATGTATATCATCACATAACAGGTACTCTATAAGCAAGTTTTCTTATCTTCTTGCTGTTTATTTCAATAAAAGATGGCTCTAGAATAGACTTTCAAGGAACTCCAAGCACAAAATGCCCAAATCCAGAAAACGCTCTTGAACTAAGCTCAGGGGAAAAAAGACCCGATGACTCTCATTGCCAAAAAGAATAAGACTCAGAATCCAATTGCTATCCTCAATATATGGAGAAGATTTAAAGGTCCCGCTAAAACGGTTCAAACTGCTGATATCTCCTCTGATGAAGATGACAATCAAGAGGAATATGGTAGAAGTGTTAAGGCTGAGAGTGGAAGCAATCAAGGTTCTGGAAAAATTCCTGAGGATGAAGACTATTATGATGAATAGTATTCTCCCGCAGATGACATATACAAATAATTAGAAGACCGCCTCAAGGCCATGGAAATCCAGAAAGTGCCTGGATTGGATTTTGAAGAGTTGGGTCTTATTCTGGGGGTAGTTATCCCTAACAAGTTTAAGGTCCCCGCCTTTGCTAAATATGATGGTGTTTCTTGTCCCAAACTTCATCTGAGGTCCTATGTTCGAAAGATCCAACCCTATATCGCTGACATAAAGTTATGGGTTCACTTCTTTCAGGAAAGTTTGTCTGGTACTATAACACAGTGGAAGAACTGACTTGGGATGTTTTTCATTTGATCGCAATTGTTGCGGATAGCAAGAGTCACCACCGAATTTTCTTTTATCCAATAAGGAAAGGCTGAAAATAACAGGAAAGACCTTTTGAGATTATTTCTTGAGTTCAGAGGGTAGGTTATGAAAAGGGAAGGTATTAGCACCCTTTTCATCCATATTTATCTACGGGCTCTTAGTTGCTTGCTAGATCACTTGCTTTTGTTTGAAAGTGTGCTTTGTGGTGTGGGTTTGAAAGTATTTTGTGCCTTTGTAATGATTCTCGTCTCTTTAAGAACGCATACAAAGTGTTGTTTGGAAAATAGTTCAAAGAAGTGTTTGTTTTTTGAAAGTGATTTTGAAAAGGGTGTATTTGTAATGGTTCTCGTCTCTATAAGAACGCATACAAAGCGTTATCTTTTGAAAATGTTTCAAAATGAAAGTGTTGGTGTATGAAATGTTTTTGTTGTGAGTAATCAAGCAACTAGGAGCAATCTACCTACTCAAAAGGTCTTAAACATTCTTTTCCTCCTTCTTTAGATATTGCTATCTTACCATTGTTTTGGTAAGAACCCCATCGTTGGATGTAAAGGGACAAACGTGGATCATTTATATAGTCATAGAAGGAAACCTATGGGACATTTTAGCAATTTCGTTTGGGGACGAGATCGTTTACCGAAGGCAACATTGAGGGTCATCGAGGGACTACGATCTTTTATTGAGGGTCTTTGCTAAAACGCCCATGTTCGAGGGACATGACTATTTTTCCGAGGCAACAAGTGGAATTACCCTAAGGGTGCATGTGTTAATAGTGTGTTTGATTTGCATGCATTTAGTCTTTGATTATGGGTTATCTACTTGTTATTTTTATCTTGCCATACATTCTCTATTTTACTAACAAGCATAAAAAAGTAATAAAATGCAGAAAGATAAAATCCTACACTATTACAACCATATTGAAGTGCATGAAAATATAAAAGGGCAAAAATAAAATAAAAACAAGAAAAAAGAAGGTCTTTCGATTGAGTAAGAAAACCCTTCGATTCTGCTCTTCCTGGCGTCTTTTGATCTGGCCTGGATGGGGTGAAGGCGTGGCTTTCGATTGGGTCTAGAACCAATGCAGGATGCAGTCTGCCTTTCTGCCTCCTTCAATTGGAGACTAAAAGCAGTGAGGGAGTGCCTTTTGTCTGGGCCTGGAAGTCAGCATGGTGTGCCTTCTGATTGCCTCTTTCGTTTGACCTAGAGGTTAGTGTGGAAGCCAGAGGCTTCGTTTTCATACTCCTATTTCCTGTTTCTTTCGTTTGAGTTTCTAAATAAAAACATGGCCTAAGGCCATGCTATCATTTCCTTACAACCAGTTTAATACTTAATGCATGTTTAGGTAAGCAAGAAGAAAAACGAAAGGGTTAGCTCTGAAAACATGTTAAAAGGGTGGAAACAAAAAGAACAATGGTATGTACATGCTTGAAACGAAAGAAAAGCTTATTCACATTTTATACAAGAAACGAAAAGCTCAAGGTTTGGAACAACTTACCTTGCTGGAGGCTGGAACGTGTGTTAGGCCTTTAGGTGGTTGCCTAGAATGTCCCTGGATTCGAAGGGAAGGAACAAATATAACGTCTCTACTGCTAGATTCAAAAGAGAAAAACAAATGAAATGTTTTTCTTGCTGGATTCGAAGAGTTACAAGATGTAAGAAGGCTTCAAATTCGAAGGAGACAAGTGTTTGAGATTCTGCGTTTTGTGTTTTCTCAAATGCTTAAGTGTTTGAGAATTTATTGTGTTTGAGAAAATTTTGGAGATTCGCTCCTCTGGCCCAAAAGTGCTTCTTTGAGCTTGCAAATGTTTCTCTATTTATAGAGAAAAGGTTGAAGGTGTTTTGAAGTAACCAGGTTTGTATGATGATAAACCATGGATTGGTTAAGGGTGAAACAAGTCAGTCCCTTTTCATTGTTCCCATGTTTCCAGTACAAGTGGGGTCCTGCTGGCAGAAGGTCGGACTTGTGCTTTTGACATTGCTTGTGTTCAGATGAAAATTAGGTTGGAAGCTTCTTTTGTGATAAAAGTACTCTATGAAAAAAAGTACGTAGCTTTTGCTATTTTTACAAAGAATAGTATTATCCAATACACAAAGCTTCTATCCTTTGTACAAGCTTCTGAATATGTAAAGATTTGGAAGCAACATAGCCTGACAAGTGAGATTTGGAGGATAAGGATATGAGATTTTCTCAAAGTTCTCCAAACAAGCTAGTTTCGAATGGTCCAGAGTTGGGTTCGAAATATGCTGATTCAAAGGGAATAAAAACTCCAATCGAAGCTTTGTATTTAGGTGGATCTTGTCCAATCGAAGGCTTGCCTGCCAGTGGGTCTAGATGCCCAAACAAAAGGGTGTATACAGGAGGTCACTACTCTTTGACTCAAGGCAAACATGTAAGGGATCTATGTTCAAACAAATCTTGCATGAAAGGAACCAACATGCCCAAACGAAAGGTGTGACCAGTAGCTTGTACTGAAAGATTCATGTGCCCAAATGAAGGGTGTGACCAGTAGCTTGTAATGAAAGATTCATGTGCCCAAACAAAGCAAACATGAAGGGAGTCAAATGCCCAAACGAAAGGTTTGACCAAAACCTTGTACTAAAAGATTCATGTGCCCAAACTAAGCAAATATGAAGGGAGTCAAATGACCAAACAAAATGTTTGACCAAAACCTTCTGCTGAAGGATTCATGTTCCCAAACGAAGGGTGTGACCAGTAGCTTGTACTGAAGGAACCACATGCCCAAACAAAAGGTGCATGTAGGAGGCCAAAATTTGCAAATTGAAAGAGGCATATAGGAGGAAAAAAGTATAAATTGAAGGATGCTAAAAGGGAGCCTTTTGCCTTGGAATCTAAGGAGACTATTGGAGGATTTGTGCCTTGTGAATCCAAACCAACGTGCCAGAGTCCCACGCGCAGTCGATGGATGCAAGCCAAGCTTGCATCGAAAGAGGCCAAAAGGCCAATCGAAGGAGCTGAATCAAAGAACACTTGTTTTTCTCCAAATTTGTCAAAATATTATTTTTATCTGTTTTCCCCTTTTCTGACAGTTTCCTTTTAATCTTGGTACTGAAAATCCCAATGTACTTGGGCAAGCTTGAACCTTGAGAATCCTTGTGTGAAATGACTTAAAAAATGAGAGGGCAAATTTTGGGGTACAACAGCTGCCCCTGTTCAATCTTCTTAAACCTGAAGAGTTAGAATGGCAAGCCCGCCATTCGTGACTTGAAGGTGGAAGATGATTGAACACTAAAGTGCCTAAAAATTTTCAATCAATGATATGTTAGTTGACTGTGTAGGGAATGGGCTTAAAGATGCCATGATAGGGAGTTGTCGAAGATGGGCTTATAGATGCCATCCAAAAGTGATTGGTGATAATTTTTTTTGAAGAAGTATCAGAATAAACCTCTGGTTGATTTATACTGAAATAATAGATGTAATAGGATGAGTACCAAAATAATATCCATAAATGGATTGTATCTGACTCGTATCTGAAAGAAGTACTAAATGAGTTTCAGAATAACATCCGTATCTGGATCGTATCTGGACTGTATTTGAGAAATATGCTGAATGAGTATCAGAATGACATCCATATCTAGATCGTATCTAGACTATGCTTGAAAGGTATGCTGAATGAGTAGCAGAATGGCATCCGTGTCTGGATCATTTCTAGACTGTATTTGAGAAATATTATGAATGAGTATCAGAATGACATCCGTATCTGGATCGTATCTGGACTGTGTCTAGAAGGAATCTGGAGTAAGTATCAGAATGTCAGCCATATCTGGATCGCATCTGAACTGTTTCTAGAAGGAATCTAGAGTAAGTATCAGAATGTTAGCCATATCTGGATCGCATCTGAACTGTTTCTAGAAGGAATCTGAAGTAAGTATCAGAATGTCAGCCATATCTCGATCGCACCTGAACTGTTTCTAGAAGGAATCTGGAGTAAGTATCAGAATGTCAGACATATCTAGATCGCATATGAACTATTTCTAGAAGGAATCTGGAGTAAGTATCAAAATGTCAGCCATATATGGATCGCATCTGAATTGTTTCTAGAAGGAAATTTGGAATAAGTATAAGAGTGTCAGCCATAAATGGATCACATCTGAACTGTTTCTAGAAGGAAATCTGGAATAAGTATCAGAATGTCAGCCATATCTGGATTGCATCTGAACTGTTTCTAGAAAAGTGTATGAGAAGGAGCCCGTGTAGGATTGCTTCAGCTAGTCGTGTAGATAACTTCCCTGTCTTGTTTCAGGTATTAATCTTTGGCCTCAGAAAGAAAGATAGTTTTCCTGGCTTGTTATAGGTATTAATCTTTGAAATTCTGGCTGCAGATACTCAATGTCACGTTCAATGTTATGACACCGTATCTCACTTACTATATGACAGTAAATACAAAAGCAATAAAGAACACAGTCAATTGTTTACCCAGTTCAGTGTGCAACAACACCTACTCTGGGGGCTACCAAGCCAGGGAGAGAATCCACTATAAGAGATGTTAATTCAGGAATAAACCAACCAGTTTATCTCCTTCACTTAAGACCTACCCAATGCAATTCTAATCTAAGTACAACTTAAACCTGAGTTCCTACTCACTCCCCCTCAATCACAGCAGTGATACATAAACCAATTTTGACTTAAGAATTGATGAAGACACTCTTCAAAAACACACACTTGATTAAGCTTCACAGCTTTTTAATCAAGTAACACAATCACTCGTGCTTCACAGCTTTGAGTGATGTACACAACTAACTTGACTCTGCTTCACAGCTTTAGTCAAGGAACATTCAAACACTCTTGCTTCAAAGCTTTGAGTGCTACACAACCCTTACAAATAGAGACCTATTCCAAGGCACTTATCACAATGATAATTGCTTGGAGTACAATAATCAAATCTATACAGATTACAAATTGATCTTCTAATCAATCAGCAGGGATCCTTGAAAAACAGCAGCTCTGTTGAATATATAGCAGCTGCAACTTCAGTTAGGGTTTTCAAAAACCTAGGGATAATTCCGTTTGACCTAAAGACCAGGTCACAGGACTTTATTAACCAGATTAGGATTGAGCTAGGTTATCCCTCAGAAAACGCAGGATTCTGTTCAGGAAGGACTGAGTTATTTCCTGAAAAAAACTCAGACTTATCCAATCCTGCAATCCTGTTAGTTCAGAACAGGATGTCATAACATCTGTTATGACATCTGAGAAAACCTGTCTACTGATTTAGCAAAATGTGATCATTTTGCAAAATGCTCAGATACACACTTATAAACATCAGTATTTGAATTACAATATTTTTCTGCAAAGGTACCTACTGAGTCAGTACAAACTGAACTAGAATGTTATGACATCAGTCATGACATTCACACATACACTTGGGATTTACCAAAAATTCAAGCCAATACCTAAACACCTACAAACTCCCCCTTTGGCAGATTTTTGGCTAAAGACCCTAAACAATCAGAGATAGATAGCAGCAAAAATAAATGACAGCAGAAAAATAGAATGTCAAGTACTAATTAAGCAAGTACCAAAATATTCTCCCCCTCTTTAGCCACAAATAGGCCAAAGATACATGTTCAGAAAATTTTACAGTTATCCCAAAACAAACTAGTAAGAGCAGCAGCAGCAAACAATTGAATACACTTCAGCACCAACCAGCAACACCACCAAACAGCAATCATCCTTCAAGCACTGTCATCAGATCCAGAGGAGCTAGTTTCTTCAATGTTGAGTTGTCCTTCAGCTTCTACACCTTCTTCCCTTCTGCTTTCTTCAGCTTCCTCCTTTTCTAGCCTGGCAATTAGAATTTCTAGGGTCCTTTTTCTAGCATCCAGCTCTTTGCAAGTTTCTTTTAAGACACCTATGACATCTGATGTCTTGGACTGGGTCTTTACAGACGATGTCTCAGCTGATGTTATGACAATGTCTGGAGCATGAGATCCCTGAAACAGTTTGTAGTGCAGGCCAAGGGCATGAGCTCTTTTGCAGACTGTATCTCTTGCTACAAGGATATCAGGGTATTGTGCAAGGATGATTCCACAAAGGAGGGAGGGAAAGGCAATTGGTCCTTTGACAACATAACTGCCAGCATGCTTTAATGTTTGTTCAAAGATGTACCTTCCATAGTCAAAGGCAGTCTTGGTTCCTATAGCATAGATAAATCTCCCCAATCCTGTGGAGATAGTTGATTTGTGATTTGTAGGCACCCAGTTTGCTGCACCTATTTTATGCAAGATGGCAAATTTCATGATGAGTTTACTAGCATTCAGCTTCCCTTTCAATGGCCAGCACTTTACTTGCCTGGCTGTGATGGTTAGACAAACTTCATTGTCAGTTGCCTCTAGATCAGGACAGTCCTTATTTGTTCTTCCAAGAAACTTGTTGATTTCTGATGGAGAGAACTTGACCCTTCTTCCTCTAACAAAGACACTTTCAAAGTCAGCTGACCTTCCATCAGCACAATCATTTGACAAGTTCACTACAAACTCCTTAACCAGATTTTCATAACATTTGTTAAACTTTATCACTGTCTTCATTAGCCCAGCATTCTTGATTAGATCCATGATGTCTTTGCACTCCAAGGCATCATTGTTGAGTTCTCTCTCCAAGGCTATTCTCTTTAAGCAAACATACTTCCATCTGTTTGCATTGTCAGGATGATGAAAGGAGATGTTGTCTGTTGGCACTTCAGGCACTCTAGCAATCTTGCTGGAGGGGAGCTTCCTTCTGATGGGAGTTTCTTCAATATCAATCTCAAATTCTGATTCATCATCAGAATCAGAAGTTTCAGGTTCTTTACTTTTCTTAGAGATTGGTTGTCTAGCAGTCTGCACCTGTGCCTTCTTCCCTTTTGTCTGAATACTTTTCTCAGCCATCCCTTCAGCCTTGGATTTCTTAGCATCAGGTTTATCATTCTGACTACTCTTTCTTTTCATCAATCTCCTAGCAATGCTAGGGTTCACATTAGCAATCAGTTCATTATCTGAGTAATCTTCATCCACATCAATGATAGGTGGATCAGCAGCCTTTTCAGAGGGGTTCTGAATGTTGTCTTTTGGTGTCACAACATCCTCAGTGACATCTATATTTTCAGAACCTTCCACATTTGGACTTTCTGATTGATTTAAAGGGATAGAAATCCCCGGTACAGATTGGTTGCCACTCAGTATGCTAGTAACCAGCCTAGCAATAGCTTGGTGTACTTGAACTGATCCTTCTCTATTAGGTACAGAAGACGAAGGATGAGAAGAATTACCAGAGGCTGTAGCTTGAGCTCTTCCTGCATGTCTGGTTCTGAGCTTTTTGACTCTGGCTGGGTCAGTTGCCATCTCCCTGAGAGGAGTGACCTCCAGAACTTCAGATTCTATGCATGTAGTGATTGCCCTAGAATCTTGGTCAGATGATGACGATGATGCGGAAGACGAAGTCGCCTTGGTTGAAGACGATGTCTGAGACATTTTGATTGACTTTGAGTAATGGTAGCAGTTTGAGAAAAATCTTTGATTGGGAGGAGGAAAAAGGTTGCAAGGATGAGAGAGGTAGGAGGTAAAAGGGAGTCTCTTCAACTTCTTAAAGCTTTTGAAGGAATTGTGAAAGAATATGATTAACTCACTAAATATAGACTTAATAAAATTAATCCCTCCAACCCTTGTTTTAAGCAAAATTAATTGCTATAATTTCTCATGTTGGTGAATACCCAACCTGCCCCTCAAATTTTCAAGTTTATTTCCAACAAGAGCCTTGGTAGAAGAATCAGTCAGCTGAAGCTTAGAGAAACTATGTTCCAGTTTAAATGACTTCTTCTCTTCAAAGTCAATAGGGTTCAAGGAAATGTTGAATGTTTTCAGATTGTCACAACACAATGTCACAACATCTTGTGTAACATTGTACTCAGGGAGCATCTGTTTTGACCAGATGTTTTGAGAACAGAATTTATGAGACTTGTTATTTCCAACATCCTTGTCAAGATGACTTAAGGTTCTGACAACACATTCTTCTTCAAGTTTATTTCCCACATCACAGATATCATCAACCTGTAGTTTTGGAGTTCTTCTGAAAGTTTCCATAGAGATAGCTCTCTTCATTTTTCTTAGATGAAGGAGACCAAGCTTATGCTGCCACAGTTTCACCTCTTTTTCTTCTTTTGCAATGGAACACACATATGAGAAATTAGTGTTCTCAGCCTCCCACAAGTAGCAGTTGTCTTTGGATCTGACTCCTTTCATTACTATCTCTTGTTTGTCATTGATTACAAGGCATTCAGATTTTGAGAAATTGACCTTGAATCCTAGATCACACAGTTGACTGATACTAATGAGATTAGCGGTCAGTCCTTTCACCAGCAGTACTTCATTCAGACTTGGAACTCCAGGGCAGTCCAAATCACCAACTCCTTTGATTTCACCTTTAGCCCCATCTCCAAAGGTCACAAAACTGGTGGTGTGAGGCTTAACATTATTGAGGAGGTTCTTGATTCCAGTCATATGTCTGGAACATCCACTGTCAAAGTACCAGTCTTCCTTTGCAGAGACCCTCAGGGAAGTGTGAGCTATCAGTGCAGTAGCCTTTTTCTTCCATTGAGGAGCATGTGGTACCTTTTTAGACTTAGGTTTGACACCTGAGATCTGATTAGGGTATCCATGTAATCTGAAGCAGAAGGGCTTTATGTGGCCATATCTACCACAATGATGACATTTCCATCTTTGGTACCTTTTCTTCATATGTCTCTGTTCCTGATGTTGAGAGTTGTGTTGAGACATCCGTTTTGACATTTGCTTACCAGTACCAGATTTCTTTGCTTCCATAAATCCTAGTCCAGATTTATTTCCCACATTTTGTCCAACCTGAAGGATCTCTTCCAATTTGTCTGTTCCATTGGTCAACATCTTGACAGATTTGGTCATTTGATTCAGTTGTGAGTTCAGCAGTTGAACTTCTCCTTCTAGATGACTTATAGTTTCAAGATTTGCCCTTTTTTCAGCCTCCAGCTTTATAATGAGTTTTGATTGTTTCTCATTCTGCACACAGACTTCAGCACTTCTGATACACAGTTTCTTGTAGGTATCAGCCAGTTCTTCAAATGTCACTTCTTCATCACTAGTGTCACTTTCAGAAGTACAAACACTAGTTAGGGCAGTAACTAGTTTGGCAGATTCTTCTTCAGAATTACTTTCTGAATCATAGTCAGACCAAGTAACAGTCATTCCTTTCTTTTGCTTCTTAAGAAAGGTAGGACATTCAGCTCGAATATGTCCATATCCTTCACATCCATGGCATTGAATACCTCTGCCTTGGTTTCCCTTATCTTCTGACCTTGGTCTTCTGCTGGAACTGTCAATGTCCGAGGGAATGTTATGAATATTAGACCTTGACTTTGGGTCCATTCTTTTGATGAGCCTGTTGAACTGTCTTCCAAGCATGGCAATAGCTTCTGATATGTTTTCTTCTTCATCCTCCTTGTATTCAACATCAGTGTTGGATACAAGTGCTATGCTTTTGTTCTTCTTGTCACCATTATCAGTGATCCCCATCTCAAAAGTCTGAAGAGACCCAATAAGTTCATCCACTTTCAACTTGCTAATGTCCTGGGCTTCCTCTATGGCAGTTACCTTCATTGCAAATCTTTTAGGCAAGGATCTGAGAATCTTCCTCACCAGTTTTTCTTCTAACATCTTTTCTCCCAGTGCTCCTGAGGTGTTGGCAATCTCCAAGATGTTCATGTGAAACTCATGAATGGTTTCATCTTCCATCATTTTTAGATTCTCAAATTTTGTAGTCAACATCTGAAGCCTTGACATTTTTACTTTGGAAGTGCCCTCATGAGTAGTTTTGAGAGTGTCCCAAACTTCCTTGGCCAGTTCATGTTGATGTACTAGTCTGAAAATGTTTCTATCAATTCCATTGAACAAGGCATTTAAAGCTTTTGAATTTCCCAGAGCTAACTCATCTTCTTCTTTACTCCAATCTTCCTCAGGCTTCAGACTGATTATCCCATCTATCTCAGTTATGGTGGGATGAATCCATCCTTTGTCAGCAGCTCTCCAAGCCTTTTTGTCCAGAGATTTTAGGAAGGCAATCATACGAGGTTTCCAGTAGTCATAATTGGTTCCGTCCAGAATGGGCGGTCTATTTCCAAAAACTCCTTCTTTGTCCATAGTGCCAGAAAGTGATATCCCTAGATCTCACCCAGTAATACAGGCAGGGTGCCTGCTCTGATGCCAATTGAAATTCTGGCTGCAGATACTCAATGTCACGTTCAATGTTATGACACCGTATCTGACTTACTATATGACAGTAAATACAAAAGCAATAAAGAACACAGTCAATTGTTTACCCAGTTCAGTGTGCAACAACACCTACTCTGGGGGCTACCAAGCCAGGGAGAGAATCCACTATAAGAGATGTTAATTCAGGAATAAACCAACCAGTTTATCTCCTTCACTTAAGACCTACCCAATGCAATTCTAATCTAAGTACAACTTAAACCTGAGTTCCTACTCACTCCCCCTCAATCACAGCAGTGATACATAAACCAATTTTGACTTAAGAATTGATGAAGACACTCTTCAAAAACACACACTTGATTAAGCTTCACAGCTTTTTAATCAAGTAACACAATCACTCGTGCTTCACAGCTTTGAGTGATGTACACAACTAACTTGACTCTGCTTCACAGCTTTAGTCAAGGAACATTCAAACACTCTTGCTTCAAAGCTTTGAGTGCTACACAACCCTTACAAATAGAGACCTATTCCAAGGCACTTATCACAATGATAATTGCTTGGAGTACAATAATCAAATCTATACAGATTACAAATTGATCTTCTAATCAATCAGCAGGGATCCTTGAAAAACAGCAGCTCTGTTGAATATATAGCAGCTGCAACTTCAGTTAGGGTTTCCAAAAACCTAGGGATAATTCCGTTTGACCTAAAGACCAGGTCACAGGACTTTATTAACCAGATTAGGATTGAGCTAGGTTATCCCTCAGAAAACGCAGGATTCTGTTCAGGAAGGATTGAGTTATTTCCTGAAAAAACTCAGACTTATCCAATCCTGCAATCCTGTTAGTTCAGAACAGGATGTCATAACATCTGTTATGACATCTGAGAAAACCTGTCTACTGATTTAGCAAAATGTGATCATTTTGCAAAATGCTCAGATACACACTTATAAACATCAGTATTTGAATTATAATATTTTTCTGCAAAGGTACCTACTGAGTCAGTACAAACTGAACTAGAATGTTATGACATCAGTCATGACATTCACACATACACTTGGGATTTACCAAAAATTCAAGCCAATACCTAAACACCTACAATCTTCAATCTTCTCATGTAGATAGCCTTCCTGGCTTGTTACAGGTATTAATCTACAATCAGTTGTTCTCAGATAGTTTTCCTGGCTTGTTACAGGTATTAATCTGGAACTTTTTTTTTGTTGTTAGTCGTTGAGATAGTTGTCATGTCTGATTTCAGGTATTAATCTCTAACCTCAGAAAGAAAGATAGTTTTCCTGGCTTGTTATAGGTATTAATCTTCAATCTGCTCATGTAGATAGCTTTCATGGCTTGTTACAAGTATTAATCTACAATCAGTTGTTCTCAGATAGTTTTCCTAGCTTGTTACATGTATTAATTTGGAACTGTTGAAAATTGTTGATGATAATTATCTGTTGATTGATCTTTCCTAAAAAGGTAAAGAATTAGCTGCTTGCAATGTCATGATGTATGAAATTCATGGCGTGATGATGTTTTTCCAACATAAATGAGATTATGCTTTATGCATTTATCATGTATGTAAATATGATGCATGAAATGTTGTTGGAATGTAATTTTGTCTTGGAAAATAAATCCTTGACAAATGTTGGGGAGTTTTGGGAAACTGAATCCCGAACTTCTGTTATGGATGAAGAGTATGCTCCTCTTCAGACCTTATTTCAGGATGTTTCCACTGGGGATTCCTGTTTTGTTGTTTGAGGAGAACTCCGCTGGGGAATGTTGATTTCGCTTGAGAAGAAAATTCAGTGGAGAGTGTTGATTTCCGCTTGGGGAAAAGAGTTTAGGAGTCTTAGTTGTCCGTTGCTCTACTGGGGAGCTATCTTGGGGAAGATTAAGTTAACTATTATTTGGTCATATTCGAGGCTTCGCAGAAAATTTCTTGGGAGAGTGAAGTTAAATTGTTATCTGGTTGGATTCCAGGCTTTGCAGTAACTTGCTAAGGAGGATAAAGTTAATATTTATCTGGTCGAGTTCCAGGCTTCATAATAGCTTACTTGAAAGGATGAATTTGAACTGATATCTGGTCGGGTCCAGGCTTTGCAGTAACTTACTGGGGATTGTAGAGCAGTCTACTGGGGAAGGGGAGTTGTGGTCCCTTTATTTGTAGTAATCAAAGAGGAAAACTCAAGCTGGGGAATTTGTAGTTTGTTGAGGAAATAAACCATGTCACCAGTCTGTTGGAGAGGTGTCTTCTTTTGGTAGAAATCCTCGAGAATTCTCGAGGTCAACTCAATTGGGGATAAGTTTTCAGAGATTGAAACCAGGGCTGGGGGCCATCCTATGAAAAGGAATTTGCGAGAGATTTGTTACTGCCCCTGGTAGAAGGTGTTACGACACTGCCAGAAGATGTTTGTTTGACCGTACATGATTCGTTGCTGGAACTCATGTCCAATGCTCTAAGTGATTCAGATGGAGATCTGCCTCTGGTATATTCAACATTTCTTGAGAGATTTCTTGAAATATTGACTGGACTGCCCCAGGTGTGTTGGATAGTGACACGTCATGCCCACTTGCTTATAGGAGATCTGTTATTAGAAGCGTCTTCCCACTTGAAGTGATTTTGTTCATTGAGAGGGTTTTCATTCACTGGATCTTCATCGTGCGAATTTCTCTACTGTCAAACAAATAGCTATATGAAAATAGTGATATTCAAATAATGCTAAGTTTATGCTTGTCTTGAAGTTTTGAAAATGCGTTTTTAGTAGATAAAAGAATTTTTGTAAGAATATGAATTCAACTCAGGATTTAGAGTAAAGCCTTACAGGAGTCAGGATACCTTTTGTAACAGTATGCTTTCGAACTAACCTATGCTTCAATTAGGACTTTTGGAGGGTTGTAGCGTGGCTTGGTTCACGGTTTAAGAAACAAAGGATAAAGGCTCAAATTTTATTTGTACCCACCTGTTCTTCGTGATGTTCTTCAGTCCCATACTCAGTTAATTGTATGTTCGAACTCCAATGACGTTTTGGTGATGGTCCAGACAAGTTTAGTTTATCTAAAGGCAGTCATTTTTGCAACATTTTTCATGTTGTTGAGGATTTGCAGTGATCTCCTTTTTTTAATTTATTATCCCTGATTTTTGCCTGACTGTTCCTGTTTTGAGATTACAGTCAGCGGGATGCCCCAGTTTTTCTTAAGTCTCCTTCGTAGGTTTTGAATTAAATGGGCTTTTCTTTTTGAGAGATAATGACTGCCTATGTGATAGGGAACCATCACCATCTTTTGATTCCAGAGGAATGTTTTTGATGTTATTCGTTGTATTGCGAAGTGAAATTTTGCGACTGAATTCACATTTGAATTAACTGAGAGACTACCCTTCCCCAGGTTTTGATTAAAGGTTTCAATTTGTGTAAAAATGGAAACTCCTACTTCTTTGGCTCTAAGGGGTTGACTAGGGATTATCCTCCTTATAACTCCAGTGTTTAGGAATTGAAAGAACGTCTGTACATCGTCAGCAAGGTCTGTCCAAAAGCATACTGTATGAGATTAAAGCATTGTTTTCGTCATCCTCCCTCTAAAGGCTTGCAAATTTTAATACAAGAGTTGAATATAAAGGGAGTAAAAAGCATAGTTTAAATATAGTGAAAATGAATGGATGAATTTAAGACAAACACATGCAATGCATTAATGAAACAAAGTTTAACATTAATAGATAAGTGTTTAAACAACAAAAGAAATTACAATTGTAAATTTCAAATGAATAAAAGCCTCCTTGTCTGAACTTGTCATTTCAGATGGTGTGTGCTTGAGGGACAGCAGAAGAATTCAGTTTGACCATCTTGTGTGAACTTCAGCACCCCTTTGTCGATCAAGTCTTGAATCTTATTTTTCAAAGCCCAACATCTATTCGTATCATGCCCAGGATTATTGGAATGGTATGCACATATTGCATCAAGATGATATCTAGGCGTCGAGGTGCTGGGATTCCGAGGAGGTTCCCTTAACATGACCAAATTCAACTCCAACAACTGTTTCAAGACTTGCGATATTGGCATGTCGAGTTTGGTAAACTGCCTACCAGATGGGACCTGTTTACTCCGATTACCCTGTCCTTGTTGACGAGGTGGTTGTTGGGCTCGTGACGCGGTAGAAAATTGGAAAGGTTTACTCTCCACCAAGCCAACCTCTTGTCTCTTCGAGGACTGATCAATGACTTAATCCTCAGCCTCGACTGTTAGTTTCATATGGTTGCATCCGTCTTGATGGAGCTTGTTGACGAGGGTCCTCAACTCTTCTTGTCCCCGAGCTAAGTTTTGGATGATAGCCATATGGCCCACCAATTGTCCCATCATTTGGACCTTTATTACGGCTATCTCGATTTGTAGCCTCTCCAACTGGTCATCTTTGTCGTTGGATGTCCTTCCACGAGAATCAAGCTCACCATGTCAAGTGGGCCATAGCCCTTGACTTAAGTTACCGTGTTTTGGTTCTTGACGGTGTTTGATTAGAGAATGAATCCTTTTGCCCCTTGATAGGCGTCTGGTTCAACATGACCCTGCATCATAGACCCTCGAGATCCTTGAAATGGTCATTGAAAATGCTATGGTATGATGTTATAATGTTATGTACAAGCATGCAAAGCAAGCAAGTTGT
The DNA here is from genome assembly GCA_948472305.1 of Vicia faba. Lineage (NCBI taxonomy): Eukaryota > Viridiplantae > Streptophyta > Magnoliopsida > Fabales > Fabaceae > Vicia > Vicia faba. The sequence goes on from OX451736.1 coordinate 1,625,374,191, forward strand.
TATGTACAAATATACACAAAAAGCAGACAAGTCCTTAGGTTTAGGCTTGCATGGAGTCTCATAGGTAAGTACCATCTTGAAGTTTAGTTGGCTCAACCTGTCCTAGTAATAGTAACTGGGTTCTAGGGGATCTCAATATCATTGATCTTTCTTCATCGAGCATTGTTTCAGCGCAAGCCTCTTTAACAGCGACAAAATATCCCAAAAGTCCAATCTCAATGAGTGTAGTATCGAGTATCAACCAACTTTGGACTGCACCAAATCCGGCTACCTCACTACTTCCTAATGGCCAAGTTGGTCAAGTAAAGGTTATTAAGTCAGTTAGTGCTTCATGACACCACACAACGGCCCTGTATTCTCCTTGACTACTCAAGGGCTATCGGTACCAACAAATGTGTCATAATAACATAGCTATTGCTTATACCATGTCGGTATACCCTACATAGTTTCCATAATCTATTGCTACTTACCTAAAAGGTATCCCAGATCCGGGTAGAGGATCCAACAAGCCCAAACAAGGAACCATAATGTAAAGCATGCAAGTCAAACAAAGAAATCAAGTAAAGGTGATCTAGCACTAAGTTAACCCCACTTTTAAGTTTTATCCCCAGTAGAGTCGCCAGTTCTGTAACACGGTGGGAGAACTGACTTGGGATGTTTTGCATTTGATCACAATTGTTACGGATAGCAAGAGTTGCCATCAACTTTTCTTTTATCCAATAAGGAAAGGCTGAAAAGAACAGGAAAGACCTTTCGAGATTATTTCTTGAGTTCGGGGGGTAGGTTATGAAAAGGGAAGGTATTAACACCCTTTTCATCCATAATTATCTATGGTCTCTTAGTTGCTTGCTAGATCACTTGCTTTTGTTTGAAAGTGTGCTTTGTGGTGTGGGTTTGAAAGTATTTTGAAAACGTGTCTTTGTAATGATTCTCGTCACTATAAGAATGCATATAGAGTGTTGTTTTGAAAATAGTTCAAAGAATTGTTTGCTTTTTGAAAGTGATTTTAAAAAGGGTGTCTTTGTAATGGTTCTCGTCTCTATAAGAACGCATACAAAGCGTTGTCTTTTGAAAATGTATCAAAATGAAAGTGTTGGTGTATGAAATATTTTTGTTTTGAGCAAGCGAGCAACTAAGAGTAATCTACCTACTCAAAAGGTCTTAAACGTTCTTTTCCTCCTCCTTTAGATGTTGCTATCTTACCATTGTTTTGGTAAGAAGCCCCATTGTTGGATGTGAAGGGACATGCGTGGGTCATTTATGTAGTCATAAAAGTCAACCTATGGGACATTTTAGCAATGTCGTTTAGGGACGAGATTGTTTAACGAAGGAAACATTGAGGGTCATCGAGGGACTACGATCTTTTATTGAGGGTCTTTGCTAAAATGCCCATTGTTGTACCCCAAAATTTTCCCTCCCATATTCTTCAAAGTTTGCCAAGTCAATACTTCAAATTTCCCCAAGGGTTGCACAGTTCAAGGGCATCCTAAACAGTCAAAATTAGGGTTTTGATTCTGACAAAGAAAATGAAGTTCCCAAGGGTCCAATCAAGTCCCACATGCCTATAAATATGGTCAAGCATCCTCATACCAAGTTTCAAGACTTACAGCACAAAATTGCACAGTCAAAAACCCTAATTGCACTACAGTCAACTGTAGGGGCAAAATGGTCATTTGACAGTCAAAAGTCCAAATTTTTGGTCAACATCTCATTTTTAAGCCACAAATATCATTTGATCAATGCTTGATCATGATTCTCAAAGCTTGGCTCAAAAATCATCAAGATGCAAAAGTTTCCATATTTGGACAGTTGACTGTAAATTGACCAGGGCATAACTTTCATATGGATTATCAGAAAAATTCCATCCAAAGCTCATTTTGAAGATAAAGACATTTCCTAAAACTCCTCTTCACACTTCAAGTCCAAGAAATGCTCTCACAAAAAGTTATCAATTTCAACATTATAGGTCATTTTCAAAAGTCAACAAAAAGGGACTTTAAGTCAAAGGCCATAACTTGAGATTGGTAAATCAAAATGACATGGGACCAAAGGAATTGGTTAAGGGACTCAAAGACCTTTCCAAAATGTCCAAGAACATGAGGAAAGCTTAAAAATTGAGCAAGTTATGCCTTGTGGAAGTTGGGAAATATTTGGATATTTTGAAAAGTCAACATTGATTCAAATGACCTAAAAATGCTAATGGGCCTCTTTTTCTTCCATAATCCATCATCCAAAACATGTGCACGACCATTTTGCCCAAAGGGAAGTTTTTTATCATTTTTATTTATTTATTTGGATTTTTAATTATTAATAATTCATTTAATTAATTAAAATACATGAAAAATACTAAACCTAACATTTCAAATCTTTTTGTGCAAGGAATAAGCTTATGATTTCGTGCAAGACCAAATATAGAAAGAATCAAGTCAATTGGCCATGATTTGTACCAAATAGGCATGGAAAAATATTTGAAAAGATCTTTGAAAATCAAATCTTGCAAATCATGAATGCAAAGGTTTTTGTGTGATTTCTCAACCCTAAAACCTTCACACATACATATATAGTGCAACCCTAATGCATAAAGACAAAAAGCTGCGCAGAAGAGCCATAAGCAAACTTGAAATTTTCAAGAAAAACTCCAATACTGAAAACACACTTGCAAGGCGATTCAAGGCCAGATATCTGTTCTATCACCTTCCTGGGACATCAAGGAAGGCTCCTGGATCAAGAACACCAACTCTAACGCCTTAAATCAGTGTACAAAAATCAAATTTTTTCCATATAAATGCATATTCGTGTTTTGATTTTTAGGCGTTTTTATTGCATTTTTTCCATGGATTCATACTAATTGGACGATTCTGGAACTAACCATATGATTTAATTGAATTTTTATGCACTATATGAAGAATCACCATGAATGATTTTTAGGGTTCTTCAGGTTTCAATTTGGGAACTTTCACATACTGTAAAATTGAGACTCCTGAGTACCACCATTGAAACAAGCGTGCTTGGACGATCTAGACCCAACCCTCGCGTCTAATTTATGAGGCCATATGGCCTATTCGCTATTTTCTGGAATAGTGCATTTTGAAACGGTTCAAAACCATTGCCAATGTTTTTTGTGTTTCAGGAAATAAACAAGACCAGGAGGAAGATGATGATGTGTAGAGCGATGGTTGGTCCATTTAAAAATTCGCGCGCAAAAGGCACTAACGCATTATTCTATTTTATAATATTTGTTTGTTATTTAATATACAGAAAGCGCGTTTGGTTCAATTGGTTGGACATGTGTTTGGTGACCTTCAGGACCTGGGTTCGATCCCAGGTCCCCACCCCTTTCATATTATTTTTCTTTCAATTATCATCCTATGCAGATTATGCCCTGAGGAACACCATGCGTCCACAATCTCCAACACGCCACTTGGCCAATCTCATCAATCCAAGGGCACAAATCTGGAGAGCATGGTAAACGTGAGTCAACGCCTGGGCACGCTAGTGGAAAAGTCAGCCAGGCCAAAGGCCATTGGGCCCAAATTGCTAAACAAAAACCTCCTATTTGGGGACAGACCCCCCTAGGTTTGAATTTTTATTTCTTTTCTTTATTTTACTTATTTCAATTATTTTTTTTAATTAGTTTCTTTAATTTAATTATTTTTATAGAAAACATAAAAAATAATATAAAATCAGAAAAAGACAAAAAATAGTATTTTCATTTAATATTTTAATATTTTGTAAATAAAATCTTTATTAATTAATTAGTTTTAATCTAGGGTTAATCTTAATATTTTCCTTAATCAATTTAAAATTTGGTAGAATTAGGGTTTGAAATAATTTTTATCCTTTTTTTTCTTTTCTTTTCTCTAAATAATTAAATATTTCCTATTACTTTTTAAATTAAAATTGCATGTAAATAATTAGATTAATTTAGGTTTAACTTTAATACTTTCTTAATAAACTAAAAAATAATTAGAATTAAGGTTAGTATTTTAATTTCAATTAATCTTTTTCATTAAAACCATAAAATACAAAAATACCAAAAATAACTTCCTTTCATTTTAATTTTAATTAATTTAATCATTTAATTTAATTCCATTAAAAAGGGTCCAACGCCCTCATTTCTAATTTTAATTCAATTCGCGTATGTATTTCTTTTTTCTTTTAATTATTTATGTATCTCTCCCAAGGCCATGTAAATATTTATCTTTCGTACTTTTACTTTATTTCTTTATTTTTTCTGTTAAATCGGGTCCTGGAAATTTTGGCGATGTGGACCCGCGCCTTTTGTAATAGCTTTAGAACTTTACTTTTCTCGCAATCTTTTGACTGTTAAATAAATGCATGCAAGAATGAATGGACAAAATAAAAACAAACGCTTAGATCACCCATGACATGAACAAGACAAAGATAACTGAATCTGACACACAAATCACACACCACCCCTAGGGTACGCCTCACTGTTGCCTTGCCTCGAAAGGTGATTGTCGAGTAGAGGATGTCTTAGTAAGTCCTCATGATCCGGGAACCTGGCATGAGGGTAGCTTCTAAGGTGTCTTCCCATTGCTCTGGTGATCACCATGTCCCGAACCTCGAATTGACCCGAACACCTCCAACGGTGGTGCTACCTACCTCTCAATGGTGGGATGGCACTACTTTAAGGACATTTACACAGACGAATTCCTTAGGGTAGGTAGACGACTCTAGATACTTTCTCTAATTTCAAAGCAAATAAAAAAAATACTTTTCACACCGACACCTTTTCAAAAAGCTTTCGAAAGCAATTTTTCAAACACTCTTGAGGACCGATACAAGAGTCGAACTGGAATTTTCAAAGAAACTTTTTTTAAACCCACAGTTGAAAAGAAAACAAACCATTTTGAAAACACAAATGAGCAAGTATCTAAGAGCCCATGGATAACCATGGATAGAAAGGGTGCTAACACCTTCCCTTTCTATAACCTACCTCCCGAACCGAGAGCAATCTCTTTAAGGAATTTTTCTGTGCTTTTGTCCTTTCCATTTGGAGAAAATAAAAGACGGTGGCGACTCTTGCTTCCGCGACATTTCGCGAACCAGCGTTAAACAGTCAGTTCCAGATCCACCGATCACAGAACTGGCGACTCTGCTGGGGATACTTAAAGTGAGGTGTACCTTAGGATTAAGATCATTGTGTTTTCAATTGCTTTCCTTGCTTGCTTTATTATTGTGGGTTGCTTGGGAGTTCTATAGATCCTAACCCGGATCTGGGGATACCTTCTTAGAAAGTAGCAACAAGACTGTGAGGGAACTGTGCGGGGTATACCGACATGGTTGAAGCAGTCTGCTACGTTGATGTGACACTTCGGTGTGTACCGGTAACCCTTGAGTTCAGTCAAGGAGAGTACGGGGCCTCCGCGTGGTGTCGTGAAGCATCAACAGACCTTAGGAACCTTAATTGAACTATCTTGGCCTCTTTAGGGTAGTGAGATAACTGACTTTGGTGCAGTCTGAGGTTGGTTGATACTCGATACTACACTCAATTGAGGGTTGCTTTCCTGGAATATTTCGGTCGCCAGTTCAATGGCTAAATCGAAACGATGAACAATGAAAGCAATCCTGTGATATTGGGACCCTTAGAACCCGGTTACTGCTAATAGGACAGGTTGAACCCACCAACTTCAAGAGGGTACTACCCAGACCCCATGCTGGCCTTAAACCCTAAGGGCTTGTCTTGTGTGCCTTGTGTGCCTTACATGTTTGTCTTTGTAAATATCTGTGGTGTGTTTAATCATAGCATCATGACATCATCCAGCATCATATGCATTGACTAACCATTTCAGGGGTTCGAATTTTCATCTTTGTTCTTGTTTTGTAGGACATGGAAACTGTTCGCAGAAAGACAATTCAAATCAGTCTTGTAAAGATCCTTCCTCAGCTTAAGGAGCTTATATCCAGGATTCCCGAGAGCTCTTCATTCAGTGAAAGACATGGAAGACTCATCAGCTTGGTCAATACCAACATTGAGGAAGATATGGTAAAGGTCCTGTTCCAGTTCTTTGACCCTCTGCATCACTGTTTCACCTTCTTGGATTATCAGCTGGTACCTACATTGGAGGAGTTCTCCTGGCTCCTGAAGATCCCTATCCTTGATCAACTGCCCTACAATGGTACGGAAAAGGAACCCAAGCTTAAAGAGATTGCTAAAGCCTTGCACCTACAATCATCTGACCTCATGGGACATTGGGAAGTTAGAAGTGGTATCAAAGGGTTCTTAGCCAGGTTTCTGTTTGAAAAGGCCCATGAATGTTGGAACTCCCTTGATTTGCAAGCTTTTGAAAAAGTGGTGGCCCTCCTTGTCTATGGTTTGGTGTTGTTCCCTAACCCAGATCAGCTTATTGATATCAGTGCTGTCCAGATCTTCATGTCCAGGAATCCTATACCTACATTGCTGGGGGACATCCTTCACTCATGTTACACTCGAACCATGAGAAAAAGAGGTGTCCTTATGTGTTGCACTCCTCTCCTGGGAAGGTGGTTTATTTCGCACCTTCCACAATCAATTTTGAAGAATGAGCGGGGTTTGAGATGGTCACAACGGTTGATGACTCTTACACATGCAGATATACATTGGTGCCCTCGGTCCCGAGAGGATGTCACTATCATTGATCGTTGCGGAGAGTACCCTAATGTTCCTCTACTTGGAATCAGAGGAGGTATTACTTACAACCCATGCCTGGCTTGGAGACAGTTTGGTTATGCTCGGAGGGATGGTCCTCATGACATGTTAATTCCTGACATAGTTTTTGACTTCGACAACGATACTCAAGGACTTCGCCAGAGATTTATCAGAGCCTGGAGGATGCCAAGTAGGATAGACAGTAAGACACTGGGGCACAGGAACTCCATCCCGTTGGAACCTTATCTCAAGTGGGTACGAGCCCGCTCCCAGAAGTTAGTGATGCCTTACCCCCATATGCTCCCTGTGATCAAAGAGCCAGTCTTGGAAGGAGAAGTGTCCTACACTATTCAGCACCCTGATATGCCCACATCCTGGGAAGAGATGCAGAAGAGCTGGATCCAGCTTAAGGAAGAACGAAATTCTCTTGAGACCAGTCTACATGCTAGTGAAAAGAAGGTCTTGGAGCTCACCCGCCTGTTGCATGAGGAGAGGAATCTCAACACTTACATAGCTCCAAAGAGGATGCGTAGTATATTTTGGGATTGATTTGCTTTTGTATTATTTTGCCCATGAGGTTTTGATGTACTGAACAGTTATTTCCTTAATGATAACGTGTGTTCCTTTTTTTGTCTACAACAAATTTGAACTTTCGAACCCTTGAATGCATTGCATAAACACATATCATTCATCATGTGCATAGCAGGTTTTCCTCTTTTCAGGTTGCTTACAGTTCTTCGCTGTTTATTTCAGCATCATGAATCCTGACTCATCATCAACCGAGATGTCCATCAAAGCTCTACAGGCGCAAAATGTGCAATTTCAGGAATTAATCATGGGTTTGGCTCAGGGCCAAGAAGAGCTGAAGGCTCTACTCCTGAAGAAGGAAAAGAAGAAGAAGAGAAGGATTGTTCTGTTCAGCTCGGGCCGAAGGTTTGGCAACACTCTGCAAAATGAAGAGGCTGGTTCTTCCATTGGCAAGGGTACTCCTCAAGCGGAAAAAGGTCCTAGTCCGGTAGTCTCCGACAACGAGACTGATTTTGATGAAGAGCAATATCCTCCGGCAGAAGACCATTACAAACAGTTGGAGGACAGGCTGAATGCTATGGAGATACAACAAGTGCCTGGGTTGGATTTCGGAGATCTGGGTTTGTCTACTGGTGTGATTATTCCTCGTAAGTTCAAAGCACCATCTTTCACTAAGTACGACGGGGCGTCTTGTCCCAAGTTACATCTCAGGTCCTATGTTCGGAAGATTCAACCGTACTCTGTGGATAAGAATTTGTGGATCCACTTCTTCCAGGAGAGTCTTTCAGGGACTCATCTCGAATGGTTCTATCAGCTGGATGGGACCAAGGTTCGTAACTGGGAGGAGTTGGCTACTGCTTTCTATAAGCAGTATCAGTATAATGCCGACCTTGCCCCTACACGTACCCAACTCCAGGGTATGTCGTTAGGTTCAAGTGAAGGTTTTAAAGAGTACGCTCAGAAGTGGAGGGATCTGGCTGGCAGGGTGCAGCCTCCGTTGACTGATCGGGAGTTGGTAGACATGTTCTTGGGGACCCTATCTGGGCCGTTTTTCAACCATCTTATTGGTAACTCGTCTGCAGGGTTTACTGATCTCATTCTGACTGGAGAGAGAATTGAGGCTGGGTTGAAGTCTGGAAAGATTCCGAAGGGTGCATCGTCTACTTCTGAGAAGAAACCCTTCAGAAAGGAGGCCAATGTTGTATATGGCTCCAAGAGACAAGAGAAATCTGAGCGCCGCCAATCTGTCAGTGCGGTGATGATTGCTAAGCCTACTGCCGCTCCTCGGCCAACCAATCCTCAAAGGGCTGAAAGACCCCGGAGAGAGTTTACCCGGTTAAGTATGACTTTATCGCAGATCTTGCCACAGTTGCTATCCACCAATCTAGTGACTGTCAGAGAGGCCCCTAAAGCTGTGAACACTGCCTCCCCCAAGTACAACCCAAACGCCCGTTGTGCTTACCATTCTGATAGCCCGGGGCATTCCACTGATGACTGTTGGGCATTAAGGAGCAAGCTGCAGGACCTTATTGACGCCAAGGAGGTACAGTTTGAGGCATCTGAGAAGCCTAATGTAGTGACATCTCCCCTGCCTGCTCATGGAGTGAATGCTATTGGGGACGAAGATGAAGTGGATGAGGCTGAGTTTGATAGCTGGATTTACCCGGCAACCGACAGTGGACCTAGCAATTGGAGTGCAAAGGACAATCTACCTGTTTCTCTTGTTACTGAGTAATGAATTCCTATGTTTTTGGTATTTGTAATAAACAATTAAAACTCTTTGGCCCGGTGTCTTACCCGAGACACCGTGGTTTCATTTGTGAGGGCATATAAATTGTCATTTCATATATCATAAATGAAAGTCTTGGACGTTTTCTTGCATTTCAAATCTTATGCTCCTTTTCTGTCTTTCTTTCCTTTATATTTTTCAAAACAGCTGTATTTACACACACTCACTCATACAGGTTTCAATCCACTCTGGATCTCACTGGTAACGACTCTGCTACTGCCAGTTATGACTTCGAAAATCCGATCAACTTAGCCGAAGACGAAGGTGAAGATGATTGCGAAGTGCCTGGCGAGCTTGCAAGACTGTTACTTCAGGAAGAGAGGGCAATTCAACCACATGAAGAGCCAGTGGAAATAATAAACTTGGGTACTGAGGCAGACAGGAAAGAGGTAAAGATTGGTGCCAACCTAGAGCTCAGCGTGAAGCAACGGTTGACTAAGATGCTACATGATTATATGGAGATCTTTTCCTGGTCCTACGAAGACATGCCCGGGTTGGATACCGATATTGTGGTCCATCACTTGCCTACTAAGGAAGACTGCCCTCCGGTTAAGCAAAAGGTCCGTCGTATGCGTCCAGAGATGTCTGAGAAGATTAAAGCCGAGGTCATGAAACAGTTTGATGCTGGTTTCCTTGCAGTGACTTCTTACCCTCAGTGGGTTGGTAATGTGGTGCCGGTACCAAAGAAAGACGGTAAGGTCAGAATGTGTGTCGACTACAGGGATCTGAACAGGGCCAGCCCCAAGGATGACTTCCCCCTACCTCACATTGATGTCCTTGTTGACAATACAGCTCAGCATAAGGTGTTTTCTTTCATGGATGGCTTTTCAGGTTATAACCATATCAAGATGGCACCTGAAGACATGGAAAAGACTACATTTGTTACTCAGTGGGGCACCTTCTGCTACAAGGTCATGCCATTCGGGTTGAAGAACGCTGGGGCAACCTACCAACGTGCCATGGTTGCTTTATTTCATGACATGATCCATCATGAGATAGAAGTGTATGTTGACGACATGATCGCAAGGTCCCAAACTGAGGAAGAGCGCCTAGATCATCTGCAGAAGCTGTTTGACCGATTGAAACTGTACAAGCTGAGGTTGAACCCGAACAAGTGCACCTTCGGGGTAAGATCTGGAAAGTTGCTAGGCTTCGTTGTAAGTGATAAAGGTATTCAAGTGGACCCTGCTAAGGTTAAAGCTATTCAAGAGATGCCAGTTCCTAGGACAGAGAAGGAAGTCAGAGGCTTTTTAGGATGCCTGAATTACATTGCTCGGTTCATCTCACACCTAACTGCTACCTGTGAGCCAATCTTCAAGCTGCTGAAGAAAGATCAGGTAGTACGTTGGAACGATGAATGTCAGGCTGCCTTTGACAGAATCAAAGAATATCTCCAAGAACCACCCATCCTTATGCCACCGGTTGAAGGGAGACCTCTGATACTATACCTGACAGTACTTGACAACTTAATGGGGTGTGTGCTGGGGCAGCATGACGAGTCTGGCCGAAAAGAGCATGCCATTTATTACCTTAGCAAAAAGTTTACCGACTGTGAGACCCGATACTCACTGCTCGAGAAAACTTGCTGCGCTTTGGTATGGGCTGCTCGCCGGCTGAGACAGTATATGCTGACTCACACTACCTTGTTGATTTCAAAGATGGATCCTATAAAGTACATATTCGAAAAGCCTGCTCTATCGGGGAGAATTGCAAGATGGCAGATGATCTTGACGGAATACGACATCCAGTACACAACCCAGAAAGCCATCAAAGGAAGTGTATTGGCAGACCACTTGGCACATCAGGCCGTAGATGACTATCAGTCAATGAACTTCGAGTTTCCGGATGAAAGCATCATGATAGTAACTGACTGTGAAGTACCTGGACCGGATGAAGGACCTGAGGAAGGATCCCGATGGTCTATGCACTTTGACGGAGCCTCCAACGCGTTGGGAAACGGCATTGGCGCTGTAATCATATCCCCTCAAGGCACTCATACTCCACTCACTGCCCGACTATGTTTCAACTGTACCAACAACATGGCGGAGTATGAGGCATGCATCATGGGTCTTCAAGCTGCGATCGACTTAAGGATCAAGTCTCTGAGTGTCTTCGGAGATTCCGCTCTTGTGATCAATCAGATCAAAGGAGAGTGGGATACGAAACATCCGAATCTTATTCCTTACAGAGAATGTGTGTTGACCTTGATCCCCCACTTCACGAAGATAACCTTTGAACACTTTCCAAGAGAAGAGAATCAGTTGGCGGACGCGTTAGCTACAATGTCTTCGATGTTCAAGGTCAAATGGGATAGTGAGGCTCCCCGGATCATCATCTGGAAACTGGATGAACCGGCATACTGTTGTGATCTCGAGACTGAGTTGGTAACTGAGAAGCCTTGGTACCATGAGTTGAAGAGATATCTAGAAGCTCAGGAATACCCTGAAGGTGCCTCTGTCAATGATAAAAAGTTTCTGAGAAGGTTCGCAGCGAAGTTCTTCCTTAGCAACGACATCTTGTACAAGCGAAACCATGATTCGACCTTATTGTGTTGTGTGGATAAGAATGAAGCAGAAAGGATCATCGAAGAGCTACATGAAGGGACCTTTGGTACACATTCCAGTGGACATACAATGGCAAAGAAGATCCTTCGGTCAGGGTATTACTGGTCCACAATGGAAGCTGACTGCTACCAACATTCCAGGACATGCCATAAGTGCCAGATTTATGCAGACAAGGTGCATGTTCCTCCAGTTCCTTTGAATGTTTTGACTGCGCCATGGCCGTTTGCAATGTGGGGCATAGATATGATCGGTGAGATTAAACCTACGGCATCTAACGGGCATCGCTTCATCCTAGTGGCGATTGATTATTTTACAAAGTGGGTTGAAGCAGCTTCCTACGCTACGGTAACCAAGACTGTTGTGGCACGGTTCATTCGGCATAATCTGATCTGTCGGTACGGCGTCCCGGAAAGAATAATTACAGACAACGGTACCAATCTGAATAATAAGATGATCACTGAGCTCTGCGAGCAGTTCAAGATACAGCACCACAATTCTTCTCCTTACAGACCGAAGATGAATGGGGCTGTAGAAGCAGCAAATAAAAATATCAAGAAAATCGTACAGAAGATGACAGTGACTTATAAAGATTGGCACGAGATGTTACCGTTCGCTACACGGGTACCGTACCTCAGCTAGGACGTCAACCGGGGCAACTCCTTTCTCTTTGGTTTATGGTATGGAGGAAATCTTACCGATCGAAGTGCAAATACCCTCTCTCCGGATAATGAAGGATGCAAATCTGAGTGAAGATGATTGGATCCAGACACGACTTGATCAGCTAAACTTAATTGATGAAAAGAGACTTGTTGCTATCTGTCATGGTCAGACGTATCAGAAACGGATGATCAGGGCATTTAACAAAAAGGTCAGACCACAGGAATATCAAGTTGGGGATCTGGTAATCAAGCGAATCATCCTTCCTCAGAGTGATCCAAGGGGCAAATGGACCCCTACGTACGAAGGGCCATTTGTGGTTAAACATGTGTTCTCAGGAGGAGCCATGATTCTAACCAATATGGATGGTGACGACCTTCCTCACCCCGCCAATGCAGACATAGTAAAAAGATACTACGCATAAAAAAGACCCGCTAGGCTGACATGCCTAGGCAAAAATTAGGGCTTCCCGGCGAACCAAAAGGGTTCGGGCAAAATGAAGGGATGAAATGAAAAAAATCTGTACACCCGGCAAGTCGAAAACCTGAAAAGGCGGCTTGGGCAAAAATGGGTATCCCGGTGGACTGAAAACCCGAAAGGGCGGTCCAGGCAAAAATTAGGGATAAAAGCGTAATACTATGTCTCATTGGATCACTTTGCATCCAGAATCCGGTATCTACATCAAGTTCAGACGGCATCGATCAGTCAGCCTCATCTTCAACCAAGGTCATCAAGTGATGAGACGCTCGGAGTTATAAAGGAAATAGCAGAGTCGAAACCCAGTGGGATCATTCATTTCACACAGCTGTTTTATTTTCTCTTGTACAAAATTTGTATAAACTCTCTTGTTCGGCGGCGTTCTCTTACTAGGACGTCAGCCTCTTGTACACAAAACGCCTATTTACAGGCCAATCAAAAATCAATACAAATACACTTTTCAGTTAAAATTACCAATTGTTTTTCCTTTTTCCTGTTTTGTTTTGCGAAGAACGTCCAAGGTTCAATTTGTGATATATGCATTGACAATAATTTGCTAACTCATGAATATTTGCGTGCGAAACAAAGAACTAATTACAGGTAACATTAGAAACAGGGGCAATAAAGAGTTGTCTACGCAATCTAATTGTTCTATCCACTAAGGTACCAAGGTAGGTTCAACTAAAGAACATGACCAGATATCCTAATTCCCCAGAGAATAAGTCAGCAGTCAGTGCACTCTTCCTCAAGCAAAGTTATCAAATCTTAAGGAAGTTGGGTATCCTCCAGCAGATATCAACATTCCACAGCAGCATATATATCCTTAACAAGCATCCCCGGCAGTCTTGGCCTAAAGATTGTTCCCCGGCGGTATATCAACTATTCAAAGGAGTCACTTCCCCGATGCAGTTCAAACTTCCCCAAGAGAGTCCAATCCAGTTTCCCCAGGAAAGTTGGAATCCATCTCCCCAAGTAGTAAGCTTATCCCTAGTAGATTCTGGAAGCTTATTCTCGCAGAGCATGAACGCGTCTCCCGGCTTTATTTAAAGAGTTATTTCCTTACCAGGATATAACTGGGTTATCCTCAGCCAAAAGCCATGGAAAGATCGTCGTCGACAAAGTCTTCTTATCTCCAGCGAAGTCTAGTAACACTTCCAATACAACAAGGGTATCCCCAGCAAGTTATTATCAACACTCAGCAAAATATCTCTCCCCACAGAGTATTGTTCCCCAGCAAGATCGCTAGAGTACTTTTCTCCCCGCAGAGCAATCCATTCGCCAAGTATATTCCCCAACAGAGTTATCTCTTCCTACTGGTATTCTTGCAACTATCATCCCTAGCAGAAGCAAAGATCTATTCTCCAATATCAGCCCAGGAGTGACTTCCCGACACCCGTCAAGGATTTACTTTCCTAGACGAAAACATACATTCCTAAACATCACATACATCATTATAGCATGCATATACGCATCATATCTTACAAATCTCATTTATGTTGAGAACATCATTGCTTGATCCATATCATGCATTGCATATGACTGACCTTTACCTTTCAGGAAAGATTCAGTTAAGTTCTCAGCTATTTCAAGACCTAAACCGGTTCAGTTAAGTCGACTCCAAAGATTTCTCTGTTTCTTATCCAGTCAAAGGCCTTCTCTGGTTCAGTCAGATCGACTCCAAAGATCTCCCTGTTTCTTACCCAGTTGAAGACATTCCAAGACCTAGACCGGTTCAGTTAATCGACCCTAAGATTCTATGTTTCTTATCCAGTCCAAGGCCTTCTCTAGTCCAGCTAAATCGACCCCAAATAGATTTTCCTGATAAAGACTCAGTAGAAGTTATCCAAGTTTCTCTCAATGTTTGCTGTTGAGGTGGTAATCGCCTATGGTTCTCTCCCCGATACTGCGGAGGTGGTAATCCCAGATTTCGCTCAACGATTGCTGTTGAAGTTGAAGTTATCCAAGGTTCTCTCAATGTTTGCTGTTGAGGTGGTAATCGCCTATGGTTCTCTCCCCGATACTGCGGAGGTGGTAATCCCAGATTTCGCTCAACGATTGCTGTTGAAGTTGAAGTTATCCAAGGTTCTCTCAATGTTTGCTGTTGAGGTGGTAATCGCCTATGGTTCTCTCCCTGATACTGCGGAGGTGGTAATCCCAAGATTATCTCAATGATTGCTGTTGAGGTTAAAGTCATCCAAGGTTCTCTCACCGTTCCTGTTGAGGTAGTAACCATCCCTGGTTCATTCATCATCGTTTGAAGCTCCAGATTCAGCTCCTGTAACCAGTCAGGACACATCTATACAAAGCATCTGAAGACCAGCTCCTGCAACATGTCAGGTACTCATTGTTCTTTTGCAGGTACGCAAGTTCTCGCTAAGGAATCTCTTATGCGATTGACATCCAGATGGCATCTATAAGCCCATCCACCTTCCATCATCTCTTAGCATGGCATTTATAAGCCCATCATCCTATCCATCAATCTCCAAATGGCATCTGTAATCCCATTCCCCATCATCACACTACTATGTGAGCGCAAATTTCTGGGCACTCTAGTGTTCAATCATCTTCCACCTTCGGATTACGAAAGGCACGTCAGCCAATCTGCATCCTCAGGTCTAAGAAGATTGAACAGGGGCAACTGTTGTACCCCAAAATTTGCCCTCCCATATTCTTCAAAGTTTGCCAAGTCAATACTTCAAATTTCCCCAAGGGTTGCACAGTTCAAGGGCATCCTAAACAGTCAAAATTAGGGTTTTGATTCTGACAAAGAAAATGAAGTTCCCAAGGGTCCAATCAAGTCCCACATGCCTACAAATATGGTCAAGCATCCTCATACCAAGTTTCAAGACTTACAGCACAAAATTGCACAGTCAAAAACCCTAATTGCACTACAGTCAACTGTAGGGGCAAAATGGTCATTTGACAGTCAAAAGTCCAAATTTTTGGTCAACATCTCATTTTGAAGCCACAAATATCATTTGATCAATGCTTGATCATGATTCTCAAAGCTTGGCTCAAAAATCATCAAGATGCAAAAGTTTCCATATTTGGACAGTTGACTGTAAATTGACCAGGGCATAACTTTCACATGGATTATCAGAAAAATTCCATCCAAATCTCATTTTGAATATAAAGACATTTCCTACAACTACTCTTCACACTTCAAGTCCAAGAAATGCTCTCACAAAAAGTTATCAATTTCAACATTATAGGTCATTTTCAAAAGTCAACAAAAAGGGACTTTAAGTCAAAGGCCATAACTTGAGATTGGTAAATCAAAATGACAAGGGACCAAAGGCATTGGTTAGAGGACTCAAAGACCTTTCCAAAATGTCCAAGAACATGAGCAAAGCTTAAATATTGAGCAAGTTATGCCTTGTGGAAGTTGGGAAATTTTTGGATATTTTGAAAAGTCAACATTGATTCAAATGACCTAAAAATGCTAATGGGCCTCTTTTTCTTCCATAATCCATCATCCAAAACATGTGCACGACCATTTGGCCCAAAGGGAAGTTTTTTATCATTTTTATTTATTTATTTGGATTTTTAATTATCAATAATTCATTTAATTAATTAAAATACATGAAAAATACTAAACCTAACATTTCAAATCTTTTTGTGCAAGGAATAAGCTTATGATTTCGTGCAAGACCAAATATAGAAAGAATCAAGTCAATTGGCCATGATTTGTACCAAATAGGCATGGAAAAATATTTGAAAAGATCTTTGAAAATCAAATCTTGCAAATCATGAATGCAAAGGTTTTTGTGTGATTTCTCAACCCTAAAACCTTCACACATACATATATAGTGCAACCCTAATGCATAAAGACAAAAAGCTGCGCAGAAGAGCCATAAGCAAACTTGAAATTTTCAAGAAAAACTCCAATACCGAAAACACACTTGCAAGGCGATTCAAGGCCAGATATCTGTTCTATCACCTTCCTGGGACATCAAGGAAGGCTCCTGGATCAAGAACACCAACTCTAACGCCTTAAATCAGTGTACAGAAATCAAATTTTTTCCATATAAATGCATATTCGTGTTTTGATTTTTAGGCGTTTTTATTGCATTTTTTCCATGGATTCATACTAATTGGACGATTCTGGAACTAACCATATGATTTAATTGAATTTTTATGCACTATATGAAGAATCACCATGAATGATTTTTAGGGTTCTTCAGGTTTCAATTTGGGAACTTTCACATACTGTAAAATTGAGACTCCTGAGTACCACCATTGAAACAAGCGTGCTTGGACGATCTAGACCCAACCCTCGCGCCTAATTTATGAGGCCATATGGCATATTCGCTATTTTCTGGAATAGTGCCTTTTGAAACGGTTCAAAACCATTGCCAATGTTTTTTGTGTTTCAGGAAATAAACAAGACCAGGAGGAAGATGATGATGTGTAGAGCGATGGTTGGTCCATTTAAAAATTCGCGCGCAAAAGGCACTAACGCATTATTCTATTTTATAATATTTATTTGTTATTTAATATACAGAAAGCGCGTTTGGTTCAATTGGTTGGACATGTGTTTGGTGACCTTCAGGACCTGGGTTCGATCCCAGGTCCCCACCCCTTTCATATTATTTTTCTTTCAATTATCGTCCTATGCAGATTATGCCCTGAGGAACACCATGCGTCCACAATCTCCAACACGCCACTTGGCCAATCTCATCAATCCAAGGGCACAGATCTGGAGAGCATGGTAAACGTGAGTCAACGCCTGGGCACGCTAGTGGAAAAGTCAGCCAGGCCAAAGGCCATTGGGCCCAAATTGCTAAACAAAAACCTCCTATTTGGGGACAGACCCCCCTAGGTTTGAATTTTTATTTCTTTTCTTTATTTTACTTATTTCAATTATTATTATTTTTAATTAGTTTCTTTAATTTAATTATTTTTATAGAAAACATAAAAAATAATATAAAATCAGAAAAAGACAAAAAATAGTATTTTCATTTAATATTTTAATATTTTGTAAATAAAACCTTTATTAATTAATTAGTTTTAATCTAGGGTTAATCTTAATATTTTCCTTAATCAATTTAAAATTTGGTAGAATTAGGGTTTGTAATAATTTTTATCCTTTTTTTTCTTTTCTTTTCTCTAAATAATTAAATATTTCCTATTACTTTTTAAATTAAAATTGCATGTAAATAATTAGATTAATTTAGGTTTAACTTTAATACTTTCTTAATAAACTAAAAAATAATTAGAATTAAGGTTAGTATTTTAATTTCAATTAATCTTTTTCATTAAAACCATAAAATACAAAAATACCAAAAATAACTTCCTTTCATTTTAATTTTAATTAATTTAATCATTTAATTTAATTCCATTAAAAAGGGTCCAACGCCCTCATTTCTAATTTTAATTCAATTCGCGTATGTATTTCTTTTTTCTTTTAATTATTTATGTATCTCTCCCAAGGCCATGTAAATATTTATCTTTCGTACTTTTACTTTATTTCTTTATTTTTTCTGTTAAATCGGGTCCTGGAAATTTTGGCGATGTGGACCCGCGCCTTTTGTAATAGCTTTAGAACTTTACTTTTCTCGCAATCTTTTGACTGTTAAATAAATGCATGCAAGAATGAATGGACAAAATAAAAACAAACGCTTAGATCACCCATGACATGAACAAGACAAAGATAACTGAATCTGACACACAAATCACACACCACCCCTAGGGTACGCCTCACTGTTGCCTTGCCTCGAAAGGTGATTGTCGAGTAGAGGATGTCTTAGTAAGTCCTCATAATCCGGGAACCTGGCATGAGGGTAGCTTCTAAGGTGTCTTCCCATTGCTCTGGTGATCACCATGTCCCGAACCTCGAATTGACCCGAACACCTCCAACGGTGGTGCTACCTACCTCTCAATGGTGGGATGGCACTACTTTAAGGACATTTACACAGACGAATTCCTTAGGGTAGGTAGACGACTCTAGATACTTGCTCTAATTTCAAAGAAAATAAAAAAAATACTTTTCACACCGACACCTTTTCAAAAAGCTTTCGAAAGCAATTTTTCAAACACTCTTGAGGACCGATACAAGAGTCGAACTGGAATTTTCAAAGAAACTTTTTTTAAACCCACAGTTGAAAAGAAAACAAACCATTTTGAAAACACAAATGAGCAAGTATCTAAGAGCCCATGGATAACCATGGATAGAAAGGGTGCTAACACCTTCCCTTTCTATAACCTACCTCCCGAACCGAGAGCAATCTTTTTAAGGAATTTTTCTGTGCTTTTGTCCTTTCCATTTGGAGAAAATAAAAGACGGTGGCGACTCTTGCTTCCGCGACATTTCGCGAACCAGCGTTAAACAGTCAGTTCCAGATCCACCGATCACACCCATGTTCGAGGGACATGACTATTTTTCTGAGGCAACAAGTGGAATTATCCTAAGGGTGCGTGTGTGAATAGTGTGTTTGATTTGCATGCATTTAGTCTTTGATTATGGGTTATCTACTTGTTGTTTTTATCTTTCCATACATTCCATATTTTACTAACAAGCATACAAAAGTAATAAAATGCAGAAAGATAACATCCTACACTATTACAACCATATTCAATTGCATGAAAATATAAAAGGGCAAAAATAAAAACAAGAAAAAAGAAGGTCTTTCGATTGAGGCAGAAAACCCTTCAATTCTTCTCTTCCTGGCTTCTTTCAATCTTTCCTGGAATGGGTGAAGGCGTGGCTTTCGATTAGGTCTGGAACCAATGCAAGATGCAATATGCCTTTCTGCCTTCTTCGACTGGGGACTAAAATCAGTGAGGGAGTGCCTTTCGTCTGGGCCTAGAAGTCAGCATAGTGTGCCTTCTGATAGCCTCTTTTGTTTGACCTGGAAGTTAGTATGGAAGCTAGAGGCTTCGTTTTCATACTCCTGTTTCCTGTTTCTTTCGTTTGAGTTTCTAAATAACAACATGTCCTAAGGCCATGCTAGCATTGCCTTACAACCAGTTTAATACTTAATGCATGTTTAGGTAAACAAGAAGCAAAATGAAAGGGTTAGCTCTGAAAACATGTTAAAAGGGTGAAAACGAAAAGAACAATGGTATGTACATGCTTGAAATGAAAGAAAAGCTTATTCACATGTTATACAAGAAACTAAAATCTTAAGGTTTGGAACAACTTACCTTGTTGGAGGCTGGAACGTGTGTTGGGCCTTTAGGTGGTTGCCTGGAATGTCCCTGGATTCGAAGGGAAGGAGCGAAGCTAACGTCTCTACTGTTGGATTCGAAAGAGAAAAACAAATGAAATGTTTTTCTTGCTGGATTCGAAGAGTAACAAGATGTAAGGAGGCTTCAAATTCAAAGGAGACAAGTGTTTGGGATTCTGGTTTTTGTGTTTTCTCAAATGCTTAAGTGTTTGAGAATTTATTGTGTTTGAGAAAATTTTGGAGATTCGTTCCTCTGGCCCAAAATTCCTTCTTTGAGCTTGCAAATGTTTCTCTATTTATAGAGAAAAGGTTGAAGGTGTTTACAAGTAACCAAGTTTGTATGATGATAAACTATGGTTTGGTTAAGGGTGAAACAAGTCAGTCCCTTTTCGTTGTTCCCACGTTTCCATTACAAGTGGGGCCTGTTGGTAGAAGATTGGACTTATGCTTTTAACATTGCTTGTGTTCAGACAAAAATTAGGTTGGAAGCTTCTTTTGTGATAAAAGTACTCTATGAAAAAAAGTACGTAGCTTTTTCTATTTTAACCAAGAATAGTATTATCCAATAGACAAAGCTTTTATCCTTTGTATAAGCTTCTGATTATGTAAAGATTTGGAAGTAACATAGCCTAACAAGTGAGATTTGGAGGATAAGGTATGAGATCTTCTCAAAGTTCTTTAAACAAGCTTGCTTCGAATGGTCCAGAGTTTGGTTCGAAATATGCTGATTCGAAGGGAATCAAAACTCCAATCGAAGCTTTGTATGTAGGTGGCTCTTCTCCAATCGAAGGCTTGCCTTCCAGGGGGTCTAGATGCCCAAACGAAAGGGTGTATGCAGGAGGTCACTGCTTTGTGACTCAAGGCAAACATGTAAGGGATCTATGTTCAAATGAAGCTTGCATGAAGGGGACCAACATGCCGAAACGAAAGTTGTGACCAATAGCTTGTACTGAAAGATTTATGTGCCCAAACGAAGGGTGTGACCAGTAGCTTGTACTGAAAGAGTCATGTGCCCAAACGAAGCAAACATGAAGGGAGTCAAATGCCCAAATGAAAGGTTTGACCAAAACCTTATAATGGAAGGTGTCATGTGCCCAAACGAAGCAAACATGAAGGGAGTCAAATGCCCAAATGAAAGGTTTGACCAAAACCTTGTGCTGAAGGATTCATGTGCCCAAACAAAGGGTGTGACCAGTAGCTTGTACTGAAGGAACCACATGCCCAAATGAAAGGTGCATGTAGGAGGCCAAAATGTGCAAATCGAAAGAGGCATATAGGAGGCAAAAAAGTGCAAATCGAAGGATGCTAAAAGGGAGCCTTTTGCCTTGGAATCTAAGGAGACTAAATGAGGTTTTTTACCTTGTGAATCCAAACCAACGTGCCAGAGGCCCACACCCAGTCGAAGGATGCAAGCCAAGCATGCATTGAAAGAGGCCAAAAGGCCAACCGAAGGAGCCAAGTCGAAGAACACTTATTTTTCTCCAAATTTGTCAAAATATTATTTTTATTTGTTTTCCCCTTTTCTGATAGTTTCCTTTTAATCTTGGTACTGAAAATCCCAGTGTACTTGGGCAAGCTTGAACCTTGAGAATCCTTGTGAGAAATGCCTTAAAAAATGATAGGGCAAATTTTGGGGTACAACAAGTACAAACCTCGAGCGGTTCTATCAGTTGGAGGGGACCAACATTCGTACTTGGGAAGACTTGGCTGCTGCTTTTAAAAAGCAATATTAATACAATGCTGACCTTGAACCAAATCGTGTGTAATTACAAAACATGACTATGGGCTTAAATGAAGGGTTCAAAGAGTATGCCCAAAAGTGGAGAGATCTGCCCGGAAGAGTGAAACCTCCCTTATCTGATATGGCACTGGTTGATATGTTCATGGACACTCTGACAGGACCATTCTTTAACCATCTGATCAAGAAGCTCCTCATCTGGTTTCACTGAGCTGATTCTAACTAGAGAACATGTCGAAAGTGGTATCAAGAGCGAAAAAGTTCAAGTGGCTGCGTCTTCGAGTGATATGAAGAAGAAATTCATTGGTAAGAAGTAGACCAATGATGTTTATGGCCAGAAGGTCCGTGTTAAAAGTGATTGCAATTAGTTTGTAGGAGCAGTGCTAATCTCTAATCTTGCGCTTGTTCAACAACAACAACAAGGCAATCAGCGTATGACAAATGCTCCGAGAAGACAATTTACTAAAATCAGTATGCCATTATCTCAGGCGTTATAACATTTACTAAAAGTGGAGCTGATAACATTGAGGGAGCCTCCTCAGGATCCCAACACCTCCTCTCCTCGATACAATATGAATGCGAAGTGTGCCTACCATTCCAACAGTCCCGAGCATGATACCAACAACTACTGGCCCCTGAAAAACAAAATTCAAGACATGATTGACAACAAAGAGATTGAGTTTGATCCTTCGGAGACTCCGAATGTGATAACTTCACCTATGTCGAAGCATTACAAAGGCATAAGTGCTATTGAAGATGTTCTTTATGTTGCTACCGTAAGTGAATTGGTTACTCCCCTACCAATTATCAAGAAGAATTTGTTGCAGGACGATTTATTTCCAGGCTGTATTGAAAAATGTTACTGCTGCATAGTCCAACCCAATGGCTGCAAGTTGCTAAAAGAAGGCATTCAACGCCTAATGGAAAATCACATAATTCTGGTTGAGAAGGTTCTGTCCACTGAGAACCTGTTTCAGGACTTATCTGTAATATCTGGCCCTCCTGTCAGGATCACCTCCAAACGCCCTGTAAGAATTACTGCCTGTTGTACCCCAAAATTTTCCCTCCCATATTCTCCAAGAAATTGCCAAGTCAGATCACAAAATTCCCCAAGGGTTATACAGTTCAACTGTCTCCTATACAGTCAAAACTAGGGTTTGGGTTCTGATCAAAGAAATGAAGTTTTCAAAGGTCCAATCAAATCTCATATGCCTACAAAGATGGTCAAGTATCCTCATATCAAGTTTCAAGGCATTCAGCTCAAAATTGCACAGTCAAAACCCTAAATTGCACTACAGTCAACTGAAGGGGCAAAATGGTCATTTGACAGTCAAAAGTTCAAATTTTTGGTCAACATATCATTTTGAAGCCACAAACATCATTTGATCAATGCTTGATCATGATTCTCAAAATTTGGCTCAGAAATCAGCAAAGATGCAAAAGTTACTATATTTGGACAGCTGAAAAAGTCAACTGAAATTGACCAGGGCATAACTTTCACCTGGATTATCAGAAAAATTCCATCCAAAGCTCATTTTGAAGAGAAAGACATTTCCTACAACTCATCTTCATATTCCAAGTCCAAGAAATGCTCTCACAAAAAGTTATCAATTTCAACATTATAGGTCATTTTCAAAAGTCAACAAAAAGGGACTTTAAGTCAAAGACCATAACTTGAGATTGGTAAATCAAAATGACATGGGACCAAAGGCATTGGTTAAAGGACTCAAAGACCTTTCCAAAATGTCCAAGAACATGTGAAAAGCTTAAAAATTGAGCAAGTTATGCCTTGTGGAAGTTGGGAAATTTTTGGATGTTTTGAAAAGTCAACATTGATGCAAAAGGCTTAAATTTGCTAATGGGCCCATTTTTCTTCCATGATCCATCATTCTAAGCCTATGCACGACCACTTGGCCCAAAGGAAAGTATTTTCTCAATTTTTATTTATTTATTTGAATTTATATTAATATTAATTCATTTAAATTATTTAAATACATGAAAAATATCTAACCTAACAAAACCAATCTTTTTATGCATGATTTGGACTCAATATTTCGTGCTTGTTCAATTATGGAAAGAATTGGTGTGATTGGAGCCTAATTGACGCAAAGAACACTTGAAAAAGATATGAAAAAGATATGAAGAAATCAAATATTCAAAAGCCATGATTATGAGAGATTTGATCCAATTTTCTTGACCTAATACATTCACTACAAAGGCCTGAACCTAAACCTAATCCTGGTAGACTAAAAGCTGCGCATAAGAGACTATCACAAACTTGAAAAATTGCTTGAAAACTCAAATTCTGAAATCAACCTTAGAGGCCGATTCAAAACACCATTTTTGTCCCAATAGCTTCATTGTGGTTCTCTGAACGTGTGCCAATCACAAGCAACAACAAAAGCTCCAAGAATTGGTAGATAATGTTCAAACTGTATCAAGCAATTTTTGAAATCGTATAGCATAATTCACGCATCCTTTTGCATTTTTATTTGTGGATTCTTGTTCAGTGTGATGTTTCTAAGCTAACCAATGCCTTTGATTGAATTATTGCACGTTATATTCGATTCCACCATGCGCGATTTCTAGGGTTTTGCAGGACTGTAATTTAGGGCTTTAGCGATAAGGAAAAATTAGCCCATGAAAGAATGACCATTCAAACCAGCTCATCAAGACGAGGAGATCTGGACCCTCGTGATCAATTTATTGATATCATAGCGCTAGTCGCTATTTTCTTGAAGCTAGCCTAAGGCCATGCGTGCAAAACCGTTTCCATAGGCTTTTGTTTCAGAAAAAATAAAAACAATGAGGAAGATGATGTGTTGGCAAGCATTGGTTGGATCTTTTAAATTTTCGCGCGTTTTAATTCATTAACGTTTTCTTTTCTTTTATAATATTTACTAACTATTATATAACAAAAGCATATGCAGTGGTTCAGTGGCGCACGTGGTGGTTTGCAACGTGAATGACCTGGGTTCGATCCCAGGTCTGTCTTGTTTCCTATATTATTTTGCCAATTGTGTTCCCATGCAGCGTCTAAGATGAAAACGTACCATGTATCCTCAAAGAACCAGCGGCCACGCGTCCCATAAGATCAAGCCAAGGGCGAAGATTGGGAGAGCACCATGAACGTGAGTCAGCATTGCTGTACGCTGCCATACAAAAGTCAGAAGGGCCATGCTTATTGGGCCAGATTCCACTAATTTGACCTCACCATTTGGGACTACACCCCCACCCTGGTTTGCTTTTCTTTTCATATTTTGTTTATTTTTTTAATTATTGTGTTATTATTTTTATTGTTTTAATTAATTAATTGTTTTTTTACAAAATATAAAAACCTCATTAAAAAATCAGAAAAAAGAAGAAAACATAATAAAATATTTATTTTATTTATTTTCTTGTAGATAATTAACATGTAAATAAATTTAGTAAAATAGGTTTTAACTTTAATTTTTTTTAATAACTAAAAATCCAAAAATATAGAATTTAGGTTTAATTGTTAATTTCATTCCTTTTAATTTCCTTTTTACAATAATAATATTTATTTTATTTATTTTCATAAATTAAAATAATGTACATAAATATAATTAGGTTTAAATTAGTTAAAATTTTAATATTTTCATAATAAATCTAAAAAACACTAGAATTAGGGTTTCCATTTCAAATTTCATTCTAATAAATTCTTTTTCTTTTAAATCTTAAAAAACACAAAATACCAAAAACATTTTCTTTTAATTTTTAATTGTAATTTCTCATTAACTTTAATTTTTTGCAAAAAAGGGTCCAACGCCCATGTTCATAATTTATTTAATTTCGCGCATTTATTTCATGTCGTTTATTATAATTATGTAATTCTCCCAAAGCGTTGTAACGATTTCACATTTCGCACTTTTACTTTGCTTTATTTATTTTCCGTCAAATCGGGTCCGGTTTAATTTTGGCGATGTGGACCCGCGCCATTTGTAATAGCCTTAGATTTATTTTCCCGCAAACTTTATAACTGTTGAATAAGCATGCAAGAATGAATGACTTAAATAAAATCAAGCGTAGATCACAACGAACATGACAAGACAAATATCAATGAAAACGACACGCGAATCGCACACACCACCCCTAGGGTACGCCTCACTGTTGCCTTTCGAAAGGTGATCGTCGAGTAGAGGATGTCTTAGTAAGTCCTCATGATCCGGGAACCTGGCATGAGGGTAGCTTCTAAGGTATCTTCCCATTGCTCCGGTGATCACCATGTCCCTAAACTCGAATTGACCCGAACACCTCCGACGGTGGTGCTACCTACCTCTCAATGGCGGGATGGCACTACTTTAAAAGACATCTACACAGACGAATTCCTTAGGGTAGGTAGGTTCTCAAGGATACTTGCTCTAATCTCAAAACAAACTCAAAGAGACTTTTCACACCAACACATTTTCAAAAGCTTTCAAAGCAAACTTTTCAAACACTCTGACGTACGAGTCGAACTGAAATTTTTCAAAGAAACTTTTTGTAAACCCACATTGAAAAGGCAAGCAAACATTTTTGAAAACACAATTGAGCAAGTATCTAAGAGCCCATGGATAACCATGGATAGAAAGGGTGCTAACACCTTCCCTTTCTATAACCTACCTCCCGAACCGAGAGCAATCTCTTTAAGGAATTTTTCTGTGCTTTTGTCCTTTCCATTTGGAGAAAATAAAAGACGGTGGCGACTCTTGCTTCCGCGACATTTCGCGAACCAGCGTTAAACAGTCAGTTCCAGATCCACCGATCACAGAACTGGCGACTCTGCTGGGGGTAAACTTAAAGTGAGGTGTACCTTAGGGCTAGGTCATAACTATGTTTTCAATTGTCTTCTTTGCTTGCTTTATTATTGTGGGTTGCTTGGGAGTTCTATAGATCCTAACCCGGATCTGGGGGATACCTTCTTAGAAAGTAGCAACAAGGTTGTGAGGGAACTGTGCGGGGTATACCGACATGGTTGAAACAGTCTGCTTCGTTGATGTGGCACTTTGGTGTGTACCGGTAACCCTTGAGTTCAGTCAAGGAGAGTACGGGGCCTCCGCGTGGTGTCGTGAAGCATCAACAGACCTTAGGAACCTTAATTGAACTATCTTGGCCTCTTTAGGGTAGTGAGATAACTGACTTTGGTGCAGTCCGAGGTTGGTTGATACTCGATACTACACTCAATTGAGGGTTGCTTTCCTGGAATATTTCGGTCGCCAGTTCAGTGGCTAAATCGAAACGATGAACAATGAAAGCAATCCCGTGATATTGGGAACCTTAGAACCCGGTTACTTTGATTAGGACAGGTTGAACCCACCAACTTCAAGAGGGTACTACCCAGACCCCATGCTGGCCTTAAACCTTAAGGGCTTGTCTTGTGTGCCTTGTGTGCCTTACATGTTTGTCTTTGTAAATATCTGTGGTGTGTTTAATCATAGCATCATGACATCATCCAGCATCATATGCATTGACTAACCATTTCAGGGGTTCGGATTTTCATCTTTGTTCTTGTTTTGTAGGACATGGAAACTGGTCGTAGAAAGACAATTCAGGTCAATCTTGTAAGGGTCCCTCCTCAGCTTAAGGAGCTTATATCCAGGATTCCCGAGAACTCTTCATTCAGTGAAAGGCATGGAAGCCTCATCAGCTTGGTCAACACCAACATTGAGGAAGATATGATAAAGGTCCTGTTCCAATTCTTTGACCCTCTGCATCACTGTTTTACCTTCTTGGATTATCAGTTGGTACCTACATTGGAGGAGTTCTCCCGGCTCCTGAAGATCCCTATCCTTGATCAGCTACCTTTCAACGGTACAGAAAAGGAACCTAAGCTTGAAGAGATTGCTAAAGCCTTGCACCTACAGTCATCTGACCTCAAGGGACATTGGGAAGTTAGAAGTGGTATCAAAGGGTTCTTAGCCAGGTTTCTGTTTGAAAAGGCCCTTGAATGTTGGAACTCCCTTGACCTACAAGCTTTTGAAGAAGTGGTAGCTCTCCTTGTTTATGGTTTGGTGTTGTTCCCTAACCCAGATCAGCTCATTGATATCAGTGCTGTTCAGATCTTTATGTCCAGGAATCCTATACCTACGTTGCTGGGGGACATCCTTCACTCATGTTACACTCGAACCATGAGAAAAAGAGGTGTCCTTATGTGTTGCACTCCTCTCCTGGGAAGGTGGTTTATTTCGCACCTTCCACAATCAGTCTTGAAGAATGAGCGGGGTTTGAGATGGTCACAACGGTTGATGACTCTTACACATGCAGATATACATTGGTGTCCTAGATCCAGAGGAGATGTCACTATCATTGATCGTTGCGGGGAGTACCCTAATGTTCCTTTACTTGGAATCAGAGGAGGTATTACTTACAGCCCATGCCTGGCTTGGAGACAGTTTGGTTATGCTCGGAGGGATGGTCCTCATGACATGTTAATTCCTGATATAGTTTTTGACTTCGACAATGATACTCAAGGACTTCGTCAGAGATTTATCAGAGCCTGGAGGATGCCCAGTAGGATAGACAGCAAGACACTGGGGCATAGGAATTCCATCCCGTTGGAACCTTATCTCAAGTGGGTACGAGCCCGCTCCCAGAAGTTAGTAATGCCTTATCCTCATATGCTCCCGGTAATCAAAGAACCGGTCTTGGAAGGGGAAGTGCCCTACACTATTCAGCACCCTGATATGCCCACATCCTGGGAAGAGATGCAGAAGAGCTGGATCCAGCTTAAGGAGGAAAGGAATTCTCTTGAGACTAGTCTGCATGCCAGTGAAAAGAAAGTCTTGGAGCTCACCCGTCTGTTGCATGAGGAAAGGAATCTCAACACCTACATAGCTCCGAAGAGGATGCGCAGTGTATTTTGGGATTGACTTGATTTTTGTACTTTTTGCCCATGAGGCCTTGATGTATTAAACAATGATTTTCTTTAATGATAACGTGTGTTCCTTTTTGGCTTCAACAAATTTGAACTTTCGAACCCTTGAATGCATTGCATACGCATTTCATACATCATGTGCATAGCAGGTTTTTCCCCTTTTTCAGGTTGCTTACAGTTCTTCGCTGTTTATTTCAGCATCATGAATCCCGGATCTGAATCAACAGAGACATCAATCAAGGCTCTTCAGGTGCAGAATGCACAATTCCAGGAACTAATCAAGGGTCTGGCTAAAGGCCAAGAAGAACTAAAAGCTATGCTCCTGAAGAAGGAGAAGAAGAAGAAGAGAAGAACTGTTCTGTTCAACTCGGGCCGAAGGTTTGGCAATACTCTGCAACATGAAGAGGCTGGTTCTTCTGTTGGCAAGAGTCCTTCTCAGGCAGAAGTAAAGGTTCCTAGTCCGGTCGTCTCCGACAACGAGACAGATTTTGATGAAGAGCAGTACCCTCCTGCAGATGACAGATATGAGCAACTGGAGGACAGGTTGAAGGCTATGGAGGTGCAACAGACACCTGGGTTGGATTTCGGAGATCTGGGTTTGTCGACCGGTGTGATTATCCCGCATAAGTTCAAAGCACCATCCTTCTCCAAATATGACGGGGCGTCTTGTCCCAAGCTGCATTTGAGGTCCTATGTTCGGAAAATTCAGCCGTACTCTGCGGATAAGAATTTATGGATCCACTTCTTCCAGGAGAGTCTTTCAGGGACTCATCTCGAATGGTTCTATCAGCTGGATGGGACCAAGGTTCGTAACTGGGAGGAGTTGGCTACTGCTTTCTACAAGCAGTATCAGTATAATGCCGACCTTGCCCCCACACGTACCCAACTCCAGGGTATGGCGTTAGGTGCAAGTGAAGGTTTTAAGGAGTACGCTCAGAAGTGGAGAGACCTGGCTGGCAGGGTGCAGCCACCATTGACTGATCGGGAGCTGGTAGACATGTTCTTGGGGACCCTATCTGGGCCATTTTTCAACCACCTCATTGGGAATTCTTCTGCTGGGTTCACCGATTTGATCTTGACTGGAGAAAGGATTGAAGCTGGGTTGAAGTCTGGGAAGATTGCAAAGGGTGCATCATCTAGTTCGGAAAAGAAACCCTTCAAGAAGGAGTCTAGTGCCGTGTATGGTTCTAGGAAATCAGAGAGACCTGAGCACCGCCAATCTGTCAGAGCGGTGATGATTGCTAAGCCTGCCACCGCTCCTCGACCAAACAATTCTCAAAGGGCTGAGAGACCCCGGCGAGAGTTCACCCGGTTAAGCATGACCCTATCACAGATTCTGCCACAGTTGCTCGCAACCAATTTGGTGACTGTCAGGGAGGCTCCAAAGTTCCCAAATACAACATCTCCCAAGTACAACCCGAATGCTCGTTGTGCTTACCATTCAGAAAGCCCGGGGCACTCTACCGATGACTGTTGGGCGTTGAAGAATAAGGTGCAAGACCTTATCGATGCCAAAGAGATACAATTCGAGGCGCCTGCAAAGCCGAATGTAGTTACTGCCCCTATGCCTCAGCATGGGGTAAATGCTGTTGATGAAGACGTTTATGCTGTTTCTGTGGATGATCTAGCCACTCCTCTAAAGATCGTCAAGAAGAACCTACTGCAGGCCGGTTTATTTCCGGGTTGTAGTGAGGGTTGCCTATTCTGTGCCGTGTCCCCATCTGGTTGTCCCTTGCTAAAATTAGGCATCCAAAGCTTAATGGATAGCAAGGAGATTCTATTCAAGAAGTCTGCTGTTCAGTTGGTTCCAATGGAAGAAGTTTCTGTGGTGACTATCTTCAATAATCCGATCCCGGCTCTCCAGAAGAAGCCCACTCAAATCATGACCGTTGCACCCGTTACTATCACTGTTCCTGGGCCCCTGCCCTATGTATCTAACAAAGCTGTCCCTTGGCACTATGGGGCAGATGTATATATAAACGGGATTAAACAAGAGCTCAACGTTGGCGCCAGCATCTGTGACATCACTGGCCCAGCCAAAGTTACCCGCAGTGGCAGGCTCTTCTCGCCTGACATTGCACCGCCTGCTGCCCGAAGACCGCTCCTGATAATTCCTACAAGTACACCTATGCCTGTTGCTGACCAAGTTGTTGTTCCTGCTGCTGATCCGATCGTTTCTCCTGCTGCCGAGTCATCCAATGCTCGGGGCAAGGGAAGTGAAGCTGAGCCTGCCCAGATGGAGGCACCCATACCCATAGCTGCTGAGGCCTCCCCACAAGAGATGGAGGAGATTTTGAAGATTATAAAGAAGAGCGATTTTAATGTTGTGGAACAGCTGGGGCATACGCCCTCCAAGATCTCCATGCTCTCTTTACTGCTGTGCTCTGAGGCCCATGCAAAGGCCCTAATCTCGTTCCTCAAGACGGCCCATGTGCCACATGAAACCTCTGCAATCCAGTTCACTGATTGCGTGGCAAGCCTAACGGCAGATAATGGCTTGGGTTTCTCAGATGCTGACTTGACCGCAAAGGGGAGAGACCATAATGATGCTCTGCATGTCTCAATCGAATGCAGGGGCACCACCTTGGCACATGTGTTGGTTGATACTGGGTCATCTTTGAATGTGCTACCCAAGAAGGCTCTGGATCGTCTAGATTGTGAAGGCCTGGATTTGAAACCCAGCAACATCATCGTCAGGGCCTTTGACGGTTCAAAGAGGATGGTCCATGGAGAAGTTGACATTCCGATTCGGGTGGGCTCTCAGGTGTTCGACTCCACTTTTTATGTGATGGACATCCGTCCATCTTACTCTTGTCTGCTGGGTCGACCCTGGATACATAAGGCTGGGGCAGTTACCTCTACCTTGCATCAGAAGCTGAAGTACCCCGTCAGAGGGAAGATTGTCACTGTGCAAGGAGAGGAAGAATACATGGTGAGCCACCTGAACTCGTTCAGATACATTGAGATGGATGGGGAGTTTATTGAAACCCCCTTTCAGCATTTCGAGGAGGTATCTCCAATTGCAGCAAAAACAGCAGAAGCAGGTGGTCCTTTGAAGATGGCTTCCCTAAAGGATGCCAGGGCTGTGGTGCAGAAGGGTGAATGTGCCGACTGGGGCAGACTTCCAGACTTCACTCAGAAGACTGATAAACTTGGGCTGGGTTTTACCTCAGAAGGTCAGAGAGCTATGAGGAAAGCAAAGATCAGAAGACCTCCGGTATTTATTAAAAGCTCAGAAGTGAATGCTGTTGGGGAAGACCATGAAGTGGACGAAGCCGAATTCAACAGCTGGATCTATCCGACGGTCGAAGAAGGATTGAACAATTGGAGTGCAAAGGATCATACCCCTGTTACCTTTGTGACGCAGTAATGAATTCCTATGTTTTGTTATTTTGTAATAAACAATGATAAACTATATGGCCCGGTGTCTTACCCGAGGCACCGTGGTTCTATTTGTGAGGGCATACAAACTGTCATTTTATACATCATGAATGAAAATCTTGGACGTTTTTCGCATTGCAAATATTGTGTTCCTTTTCTGTCTTTCTTTTCCTTTATATAATTTTCAAAAAAACAGCTGTATTTACACACACACTCACTCATACAGGTTCCAATCCACTCTGGATCTCACTGATAACAGCTCTGCTACTGCCAATTATAACTTCGAAAATCCGATCAACTTAGCCGAAGACGAAGGTGAAGATGATTGCGAAGTGCCTGGCGAGCTTGCAAGACTGTTGCTTCAGGAAGAGAGGGCAATTCAACCCCACGAAGAGCCAGTGGAAACAATAAACCTAGGTACTGAGGCAGACAGGAAAGAGGTAAAGATTGGTGCCAACCTAGAGCTCAGCGTGAAGCAACGGTTAACCAAGATGTTACATGACTATATGGAGATCTTTGCCTGGTCCTACGAAGACATGCCAGGGTTGGATACCGATATTGTCGTCCATCACTTGCCGACTAAGGAAGACTGCCCTCCAGTTAAACAAAAGGTTCGTCGGATGCGTCCAAAGATGTCTGAGAAGATTAAGGCCGAGGTCATGAAACAGTTTGATGCCGGGTTTCTTGCAGTGACTTCTTATCCTCAGTGGGTTGCTAATGTGGTGCTGGTACCTAAGAAGGACGGTAAGGTCAGAATGTGTGTCGATTATAGGGATCTGAACAGGGCCAGCCCCAAGGATGACTTCCCCTTGCCTCACATTGATGTCCTCGTTGATAATACAGCTCAGCACAAAGTGTTCTCTTTCATGGATGGCTTTTCAGGTTACAATCAGATAAAGATGGCACCTGAAGACATGGAAAAGACTACATTTGTCACTCAGTGGGGCACCTTCTGTTACAAAGTCATGCCGTTCGGATTAAAGAATGCTGGGGCAACCTACCAACGTGCCATGGTTGCCTTATTTCATGACATGATCCATCATGAGATCGAAGTATATGTTGACGACATGATCGCAAGGTCCCAGACTGAGGAAGAGCACCTAGATCATCTGCAGAAGTTGTTTGACCGGTTGAAACTGTACAAGCTAAGATTGAACCCGAACAAGTGCACCTTCGGGGTAAGATCTGGGAAGTTGCTAGGCTTCGTGGTCAGTGACAAAGGTATTCAAGTGGACCCTGCTAAGGTCAAAGCTATTCAAGAGATGCCAGTTCCTAAGACAGAGAAGGAAGTCAGAGGCTTTTTAGGACGCCTGAATTACGTCGCTCGATTCATCTCTCATCTGACTGCTACCTGTGAGCCAATCTTCAAGCTGCTGAAGAAAGATCAGGTAGTACGTTGGAACGATGAATGTCAGGCTGCTTTTGACAGAATCAAAGAGTATCTCCAAGAACCACCTGTCCTTATGCCACCGGTTGAAGGGAGACCTCTGATACTATACCTGACAGTGTTAGACAACTCAATGGGGTGTGTGCTGGGGCAGCATGACGAGTCTGGCCGAAAAGAGCACGCCATTTATTACCTTAGCAAAAAGTTTACCGACTGTGAGACCCGATACTCACTGCTTGAGAAAACTTGTTGCGCTTTGGTATGGGCTGCTCGCCGGCTGAGACAGTATATGCTGACTCACACTACCTTGTTGATCTCAAAGATGGATCCGATAAAATACATATTTGAAAAGCCTGCTCTGTCTGGGAGAATTGCAAGATGGCAAATGATCTTGACGGAATACGACATTCAGTACACGACCCAGAAAGCCATCAAGGGAAGTGTATTGGCAGACCACTTAGCACATCAAGCTGTAGATGACTACCAATCAATGAACTTCGAGTTTCCGGATGAAAGCATTATGATAGTAACTGATTGTGAAGTACCTGGACCGGATGAAGGACCTGAGCCAGGATCCCGATGGTCTATGCACTTTGACGGAGCCTCCAACGCTTTGGGAAATGGTATTGGCGCCATCATCATATCTCCACAAGGTACTCATACTCCACTCACTGCCCGGCTGTGTTTCAACTGTACCAACAACATGGCGGAGTATGAGGCGTGTATCATGGGTCTTCAAGCTGCGATCGACCTAAGGATCAAATTTCTAAATGTCTTCGGAGATTCCGCTCTTGTGATCAATCAGATTAAAGGAGAGTGGGATACGAAACATCCAAACTTGATTCCTTATAGAGAATGTGTGTTGACCCTGATCCCCCACTTTACAGAGATAACCTTTGAACACTTTCCAAGAGAAGAGAATCAGTTAGCGGACGCGTTAGCTACAATGTCTTCAATGTTCAAGGTTAAATGGGATAACGAGGCTCCCCGGATCATCATCTGGAAACTGGACGAACCGGCATACTGTTGTGATCTCGAAACTGAATTGGTAACTGGGAAGCCTTGGTACCATGAAGTGAAAAGATATCTGGAAGCTCAGGAATACCCTGAAGGTGCATCTATCAATGACAAGAAATTCCTAAGGAGGTTTGCAGCCAAATTCTTCCTAAGCAACGACATCTTATACAAGCGAAACCATGATTCAACCCTACTGCGTTGTGTGGATAAGGCTGAAGCAGAAAGAATCATGGAAGAGCTACACGAAGGGACCTTTGGTACGCATTCCAGTGGACATAATATGGCTAAGAAGATCCTACGGGCAGGATATTACTGGTCCACCATGGAAGCTGATTGCTACCAACACTCCAGGACATGCCACAAATGTCAGATCTATGCAGACAAGGTGCATGTTCCTCCGGTTCCCCTGAATGTTCTGACTGCGCCTTGGCCGTTTGCAATGTGGGGCATAGATATGATTGGCGAGATCAAACCTACGGCATCCAACGGACATCGCTTCATCCTAGTGGCGATTGATTATTTCACGAAGTGGGTTGAGGCAGCATCCTATGCTACGGTAACCAAGACTGTTGTGGCACGGTTTATTCGGCACAATCTGATCTGTCGGTACGGCGTCCCTGAGCGGATTATTACAGACAACGGTACCAATCTAAACAACAAGATGATTGCTGAGCTCTGCGAACAGTTCAGAATACAGCACCACAATTCTTCTCCTTACAGACCGAAGATGAATGGGGCTGTAGAAGCAGCGAACAAGAACATCAAGAAAATCGTGCAGAAGATGACAGTGACCTATAAGGATTGGCACGAGATGTTACCGTTTGCTCTACATGGGTACCGTACCTCAGCTAGGACGTCAACCGGGGCAACTCCTTTCTCTCTGGTTTATGGCATGGAGGCAGTCTTGCCGATCGAGGTGCAGATTCCCTCTCTCCGGATAATGAAGGATGCAAATCTGAACGAAGATGATTGGATCCAGACACGACTTGATCAACTCAACCTCATTGACGAAAAAAGACTTGCTGCTATCTGTCATGGTCAGACGTATCAGAAACGGATGATCAGGGCATTTAACAAAAAGGTCAGACCACAAGAATATCAAGTCGGGGATCTGGTGATCAAGAGAATTATCCTTCCTCAGAGTGATCCAAGGGGCAAATGGACCCCTACGTACGAAGGGCCATTTGTGGTTAAGCATGTGTTCTCAGGAGGAGCAATGATATTAACCAATATGGATGGTGACGACCTTCCTCACCCCGCCAATGCAGACATAGTTAAAAAATACTACGCATGAAAAAAGACCCGCTAGGCTGACATGCCTAGGCAAAAATTAGGGCTTCCCGTCGAACCAAAAGGGTTCGGGCAAAATGAAGGGATGAAATGAAAAAATCTGTACACCCGGCAAGTCGAAAACCTGAAAAGGCGGCTTGGGCAAAAATGGGTATCCCGGTGGACCGAAAACCTGAAAGGGCGGTCCAGGCAAAAATTAGGGATAAAGCGTAATACTATGTCTCATTGATCACTTTGCATCCAGAATCCGGTATCTACATCAAGTTCAGACGGCATCGATCAGTCAGCTTCACCTTCAACCAAGGTCATCAAGTGATGAGACGCTCGGAATTATAAAGGCAATAGCAGAGTTGAAACCCAGTGGATCATTCATATTTCACACAGCTGTTTATTTTCCTCTTGTACAAATTTTGTATAAACTCTTTTGCTCGGAGACGTACCTCTTACTAGGGCGTCAGCCTCTTGTATACAAAACGCCTATTCGTGGGCCATTCAAAATCAATACAAATATATTTTCACTTAAACGTGCCAAGTGTTTTTCTTTTTGTTTTGTTTTGCGAAGAACGTCCAAGGTTCAATTTGTGATATATGCATTGACAATAGTTTGCTAACTCATAAATATTTGCATACGAAACAAAGGAATTAATTGCAGGTGATACTAGAAACAGGGGCAATAAAGAGTTGTCCAAGCAGCCTAATTGTTCTATCCTCCAAGGTACCAAGGTAGGTTCAGCTAAAGAACACGACCAGGTACGTATTAAATCCCCAGAGAGTGATTCAGCAAAACAATACATTCTTCTCCAAGCTATTATCAGATTATCAAGGAAGTTGAGTATCCTCCAGTAGATCTCAATACCCCCCCAGCAGCATATATTCTTAACAAGTATCCCCGGCAGTCTTGGCCTAAAGATTGTTCCCCGGTGGTACATCAACGTTCAAGGAATCACTTCTTCCCCAGCAATTCAAAACTCCCCAGGAGAGTCCCATCCAGTTCCCCAGGAAGGTTGGGATTCATATCCCCAAGCAGTAAGCTTATCCCCAGTATATTCTGGAAGCTTATCCCCTCGCAGAGCACGAACGCGTCGTCCGGCTTTATTTAAAGAGTTATTTCCTTAACAGGATATAACTGGGTTATCCTCAGCCAAAAGCCACGGAAAGATCGTCGTCAACGAGGTCTTCTTACCCCAGCGAAGTCTGTCAACACTTACAACAAAGGATATCCTCGGCAAGTTATCAACAATTCAACGAAGTATTTCTCTCCCACAGAGTATTGCTTCCCAGCATGGTCGTCAGAGTATCCTTTCTCCCCGCAGAATCGTCCATTTGCCAAGTTTATGCCGCAACGGAGTCATCTTCTCCTACCGGTATTCTTGCAACTATCATCCCCAGCGGAAGCAAAAGCTTATTCTTCAAACATCAGCCCGGGATATGACTTCCCGGCACTCGTCAAGGATTTACTTTCCTAGACGAAAAACACATTCATAAAACGTCACATACATCATTATAGCATGCATAGACGCATCATATCATACAAATCTCATTTATGTTGAGAACATCATTGCTTGATCCATATCATGCATTGCATATGACTGACCTTTACCTTTCAGGAAAGACGCAGTTAAAATGCTCAGACATATTTCAAAGCCTTCTCTAGTCCAGCTAAATCGACTCCCAACAGATTTTTCTGATAAAGACTCAGCAGAACCTATGGTCCCCTCTCCGGCAAGTGCGTGAGGTGGTAATTCCTTCTTCAGATGTTTCCCTCTCCGACGATGAGTGTGAGGTGATAGTCTCTTATGGTCCCCTCTCCGGCAAGTGCGTGAGGTGGTAATTCCTTCTTCCGATGTTTCCCTCTCCGACGATGAGTGTGAGGTGATAGTCTCCTATGGTCCCCTCTCCGGCAAGTGCGTGAGGTGGTAATTCCTTCTTCAGATGTTTCCCTCTCCGACGATGAGTGTGAGGTGATAGTCTCTTATGGTCCCCTCTCCGGCAAGTGCGTGAGGTGGTAATTCCTTCTTCAGATGTTTCCCTCTCCGACGATGAGTGTGAGGTGATAGTCTCTTATGGTCCCCTCTCCGGCAAGTGCGTGAGGTGGTAATTCCTTTTTAAGATGTTTCCCTCTCCGACGATGAGTGTGAGGTGATAGTCTCCCATGGTTCCCTCTCCGACGGTGTGTGAGGTAGTAAGTCCTTTTCAGATGATTCCCTCTCCGACGATGAGTGTGAGGTAATAGTCTCTTATGTTTCTCTCTCCAACGGCGTGTGAGGTGACAATTCCTTTTCCTGTGTCTCCCTCTCCAACGGCGAGTGGGGTGATTCCCTTTCAGATTATAATAGCTTATGGTTTTCTTCCCGATATTGCAAAAGTGGTAATTCCCGCCAAGATTTTTCTCAACAAGCGTTGTTGAAGCTAAAGTCGCCCAAGGTTCTTTTACCATTCATGCTAAGGCAGTAACCATCTCTGGTTCATTCATCAGCGTTTGAAGCTCCAGACTCAGCTCCTGTAACCAGTCAGGACATATCTATACCAAGCATCTAAAATCAGCCCTGCAACGTGTCAGGTACTCATTTTTTCTTTTGCAGGTATGTAGGTTCTCGCCGAGGAATCTCCTGCGCGATCAACATTCAGATGGCATCTATAAGCCCATCACCCTATCCAGCAACTCCTAAATGGCATCTATAAGCCCATTCTCCACCATCACTGCTACTATGTGAGCGCAAATTTCTGGGCACTCTAGTGTTCAATCATCTTCTACCCTCGGATTACAAAAGGCACGCCAGCCAATCTGCATCCTCAGGTCTAAGAAGATTGAACAGGGGCAACTGTTGTACCCCAAAATTTGCCCTCCCATATTCTCCAAGAAATTGCCAAGTCAGATCACAAAATTCCCCAAGGGTTATACAGTTCAACTGTCTCCTATACAGTCAAAACTAGGGTTTGGGTTCTGATCAAAGAAATGAAGTTTTAAAAGGTCCAATCAAATCTCATATGCCTACAAAGATGGTCAAGTATCCTCATATCAAGTTTCAAGGCATTCAGCTCAAAATTGCACAGTCAAAACCCTAAATTGCACTACAGTCAACTGAAGGGGCAAAATGGTCATTTGACAGTCAAAAGTTCAAATTTTTGGTCAACATATCATTTTGAAGCCACAAACATCATTTGATCAATGCTTGATCATGATTCTCAAAATTTGGCTCAGAAATCAGCAAAGATGCAAAAGTTACTATATTTGGACAGCTGAAAAAGTCAACTGAAATTGACCAGGGCATAACTTTCACCTGGATTATCAGCAAAATTCCATCCAAAGCTCAATTTGAAGAGAAAGACATTTCCTACAACTCATCTTCATATTCCAAGTCCAAGAAATGCTCTCACAAAAAGTTATCAATTTCAACATTATAGGTCATTTTCAAAAGTCAACAAAAAGGGACTTTAAGTCAAAGACCATAACTTGAGATTGGTAAATCAAAATGACATGGGACCAAAGGCATTGGTTAAAGGACTCAAAGACTTTTCCAAAATGTCCAAGAACATGTGAAAAGCTTAAAAATTGAGCAAGTTATGCCTTGTGGAAGTTGGGAAATTTTTGGATGTTTTGAAAAGTCAACATTGATGCAAAAGGCTTAAATTTGCTAATGGGCCCATTTTTCTTCCATGATCCATCATTCTAAGCCTATGCACGACCACTTGGCCCAAAGGGAAGTATTTTCTCAATTTTTATTTATTTATTTGAATTTATATTAATATTAATTCATTTAAATTATTTAAATACATGAAAAATATCTAACCTAACAAAACCAATCTTTTTATGCATGATTTGGACTCAATATTTCGTGCTTGTTCAATTATGGAAAGAATTGGTGTGATTGGAGCCTAATTGACGCAAAGAACACTTGAAAAAGATATGAAAAAGATATGAAGAAATCAAATATTCAAAAGCCATGATTATGAGAGATTTGATCCAATTTTCTTGACCTAATACATTCACTACAAAGGCCTGAACCTAAACCTAATCCTGGTAGACTAAAAGCTGCGCATAAGAGACTATCACAAACTTGAAAAATTGCTTGAAAACTCAAATTCTGAAATCAACCTTAGAGGCCGATTCAAAACACCATTCTTGTCCCAATAGCTTCATTGTGGTTCTCTGAACGTGTGCCAATCACAAGCAACAACAAAAGCTCCAAGAATTGGTAGATAATGTTCAAACTGTATCAAGCAATTTTTGAAATCGTATAGCATAATTCACGCATCCTTTTGCATTTTTATTTGTGGATTCTTGTTCAGTGTGATGTTTCTAAGCTAACCAATGCCTTTGATTGAATTATTGCACGTTATATTCGATTCCACCATGCGCGATTTCTAGGGTTTTGCAGGACTGTAATTTAGGGCTTTAGCGATAAGGAAAAATTAGCCCATGAAAGAATGACCATTCAAACCAGCTCATCAAGACGAGGAGATCTGGACCCTCGCGATCAATTTATTGATATCATAGCGCTAGTCACTATTTTCTTGAAGCTAGCCTAAGGCCATGCGTGCAAAACCGTTTCCATAGGCTTTTGTTTCAGAAAAAATAAAAACAATGAGGAAGATGATGTGTTGGCAAGCATTGGTTGGATCTTTTAAATTTTCGCGCGTTTTAATTCATTAACGTTTTCTTTTCTTTTATAATATTTACTAACTATTATATAACAAAAGCATATGCAGTGGTTCAGTGGCGCACGTGGTGGTTTGCAACGTGAATGACCTGGGTTCGATCCCAGGTCTGTCTTGTTTCCTATATTATTTTGCCAATTGTGTTCCCATGCAGCGTCTAAGATGAAAACGTACCATGTATCCTCAAAGAACCAGCGGCCACGCGTCCCATAAGATCAAGCCAAGGGCGAAGATTGGGAGAGCACCATGAACGTGAGTCAGCATTGCTGTACGCTGCCATACAAAAGTCAGAAGGGCCATGCTTATTGGGCCAGATTCCACTAATTTGACCTCACCATTTGGGACTACACCCCCACCCTGGTTTGCTTTTCTTTTCATATTTTGTTTATTTTTTTAATTATTGTGTTATTATTTTTATTGTTTTAATTAATTAATTGTTTTTTTACAAAATATAAAAACCTCATTAAAAAATCAGAAAAAAGAAGAAAACATAATAAAATATTTATTTTATTTATTTTCTTGTAGATAATTAACATGTAAATAAATTTAGTAAAATAGGTTTTAACTTTAATTTTTTTTAATAACTAAAAATCCAAAAATATAGAATTTAGGTTTAATTGTTAATTTCATTCCTTTTAATTTCCTTTTTACAATAATAATATTTATTTTATTTATTTTCATAAATTAAAATAATGTACATAAATATAATTAGGTTTAAATTAGTTAAAATTTTAATATTTTCATAATAAATCTAAAAAACACTAGAATTAGGGTTTCCATTTCAAATTTCATTCTAATAAATTCTTTTTCTTTTAAATCTTAAAAAACACAAAATACCAAAAACATTTTCTTTTAATTTTTAATTGTAATTTCTCATTAACTTTAATTTTTTGCAAAAAAGGGTCCAACGCCCATGTTCATAATTTATTTAATTTCGCGCATTTATTTCATGTCGTTTATTATAATTATGTAATTCTCCCAAAGCGTTGTAACGATTTCACATTTCGCACTTTTACTTTGCTTTATTTATTTTCCGTCAAATCGGGTCCGGTTTAATTTTGGCGATGTGGACCCGCGCCATTTGTAATAGCCTTAGATTTATTTTCCCGCAAACTTTATAACTGTTGAATAAGCATGCAAGAATGAATGACTTAAATAAAATCAAGCGTAGATCACAACGAACATGACAAGACAAATATCAATGAAAACGACACGCGAATCGCACACACCACCCCTAGGGTACGCCTCACTGTTGCCTTTCGAAAGGTGATCGTCGAGTAGAGGATGTCTTAGTAAGTCCTCATGATCCGGGAACCTGGCATGAGGGTAGCTTCTAAGGTATCTTCCCATTGCTCCGGTGATCACCATGTCCCTAAACTCGAATTGACCCGAACACCTCCGACGGTGGTGCTACCTACCTCTCAATGGCGGGATGGCACTACTTTAAAAGACATCTACACAGACGAATTCCTTAGGGTAGGTAGGTTCTCAAGGATACTTGCTCTAATCTCAAAACAAACTCAAAGAGACTTTTCACACCAACACATTTTCAAAAGCTTTCAAAGCAAACTTTTCAAACACTCTGACGTACGAGTCGAACTGAAATTTTTCAAAGAAACTTTTTGTAAACCCACATTGAAAAGGCAAGCAAACATTTTTGAAAACACAATTGAGCAAGTATCTAAGAGCCCATGGATAACCATGGATAGAAAGGGTGCTAACACCTTCCCTTTCTATAACCTACCTCCCGAACCGAGAGCAATCTCTTTAAGGAATTTTTCTGTGCTTTTGTCCTTTCCATTTGGAGAAAATAAAAGACGGTGGCGACTCTTGCTTCCGCGACATTTCGCGAACCAGCGTTAAACAGTCAGTTCCAGATCCACCGATCACACTGCCAATCCGAAAGTTTCTCCTCTAATCATTACTACACCTGGACCCATTCCATATTCTTCGGATAAAGTTACTCTTTGGAATTATGGATCCGACGTCTACTACCATGGTGTCAAGAAAGAACTACTGATTGTTGAAGATGAAGTTACTGAAGTTGTTGATCGCGACATTGAAAATATTGCTGAGACCAGTAAGGTTACTAGAAGCGGAAGAGTTTTCTCCCCGAAAATCTCTCCAAAGACTGTTGCCACACATTTTAAGGTTACTGCTACCGAGTTAACTGTTGAGGCTTGAGGCAAAGAGCAAATGACGAAGCCTGCCCATACGGAGGCACCTAAAGAAGTTACAGTTGAAGACACCTATAGACAAGAGTTGGAAGAAGTATTGAAAATCATCCGCAAAAGCTATTAGAAGATTATCGAACTACTGGGGAAGATCCCATCCAAAATATCCATGTTATCCCTACTATTGTGTTCTGAAGCCCATGCACAGGATTTAGTGAAATTTTTGAAGACTTCCCACGTGCCACAAGAGATTTCTGCCGATCAATTTGAGAACTATGTTACTAGTTTAACGACTGGCAATTGATTAGGCTTTTCTGATGCTGACCTGACTCCGAAAGGAAGAAATCACAATAAAGCCTTGTATGTCTCTATTGAATGCAGGGGAACTACTTTGGCTCACGTATTGGTTGATACTGGTTCTTCGTTGAATGTTCTACCGAAAGGTGCTATGGATAGACTTGATTGTGAGAGGGTTGTGCTGAAACCAAGTGATATTATAGTTCGAGTCTTTGACGGATCAAAGAGGATGGTACATAGAGAAGTGGTTCTTCCAATCAAAGTAGGTTCACAGGTCTTCAAATCTGCCTTCTATGTAATGGATATTCGGCCAACTTATTCTTGCTTAGTGGGACGCCCCTATATCCATGGGGTAGGCGCTGTTACCTTAACTCTACATCAGAAATTAAAATATCCTGTGAATGGAAAGATCATTACTGTCTGCAATGAAGAAGAGTATATGGTTAGCCACTTGAACTCTTTCTGGTATGTAGAGATAGACGCGAATTCATTGAGACTCCTGGTCATGCTTTTGAGGTTATCCCTTCAGTCGCTACTGAAGATGTTTCTGCCATTCCCAAGGTTACCATGGTTCCTCCCA
Organism: Vicia faba; assembly: GCA_948472305.1. NCBI lineage: Eukaryota > Viridiplantae > Streptophyta > Magnoliopsida > Fabales > Fabaceae > Vicia > Vicia faba. Next base: position 1,625,417,424 of record OX451736.1, read on the forward strand.
GAATGGCTTCACTGAAAGACGCTAAAGTTTTTATAGAAGAAGAGGGTTAGAGGGTTGTTCGTCGCACTCGAGCTGGAAAATCACCATTCCGTGTCAGCCACAACGGAGTCAACATGATAGAAGACGCTGACAATGATTATGACCTTGACAGCTAGATCTTTCCTACCATTAGCAACATGCTCAACAACTGGAAGGTGGAAGACATGTCTCTATCTCCTTTAATCAGGAGTAATAGCTATGTTTCTGTTTTTATTACTTTTAAGTTTTGGCTTTGTAATATTTAAACAATGACTTTAAGCCGTGTGCCTTACCCGGGGCACAACAATTCGTTTGTTAAGGGTTGTCATTTCATAAATATATTTTTACTTAATAAAGCATTGGTCATTTTATATTCAAATAGCTATCTTAGTAATTTTCAAATAGCTATGTTTTCTTACACACACCCATACAATACATTGCATATCCACATCCATTATGGGTCCTATTGATAACGACTCTGCTATTGCCACTTATAACTTTGAAAATCCGATCTACCAAGTCGAGGACGAAGGTGAGGAAGATTGTGAGATACTTGGAGAACTCGCCAGAATATTAGTACAAGAGGAAAAAGCTATCCAATCACATGAAGAGCCATTTAAAGTTATAAACTTGGGTTCTGAAACAGACAGGAAATAAGTCAAGATAGTCGCCAACTTAGAGGGAGTTGTCAAGAACAGATTGATTCAGATGTTGCATGAATATTTTGAGATCTTTGTTTAGTCGTACGAAGACATTCCAGGGCTCGATATTGATATTGTGGTTCACCGTCTGCGGATGAAAGAGGTTTATGCTCCGAAAAAGCAGAAGGTTCGTCGAATGCGTCCTGAGATGTCATAAAAGATTAAAGTCGAGGTTATGAAACAATTTAATACAAGGTTCTTAGCAGTGACATCCTATCCTCAATGGGTTTCAAATATTGTTCCAGTACCAAAGAAAGACATAAAGGTGCATATGTGTGTAGATTACATGGATCTTAACAGGGCAAGGTGCATATGTGTTCTAGTATCAAGGAATACCTCAAAGAACCTTCGGTTCTGATGCCACCAGTTGAAGGAAGACCTTTAATCATGTATCTAACCGTGTTAGAGAATTCAATGGGGTGTGTATTGGGGAAACATGACGAGTCTGGTCGAAAAGAGAAATCAATATACTACCTTAGAAATTTTTTTACCAACTATGAAACAAGATACTCACTGCTCGAGAAAACTTGTTGCGCTTTGGCATGGGTTACTCGCCGACTAAGATAGTATATGTTTATTCATACTACTCTATTGATCTCTAAAATGGATCCCATCAAATACATATTCGAGAAGCCCGCTCTCTCCTGAAGAATAGCTAGATGGAAAATGGTCTTAACAGAATACGACATTCAGTACACCATTCAAAAAGCAATCAAAGGAAATGTACTGGCATATCATTTGTCTCATCAAGCCATAGACGACTACCAATCTATGAAATTTGAATTCCCAGACGAGAACATTATAATAGTTACAGATTATGAAGAACTTGGACCGTATGAAGGACCTGAGCCAGGATCCTGATGGATTATGGTTTTCGACGAAGCTTCTAATGCACTTGGAAACGAAATTGGTGTTGTAATCATCTCTCCTCAGGGTTGCCATACTCCCTTCACCGCGATATTATGCTTTGAATGTACCAATAACATGGCCGAATACGAAGCCTGCATCATGGGTATTAAAGTTGCTATTGACATGAGAATCAAGTACTTGGACGTATATGGGGACTTGATAACACTTACTTTACACTTGTTTTTGACTCTGATTTCACATGTTATTTAGGTTTTTTATTATTGTTTTCTCGTATTATGCTTATCTTTTGTTTCCTTTTCGGGTATTTCAATTATCCAGAGCTCCCCTGAAGAAATGAAGGAAAACAGGCTGAAAAACAGGAGTTTTGGTCAAATTTGCACTCATGGCGTCCACCATGGCGCCAACCATAGGGTAGGCCATGACGTGGACCACCTCCTGCTGACCTCAACTGCCACATTCCCCACTTTCCTTTCATCTACACACATGGCGGGCGCCATGTCCCCCATGGCGGGCGCCACCTTTGGACGATGGTTCCCCCCCCCCCCCAAAAGGAGTTGAGGGGCATTCTTGTGATTTCCTGCATTCTTCATCCTCTATAAGTAGAAGTTCTTGATTTCATTTCAAACCACCCAAGCTTAGTTGCAAACTTGATCCAACCATAGTTTCGAACTTAAGCCATATAATTTCACCATTGTAAAGCAATAATTCTTCACATCGGGGAATTATTGCACTGTTGATTCAGTCTATGATCGAGTTCGTAGATTGAGTCTGTAATCGAGTTTGGAGCACTTCGGCAGAAGTTTATCTTGCCACGTTTATTTTCAACTGCTATTTATTTCCAGTCGCATTTTACTTCCAGTTGTACCAGATTTAAAACCTCCCCGTTTGGAGTAGGTTTCTGTTTATTTCCTGCACATGCTTTTACTTTGTTTATTTCCTGCACCTGCTTTTACTTTGTTTATTTCCTGCACCTGCTTTTACTTTGTTTATTTCCTGTACCTGCTTTTACTTTGTTTATTTCCTACACCTGTTTTTACTTTGTTTATTTCATGCACCTGCTTTTACTTTGTTTTTTCCTGCACCTGCTTTTACTTTGTTTATTTTCCACACCTGCTTTTACTTTGTTTATTATCCGCACCACACTTTAAATTATTTACTTTCTCACATGATTTATTTTAACATGTCTGTTTACATTCCCATGTCAGGCTAAACCTCATTGGGCTAGAATGTAAAGAATCTAGTTAGATCGATATTCCAAATAATGTGTCAATAGAAATGCTTATGGGCTATTTTGGATTTTAATACGAGTTTTCTATACTTTATTGTTGTTGGGTAAGATCGAAAGCCGGCCAACCTTTTGTTAAACTCGGTTAGTTCCAACTGGTCAAAGGAAGCGAAAGCGCTTTGTCCAGTTAGTTAGGGATTTTTATTGTCAAAGAAATCAATTCTGAAACTATTTTTGGACGCATTTATAGAGTTAAAGTTAGGTTCCATTTTTATTAGAAATTCCAGATCAAAATACTTTTCAACTTGGTCAAGTACTTTATTTCTTAAAAATAGGTTCATTACTTTAACCCAACGCGTGCATTTATATAAGTGACAATAAGAAGGTATGATTAGAGAGTAAACTCGGTTCTGATTACGCGAAAGCGATAGTTCCTGTTAAATTAGTTCTTTTCTTTAGTAGAAAATATTGCCCTATAAGTAGTTCTATTCCGAAGCATTGTGAATATCGTCTGACTATGTGAATTACATTCGACCCTACTTTTGTATCTGAAGTTTATTTCGCCGCACTTTACTTTCTTGCATGCTCAATTCCCTGTTTAATGTTGGCTTAGCTAAACACCGTAACAATAGGAAACGATAGATTGACGATTGACCTCTGTGGATCGATAATCTTTTATATTACTCTGACGCGATTCGTACACTTGCGAATAAAAACACGCATCAAGTTTTTGGCGCCATTGTCGGGGATCAATTTCGTCAAATTTCACACCCTATAGTCGCACCGTATAGACTAAGTTTTATAGTCCGGTTAATGTGAATATCTCGCAGCACCGGAACCTTATTCAATCCTTTAGCGGAACCTAAACGTTACATCCATTTTCTATGTAGAATTATAAAAACTATGGCCGAGAATCATAACCAAAGACCCCTCAAGGAATTTGCCCAACCGTCAAATGAGGAACCTAGTTCATGTATCGTAAACCCAGCTATAACCATAAATAATTTCGATCTTAAACCCTCATTGCTGCAATTGGTGCAACAAAACCAATTCGGTGGTCTCGCTACTGAGAACCCGAATCAACACTTTAAAACTTTTATACAATTAACAGACACTTTAAAATGCAATGGTGCTTCGCCTGAGGCAATACGACTAAGATTATTCCCTTTTTCCCTTAGAGATAAAGCACAAGATTGGTTAGATTCCCTTCCACCCAATTTAATAACAACTTGGGAAGACCTTAGGAGAGTATTTCTTGCAAGATATTTTCCGCCCAACAAAACTGCTGTCCTTAGAAACCAAATCACTAGATTTAACCAAAACTTGGGAGAAACACTTTTTGAAGCATGGGAGAGATATAAGGACCTGCTAAGAGCCTATCTACACCATGGCCTAGAATAATGGATAATCATCCACACCTTCTATAATGGACTCCATTACAACACAAAGATGTCTATCGATGTTGCCGCTGGTGGTGCATTGATGAATAAAACTTACCTAGAAGCCTGTGCTCTCATTGAGGATATGGCCTAAAACCATTACCAATAGGGAACAAAAGGAGCTACGGTAGAGAAAAAGGAGACCCGAGGAGGAAAACATGAGATAAGTTCTCTAGACATGATGCAAGTTAAAATGGACGCTCCTGCCTTAAAAGTTCAAAACATGTCTCAAAATCCTAATACTGTAGCCGCAGTAGCTTCAGAATGCGAACTCTGTGGGACCCAAGGACATCAACCTGCGGAATGTAACTTGTTGAATGAGCCTTGCTCAGACCAAGTAAACTACACCCAAGGAAACCCATTTTCAAACACTTACAACCCCGGATGGAGGAATCACCCAAATGTTTCTTATAAAAACAATAGCCCAATACAAAACTCTGCACCTTCGAGACCTACAGGTTTCCAAGCCCAAAGACCAAATCAACCTATGCAAGCTGTGGCACCCAAACCAAACCTTGAGAAAATCATGGAAAATTTCATTTTATCTTAAAACCAGCAAAACAAAGAGTTCCTAAATCAGAATATTCATGTAAACGAACTAATCACATAATTAGGAACTAAGGTTGATCAGATAATTACGCATAACAAGATGATTGAAACCCAAATCTCGCAGATAGCCCAAACACAAGCCCCACAAACTACACCTGGAGGACAATTCCCTGGACAACCTCAACCAAATCCTAAAGGGAAAGCTAATGCCATTTCCTAACGAAGTGGGACAACTTACGATGGACCCAAGAATCCAGCCATGAGTACACCCTCACAACTTAAGACAAATGTTTTGCCTACATATCAAGTGGAGGAACCAGAAGAACCCGAAAAGCAAAAAGAACCAGGATTAAAAGATAAAACTAATAAATCACCACCCCCGTACAAACCCCCAGTCCCATTTCCGCAAAGACTTAAACAAGCCAAACTTGACAATCAATACCAGAGAGTCGTTAAAGTTATAGAAAAACTCCATGTAGAGATTCCTTTCACCGAAGCTATCACTCAGATACCATCTTATTCTAAATTCCTAAAAGACATCTTGACCAACAAGCGTAGACTTGATGATCTAAAACCTATCGAATGCAATTTTATTTCAGAAAATAAACTTGCCAAGAAAGAAAAGGATCCAGGAAGTTTTTCCATTCCTTGTATCTTAGGAAATCATACTATTGACAAAGCCTTCTTAGAACTAGGAACTAGCATCAGCCTTATGCCTTTAGCAGTTTGTAGAAGGTTAAACTTAGGAGAATTGCATCCGACTAAAATGTCTCTCCAGCTGGCTGATATATCAGTTAAGTATCCTATAGGCATACTTGAAGACATACCAGTTAAGATCGGTCAGCTATATATCCCAACTGATTTCGTAGTTATGGATATTAAAGAAGACGAAGAAATCTCAATCCTCTTAGGTAGACCATTCCTATCAACATCCGGAGCCATAATTGACGTTAAGAAAGGAAAATTAACATTTGAGGTGGGTGATGAAAAGATAGAACTTATTCTTTCAAAGTTCTTAATGGCACTAGTAATAGGAGATGCTTGTTATGCCATCGACGTCATTTACGAGTGTATATTGGAACTTAAGCGACAGGAATCTAACAAAAATATAAAGTTACCTTCGACCCCCATTATGGAGGACGATGGATTTAAAGGTTTAGAACCTTACATCGATGACGACCTCTATGAATGTTTATCGCTTACTCTCCATCCCATGCCTTGCCCTTTGAAACTATCTTTAGAACTAAAGGAACTTCCCAAGAATCTCAGATATGAATTATTAGATAAAGAGATGAATCGTCCTGTTATAGTTAACGCTATTTTAAGTCAAGACGAGACAAGTCAACTCTTAGAAATCTTACGTAAATATCCCTCAACTTTAGGGTATAACATCTCCGATTTAAAAGGAATAAGTCCATCGGCGTGCATGCACCAGATCTTGTTAGAGGAAAACTCAAAACCCTCAAGAGAACATCAAAGAAGAATAAACCCTATAATGAGCAATGTTGTTAAAAGATAAGTTCTTAAGTTACTGGAGGCTGGTATAATTTACCAAATATCAGATAATAATTGGGTGAGCCCTGTGCATGTGGTGCCAAAGTAAGGAGGCATCACAGTCATAGAAAATGAGAAAGGTGAGCATATTGCTAAACGAACAGAAGGAGGTTGGCGTATGTGTATAGATTATAGAAAATTCAACAAAGAAACCAGGAAGGATCATTTCCCTCTTCCATTTATAAATCAAATGCTTAAACATCTAGACAGACACTCACACTTTTGTTATCTAGATGGATACTCAGGATTTTTCCAAATACCTATTCACCCTGAGGATCGAGAGAAAAGAACCTTCACCTTCCCTTATGGAACATTCGCTTATAGACAAATACCCTTAGGACTCTGTAATGCCCCTGCCACTTTTCAATGTTGTATGATGTCTATATTTGCAGATTACCTAGATGGAATAATGGAAGTTTTCATGGACGATTTCTCGGTGTGTGGATTCGATTTTAAAGATTGTCTCTCCAACCTCGAAAAAATCCTTGAAAGATGCGTAGAGGTGAACCTAGTGCTAAACTGGGAAAAAATTCCATTTTATGGTTAATGAAGGTTTAGTATTAGGACACATCGTCTCCGAAAGAGGCATTGAGGTTGATAAAGCCAAAATTAAAGTTATAGAAAACCTCAGCGCACCTAAAACCATTAGGGAGATTAGAAGTTTTCGTGGACATGCTGGTTTTTATCGGCGTTTTATAAAAGAATTCTCTAAAATAAAAAAACCTTTGACTAATCTTCTAATGAAGGACGTTGAATTTGTTTTTGATGAGAAATGTCTCGAAGCTTTTAAATTTTTGAAACAAGCACTGATTTCAGCTCCGATCATGCAACACCCAGATTGAACACAACCTTTTGAAATCATGTGCGATGCCAACGATTATGCAGTTGGTGCTGTTCTAGGACAACGAAAAGACAAGAAATTACATGTTATATATTATGCTAGTAGAACCCTAGATACCTCCCAGCTCAACTATGCAACAACAGAGAAAGAATTACTGGCAGTAATTTTTGTGATAGATAAGTTTAGGTCCTACCTAGTTGGAGCAAAGATCATTGTTTACACTGATCATGCTGCCATACGTTATCTATTAAATAAAAGGACGATAAACCTAGATTACTTAGATGGATCCTGTTACTCCAAGAGTTTGATCTAGACATTAAGGATAAGAAAGGCACAAAGAATGTTGTCGTTGACCACCTCTCTAGATTAGAACATTTAAAACCTGACTTATTGCCTATAAATGATAATTTCACCTATGACAAACTTATAGCTAAGACTGATGATTTCGAGACTTACAGAGATAAAGATTTTGAAAAAAATTCAGTAATGAAGAGAGTACCTTGGTACGCTGATTTTGTAAACTACCTAGATGCAGATATCATACCCCCTGATCTAAATTACCAACAGAAAAATAAGTTCTTCAAAGATGTTAAACATTTCTAATGGGATGAACCACTCCTATTCAAGAGAGGAATAAATAATATTTTCAGGCGTTGCGTCCCAGAAGAGGAAATAGAAGACATCATCAGACACTGCCATTCTGCACCTTATGGTGGACATGCAGGTATATCTAAAACGCACGCCAAGATTCTTCAAGCAGACCTCTATTGGCCAACTTTATGGCGCGATGTTCATGCCTACATTGTCAAGTGCGACCAATGCCAACACACCGGGAGCATATCAAGACGTGACGAGATGCCAATGAGGAATATCCATGAAGTTGAACTCTTTGATGTTTGGGGTATAGACTTTATGGGACCATTTCCACCTTCAATGGGAAATAGGTACATTTTGGTAGCTGTGGACTACGTGTCTAAATGGATTGAGGCTATTGCATCACCCACAAACGACACAAGGGTGGTAGCCAAGTTATTTAAGAATATCATTTTTCCGAGGTTTGGAACACCCTGTCTCGTTATAAGTGATGGAGGATCACATTTCATATCCAGAATCTTTGATAAGCTCTTGAGTAAGTATGAAGTAAAGCACAAAGTAGCAACACCTTATCATCCACAGACTAACGACCAAGTAGAAGTGTCTAACAGGGAGATTAAACAAATCTTAGAAAAAACCGTTTCAATTTCCAGAAAAGATTGGTCTCAGAAGCTACATGAAGCACTATGGGCCTACAGAACAGCTTTTAAAACCCCTATTGGAACAACCCCTTACCAATTAGTCTATGGAAAATCTTGTCATTTACCCTTCGAGTTAGAGCATAAAGCCTATTGGGCCATTAAGACCCTGAATTTGGAATATTTGACTGCTGGTGAAAAGCGCATCCTTAACATTCATAAATTGGAGGAATTCCGTCAGTCTGCCTATGAGAATGCTACAATATATAAAGAAAGAACCAAAACTTGGCATGACAAAAGAATTGTAAAGAAATATTTCAATATAGGAGACCTTGTTCTCCTTTTCAATTCCAGGTTGCGACTTTTTCCTGGCAAGCTACGTTCAAGATGGACTGGTCCTTTTGAGGTCTCTAGAATCCTAAGATCTGGAGCAGTCGAGATCAAGAACAATTCTTGTAGCCCATTCATCGTCAATGGTAAGAGGTTGAAGCACTACGAAGGAGGTGACATTCCCAAAAACTACTCCAGCCACACTCTGATTGATCCACCAGTACCAATTTTTGTTATATGAAGTTTACTCGTCAAGCTAACGACGTTAAACAAGCGCTGCATGGGAAGCAACCCATGGGTTTATTTTTATTTTTATTTTTTGCATTTATTTACTTTTTACTTTATCAAATTTTATTTTTATCTTTATACTAACAGTTGTAGAATTTATGATTTCAGGCATCACATGCTAGCCGTCTTTGCTAACTACATTTTCAGGATGGAGCATTTCGATGACATGCATGTTTCTTTCCGAGATGACACTCAGAGACAACGTTATATGGTCCTGTCACAGTGACCCATGGCACCGACCAGGTACCCAGACCAGATTTTCATGGAAGCTCTTGGCTTTGAAGCCAGTATCAAGCATCTATGCAACCAACTAAAGTGGGGCGGGTATGCAGATGACCTAAATGTGACCTACAGGAACCTCACCTTAGAATTCCTCAGTTCATTCGAGTTTGAGCCCTATAATGGCCATGATGGATATCTCACTTTCAGACTATTCGAGATAGAATATTGTTTTACCCAGAGGGAGTTTGGTGACTTGCTAGGCTTCCAGACCACACCCGATGCTATACCTGAGCTACCAGTTGGCTATTTCATAACTAGGGACATAGAGAAATTCTGGAGAGATATTACTGTTGGAGGGAGCCTTGATCCTTCCACTCAGCTATCCCCTGTTATTCACAACCCCGCTCTCAGGTATTTTCAGATGGTTATTGCTCACACTTTCCTAGGGAAGGCCGACACTGATACCCATGTTAGCGAGGGGGAGATCTTTTTCCTCTACTGTGTGACCCAGTCTCGCCCTGTAGCCTGTGGAAATTTTCTACTGTGGAATCTCATGATGAGTTCTAAGTCTGCTGAAGGTATCCTCCATGTGGGAGGGACAATGACTCAGATTGCTTCTGCTTTGGGTCATACAAGTAAGTTATCTCACCTTACCTCCTACTGTGGATATACTACAATGGACATTGATTTTTGTTTGGATCGTGGGCTGATGAGAAGAGTCTACTTCAATCCTAACCAGTATAGACTCCTGATTGATAATGAAACTGTTCACTACTTTACCTTGCCTGATCCCATGATGACCAATGTCCATAACCCTGCCAATTGGACATATGCCTTAGAAGGTCTTGGAGAGACCGTGGACGAGCGAAAATCACCTCCGGCACCTGAGTATCATCCATGTCCATCTCCAGAAAGGACCAATATATTCTCTAATAATTTCTCTTTGCAGCAACCTGACATCTATGCACAGGTTGCTGAGCTACGTAGAGAGTTAGCCCAACTTCGTTAGACAGTTGAAGACCTCTCTCTTCAGGTTATGCTTTATGATGCTACTCACCCTATTGAGGCAGACCTCCTACAACAGAAAATCGACGATCTTCGCAGTAAGTTAGCTGTAACTCATGGTTCTGAGTCGACCAAGGACCCTACTACTCCTTGATGATCGTGATTCATATTTGCAATGTTTTTCTATTTTGTTTATCATGTTGTTTTCTTTTCCAGACTTATTTATTTTTATGCCTAAATCTTGCATTCTACTTTTTTTGTTACTTACCATGATTAAGTATATTTCTTTTTCTTTTTCTTTTTATTTATTTTTTCTCTTTAATTAATTGTTTATTTTATTTTTATGAGTTTATTATTTTCAAGTTATAAACATAAAAGAAAAAAATTTCAATACACCAATCCTTGGAAGCACAAAATGAAGAATTGGTGTTTGCACCTGCGAGAAGAAATTGGAATAAGAAGCCCAAACCAACAAAACAAAGAAATTTGAGCCCAGCCCAATTTTCAAACATGGCGCCTGCCACCAAGACCATGGCGCCCGCCATGGAGTCTGGGATTATAACGGGCAGATTTTCAAAAACCTCCCACTTTCTCCATTTTCAACCCCAAAACCTCTCATTTTCTCAACCACCTACTACCCCATTAACCACCCAACAAATCTCATTTTATCAACCACCTACTACCCCATTAACCACTCAAATATCCATTTTTCTAAACCTTCATAAAAATTCAAACTTTCCCCTCCCAATCTCCAACACCCATTTTGAAACCCTTTTGTTCAATTTTCTTCCAAAGGAGCAACAATGGAGTTCAACGGATACATTCTTAGTGAAGGCAAACCCGAAGACCGACAACGGAAAATCCTTGAAAAATTGCAAGGACGAGAAATTGTCTCAACCAGGTATGTCGATGAAGACTGTCTGTATGCTTTAGGACTTTATCATAGTTTTTTTTTCATTTAGCTGACATCCTAGGATTGTATGATATTTTTACTAGAAAATAGCCCACCTTTGAGAGGCTAACTCATGAATTCTTAAGTTCCCTAATTTATTTGGTTCACCCCGACACTGCTAGTACCGTCGGTACGGTTAAATTCAGTCTGTTTAATGTTGAATATGAATATAGCACCGATGAACAAGCAGCTATGTTGGGTATTCCTCATGGTGTTGGCGCTATTTGTGAGATCCCTTTGGATTCTGAATGGTCCACTAATGCATTTTCCTTCTGGCGTCAATTGTCAAACTCTTCTATAAATTCTTTTGAAGGAATTTTAGCATCATTGATCCATAACCCGGCTATTCGAATTTTTCGATATATGCTCGCCTGTACTATTTTTATCCAGGAGAATCCAAACAAGGTAAATGCTAGAGAACTTCTATTTTTGCAAGGTAGTCTCACTAATAGAAGAATTAATTCAGTCCCTTTTATGATTGCTCACATGATTGTTATCCTGAGACACACAGGGACCATAGCTTTTGGGGGACTAGTTACATCTATTGCTAGAGCTCTGCACCTTGACACTGAGATAGCTACACTAGCACTCTGCCTCCCCGCACAATTAATTTGAAATTTCTAAAAGATATGAAATTGTGCAAGGTGAGGAGAGCGGGTGGCTTTGAACTTATGGTTCGGGGTGTCGCTATCCCATCAGTCGTTCTGCCTTGCACTAGATGTACTGATGTACAAATTGCGAGAAACTGGACCTATGATCTAGATGCTCCACCTTTTACGGGTCCAATACCTCCTAATGTTCCACTTGGGGACGGACACGAGACTGATGAAGAATACGAGCAAAGGGATGAACCTCATGCCTCACCCGTGTCCCCCCACCATGCTTCACCCGCACACACTGCACCTTCTACTTCTAACACTTTTGCAGGTACGGCTCCTGGCTTCTACATCACTGAAGAGATGTGGCGTGACTAGCTAGCCCGGGAGTAGAAAAGATATGGTTTACTTTCTTCCATCCAACAACAGCTGGCAGATAACATGAGTTTTATGGAGGCATCACGACAGCAGACAAACTGCTCTTTTCAAAGTCTTATGGAATCTCAATTGGCGATATCCCGCGAGAAACATAGGTAACAAGCTCAGTTTCAGAGGCACTCCGCCCTCATGGAGGCCACTCAAGGTTCCCTTTTTGGTAACCTTCGTGAGATTCAGAGTCCACAGATTGCCTTGTCCTCCAGATTCGACCAGTTCAAATCTTCTCAGAGCAGTCGTCATCACAGCCGATCCCGTCTTCCTAGACATTCACCGCAGGATGGCGAGGGACCTAGCCAACCTTAGTACTTTACCAGGTGACTCTTTCCTTATCTTATTTCGTAACATTGGGGACAATGTTATATTTAAGTGTGGGAGGAGATTTACTCACTTTATTTTTCTCGCTTTATTTTTTCTCGCTTTATTTTTCCTTTCCTACATTTTCCTTCTCGTTATTTTATTTCTTTATTTGCTTTAGTTTGCTTGTTTGCTTTATTTTCAAAATAATACATGTGTTTGACGAGTCATCTATATCTGTATGGTCTAGTGTATGTCCACTCCCCCATTTCTTGAGCCTAACCGAAAAAATTTTCTAAGAAAAACACTGTGTTTTGAACTTAGTTGGGCTATAAGACCTGGTTGAGATAGGATTTAGTATGACTTGGGAAAGCCCTTTTGAAGCATCAACATCGTTTTTACACCTTAAGCTTCATAAATTTAGGAATTCGATCCTGATACCCCTATGTTGTGGCCTTAAAATTTTCATTCTTAAATCCTTGAATAGTTTATCCTAGCAGTCAGCTCCGGTCTAAGCATGCTCTACGTAGGGGACCGAAGATAAGTGAATGAACTATATACTATGTTCTTATTATAAACTACAACCCCGGGATAGGTGACCCTCACAAAGTCATTTAACTCAACAAAAGTTGTATGTTGAAAAATAAAGCAAAAGCAAAAGCAAAAGCAAAAGAAGAAGAAAAAGAAAAAGAATTTTTTTACCGATCTTTAGTTGGTTCAGAGGTATCTGGTGCTGAACTTGGTAGGGAGGTTTACGATCCGATCCCCCGCAACTATAAATGGGTCAATAAAAGGGGTTACACCAAATTTTTGTACCAGAGCCCTGCGTTTTATGATCAGAATCACTACCCGGTCACTTTACTATGAGCATGTACGAATAACGGGCTTAATGTGTTTGCGCCTGAATGAAAAAGGATTTGAAAAAAAGGAAAAATATAGGCCTAAGCATAATGGCATTATATGGATTGGTTCGTAAAAGAACGAAGCTTATGTCTGTTTTACGGAAGAGTGTCACTATGATATCCTTGGTTTGAATCAATTAGTACCTATCAATACATCCCTGTTTTAATTTCAGAGGCCCCTTGCAACCCAACTTGTTCACTAACACCGTTTTTCTTCTTAATCTATTTAGAGTTTTTGCTTGAGGACAAGCAAAGGTTTAAGTGTGGGAGAATTAGATAACACTTACTTTACACTTGTTTTTGACTGTGATTTCACATGTTATTTAGGTTTTTTATTATTGTTTTCTCGTATTATGCCTGTCTTTTGTTTCCTTTTCAGGTATTTCAATTATCCAGAGCTCCCCTGAAGAAATGAAGGGAAACAGGCTCAAAAACAGGAGTTTAGGTAAAATTTGCACTCATGGCATCCACCATGGCGCCATCCATAGGGTAGGCCATGACGTGGACCACCTCCTGCTGACCTCAACTACCATGTTCCCCACTTCCCTTTCATCTACACACATGGAGGGCGCCATGTCCCCCATGGCGAGCGCCACCTTTGGACGATGGTTCCCCCCCCCCCCCCCCCCCCAAAAAAAAGGAGTTGGGGACATTCCTGTGATTTCCTGCATTCTTCATCCTCTATAAATAGAAGTTCCTAATTTCATTTCAAACCACCCAAGCTTAGTTTCAAACTTGATCCAACCATAGTTGCGAACTTAAGCCATATAATTTCACCATTATAAAGCAATAATTCTTCATATCGGGGAATTATTGCACTGTTGATTGAGTATGTGATCGAGTTCGTAGATTGAGTCTGTAATCGAGTTTGGAGCACTTCAGCAGAAGTTTATCTTGCCACGTTTATTTTCAACTGCTATTTATTTCCAGTCGCATTTTACTTCTAGTTGTACCAGATTTAAAACCTCCCCGTTTGGAGCAGGTTTCTGTTTATTTCCTGCACCTTCTTTTACTTTGTTTATTTCCTGCACCTGCTTTTACTTTATTTATTTCCCGCACCTGCTTTTACTTTGTTTATTTCCTTCACCTGCTTTTACTTTGTTTATTTCCTATATCTGCTTTTACTTTGTTTATTTCCTGCACTTGCTTTTACTTTGTTTATTTTCCGCACCGCACTTTAAATTATTTACTTTCTCGCATTATTTATTTTAACATGTCTGTTTATATTCCCATGTAAGGCTAAACCTCCTTGGGCTAGAATGTAAGGAATCTAGTTAGATCGATATTCCAAATAATGTGTCAATAGAAATTCTTATGGGCTATTTTGGTTTTTAATACGAGTTTTTTGTACTTTATTATTGTTGGGTAAGATCGAAAGCCGTCCAACCTTTTGTTAAACTCGGTTAGTTCCAACTGGTCAAAGGAAGCGAAAGCGCTTTGTTCAGTTAGTTAGGGATTTTTATTATCAAAGAAATCAATTTTGAAACTATTTTCGGACGCGTTTATAGAGTTAAAGTTAGGTTCCCTTTTTATTAGAAATTCCAGATCAAAATACTTTTCAACTTGGTCAAGTACTTTATTTCTTAAAAATAGGTTTATTACTTTAACGCAACACGCGCCTTTTTATAAGTGAAGATAAGAAGGTCTGATTAGAGAGTAAACTCGGTTCTGATTACGCGAAAGCGACAGTTCCTGTTAAATTAGTTCTTTTCTTTAGTAGAAAATATTGCCCTATAAGTAGTTCTATTCCGAAGCATTGCGAATATCGGCTAACTATGTTAATTACATTCGACCTTGCTTTTATATCTGAAGTTTATTTCACTGCACTTTACTTTCTTGCATGATCAATTCCATGTTTAATATTGACTTAGCTAAACACCATAA
Organism: Vicia faba; assembly: GCA_948472305.1. Classification (NCBI taxonomy): domain Eukaryota; kingdom Viridiplantae; phylum Streptophyta; class Magnoliopsida; order Fabales; family Fabaceae; genus Vicia; species Vicia faba. The sequence goes on from OX451736.1 coordinate 1,625,432,764, forward strand.
TAATAGGAAACGATAGATTGACGATTGGTCTCTGTGGATCGATAATCTTTTATATTACTCTGACGCGATTCGTACACTTGCGAATAGAAACACGCATCAGGACTCAGCCCTGATAATCAGTCAGATCAAGGGAGAATGGGATATGAAGCATCCGAACCTCATTCCTTATAGAGAGCACGCGTTGACCTTAATTACGCACTTCAAGGAGATCACTTTTAAGCACATCCCACGAGAAGAGAATCAGTTGGTAGGCGCATTAGCAACCATGTCGTCTATGTTTAAAGTCAGATGGGACTACGAGGCTCCCTAAATTACTATTGAGAGGCTAGATGAATCAACACATTACTTTGAAGTTGACACTGACAGAGTACAAGAAAATCCTTGGTTTCAAGAAGTCAAAAGATACCTTGAGGCTTAAGAGTACCCCAAGGGAGCATCTATCAACGACGTGAAATTCCTATGGAGGTTCTCAACCAAATTCTTCCTAACCAACGAAATTTTGTACAAACACAATCATGATTTGGCTGTGCTTCATTGTATGGACAAGAAGGAAGCTGAGAAGATAATGGAAGATATGCACGAAGGTATATTTGGTGCTCATTTTAGTGGGTATATTACGGCTAAGAAGATTCTGAGAGCGGGTTACTATTGGTCGACTATGGAAACTGACTCCCATCACCACTCAAGAACTTGTTACAAATTCCAGATCTACGCTGACAAAGTACATGTGCCTCTAGTACCTCTTAATGTCTTGACTGCTCCTTGGCCGTTTGCAATGTGGGGCATTAATATGATTGGAGATATCAAGCCTATTGCCTCTAACGAGCATCGGTTCATCCTTGTTTCCATCGATTACTTCACAAAGTGGGTTGAAGTCGCCTCATTTTCCTCTGTTACTAAGAATGTTGTGGCACGGTTCATTAAGCATAACCTTATCTGTCAGTATGGCATCCCCGAAAGGATCATCACAGATAATGGTACCAATCTCAACAACACTATGATCACAAAACTCTGCATGTTGTTCAAGATCAAGCACCATTACTCTTCTTCATATCGACCAAAGATGAATGGCGCAGTGGAGGCTTCCAACAAGAACATCAACAAGATTATACATAAGATGACAATGACGTATAAAGATTGGCATGAGATGTTACCATTTTCTCTTCATGGCTATCGCACTTCAGCTCGGACATCAATTGGGGCAACCCCATTCTCTCTAGTCTACGGTATGGAAGTTGTCCTACCTGTCGAAGTTCAGATTCCTTCCCTGAGAATCATGAAACATGCATACTTGGACGAATATGAATGGATTCAGACTAGGTTGGACTAGTTGAATTTGATTGACGAGAAAATATTGACGGCTGTCTGTCACGGTCAGATGTATCAGAAGTATATGATCAAAGCTTTCAACAAGAAGATCAAGCATCGGGTATATCAGGCTGGTGACTTGGTAGTAAAGCGCATCATCCTACCGCAAGGTGATCCCAGGGGAAAATGGACTCCCACCTACAAAGGTCCATTTGTAATCAAGATGATATTTTTCGGGCGGCGATATGATACTTACTACTATGGACGGTGAATATTTTCCGCACCTTGTGAATGCGGACATAGTCAAAAGATACTACGCATGAAAACGACTAGTTAGGTTGACTGGCCTAGGCAAAACTAAGGGCATCCCGGCGAACCAAAAGGGTTCTAGCAAAAATCAAGGATATATATATATATATATATATATATATATATATATATATATATATATATATATATATATATATATATATATATATATATATACCGACAAGTCGAAAACCTAAAAAGGCGACTTGGGCAAAAAAGGGTATCCCGGTAGACTGAAAACCCGAAAGGGTGGTCCAGGAAAAAGTTAGGGATTAAATCATATGACTATGTCCCGTTGGATCACTTACAGCCAACTTTATTACCAACGTCATGTTCGAATGGTGCAGGTTAATTCAATCAACTTTTTCCGACAATAAGGGATGAGATGCTCGAAGACATAGGGGCAATAGCAGAGTTGAAACCCGACGAGATCATTTACACATAGCTATATATATTGTTTTCACTTTGTACTTTCTTCATTTCACGACAATTTCCTCTTACTAGGATTTATGTCTCTTTGTACAACAATCTCATGCTTATAGGCAAACTATCAATATAAATACAATTTCAAATATTGTTTTACTTTTTCTGTTCTGTTTGCAAAAAACATCCAATGACTAAATTGAATTAACATATGCATATGAATTTGATTACTGTCAACAAATATATGCATAAAAACAGGAATATAGCATTTCCTCAAGACTCTAGGAGTTGGGATAATGTTTAAGTCGTCCACAAATCCCTACAGAGTAGTTTCCATGAGATTATCCCCCGCAGAGTCATCTTCACAAGCTCATATTCAGCAAAGATACATTCCCCACAAGTCTGTGATGCCTTAAGACGGGAAGTGGAGCATCTTCCAGCAATTAACCATAATCATACTCACCAGCAGGTTCCCCTAGCAGACAAAGTATCATAACATTTTCCCTGGAAATTTCGCCAACCTATGGAGTCCCAATCCTCGTCAGAGAGTATGTCACCAGCACAGTTCACAGAAATTCTCTTCCCCAGCTGAGTTTATCCAACACTGTAAAATCCCCTGTAGAATTCTCTTCTCTAGCAGGGCTCATTTCCTTGGCAGAATATATTCCTTCAGCAGTTTTATTTCTCCAACAAGGTTTATTTCCCCAACAAGGTTTATTTCCCCAACATGGTTTATTTCCCCAACATGATACAGTCTCCCCAGCTTTAGTCTATCCCTTTGAATATTACAAATCACCAGCAAAATTTCTCTCTCCAGTAAAGGGCATTCTGAACCACTATCCCTAGAGAGTAGCTACGAAATCTGAAATTGGACCAGATATCGTTTAACCTTATCCTCCCCAAATGAGTCGACATCCATATCGAAAACTCGATCAGACAACACCTCGTAAGGTTATCCATCTCTTTTATCCCCAATCAGGGTGTATAAGAATTAAAATCCTCGGTAGAGCGATGAACGACCAATGTTCTTGAACTCTTCTCCCCAAACATAAGTCAACATTCTCCAGCGGAGTTTCCTCAAACAAGAAATAGGGATCCTCGATGGAGACATTCTAGACAAGGTTAAATATTCATATTCTTAATGCCCAGTGTTGTACCCCAAAATTTTCCATCCCATTTATCTTCAAGACATTCTTCTGAGGTCTTCATTTGCTTAAGGTTACCTAAGAATTGATCAGACAAATTCCCCTCCTAAGCCATGGATCCACAACTAGCGTTTTGTATTTCTCAAGTAAGATTTGGTTTACAAGGTTTCAAATGGTTTTCATGGTTCTTTATATGTTCCCAAGGATGCTTATATCAAGTTTCAAGCCTTGCGTCACAAGTTTGCTCAGTCAATGGTTCAAATGACTGAAAATCAACTATATTGGGTAAAAAGTCAACTATGGTCAACATACAGTCAAGCCTCAAGATTTTAGATCAACATAAAGGTTTTGAAGTCACATTCATTATTTGATCAAGGGTTGATCATGATTCCTCAAGTAAAGCCCTCAAATCATCAAAAGTCAAAAGTTGCCAAATTAGGGTTTCCTTAGGAGAAGTCAACTGAACTTTGACCAATCATAACTTTCACATGCTTCATCAATTTTGCCCCAATCAAACCTCATTTTGAATTTAATTCAATCCTCTACAACTTTGTATCTCTAAGCTCAAGTCCAAAAAGTGCATCATTTGAGAGATATAAGCCAATACATTACAAGTCATTTCAAAGGTCAACAAAAAGACACTTATTGTCAAGGAAAATTACATCAAGATAAATCTTCAAAAGTAAAAATTATCTAAATAGTTATTGTAGAGGACATCTTGAGCTTTCCAAAAAGTCTAATATCACCTTCAAAATATGCAAATTGAGATAGTTATGACCATTTCAAGTTGGGAAATTTTGAGCAGATGCATGAAGTTCAAGTGGAGCAAACTTGATATTTTGGGCTATTGGGCCATTGTTTAAGAGTACAAACATGCTCTATAATCTTTATTTTAGAGGTAGAAATTTTAATACTAAGCCATTGGATTAACTTGACTCGCACAGATCAAATAAAAATTGCCACCGCGCTTTATTGTTTCTAGAGGAATGGGAAAAAGAGTTAATAACCCCAAAAAAAGAGGGGGAAGGATATAGATACGGGGGTTGGTTATGAAAAGGGAAGATATTAGCACCCTAAACATCTACGGTACTCCATGGTAACCTCTTTGAATATTTGTGTATTTTGGCTATAAGTGTTGTATACAAAAATAGATGGTAGAGATGAGAAAAATATTTTTATAATTTTTACACCTGTCGCGGTTGCGAACCTTTAGTGCCTACATACCACCTTCCGTGTAATAGGGGATCGGGGTACTCGTAGTTCACATTTAAAATTTTTAAAACACATATGTGTTGGTTAAAACACAAGGAGACCTCTTAGGAAATCAGCATCTATTTTGGATGGCATCTTTAAGCCCATCTCCGACGACTCTCTGTCATCTTCTCTAAATGGCACCCGTAAGCCCATTCCCGTCATCATCAACTAACGATGTTACTTCATGCGAGTGCAAATTTCTGGGCACTCTAATGTTCAATCATCTTCCGCCTTCATATCAAGAAAGTCAGACAAGCCAATCTAAAATCCTTAGGTTTAAGAAGATTGAACAGGGGCAGCTGTTGTACCCTAAAATTTGCCCTCTCATGTTTCCCAAGGTTTTTTATATGATATGGGTGGTTACAAGTACTTTCTTAAAGAAAATGAAATGTTTGAATGTTAGCAAAGTGTCTTTCGATTGACAATTCAGCAATGCCTTTCGATTGTCATATGAACAAGGTACTTCGATTGGGGTCTGAGTAAGCTTCGATTGGGCGTTGAACCTCCTTCGACGCAAGCCTGATTCACAAGATTTGATTGGGTGTTGGGTCCCCTTCGATCAAGTTCAAATCACAAGGCTTTGACTGCACATTGGTTGCTCCAGGAACTTCCTTCATGCCAGCATGCACAAGGTAATGGCCTCCTGCATGCATCCTTCGATTGCACCATTGGCTTTACATGCTTGCTTAATTCACAATGCAATGGTTACCTGCATGCCTACTTCGATTGAGCGAGGGCCTCTGCAATTTTTTCTTGATGACTACCTACATGCAAGCTTGGTTCCTGTTTCGATTGGGCATTTGTTTTCTTTGGAGAAAGCTTGATTCCTGCTTTGACTGGGCAGTATCTCCCTTGGAAAGTTTGTTTCAACACACATAGAATTTATTTTGTTGGTCCATTCAAAGGATGGCAAGTGATGCATACAAATGATGCATATGGTCCCTTCAAAAGAGCACACACATTGGTTGAAAATGAAGGATACACATATTGTTGGCCATTCGAAAGAGACATAGAATGCAAGTTTATCTTATGATTAATTTTGGTCCTACATGTGGCCAGGCCCAGGCTTCCTGTGTAAATGGCATTTGAAGGAAGTGACGAAGGAGGCTTCGATTGATAGAACGAAGTTCTCACTTGAGGGTATCTGAATTAAACAGCTAAGGCAAATAGATGGGTCCAATCTAAAGCCATTCGAAGGACACATAAATGATCCATTCGAAGATGTTGGCTGGCCTAAAATCCCACATATTGCCATACTCAAATTTCATGCACAAGCATTCAAACTGAAAGAAGCTTCAATTAGCCTGAAAAGAGTTTTCGTTGGGGCTAGCTGAGTAGGGGCTCAATTGAAGAGGCCCCAATGATGAGACTTGAGTTATTCTAAGGGCATACCTTGGTGGCCCATTCAAAGAGGGCACAAGGCATACATATGGGCCATTCGAAAGACATTCAAAAAACCCATTCAAGGGAGACATTCAAAAGGCCCATTCGAAGGGTACACAAAAGTTCCATTCAAAAGAACCATTTGAAGGATATACAAGAGGTCCAATCGAAGGGCAGGGACTGAAGGCATTCGAAAGCCATTGATGTCCACATTCATTCAAATTCAAAAAGGGACAAGAAACCGTGTCTTTAGCAACATTTCAAAATGGTATTCATGGCCTTAAAACACCAACTTAATGGTTGTTTACTCCTTTTCCTTCTTGTCCCCTCCATCCCCTCTATATAAGGAGACCACATACATACACACAGGGAGGAGATGGAAACCCAGGGGAACCATACACTCATATTGTTTTGCACGCATACACAGCCTAAGAGAAGCACACCAAAAACTCTCAAAACTCAACAAGATCATACCACACTTGCCTCTCTCCTTTCGAATCCAAAAGCATCCAGCAACTCTAGTTCCCCACACAAGTTCCAATTTCAAGCAAGGTAAGCCCCCTTTACCTTGCATCTTTCGTTTCAACATGGCATGTAAATAGTCTTTACTTACTTTTCATTTCAGCAGAATAGCCTCTTAGTTATGTTCTTCGTTTCTGCCCTTTTGGTTTTTTTGCTTTTCTTGTTGGAGCTAACCTGAACAAATTCAAACGAAAGAGAAAAAGAATATGAACAAAGGATATGCATTCATGCTGCTCCGTAGGTCCATGTTACTTCATATTCTAAATCGAAATAAGTAGAGAAGGCTGCAGTCGAAGGTTGCTCATGCCCACTTCCTGACTCAATCGAAAGAAGTAGAGAAGGCTGCAATCGAAGGTTGCCCATATCATTCCCAAACCCAGTCGAAGGAGGCAGGAAATGGTGCAAATTGAAGCTTGCTAACGTCAACCCTTAAGCCCAATCGAAAGAAGGCAAAAGAATGGTGAATTGAAGGAGTCCATGGCCTGGATCAAATAATTCATTTTTCTTCTTTATTTTTACATTTTACTTGTCTTTCGATTTGGTTGTAATAACGTAGGACCTTTACTTTCTGCATTTTTACTGCTTTTCATATTAACTGCTAGATGTATGATTAATAGGATTGTATGGAAAAGACTAAAATCAAATGCTAGAAAACCTAATAAAAAATACAAAACAATAACTGAACATAACACACGTTGCACATATGCACCTCTAAGGTACGCCAGTTTGGTTGCCTTCAGAAATTGGTCACAATTCTCAAAACATGAGAAGTTTTAGTGGTTTTCCTCTAGTTTGAAAAGATCACAAGTCCCTCGATGACCCTCTTGATGTTGCCTCGGTTAAAAAAGATCTTACAACTTTAGGACATTTACAATTTGTTTTGCCAAGTTGCCTTCGTGATCGTATCGTCCCTTCGATGTCCCTCTTACATCCAACGACTAGGGCTACCTACTCACTAATAGTAGGATAGAACTGCCTAAAGGATTGGAGGAAAATAACTACCTTTTCGAGTACAAGTAGATAGTTGTTAGATGCTTGCTCAAAACAAATTTTCACATTTACACATAAAATTTTCAAAACACTTTCAAAAAACATTTGCTTTGTCAACACTCTTGAGGACTGATACAAGAGTTATCATAAAGAAATTTCCGCACTAAGGCATTTTCAAATACTTTTCAAAAGCACAAAGCACAAGCAATTTTCAAAACATGAGCTAGCATCTAAGAGCCTGTAGAAAACTGCGGATGGAAATGGTGCTAACACCTTCCCTTTCTATAATCTACTTCCTTACTCAGAAAACTCTCGAAAAGGTATTTTTCTGTTCTTTTCACCCTTTCCTTAATTTGGATAAAAGAAAAGTCAGTGGCGACTCTTGCTCACCGCGACATTTGTAAACACAAATGCAAAACCAGTATTAAACAGTCGGTTCTGCCACCGTATCACAATCGTCATATCCAAATGGAAGAACATACTTAATACCCACGATTATGAGAAAGGAGAATTTGTATCATCTCAAAGTGAAGGATATAACTTGGATTTTAAAATCAACAAAGCCTCACTCAACACCCAAGTGGAAAATATCTCACTTCACTTCATATCATAGAAGTATAGTAGCTCTCATCACTACAAAGATTGACAATAGTCTAATCTTTTGAGAAAATTTTAAAGTAAAAAGCCAAAGTGGAAAAATGGTTTGAATGAGATTGATTGACTTTTAGTATTCTCACAAAAATGTCAAAGTATGATTAAATTGTTTAAAGTTTGATTAAGAAAAATGTTTTTGAAAAGGGCAAGGACCTGAGTCCAAGTTTATTATGAAAGCGGTTCAAGTTGGAAAACAAGAATAGTTTTGAAAAGGAGAGAGAATATTTTTGAAATTTAAGAAGATGGGAGGAGATGAAGGGACTATCCTAAAGCATAAGATAAAAGCTAGGGAAAAGAACTGTCTAACCAACAAGAAGCCAACACTTGACACTATGATTCAATGTAGAATTCCCATCCTTTGGATTTAAACCAAACAAATAATGATATTGAACCTCTTAAGAATACTAAGCTTCAAATATATTAAGTCTTCACAAAAATTGGGCAGAGTAACAGGTGTATATAGAGGAATTCCCAATCACAGACAAAGCACATAATCAAAATAACCTGCACACAAAGAAAAAACAACCCAAAGTCTTAGGGTAAACCCCAATAACTCTAGACAAAATAACAATAGAAGTCACAAGGTCTCAAGGGTAGTCAAGATTTCTAATCCTAAGTCCAAGAAATCCATAACTCCACCATGCCAAGGATAAAAACCAAATAGTCCAAGTAATCTTAAAGTTTTTTATTGTTCAATTTGGTTATTGAGTATCTTCAAAAGAAAATAAAAGCTCAAGTTATAAAAATAAAAATGACATAAATATAAATGCTCAAGTGAGCAAAGATGAAAATAGCATGAAATGAAAATGCTGATGTAACTGGTGCGTAAAAGTAAAGGCGTAAAGTAAAAGCGTAAAATAAAATCAATTGTTAGTGAGTTAGAAATCAGGGGTTAATTGAATTACCATCTTGAAACTTGCATTTGAGAACTCATTAGAAGATTGATAAAATCAAAGCTTCTCAGCAACAAGTTTTATTTACTTTTTGTCAAGTATATCATTCATTTTAAATTCTCGAGGCAACAACGAATGATCAACGATGCTTAAATGATTCACTTAGAGAAAAATTTATGATGGTTCATTGGAGGATTGATAAGACCAAAGCCTCCTAACAATGAACCTTAAGGTTATTGGATCAAAGGTTTCAAATTAAACATACTTGGGCTTACAAACATAGATTTGGGCCACAAATGATCATTTCTTGAATCAGGACAAAATGTAACGCTATGTTAAGTAATCGTAAGTGGACTTATATAGAAGACACACCTATTTTGAGGCTGGTCAATAGAAATCTATGTACCATATGTTTGGATAAATGATATGTAGATCATCCTCTAACAACATGTAGCACAAGTGAGAAAGGGATAAGATGGAGAGGAAAGGTAAATATTTGAATCAAAATTTTAACCAAACTATCATTAAAATCATCCATCCATTTTGGTGGAGTTAAACTCAACATCCAAGATCCAATGATGTTAATGAAGCTCATGATAAAAAATATATAGCCAGAATATAATCAAAAATAAAATTGCATTTAATAAACAAAATTAAAAAAAAAAAGAAAATGATTTTTTAAATTGTTTTTTTAAATGAAAATAAAAGGCAAAATAGCAAGCTATAATCAAAATATCAAATAAAAATTAAAAGAGGCTATAGAAAAGTCAGAAGTGATCTCAAATATTTTTATAACTTTTTTGGTAATTTTTTAAAACATAAAGGTATTTTTTAACTAATTAAAACCACTCAAATAAGTGGAAAAAGAGATCAAAAATAGTAAAAATTAAAACAAAATTCTAGAAAATTTCATAAAGTCAAAAATAAAGAAAATCATCTTGATGATTTTTTTTAGAATTTAAAAATACCAAGAAGTATTTTTAAACAATTAAAAAAAAGGTCAAAACAAAAGAAAAATTATAAAAAATATCAAATCTGAAAATAAATTCATGAAAAAATAAAAATCAGAAAGAGAATATTTAAAAATATTTTTGTGAATTTTTTCATAATTTTTTAGTCAGAAATGAATTTTCTATGATTTTTTGAAGTTTGATGTAAGAAACAGAAAATAAAATAAAGTTTTAAAAGATGTTGACCATTGGATGAGAGTCAAAACGTGTCAGTAATCAGATCCAAAGGATCTTGCACGTTGTGCATATCATGGTCAGCTTTGAAAATTGCACTGGATCTGCTTTTAATAATTAAAAACAACTAAAATTCGGGCGCGCTGGATGGAGTCTGACTAATGGAAGTAATCAGATCCAAGGGCTCTCAAAGCACACGTATGATAAAGGAAACACACTAGATTAGATTCAAAAAAATTACATGTCACAACATCATTGGTTGAAGCACGACACATAGGTCATCTTCAACCTCCGGACGCCCTCGATTAGAGTTCCTCAAACTGTAAAATTAGCCAACCAAACTGGTACCATTAGATTCATCTCTTCAAGATGATTCTAATAGTACCCTCACACCAAATTTATATAAACTGAGAAAGACTTAAATTGAGAAAAAGCAAAAATAATAGCGAGCACGAAATTCTGGAATATCTAACTCAAATCTCAATGAAATCACAAATTGTAAGAAGCACGAGAATCAAAAGGATGAGGATAGTAGATTAGTCATTTATTTGGATTGATTTGACTAAGAAATCTACCTGAACGAAGTAGTTGAAAGTTGCTATGAAACTGGACTTTTGTAGCTCAAAATATGTCACAATTCTTGCTGGTAAGAGTATGATTCACTTTAGAGAAGTTCAATGAAGCTAATTGAATGAAGATTTTAGTGTTTTGAGGTAAGAATGAAAGAAATCAGAAATTCAAATTCCGATTTCATATGGGATCTGAACAGGGGTCAATTGGCTATCAAAAGCTTGTGGAAATAGGTGGAATGTTCATCTTATTTATAGGAGAGGATGAGGCAATGCTTAAGCGTGTGAATGAGAGAGTAATTAAGTGAATTCGTGTGAATCTGAAACATGAGCGAGGTGTGACTTGCTTAGCATCAATACTCAGCCAAAACCTGTGTTTCATAATGCTAAATGCTTTTGAAAAGTTGCTAAACATGATTAGAAGCAAAAACACGTGAAAACTTTGTGTTTAGAAGTTGGATTATGGTTTTAAAATTCTGACTTGGGAGAAAAAATCAATTTCAAGTAGCTGACTTTGTACTCATGGTGTGCATGATTTAGGGAACCTTAGGACTTAATTCTTGATGCATTGGAAAGATTAGGTAACACTCTTCATAATTTGCAAAGAAATATATCATTTGTATGCTTGAGCTAGAAGTTATGTTTGGTCAAAATCAGGAAAAATGTGTTGACTTTTATACTTAGAAAAAATTCGAAGTTTTTCATCAAAAATGACCTAAAATGTTTTGATTCCAAACAAGGTCTTATTCAAAAAAAAATCTTTTATTAATGATGTTATCTTGAAGTGGAATCCTTAAATATTATTGTGAAACTTTTATCACTCAAAAATTCCAAATATTGGACAAGTTATGATCCTTTGAATTTGATGAAAATCCATGAAGTGACCTATAATATTTTGAGTTCTTAGGCATCTTCCCACTATTTTCAAGTTTTGCACATAAAAGAAAAGTTGAAGTTCACACTCTTAAGATCATTGTGGAAAAATAATGGGCTCAAGAAGATAAAAATTGTTCAAGTTATGACTTTTTGAAGTCACATAAGGGAATTTGATGCCCTATCTAGAGGACTTGTAATCTTTCTCAATCATTAGTGGTCTTTCACACAAAATTTTCCTGAAACTTTTGAAGTGATTTGTTGATAACACTTTAAGGAGAAACATGTCTTTGGAATCACTCGAAAATATCAAAAGATGGACAAGATATAGCCCTTATAAGTTCAAAACCCTAACTCCTAGAGCATCAAAATGGTTTGGGCACCCCTTTCAATTTTGACAATCTTTCTTGTACAAATACTTTTGCTATGTGAAGAGATCTTGTTGTGGATGATAATGAGAACCTATAGTAACAATAAACACTTCCAAATATTAAGAATTAAGAGAGTTATGCACTTGTGGTTAAGGAGTCAAGAACTTGTCCAATTAGGTCAAACTTCTTCAATCAATTCTTGCATCTTTTGACTTCCTTGGAAAAATTGAGGCATGGTGAATCATAGTAGATCTTGTTATGATATTACTTTAAATAAATCTTAATGACGAAGCTTGAATCTCAATGAATCTTTGTTGAAAAAGGCATGGAAATAAACTCATGAACCTATGAATCAACCTGATGAGATGTGTTGTGCCCTCACCTATAGTATCATAATTTAGAGCAAACATTCATTATATTTGTTAGTTAAAAGTTAATCAACATAAGACATATATGATCATAATATACAAATCAAAGTGCTTGGTGATCCCTCATGAGAAAACCTAGAGATAGGGAGAAGAACCAAACCCAAGTGTAATCTTGATATGATTGATTGGATATGAGATGATAGAGGAATCTTAGGGGAAAAAACTTGGGTATAAGAACTGCCCTTATTTAAGTGTCTTCTATCCGGAGATACAAAGGTTAAAATATTTGCGTCGACACGATTGAAGATACTTAAATATATAAAAAAGCCCTATTTTTGGCCCTAAGATGCCATACAACGCATATGGTTGTGCATGCAAACAAACAAATCCAAAGGTGACACGGGACACCATTGGGGAAGCATAAAATAAAGGATCAAAAGAAAATTCGACAAGGAAAATAAATCACTGGTGAATAAAAGACTCGACTCTATTGGGGTAAAATCCAAGGAGGAGATAAAGCATCATCAACTTAAATATTGAGTAGAAAAGTAAAGGATGACAACGATCGACAGATAAATGCAAACTATCCACTCACTGAGAAGATAATAAAAAAGTAACATCGACTCACAGGGAATAGGAGATTTACACCCCGAAAGATGCAAAAAGGAAATGGTAAGATAATAGCGGTAAATACTGATATTAGGGTAGGCAACAAGCGATTGGCATCAGTACTTATGACTGGAAATAAATGAACTTATTTAGAACAAAGTGAATCTCGATGACGAACTATCTCCCATAATGACGTTACTACCATTTATCAGAGTAAAAAATATCAACAGCGAACCATCTCCCATAATGAAAAGACTACCATTCATCGGAGTAACAAAGCTCAACAACAAACTATCTCCCATAATGACGAGACCACCATTCATCATAGTAACAAATCTCAACAACGAACTATCTCCCATAATGACGAGACTACCATTCATCGGAGTAACAAATCTCAACAATGAACTATCTCCCATAATGACGAGACTACCATTCATCGGCTTAACAAATCTCAATAACGAACTATCTCCCATAATGACAAGACTGCCATTCATCAGAGTAATAAATCTCAACAAAAAACTATCTCCCATAATGACGAGACTACCATTCCTCAGAGTAAAAAATATCAACAACAAACTATCTCCCATAATGAAGACACTACCATTCATCTTAGTAACAAATGAATATTCTTTGGGAACTAATAGATTTACTGGGGAAGTACATGTTGCTCAAATAAAGATACATGCCATTTGCTGTTATAAGAAGCCTGTTGGATAAAGAAATATGACTTCTCTAGGGGAAATGCCAGTATATTCCTGCTGAGGAGATAAAGTCTTCTTCTGCAAAATAAATGCACACTCTCAAACTCGGGCTTAAAAGCCTGCAGAAATAACAATAATATTACCGGGAACCACAAATTCAAACCAGAAATAAAGCAGAGTGAAACAGTCAACCAAGATAGCACCTAATGAGAAATAAACTCAAAAGGGGATTATGTTCCATTCAGATAATAAGTTGAAGAAGAAGGCTACGGCATAATTCTTCCATGAGGGATAACTCAGTAGGGAAATTGAAAGAATATACACTTTATGAAAGTAACATAACTCTGCAAAAATAAGGTAATATGCCAATATAATATTAATGAATGCAAATGAGAAATGAATTTTAAATTCAGCTATGCATGATATATGTATGAATGTATGAATGTTATCATGTATATGCTGACAAAATAGGCATACAACACTGGGAAGGACTAGATAAAACCAGCTTCGGTAAAGTCAATACTCGGCTAAATCACATCCAGGAGGAAAATTTCATAAGAAAGTAAGCGCCAACTAAGGAAACGAATTCCTAATTCACGGCTTAAATCCACTGGGAAGAAACATAGTTTGAAAAGTAATCAAAGCATAATCTGATAGAAAAAAACCAATACAGATGCAAGGATATAACATCTCCCTCCAGACTTCAATGGGGAATATCACACAGACTTCAATGAGGAAAACAATGACTCATCGTCCAAACTTCCACTGGAGATTATAATATTGACTTTACCAGGGAAGATAAAAACCACGTTGTCGAGACATTAGCTGGGGATTTTGTGCTGACTTCATTGGGAGTACAAAACCACATCATCTAGTGGAGCCCAAAATACATTCTTCAATATCAAGAGTGATGATTACACAAACTTATCTGGGGAGATATTATTAAACCACATGGGGATAACAAATTTCAGAGAGAAATATTATCTCGAATTCACTTGGGGGATCTAAGAAGTTAAAAAATATATCAAGAAGTCAAAATTAGGCGACTTTAAATCAAACTCAGCACTTGGCGAGAGAAAACCCAAAAAGTAGACAATTGTCTCAACACTTCTTAGAAAAGATAATGCCCATGTCTAGTTGCCTGAGAAACAAATAACAATAATAATGCCATTACCACGAAGAGTGGTGCTTTGCAAATGATTCTTCCTCAACACACAAAGGGAGAAGGAACTTCGAGCGAAGACCTCAATGGGGAATGTGGGATAGAGGTTTCAGACCATGCAAACCCGAAACCAAAATAATCAACTTGGATAAAAAAATATGAACCAAGACTTGACTGAGGAAAATGGGATTACAAACCCAACACCGCACCATACATCAATTGGTATTAACTCCAACTATTTGGTAAACACAAGAAGATCATGCGCATATCAGTAAGAGTGACCTGGGAGAACTTTCTTGGGGAATATACATTTCCAAAATTTTATAGTTTATCCATCCTCGGAATCACTATTTTTTTGTTTTTCTTGAATAACAAAATCTAAAGTAAAAAGTAATTTGTAAATTCTTTTCAAAAACAATTTTATTGTTAAATCTCTTTATTTTGAAAATTACTATCAATAATAAATGAAATCTTTGCAAACAAAATAAAATAAAAATTACAAAGAATTGGATAAAAGCTCAAACTTTATTAATAGAATGGTAGTCTGCGAATGGCGAGACCCCATGGATGATTACAAAGTTTAGAAAATGGTAATACATTGGAAAAGATACATTGAGATACAATGACCACTATTCTCCCTAAAAACTTTGAATTTCTGAGCAGCGACTTCTGTTAAAGTGTGGTGAGGATCCGAGAAGATTGTTGCTTCAATGGTCAAGTCTTGTCTGGTGTAGTTACTTGCTAAGAAATCCCTAACTTTTACCTAGGTTGCCTTTGCGGGTTTTCAACCTAGTGGGAAATTTTATTTTGTTTGTGTATCTTATTTTTGCCTAGACCGTCCTTTCGGGTTTTCAGCCTACCGAGACGCTCTTTTTTGCCTAAGTCGCCCTTTCAGGTTTTCGACTTAGTGAGTTGTTCTTTTATTTCTTTAGGCAAAGTATTTCTTGATTGTGTCAGCATTCATAGGACGTGGGAACTCCTCGCCATCCATAGTTTCAAGAATTAATGTACCACAAAAGAAGGATTTCTTGACAACATATGGGCCTTCAAAATTGGGAGTCCACTTGCCCCTAGAATCAGTGTTAAAAGACATGATCTTTCTGAGCACGAGGTCTCCTTCTCTGAATTCACGAGGTTTGACCTTCTTATAAAAATCTTTCTTTATTCTCTTCTGGTATAACTGACCATGATACAAGGTCGTCATTCTCTTTTCTTCAATCAAATTCAATTGTTCAAACATGTTCTGGACCCATTCAGCCTCTGACAATTTGGTTTCCATTATCAAACGCAAAGAGGGAATCTCAACCTCAACGGGGAGCACTGCTTCCATACCATACACAAGAGAGAATGGGGTTGCCCCTGTTGAAGTGCGGACGGATGTACGGTACCCATGCAAAGAAAAAGGGAGCATCTTATTCCAATATTTATAAGTAACAACCATCTTTTGGATGATCTTCTTAATTTTTTATTAGCAGCTTCAACAACCCCATTCATCTTTGGCTTGTAAGGAGATGAATTGTCATGTACAATCTTGAATTCTTCACAAAGTTTTGTCATCATCTTGTTATTCAAATTCGATCCATTGTCAGTGATAATCCTGCTTGGCACATTGTACCAACATATAAGATTGTTCTTGATAAAGCATACTACCACCTGTTGTTGTACCCCAATTTTTGACCTAAGATCCCATCTTCATTTGCATTTTTATTCAAAGAAATTAAGGGCACGAAATATGGCCAGTTTTAACCTCTCAAACTTCTCCACAACTTCCTCAGAGCACATACAAGATTCCATCATCACTGGTTCACGTGTGCTTCAATGTGTCTTGGAATGCAAGAAAAGATCAGGCTATGTGAGATGATTTAAAGCACTTCGACCAAAGTCAACCTTTTGCAAGATCAAGTTCAAACGATCATAACTTCTTCATTATTCCATATTTTTGAGTGGTTCTTTTTGCGTATGACTCTCCTTGATGTCATCTCCCACTCCTCTTTATAAGTCAAGAGTTTATTGTATATGGAGGATCATCTAAAATTCGAATACTTTGGAGGTCTTTTTGCAAATTTAACCTAATCACAAGAAACTCTTGTCCAGATTTTGAGGTTCATAACTTCTTCAATTCTCAACGTCCCGAGGCAATTCTTTTTGTGAAGTGTCACAAATAGAATTGTCTATGAGATTACTTCAAAGGTCGAGGTCAATTTGTGCTTGGTTCAACTTATGCCACAAACGTTTTCTCAAAGGACATTTGATTCTTATGTTAAGATAATTCATCAAATAAGTTGTTGAGTTTGAAGATTCATTGATCATCTATTGCTCGTAATTCAAGTCACTTGTGTTTGAGCGTTAATGATTAACGGAGCGAAGTTGGATTTTGATTAAATTTCTTAAGGAATTTGTTTGTTCATTAAGATTCGATTCATTAAAGTTTTAACATTTACCTTTCTTTCAATTCATACAAATTCCTTTTGATTTAAGGTCATTATGCCAAGATTCAAACATTCATTATTTTAAGTTGCACACCATTCAACTTTCAAGACAATGTTCAAAATTCAAATGTCAAGTTCAAATGCCATTCAAAGTTACAAATGTTTTTCAAGAGAGGTTCGAATACAAGGGACAAAAGTTCCATCCAATTTATAATGCTTACAATTTGGAATTATGGAAATTTTGAATTCAAATATAACAAGTTACAAAGTCTAAACCATGTTTCACCAAAAGTTGTCATTTCACTCAAACACTCAATGTCATAATAAAAGTTACAAATTCAATCATCAAATGATCAAATACATCAATTCAAAACTACCAAGTCCTATTTATAAATGACATCAAGTTCCCAAAACTCATCCAAACCTTGCTTCAATTTTCATCCAAATCTGTCCACCAAAACAACAAAATATATGAAAACAAAATCAGTTCAATTTCAAAAGAAAAAGAGAGGGAAGATACATGTATTGTTACATGGTAAAATCATAAAAATACAAAATAGAAAGGGACCTTTCCAATGATACTACACTCCAAATTCTGCTACTGCAATATGCCCAAAATCATCCATGCTGCAATGCTGCAAAAACTGCATAATAATGCCAAAAGCTCCTGTAAAACCTGTCCAAAAACAGTCTAAACTTTCACAAAAATAGAAAATTAAAAACTGCATCGAAAGGAGATGAAACAAGGCACTGCATTCACCAACCTTTCCCCCCAAAATTTCATTATGTTCTCTCTATAAACTTAGACTTGGTTAACAAAAAACAAAAAAAAGATATACCTTCAGCAATAGCAGTAGTTACTAAAAAAAAATTTGCACAAACATCATCTCCCTCCATGCTTCAAACTTGTACATACCATACAGTTTCCATTAGCAAAACTTAAGCTAAACGTCAACATATACTGTCTCTTAACCCCTGCAAAAAATGTTGAGAAATAGGGGAAGGAAAATTACTGATATTAGGGAAGAAATTAAGAAGAAAAATAGTTGTTGATAAAATGAAGAAATCTTCCCCAAAGCATCTTCAACAACCTGTAATCCATCAATAGATACATGCAAAAATCACATCAACACTATCATAGCAACAAATTCGCATCACACAACCTACAAATGAAACATAACACTCACCTGATACCACGCTACAAAAGATGCAGCCACGATCAAACTGACATGCAGTAACGTTCGTGCACCTCCAATCACAGTCCAACATCCAAGGCTCCAATTTACACCTTTCGTCGTTGCCGGTTACAAAATTGAGACGCAACAGAGATAGAAACACCGAGAAATCACAACCGAAAGAATATGAGATCAAAGCCCCATACCTGTTTTACCGGGGGGAATCCTCTCCTACGTTAACAACACCTCCGACGCCTCCTCCATTCGTTGCAGATCTGCAACCCATCGAGATCCAGCCACCGCGATAACCCAGTGTCGTCTGCCATTCTCCTTCCGCCACCGCCGGTTTTGCTTCATACCACTCAGGTTCGCTTCTTTCCATTTTTTTTGCTAAGATTTTGAGTTTTTTTTTATATTTATTGAAAATGGATGTTTAGAGAAAGGTAAAAGAGAATCTGTGAGATTTTTGTTCTTTCTACTGATACAAATGAACATATGTCGTTTTGTTTATTTTTTATTTTATTTTTATTAAAGAGGAGTGATATGTGTCAGCTCCTCATTGGACCTATTTTTTCAAAGCAATTTTTGAGGGATGGGGGGGCGTTGAAATGTTGACCGAGTATTGATGATGGAGTAGGCATGCTCACATTTTTTTTATTATCATTATTACAATAGCTTAGGATTAATTTTAGTTAGTTTTGAAATAGGTCCACTATATTTTAACCTAACAGTAAACCTCATTATATACAACTAATTTTTATTTTTCAATTTTTCCATTTTAGTTTTGATTTAAGTTAGTAATTTTATTATTAATATATTTTAGATTAACTTAGTAATTTTATAATGAATTTAGTTTATACTTAAACTAGTTTAGATGTAATTTAGCAACTTTAGAATTAATTTAGTTTAGACCTAATTCAGTAATATTAGAGTGTTAATTTATTTTAGATTTAATTTAATAACTTTCGAATTTTTGTTAGTAACTTTAGAGTTTTAATTTAGTTAATAACTTCAAAATTTTATTTAATTTAGTTAGACACTTTAGAATTTAAGTCTAGTTTACGTAGTAACCTTAGAATTTCAAATTAGTTTAGATGATTCTTTATTACACTTTTCTTTTATTTGTGATTCTTCTTTATCCATTCATTTAGTTTCTTACAATTTGTCTTGTTATCTACCTTGTTCGTTTCTCGTGGATTTTTATTATTTATGCTTCCATACTCGAATATTAGATCTACCTACTTATGATTAATTCCAAGGGAAATGTTTCAACTCAGCTGACTTCATCCAATCGTGCGAATACCCTCATTCATCTTTTGTTTGTTACTATTTTGTTAAACCTAAGATAATTTTCCCAAAAGACTCCATTTTCAAACTCACACCTTTTAAACCAAAACTTCGACATTAGGTTATCACATCTTCAAAATCTCGCCAACACCTATTTTTAGCCAAACAAACCATTTCAATCAAACAAACAATTTTAACCAAAAACAGATATTTCAAAAGGTTCCTGCGGAGTACCGCAGATGCATTGGGTGCTAATACCTTCCCATTGTATAACCAACCCCCGAACTCTCGATCTCTTTCAAAAACGCATTGTATTTTTATTACTTTTAAGTATTATTTTACATTGCATATTTAAGGGTTTTATTTCGCTCTTTTCCCTTTTCCCTTGGAAATAATAAAGCGTGGTGGCGACTCTTGCTTTTGTGAGTCAAGTTAATTAATAGCTTGATCTCCGATTTTCACCGCTACAGAATTGGTGACTCTGCTGGGGAAACATTGACCTCTTGCTGGTCCATCCCTAAGTGGGTTAAGCCTAATTTGTTTTATCTGTTTTATCATTATTTGATTGTTTGATTATATGTATATATTATGATTATTTGGGTGTTGATAATATTTACAAAGGACAAGTCCTATACCCGGACTAAGTTACACTTAGGAATAGGACGGGCGGTATAGTCATGTTAACTTTGAGGGAGTAATCCCAAAGAAGGAGGCATGAGATCCCCCACTCAGTGGAAGGCCCTTTTGAACGTAATATTTGTTTACCGAGTAATCGGGAAGACATTATTATTTTCGACCTGGGAGCCAGAGAAGCTGGGAACCGTAGAACCCTAACCCATCTTGGCCTTTTAGGTGTAGCGCAGAGATTATAACGGAGTAATCCGGAAGTAATTGTTACGCGATGCTACGCTCGGATGAGTTTCTCTTGAGAATATTGCTGATTATTGAGTAATCAAGACGTTGGTAATATCCGAAGGAGGAATGTAGACTCCGGGAACTCTTAGAACCTTGTTCTACAAGTGTGATTAAACTGTTAGTACATACCTTGGGGGTGTTCCTTACCTTGACTCCATGCTCGTGACGTTGAACCTTTCGACTTTATTTGTGACCTTGCTTGTGGTTGTTGCATATCCATGCATTCATGCATCCATAAAACCCTTTTCACTTGACTTTGAAGGAATTTGGAGGTCTTTCTTTGTAAACATCACAAGTTTCATCAAGCTCAATGGATCTTGGGTGTTGATAGGGCGAAAACCCTTATCCACCAAAATGGATGATTGATCTTGATGATAACTTGATCAATGTTTGGAGC
Source organism: Vicia faba (assembly GCA_948472305.1). Lineage (NCBI taxonomy): Eukaryota > Viridiplantae > Streptophyta > Magnoliopsida > Fabales > Fabaceae > Vicia > Vicia faba. The sequence goes on from OX451736.1 coordinate 1,625,453,685, forward strand.
CAATTTAAAATTCATCTTCTATCTTCATACTTTGATGTTTACAACTTAATATCTTGAGTTCCTTGAAAGTCAGATAAAAACTCTCTTTTGCATATCATGCATCATTCTACATTTTTTGTTTCACTTTCAAAGGTCTTTTTCCGAGTCTTATTTTTCCTTTGGTCTCACCAGTACAACACTCGTGCTAAGAGAACAATGGAAAATATCAAGCAAGAGGTTTCTGAACTCCGTAGAGAGATGACTATTTTGAAAGCTAGTGTGGAGCACTTAACTGGTTTGGTCGAAATTTTGGTTGCCGCCCAAGTCAATCCTTTTAGGAGGGAGGAAGAGATGATAAAAGTCTTCACTGAAACTCTAAAATCATTCTCTCATGAGAAGGTGATGGTTAATGCACCTAATGACTTTCCTGACAAGGTGAATGTGGGAGTGCGTCTAGAAGAAGATGTTGGGAAGGGATGTTCATATGAAGATGGTAGCTCAGCTAATGGTGTGAAGAAGTTTGATAATAACTTTTCCAAGAAGAGAACCAGAGGAAGAAATAATCATTGTCAGAATCATCATGTTTCTCCTATTCATCAACAGAATCAACAAGTTCCTAATCAGAGGAAAACCCAGTTTGATCCAATTCCAATTACCTATACAGAGTTGTTCCCTATCCTGATGCAGAGGAATTTGGTTCAGACCCAACCTCCACCGAAGGTTCCTGAGAAGATACATTGGTACTACAAAGCTGATTTGGCTTGTACCTTTCACCAAGGTGCTCCTGGGCATGACTTGGAGGGTTGCTTTGCTTTGAAGATCGAGGTTCAGAAGTTGGTCAGAAGTGGTATCTTGTCATTCAAGGACGTTGGTTTTGAAGTTCAAATCAAGCATGTGCCAAAGAGTAAACACGATTGATGGTCACTTTGAGTTTTGAAGGATGTTTTCGGTGATTCAAGTCCAGATAGAAAGCCTTCCCAGATTATTAACTTATTTCTGCTTTTTGTAATTTTTCTTGTTTATCAAAACATTGTTTGCATGTAAGAACTTGTTTGCATCTGAATGATTATCTTAATACAATGAATATGTTTGTCTTGAAGAAATTCATTCGTTTCACTCATATTTGTTTTCAAATTTTAAATTTCTTTTTTGCATTATGATACCAACTTTTTGCCCATTCTCTTGCCTAGGCAAAGATTGAAGGGAGGATGATGATCTAAAGAACACAAAATATTTGGTTGCATGCTTTTGGATAAAATCTTGCTGATGATGTACAGGCATTGTTTCAAATCCCTAAACACCGGAGATATAAGGAAGATAATCCCTTGCTAACCCCTTTTGAGCCTTTGAAGCATAAGTTTCTTTTCTATACGAAAAAACCTTGAATTTTAACCTGGGGCAGGGTAGTTTTTAGTTAATCTGACTGAGTGTTCAAAATTCATAAGGAAGATGTTTTTTGAAGAGAAACTACGAGGGCTATCCTTCATGTATAATGAATCTAGAGGATGTGGAACCACAATGTTATCCCTCATTCATCAAGAAACGAGGCAATCACAATCCTCTCAACAAGCAAAGACAAGCTAATGTCACACATTTTGTTCAAAAAGTCAAAAATCAAGAAAAAGAAAAGCCTGCTAAGTCAAAAAAAAACATAAAAACGTGTGACTTAGGCAAAATTAAGGCATCCCGCTGGACTATCAATTCAAAGAATTAGTTCAGGCAAAAGTTAGGGAAAATAAAAGTTGTAAAGAAAAGGACTGCAAAGAAAAGTCCTCAGCAAAGAACAAATTGATGACTACAAACACGAAGACACGAGGGTGGTTTCTACTCCGAAAGCCTCGTCGTTTCCTTGACCGTCACAAAATCCTTTTGAGAGATGAACACTCATGTTGAATTAACTGAACATAGGGTTGGAGAACATCATGAAGAATGGGTGGGCACCAAATATTTTGAGCCTTAAAATCTTTTTTCTAAAAACCATGAACCAGACCACGTTACAACCTTCAAAAGTCCTAATTGAAGCAAGTTTATTTTGAAAGCATACTTCAATGAGATAGTGTTCCTGACTCCCATGAATGTTCTAAATAGTTATGTTGGTATCATATGTTTTTCCTATACAAAAATAAATGATGCTTTAACTCGCAAAATTTGTGCGATATCTTTTCAAAATCTTCAAGACTTACATAACTGTTGCATTAGAATTTTCATTCTCATAATAAAATTTTCTAACTGCAAAACATTTGTTTGATATCAAGGAAACTCACATATAAGCACCAATGATGAGTCAGTTCTTAAGGCCTGAAACTCTGTTGAGTAATTGGAGAATCATTTCAAAAAAATCATATCCAGGGGCATGTCACCTGAAGACCATAAGCACGGACATGTTGCTTCTCCTAATTAATGCTTTCCCAACTTGTTTACTCTTTTGGGGCAAAATTTGAAGACTTTGTTGTGCCAACTACAGTCAATCCGGGGCAATCACGTCGAGATTTGATGAATTCCTCTAAGAGTTTGAAGACACCAGAGCATGGTGAATGCCAGGTCTTCTGTAAAATCCTCTTGAGACGATTTCTCCTCATCAACCAGATAGCTTAGGGCATGTTAGAAGTGAAGCTATTCACAAGAATTGTCGTGCATCACGCAGCTTATCAGCAGTAAACTTGGGGCATCCAAAATTGGTCCCACAGGCAATCTAGATTTGTCAAGATATGTGATATGTATTGCACACATTATCAGAGGGTGGTGTTCCCAGTATCTCCAGCTAAGCATGATTTTTTCCAGTTGAAACATTGTTTGTGTTGTTATCCTTTCAATGGATTGTTGACGATAGAAGACTGGACTTTGGGTTTTCTACCAAAAATATCATCCTCTTCATAGATATTTAAGCCTTGTAAAAGGACTTTGCTCCAATGATGGCTTTTGTTTTTATCTCCAGTAATGTTCCCATCCTGTTGAGATTAGCCGAGTGTCGAGCTGTACTATGACGTCTTATCATCTTCAGTCTATCTCCCCTGTCTGTTTTGTCAGCATATACATGACATTCATTTATTCATTCACACTTGCATCATGCATGCACAGCTGTATTTGTTGATGTCATTGAGTTCGTACAACTTGGTTATGTCTATTCAAATAACATATTTGATCTTTCCAAATAGAGTGTCAACTTAGGCATAAAGTGTGCCTTCTTTCTAATTCCCCACTGAGTTAACTCTCATGGAAGAATCTTGCTTTAGCTTTTCTTTTCCATCTCTGGATAGGATAAATCCCCATTTAAGTTATTTCCTCATTGGGTGGAGTCTTGTTTGACTGTTTTCTCTCCAGTTTATTCCTGGATTGAGCTGTGTCTCTTGTGAACGATACCCTGTGAATATCTCTAGGCTGTGAAACCTAGATGGAGAGTGCATTTATTTTGCAATGTAAGTACTTGGTCTCCTTAAGAAGGATTTACTCATGGTTCCCCATTGAAGATGAACTTTATTCCCCAGTAGTGTTATCATAACCTTCTTCTGGAATATCGACGTGACAACAAGCGACTGACTCCTTATTTGAGTAGTTTGATTATTTCTGAATTTCTTTATGTTATGACAAATGGCGGTCTCTTCATGAGCAGTTTGTTCATCCTCGATGAAATTATTGATTCTCACCTCCAGCAATATCTTCACGATATTTTATGAGTATCTTCAACAAAACAGCAAGCGGCGGTCTCTTCATGAGCAACTTGTGTGTTACTGTCACCTTTCAAAACAGTAAGCGGCGGCCCCTGTATATGAGCAACTTGTGTGTCATTGGTAATTTTGAAAAGAAAACAACAAGCGGCGGTCTCTTCATGAGCAACTTGTGTGTTATTGGTAATTTTGAAAAGAAAACAGCAAGCGGCGACCTCTTCATGAGCAACTTGTGTGTTATTGGTAATTTTGAAAAGAAACAGCAAGCGGCGGCCTCTTCATGAGCAACTTGTGTGTTATTGGTAATTTTGAAAAGAAAACAACAAGCGGCAGTCTCTTCATGAGGCAACTTATGTTTTATGGATACTCTTGACAAACAGCAAGCGGCAGTCTCTTCATGGACAACTTGTATGTTATCAACACTTTTTGAAAACGGCAAGTGGCGGTCTCTTCATGAGCAGCTTGTACGGAAAACGGCAAGTGGCAGCTTCTTCATGAGCAGCTTGTACGTTAGTATTATTTGGAAGACAACAAGTGGCAGCTTATCTATTTGAGCAACTTGTGTGTTATTGTTCCCTTGAAAATGGCAAGTGGCAGCTTCTTTATGAGCAGCTTGTGGGTTATTGGCAACAAGTGGCAGACTCTTCATGAGCAGCTTGTGTGCTTTGATATTCTTTGAAGACAACAAGTGGAAGATTCTTCATGAGCAGCTTGTGTGCTTTGATATTCTTTGAAGACAACAAGTGGCGGACTCTTCATGAGCAGCTTGTATGCTTTAATTTTCTTTGAAGACAGCAAGTGGCGGTCTCTTCATGAGCAGCTTGTATGTTATTGACACCTTTGAAAGGAAGCAAGTGGCGGCCTCTTTATTTGAGCAGCTTGTGTATCCCCAACAATAATGTTTACTCAGCAAATGACATCCCTTCGGAAAAGTCCCGTGGGGAAGTTTGTTATTTTATCCTTTTCAAGCGATATCTTGGTTAAAGAAGAAATGTGTTACCGTTCTTGGTAAAATTCAGAAATCAGAGATGTTTATCTCCCACCACAGTGCTGATGTCAATCATTTTGTTTTCCAGCCACAATGCTGATGTCAATCATTTTCCAGTCTTAGTACTGATGTCCATCATTTCCTTTTCCAGTCACAGTACTGATGTCAATCATATGCTTTTCCAGTCATAGTACTGATGTAAATCATTACCTTCTCCAGTCTCAATACTGATGTAAATCATTCAAGAGTCTCTCATTTGAAGTCTATGACTTTGTTTCCCCACTGGAGTTACAACCCCTTCCTCTGTGGGATTACTGTATAATGTGCTTGGTTTCTCCAGCATAGTCTGTCTCATATGGCGTCATTCCCCATAAAATTCAGAGCATTACATTCATATCATATCATGAACATAATCGCGGTATCTTAAGGCCAAAAATTGTGTATTCTATATTTAAGTCCCTTCAATCTCGTCGAAATGAAGATCCCAATCTTCATATCTCCAGATAGAAGAAACTTAAATAGGGGCAGCTGTTGTACCCCAATTTTTGACCTAAGATCCCATCTTCATTTGCATTTTTATTCAAAGAAATTAAGGGCACGAAATATGGCCAGTTTTAACCTCTCAAACTTCTCCACAACTTCCTCAGAGCACATACAAGATTCCATCATCACTGGTTCACGTGTGCTTCAATGTGTCTTGGAATGCAAGAAAAGATCAGGCTATGTGAGATGATTTAAAGCACTTCGACCAAAGTCAACCTTTTACAAGATCAAGTTCAAACGATCATAACTTCTTCATTATTCCATATTTTTGAGTGGTTCTTTTTGCATATGACTCTCCTTGATGTCATCTCCCACTCCTCTTTACAAGTCAAGAGTTGATTGTATGTGGAGGTTCATCTAAAATTCGAATACTTTGGAGGTCTTTTTGCAAATTTAACCTAATCACAAGAAACTCTTGTCCAGATTTCGAGGTTCATAACTTCTTCAATTCTCAACGTCCCGAGGCAATTCTTTTTGTGAAGTGTCACAAATAGCATTGTCTATGAGATTACTTCAAAGGTCGAGGTCAATTTGTGCTTGGTTCAATTTATGCCACAAACGTTTTCTCAAAGGACGTTTGATTCTTATGTTAAGATAATTCATCAAATAAGTTGTTGAGTTTGAATATTCATTGATCATCTATTGCTCGTAATTCAAGTCACTTGTGTTTGAGCGTTAATGATTAATGGAGCAAAGTTGGATTTTGATTAAATTTCTTAAGGCATTTGTTTGTTCATTAAGATTCGATTCATTAAAGTTTTAACATTTACCTTTCTTTCAATTCATACAAATTCCTTTTGATTTAAGGTCATTATGCCAAGATTCAAACATTCATTATTTTAAGTTGCACACCATTCAACTTTCAAGACAATGTTCAAAATTCAAATGTCAAGTTCAAATGCCATTCAAAGTTGCAAATGTTTTTCAAGAGAGGTTCGAATACAAGGGACAAAAGTTCCATCCAATTTATAATGCTTACAATTTGGAATTATGGAAATTTTGAATTCAAATATAACAAGTTACAAAGTCTAAACCATGTTTCACCAAAAGTTGTCATTTCACTCAAACACTCAATGTCATAATAAAAGTTACAAATTCAATCATCAAATGATCAAATACATCAATTCAAAACTACCAAGTCCTATTTATAAATGACATCAAGCTCCCAAAACTCATCCAAACCTTGCTTCAATTTTCATCCAAATCTGTCCACCAAAACAACAAAATATATGAAAACAAAATCAGTTCAATTTCAAAAGAAAAAGAGAGGGAAGATACATGTATTATTACATGGTAAAATCATAAAAATACAAAATAGAAAGGGACCTTTCCAATGATACTACACTCCAAATTCTGCTACTGCAATATGCCCAAAATCATCCATGCTGCAATGCTGCAAAAACTACATAATAATGCCAAAAGCTCCTGTAAAACCTGTCCAAAAACAGTCTAAACTTTCACAAAAATAGAAAAGTAAAAACTGCATCGAAAGGAGATGAAACAAGGCACTGCATTCACCAACCTTTCCCCCCAAAATTTCATTATGTTCTCTCTATATACTTAGACTTGGTTAACAAAAAACAAAAAAAAGATATACCTTCAGCAATAGCAGTAGTTACTAAAAAAAATTCTGCACAAACATCATCTCCCTCCATGCTTCAAACTTGTACATACCATACAGTTTCCATTAGCAAAACTTAAGCTAAACATCAACATAGCCTGTCTCTTAACCCCTGCAAAAAATGTTGAGAAATAGGGAAGGAAAATTACTGATATTAGGGAAGAAATTAAGAAGAAAAATAGTTGTTGATAAAATGAAGAAATCTTCCCCAAAGCATCTTCAACAACCTGTAATCCATCAATAGATACATGCAAAAATCACATCAACACTATCATAGCAACAAATTCGCATCACACAACCTACTAATGAAACATAACACTCACCTGATACCACGCTACAAAAGATGCAGCCACGATCAAACTGACATGCAGTAACATTCGTGCACCTCCAATCACAGTCCAACATCCAAGGCTCCAATTTACACCTTTCGTCGTTGCCGGTTACAAAATTGAGACGCAACAGAGATAGAAACACCGAGAAATCACAACCGAAAGAATATGAGATCGAAGCCCCATACCTGTTTTACCGGGGGGAATCCTCTCCTACGTCAACAACACCTCCGACGCCTCCTCCATTCGTTGCAGATCTGCAACCCATCGAGATCTAGCCACCGCGACAACCCAGTGTCGTCTGCCATTCTCCTTCCGCCACCGCCGGTTTTGCTTCATACCACTCAGGTTCGCTTCTTTCCATTTTTTTGCTAAGATTTTGAGTTTTTTTTTATATTTATTGAAAATGGATGTTTAGAGAAAGGTAAAAGAGAATCTGTGAGATTTTTGTTCTTTCTACTGATACAAATGAACATATGTCGTTTTGTTTATTTTTTATTTTATTTTTATTAAAGAGGAGTGATATGTGTCAGCTCCTCATTGGACCTATTTTTTCAAAGCAATTTTTGAGGGATGGGGGGCGTTGAAATGTTGACCGAGTATTGATGATGGAGTAGGCATGCTCACATTTTTTTTATTATCATTATTACAATAGCTTAGGATTAATTTTAGTTAGTTTTGAAATAGGTCCACTATATTTTAACCTAACAGTAAACCTCATTATATACAACTAATTTTTATTTTTCAATTTTTCCATTTTAGTTTTGATTTAAGTTAGTAATTTTATTATTAATATAGTTTAGATTAACTTAGTAATTTTATAATGAATTTAGTTTATACTTAAACTAGTTTAGATGTAATTTAGCAACTTTAGAATTAATTTAGTTTAGACCTAATTCAGTAATATTAGAGTGTTAATTTATTTTAGATTTAATTTAATAACTTTCGAATTTTTGTTAGTAACTTTAGAGTTTTAATTTAGTTAATAACTTCAAAATTTTATTTAATTTAGTTAGACACTTTAGAATTTAAGTCTAGTTTACGTAGTAACCTTAGAATTTCAAATTAGTTTAGATGATTCTTTATTACACTTTTCTTTTATTTGTGATTCTTCTTTATCCATTCATTTAGTTTCTTACAATTTGTCTTGTTATCTACCTTGTTCGTTTCTCGTGGATTTTTATTATTTATGCTTCCATACTCGAATATTAGATCTACCTACTTATGATTAATTCCAAGGGAAATGTTTCAACTCAGCTGACTTCATCCAATCGTGCGAATACCCTCATTCATCTTTTGTTTGTTACTATTTTGTTAAACCTAAGATAATTTTCCCAAAAGACTCCATTTTCAAACTCACACCTTTTAAACCAAAACTTCGACATTAGGTTATCACATCTTCAAAATCTCGCCAACACCTATTTTTAGCCAAACGAACCATTTTAATCAAACAAAATTTTTTAACCAAAAACAGATATTTCAAAAGGTTCCTGCGGAGTACCGCAGATGCATTGGGTGCTAATACCTTCCCATTGTATAACCAACCCCCGAACTCTCGATCTCTTTCAAAAACGCATTGTATTTTATTACTTTTAAGTATTATTTTACATTGCATATTTAAGGGTTTTATTTCGCTCTTTTCCCTTTTCCCTTGGAAATAATAAAGCGTGGTGGCGACTCTTGCTTTTGTGAGTCAAGTTAATTAATAGCTTGATCTCCGATTTTCACCGCTACACCTGTTTAGTGACATTAGCATATGAAGCTGCTTCCACCAATTTGGTGAAGTAGTCTATTTCCACCAAGATGAAACGATGACCATTCGATGCCTTGGGTTCAATCATTCCAATCACGTCAATACGCCACATAGAGAAACTCCATGGGGAAGAAATAACACTGAGAAGCGTCGGAGGCACATGCATTTTGTCAGTATAAATTTGGCACTTATGGAACTTATTTGAGAATTTGTAATAGTAAGAATCTATTGTCAGCCAATAGTAACCTTCCCTAAGCATCTTCTTTTCCATCGAATGTCCATTGGCATGAGTACCAAAGGAACCTTCATGCATTTCATGAATCAACATGTCTAGTTCATGTCTATCCACGCATCTGAGCAAGACCATGTCATGATTTCTTTTGTATAACACATCTTCATTGAGGAGAAATTTACATGCTAACCTTCTCAATGTCTTTCTATCTTTTTTGACGCACCAACCGGGTATTCCTGAGTCTGGAGAAAATGCTTGATATCGTGATACCAAGGTTTTTTGTCTACTATTCCCTCTGTTGCAAACACATGAGCTCGTCTATCCGAACATCGAACTGTGATGTGAGGCACATCATTCCAAGTATTTACTTGATACATAGGAGCCAAAGTGGCTAAATCATCTGCCATCTGATTCTCATCTCTAGGAATATGATGGAATTCAACTTTATTAAAGAAGGATAATAATCTTCTAGCATAGTCTTTGTAGGGAATCAAGCCAACATGACGAGTATCCCATTCTCCTTTAATCTGGTTTATTACCAAAGTTGAATCTCCATATACATATAGAACTTTGATTCTGAGATCTATAGCCTCTTTGAGACCCATGATACAAGATTCATACCCTACCATATTATTGGTACAATCAAATTCCAATCTTGTAGTAAAAGGGATATGTGATCCATGAGGAGTGATAATCACAACACCAATTCCTTTCCCATAAGCATTTACAGCTCCATCAAATACCCCAATAGGATTCAGGGTCAGGACCTTCCTCAGGAAAAGGTTTATCACAATATTTTACTTTCAAATACATCACATTCTCATCAGGGGAATCATATTTAACAGACTGATAATCATCAACTGGTTGGTGAGCAAGATAGTCTGCCAACACACTGCTTTTTATAGCCTTCTGAGTACGGTATTCAATATCATATTCAGACAACAACATCTGCCAATGGGAAATTCTCCCAGTAAGAGCAAGCTTTTCAAAAATATACTTAATCGGATCCATTTTGGAAATCAACCAAGTAGTATGATTCAACATATATTGCTGCAACCGCTTTGCCTCCCAGGTCAAAGTGCAACATGTTTTTTCCAGCATAGAATAACGTGACTCACAGTCAGTAAACTTCTTGCTGAGATAATAAATGGCATATTCTTTTCTTCTTGTTTAATCTTATTGTCCCAAAATACAGTCCATAGAATTATCTAACACAAGCAGATACATAATCAATGGTCTTCCTTCAACAGGAGGGAGCAAGATAGGAGGTTCAAGCAGATACTCTTTAATGCTTTCAAATGCCCTTTGGCAATAATTTGTCCACATATAACCTTGATCTTTCTTTAACAACTTAAAGATAGTTTCACACATTGCAGTCATATAGGAAATGAATCTGGAAATGAAATTCAAACGCCCAAGGAAGCCTTTAACTTTCTTTTTAGTTCTTGGTGCAGGAATTTCTTGAATTGCCTTAACTTTATCATGGTCAATTTCAATTCCTTTCTGGTTGACAATGAAACCTAACAATTTTCTTGATCGAACACCAAAGGTGTATTTATTTAGATTCAAGTGGAGATAATACTTCCTCAAACGCTAAAACAATTTCAACAAATCTTCTATATGCCCTTCTTCAGTCTGAGATTTGGCAATCATATAATCAACATATACCTCAATTTCCTTATGCATTAGATCATGGAATAGGGTTGTCATAGCCCTCTGCTACATTGCCCCAGCGTTCTTCAACTCGAAGGGCATCACTCTATAACAGAATGTTCCCCAGGGTTTGATAAACATTGTTTTTTCCATGTCCTCATGAGCCATTCTGATTTGGTTGTATCCGGAAAATCCATCCATGAACTAAAATACTTTGAATTTTGTTGTACTTTCAACCAACATATCAATATTTGGTAATGGAAAGTCATCTTTTGGACTAGCTTTGTTTAAATATCTATAATCAACGCACATGCAAACTTTTCCGTCTTTCTTTGGTACTGGAACAATATTGGCAATCCACTGAGGGTACACTAATGTCACAAGAAAACTGACATTAATCTGCTTTAAAACTTCTTCTTTAATTTTCACTGTCATATCAAGGTGAGTTCTTCACAACTTCTGCTTGATTGGTGGACATTCTAGCTTTAGCGGGAAATGATGTTCCACAATATCAATATCCAACCCCGACATGTCCTAATAAGACCAAAAAAATATATCCCTACACTCTTTCAATAATTCAATTAACCCGCGCTTCACATCGGGATGAAGCAATGCTCAAATCTTGACTTCTTTTGGATCTTCCTCTGAACCCAAATTGATCGTCTCCAACGACTCTTTATATGGCTGAATGGTACTTTCCTCACACTCAAGAAACCGTGAAACCTCTTCTGGGATTTCATCATATTCTTCTTCTTCGGCCACATAGCAGGATATTCAAAGTTGGGGGAGGGTGCAGGGTCATTGTGTTCAACGAGGTTTTTAATTAATATGCACATATGATTTATGATTGCTTTTAGAAACTGGCACATATTGCAAGTGATTATGCAGATTTATTTACAGTTATTATTTACTTTGAAAGGATTTTTCTGATTACCATTTTCCAAGAAAAAAGCATATAATAAAGACACAATTTGGGAATCAAAAACAAATTTTATTAATGATTTTAAAGATCAAAACAACAGATATGCCCGTACAATATCAATACTTTCACCTTGGGCAGAGTGAAAGATTTTTGAAAAGATTAACAAAAACAAATTACTTTAAAATGTGAATTCAAGAAGGAACATCAATAGTGATCCAATTTTGGACTCTGACTCCATGCATCGCGTAGTTTGGTATCTCTTTCTCTGATTCACCTTCCAGAATAACATTGATCTTAGGAGTAGTTGGATGAAGATAACCTCCACTGTGAAAGATGTCTTGGTATTTACCCATAGAAGACTTTGGCTTCACGATCTCACCTTTATTATTCTTCACGGAGAAACCAAACCAACTTTATTCTTATTTACAGGTGGATCAACAATTTTCCCCCGCGCCTTGCTAGGGCCATTATGCACTACCTGTTGAGCATCCTTAAACGAGGCTATAGAATTCTCATTTTTCCTTACATTATCAATAGATAAAGCTTGGAACTGAGTTCCAACAGCAGCTTCATCAGCTTCCACAATACAGAAAGAGGATATATGAAATATTAATAAAGCATGATCTCCATTCATGATGACCACCTTTCCTTCACGAACAAATTTCAGCTTCTGGTGCAAAGTTGAAGTAACAACTCCTGCCTCGTGGATCCATGTTCGTCCCAATAAACAGCTGTAGGTGGGAATAATATCCATAACCTAGAAATTAATCTGAAATAAGTGTGGACCTATGTGAATAGGCAAATCTACTTCTTCGATGACAGACTTCCTCGAACCATCAAAAGCTTTCACAATTATGCCACTTGGGTGCATGGGAGTTCCCTGGTACTTTATCTTCATGAGTGTACTCCTTGGTATGACATTTAAAGTAGACCCATTGTCAATCAGCATATTGGACAACGAGTCATTCTTACAATTCATGGAGATATGGAGATCCAGGTTATGGTTTCTTCCTTCATCGGGAAATTTTTCATCACATAAACTCAGGTTATTACAAGATGTAATATTCCCCACAACACTGCTGAATTGGTCTAGAGACATATCACTTTCCATAAAAGGTTGATTCAACACTCTCATTAAAGATTCCTTATGGGCATAAGATTTCATTAGCAAGGCTAGAATGGATATCTTAGATGGAGTTTACAACAATTGATCTACAATCTTGTACTCACTCGTCTTGATAATATTCAAAAAGTCATCCACATCCTTTTCCAAAGTAGTGCCACTAGATTCTCCCATTGTTTTCTTTAGTTCAATACTTTCAACAACCTTTTTATCAGAATTAACATTCCCTCGAATGACAGGGGAAAACACCCGACCACTGCGAGTTACTTGGTTGGCTTCAGCAATATTATTAACATCCGACAAAGTTTAGATAGGAATTTCTCAACCATCTTCCAGGATAGTCGCGTTGTATTTATATGGCATGGCTTTGTCTGATTTATATGGGACAGGGCCAGGCAGGCAAATAACCACTGGAGCAACATCTAGCTTGCTATGGTACTCAATATCTATAGGAGCGGGAACACCAAAACATGGTACAATAACATTCACCCCTTCTTCAGAATACTTAGACATCACATAATCATTGTTGGAGAACATATCTTTATTAGCAGAAAAGAACTCATCTGCAGAAACATATTTATCATCTGACATGGTCTCGACTGAGAAATCTTCAATTATATAAACCCCATTGTAATCATCTCTATTTCCTGAGACCTTGATAGTACCATTATCTAACAACAATTGAACACCCCTTCTCACGATGGAGAAACAACGAGAATCCCTGCAGCAAATCTGGCAAGACCCATGATGGTGTTCTTCTTGGCCATCCTTGTGACAGAATGTAGCGTACAGCTGCACCAAATCATCATTTATATAATCCATATAAAAAAATCTGGAATCACTGGGACATCCAAAGACCATATTCACATCTTCTTCGTACTCAGCCCTTGGCCTGATTATATGAATGAGACCTTCGTCCGTCATTTCTTGAAGACCAGTTTTTATTTTATCACATCCCTAGATATCTGTACTGCAAATACTACAACTGGCATGATTGTGTGTATAGTAGTTGAATTCAGAGGTCAGCATGCATCTTTACCATATTCCCTCTAACCAGGTTGATATCAAAAATTCGGAAGTCCCCAGGACAACCAACAACCATATTTACAACATTTGTACCTATATGTTTAGGTAAAGGACTATCTTTCACGTTAGGGCCAACATATTTAAAGGACAGGAGGCCAGATCTCACCATCTTTTGTACTTCACATTTCAAAGGATAACATTTTTCGATGTTGTGCCCTAGGGCTCCTTGATGGAAACCACATGTCTAATCTTCCTTATAATACCAAGGTAAAGGTGAAGGTATAACAGGGGGAGGCCTGGTGTTGTACCCCAAAATTTTCCCTCCTTTTTCTCAAGACATTTTCTCACAAGGATTTTCAAAAGGGCAAGTTTGTACAAGTACAATTGTATTTTTGGCTTTCAGGCATCAAATCAAAGAAGAGCAAGTTTTCCTTGATTCATAAGCTTCGATTGGGCATCTAAAATACTTCGAGAAAGCTTTGTTTCACAAGCTTCGATTGAGCATTTGTCCTCCTTCGATGCAAGCTTGGTTCGCAAGCTTCGATTGAGCGCTCGGCCTCCTTCGATCAAGTTTAATTCATAAAGCTTCGATTGAGCGTTGGCTGCTTCAGGTTTGCTTTTGATTCACTAGGAAAATACTTCCTTCATGCCTGGTTCGATTCACTAGGCAGTGGCCTCCTTTGTGCCTTCTTGGATCCACAAAGCAATGGGCTCCCTCATGCTAGGCATCCACAAGGCATTGGCTTCCTTTGTGCTAGCTTCGACTGGGCAACTGGCTCCCTTTGAAACAGTTTGCTTCGATTCACAAGCAGTAGCCTCCTACATGCTTATTTCGATTCACAAAGCAGTGGCCTCCTGCATGCAAGCTTCGATTGAGCATTAGCCTCTTACGTGTCTGCTTTGATCCACAAGACAAGTGCCTCTTCTTTGCTTGCTTTCGACCCACCAGGAAATGGATTCCTCTGTGCTTACCTTCAATGCACAAGGAAAAGGCTTCCTCTTCATGCTTGCCTTTGATTCGTAAGGCAAGAACTTCTTTCACGCGTGCTTTGATTCACTAAGAAGTGGCTTCCCTCATGCTGCCCTGACTCCACCTCCAAAACCCTTCAACACACAGTTTTTTATACTTTGACACATAGTATGGTCCAGAAGAAACATTCTAAAGGTCCATTCAAAGAAACATAGAACTGGTGCCTTCGAAGGACATACATTTGGTCCATTCGAAGGATACACAAATGGTGCCTTCTAAGGACATATAGTTGGTTTAAGATGCTTGCTGGCCAAAGTCCTACATGCTGCCAAGCCCAAGCCTCTTGCACAATTACATTCGAAGGAAATGAAAAAAGAAGCTTCGACTGGCCAGAATGAAGTGTTCGATTGGGGTAGTTAGGTATTTTCAGAGCCATCAAAAGGAGCAATTCAGAACCAATCGAAGAACAAGGCATGGAGGCATTCAAAGGAGTCAGGGAGTGAAACATGTCCAGGTTCATCCCAAAACTCAAAAGGGTAGGAATTCATCAAAGACGACAATCCTTTAATTTGTCTAATTTTACCTTCAGAGCCTGGTTAATGGTTGTCCCTTGCAATTTACATTCACCTCTATCCCTTATAAATACAAGCCTAAAGATACATTGCCAGGGATGAAAAAACGAAGAAAAAAAAAGAGAGAAAAGAAAAAACCATTGATCAGCCAAACGAATTCATTTCCCATTGAAACACTTTTGCCACACTCATACCACCAACCAGACATGCACATGCATTTCTTACACACAATAAGTCAACCAGGCCCTTACACAAGTAATTCCACGCCCAGGTTCATAGATCGAAGCCTTTCCGGTTGGTAAGGATTCACAAAAATCAAAAACTATATTTCCAGACCCTTTAAGTACATGTTGTTTGCATATCTGCGTTGCTAATGTCATTTATGTTTATATGAACATATCATACGTAAGGTAACATGCAGGAATAAGATCGTTCCATCGAAGGGCATGATCTGAATTTGCCTTTCGAAGCTCATGATTTAGGCATTTTCAAGCCAAAAACACCCAGATTCGAATTAAGGGCAAGAAGGATAAGGTGTGCGTGTGTGCAGAGGTAGGGGTTTCGATCCATGCCTCTTGCAATAATTTTTTTGTTTGTTTTCTTGTAGATTCAGTATCCTCCATAGGAAATCCATCAGACACTTTCAACAATATCCTTCGCTGGATTGAAAGCCACATCCTTCCCTGGATCTAAGGATAACATCCTTCACTGGATCGAATGCTAACATTTTTCACTGGATCGAAAGCCATCTCCTTCCCTGGATCGTAAGACTATTTTGTATTTTTATGTCTGTGTTGTTCATTTCTTTTAATGGCTTTGCTCTCTAAATCAACATTAAATCACAAAAAAATCACAAAAAAAATTAGGTTCTAGTCCTTTTTATTAAAATTAATTTCGTTAATTAATCATTAATTACTTAAACATTTTTATAAATTAAAATTAAGTAGATTTAGATTTTTACTTTTCTTTTATAAAAAGAAAACAAAACAACAAAAATATTTCATTTTTAGGATTTAGAAGTCCTTTCAATTCGTGTGTATTCATTACTTTAGCATTTGTTATTCTTATCATTATTGTATCTGACTATGGGTTGTAATAGTTAAAATTAGGACTTTATTTTTGCTTTTTATTTCCCCAATTTTTGGACATGTAATAATCCCCCTCCCCGAAGCCATGTAATAGTGTAGCTTTAATTCCCGCACTTTAAATTCTTGTACATATATTAACTGTTAGATGTATGTTAATAGGATTGTATGACAAGATTAATAATCAAACGCTAGAAAACCTAAACATTAAGATTAATAACTAAACATAACACATTCTCACATGCTCACCTTTAGGATACTCCCACTTTGGTTTCCTTCGGAAAAATAGTCACAACTCTCGAAATGTGAGAGATTTTAGTGGCTACCCTCCAGTTTAAAAAGATCATAAGTCCCTCGATGACCCTATCGGCGTTGCCTCGGTAAACAATGATCTTAAAACCCTAGGGTAGTTACTAAGGCTTCTTTCCCAGTTGCCTTTGTGACTATAAAACATCCTCTCGAATGTCCCTCATACATCCAAACGACTAAGGTTACCTACTCACTAATAGTAAGATAGCATTGTCTAAAGGAAATGAGGAAAATAACGAACCTTTCAAGTAAAGTAGATAGTTCCTAGATGTTATGCTAAAAAAACAAACTTTTTCATATACACAAACACTTTCAAAAACATTTTCAAATGCTTTATCAACACTCTTGGGGACTGATACAAGAGTTATCATAAACAAATCGCCTTACTATTGGCATTTCAAAAATACTTTTCAAAAACGCATAAAAACATAAGGTATTTCAAAAATGAGCTAAGCATCTAAGAGCCCGTAGATAACTATGGATGGAAAGGGTGCTAACACCTTCCCTTTCCATAATCTACGCCCCTTACTCAAAAATAATTTCGAAAGGTCTTTTTTTGTTCTTTTCACCCTTTCCTTTGTTGTATAAAAGAAAAGTTGATGGAGACTCTTGTTTACCGCAACATTTGCAAATACAAACACAAAACTAGTATAACAGTCAGTTCTCCCACTGTATTACAGAACTGACGACTTTGTTGGGGAAACTTATAAAGTGGGGTTACCTTAGAGTTTAGTTCATGATATATTTCCTTTCATTGTGTGTTTTGTTTGCTTTAAATTTAAGGGTTTTCGTGGGTTTACTTGTAAAGATCCTACACCCGGATCTAGAGCACCTTTTAGGTAAGTAGCAATAGATCGTGGGGACTGTGCGGGGTATACTGACACGATTGAAACGATAGCTACGTTGGTGTGACACATTTGTTGGTACCGGTAGCCCTTGAGTAGTCAAGGAGAATACAGGGCTGTTGTGTGGTGTCATGAAGCACCAATTGACCTTAGAACCTTTAATTTAACAACTTGGCCATTAGGGAGTAGTGAGATAGAAGGATTTGGTGCAGTACGAAGTTGGTTGATACTCGATACTACGCTTATTGAGATCTAACTTCCAGGATATTTTGGTCGCCAATAAAGAGGCTTGCGCTGAAACAATGCCCGATGAAGAAAGATCAATGATATTGAGATTCCCTAGAACCAGATTACTATTAATAGGATAGGCTGAACCAACTAAACTTCAAGAGGGTACTTACCTATGGAATCCATGCAAGCCTAAACCTAAGGATCTGTTTGTATGCTTATATATATATATATATATATATATATATATATATATATATATATATATATATATATATATATATATATATATATATATATATATATATATATATATATATATATATATATATATATTTGTTTGTACATAACATCATAACATCATAACATGGCATATCACACTAACCATTTCAAGGACTTTTAGGACTTATCTTTGTGTCTGTTTTGTAGGACATGGCTCCCATTTGCAAAAAATACTATCCAAGTCAACCTCGTAAGGGTGCCTCATCAACTCAAAGAGTTGGCATAAAGGGTTCCCTAGAATTCCCCATTCACTAAAAGACATGGTCGACTCCTCAGTTTTGTCACCTCAAGCCCTGATGAAGACATGGTGAAAGTTCTCTTTCAGTTCTTTGACCCTTTACATCATTTCTTTACATTTCTCGATTACCAGTTGGTGCCTACCATGGAAGAGTTTTCTCAGTTATTGGGAGTGCCTATTCTCAACTAATTACCCTTCAACGGTATGGAAAGCTACCCAAATCACGAGGAGATCACTCAAGCCCTGTATTTACAACGGTCTGACATTGTAACAAATTGGGAAACAAGAAGCGGTGTCAAAGGGTTTCTGGCCAAGTTTTTGTTTGAGAAAGCTCAGCATTTTTGGGATACTTTGGACTTACAAGCCTTTGAAGAGGTGATGGACCTTCTCATCTATGGGATGGTACTGTTCCCTAATCTGGACCAACTCATAGACGTGAATGCGGTCAAAGTTTTCATGTCTCGTAATCCGGTGCCTACTTTACTTAGAGACATTCTACACTCTTTTCACACTAGCACCGTAAATAGAATAGGAACCCTCATGTGTTGCACTGCTCTTTTGTATGTGGTTTATTTTTCACCTACCTCAATCTATGTTGAAGAATGATCAAAGCATGAGGTGGTCTAATAGATTGATGTCTCTCACGCATTCGAATATTCACTGGTGCCCTCGATCTGTGGAAGACGTTACCATCATTGATCACTGTGGGGAATTCCCTAATGTCCCTCTCCTAGGAATTAGGGGAGGAATCACTTATAACCCTTGTTTGGCATTGCGACAGTTAGGGTATGCTAGGAGGGACGGTCCTTATGATGCACTATTTAATGAATTGCATTCGACTATGAGAACAATGTCCAAGGGTACCGTTAGAGGTTTATTCGAGCTTGGGGAATGGTGAACAAAGTGGATAGAATGACATTGGGGAATAAGAACTCCATCACTTTGGAGCCTCATCTTAAGTGGGTGCGAGCACGCGCTCAAAATCTCATGGTGCCTCACCCCGCCATCCTACCTATCATCATGGAACCTATTGCCGAGACAGATGTACCTCATACTATTCTCCATCCTGACATGCCCACTACTCTCGAGGAATTGCAAAGATCTTAGATTCAACTCCAAGAGGAACGAGACACCTTTGAAACCTAGTTCTATGCAAGCGAGAAGAAGGTTTTGGAGCTTACAAGACAACTGCATGAAGAACTGAGTTTGAATGCCTACATTACACCAAAGTGGATGCGCTCATGGGAAGCCTCAATCCTGTTTGATTTAGGAGTTTTGTTTTATCTTTGTTTCTTCCATTGTAAGCCCAAGAGGCATCGTTGTAATCATTTAAACTTATGAATGCAATTAATTTTTGTTCTCTCTTTGTCTAAGCAAATTTAAAATCTTAAAAGTCCTTGAAAACATTGCATAAACATTAACATGCATATCATTACATAAGCAGGTATTTTGAGACAGGTTTCTTATTCTCTTCGCTGTTTATTTCATCAAAAAGAGATGGCTCTTGAACAAACAATAAAGGATCTTCAAGCCTCAAAATGCTCAGTTCCAACAAATGTTCCTGGCTCTGGCTAAGGGGCAAGAAGATCTAAAAGCTCTTATTATTAAAGTGAAGACAAAGAAGGCAAAGAAACCAGTTGGTGTTTTGAATATGGGAAGAAGGTTCAGAGGACCGGCCAAGCGAGCTCTAGATTTCACAACTCTATCACACGAGGGAGACAATCAAGAAGAAAAGCCCAAGGAAGGAGACAACAACCATGGGACTGATGAGGAAGAGGAAGATTACTCTAAAGAACAATATCCTCCTGCTGATGATAAATGCAAACAGCTGGAGGATCGTCTCAATGCTATGGAGATTCAGAGGGTACCCAGGCTGGATTTTGAAGAACTAGGACTGGTCTCAAGGGTTGTCATCCCGCAGAAATTCGAGGTCCCCACATTTGGTAAGTATGACGGTGTCTCCTGTCCTAAGCTGCACTTAAGCTCATATGTTAGGAAGATTCAACCCCACACTACTGATAGGAATCTGGGGGTACATTTCTTCCAGGAAAGTTTGTTAGGGACGCAGTTGGAATGGTTCTCTCAATTAGAGGGAACCAACATTCATAATTGGGAAGACCTG
This sequence comes from Vicia faba, assembly GCA_948472305.1. NCBI lineage: Eukaryota > Viridiplantae > Streptophyta > Magnoliopsida > Fabales > Fabaceae > Vicia > Vicia faba. The sequence goes on from OX451736.1 coordinate 1,625,474,170, forward strand.
GCTGCTGCTTTTTACAAGCAGTACCAATATAATGCTGACCTCGCTCCAACTCGTACACAATTGTAGAGTATGTCTATGGGTTCCGGCGAGGGTTTCGAAGATTATGCCCAAAAGTGGAGAGACCTTGCGGGAAGAGTCCAGCCTCCTCTATCTGATATAGAGCTGGTAGACATGTTCTTGGGCACGTTGTCTAGTACATTCTTCAACCATCTGATTGGAAGCTCTTCAGCTGGATTTACTGAGCTGATATTGATGGGTGAGTGAGTAGAAGCTGGTATTAAGAGTTGTAAGATCCAAAGAGATGCATCCTCCAGTACAGCAAAGAAACCCTTCACTAGAAAACTTAAGGAAACTTATAAGATGACTTATTTGTCCCTTAGTCTTTCGTTATTCGTCCTTCCCTGGTAGCTTCTTCTAGAAGAACACCCATGCTCACCATTTTGGTGAAATCACTGGGCGCACTGACGACCATCCTTTCACAATAAAATGATCCAAGGGTTTTCAGGAAGACCTTGATCATTTCTTGTTCTCCCATATGTGGTACCACCTGAGCAACTATCTCGCACCAACGCTGTGTATATTCTTTGAATGAATTCTTGTCTCTCTGAGCTATCTCCCTCAATTGGTCACTGTCAGACTCCATGAACATATTATACTTATATTGTTTAATGAAGGATTCTCCTAGATCATTGAAGATGCGTGTTGTACCCCAAAATTTGCCCTCTCGTATTTTTCCAAGATTTTCCTATTCCATAGGTGGTTACAAACCTTTTCCTAAAGACAAGGAAATTTTTCCAAAGATGTTTTTAAGTTTCCTTCGATTGGCCTATTTCTAAGCTTCCTTCGATTGGCCTGTTTCTAAGTTTCCTTTGATTGGCCTGTTAACGAGGATTTTCGATTTGCATCTCAAAAGTTCCTTTCGATTGGCGCCTATAAAATGCCTTTCTATTGGCATCTCCAAAGTGTTTTTCGACTGACATCTACATAGCGTCCTTCGATTGACATCTACACAACGTCCTTCGATTGCCATATACATAGAGTCCTTCAATTGACGTCTGCAAAAGGCCTTTCTAGTGGCCTCATGACAAGCCTTTCGATGGGCATTGTGTCAAAGCCTTTCGATTGGCATGACAGGGGATCTTTCGGTTTAGCATTGTGTCAAATTCATTCGATTGGTATTTGGACAAAGGTCATTCGAAGAATTCCCTCCAGGCCATTCGAAACAGGCCATCAAGAGGGAAATCAGAAAATATGTCCAGGCCAGATTCTTGCCTTGTTTGGTCACAATTCCACAAGAGCTGATTCGACCAGGGAACTATCTTCAAAAGGACAGGAAAAATTGAAGTAAAGGGTGGTCCAATCGAAGGAGTCTTAGCATTAAAGCTGGCACAGTTCTACTTTGAACCATTAAGGAGAGCAAGGTTCTAATAATAAAAGTCCTGGTTAGTTCGAACTGAAGTTTAAGGCTGGAAAGGAAGGAATTCAAAGGAATGAAGATGGGATTTGTTCCAAAACAAGCCAGAAAGCCCATAACCGAAGGAATATTTTCTCATCAAGAGAAGAGTGATACAAGCTGGCAAATCAAAGAAAACGCATTGGAATAAAAACACAAAGATTTGACCATTTTAGAAAGAAAAAAAGACACAAGACAAATGAAATCTTTTCTCACTCAATCTTCAAGATTCAGTTCAGTTTTGTTAACCTTATTCATTCTACTATATATACATTACAAACCCTGATCAAAAAAAGAGGATTTGGCCGTGTAGAACATCCAGAAGACTGCTCAGAATTTTGAAAAAAAGTTGTTAGGACATAGTTTGATTATACAACCCTTGATTAGAGTTTTGATGATAACAAATACAAAGAATAAAATACAAAGAACAAATATGCTCCTTAAAATTATGTTTTTATGTATGCAGAAGTTCTGATCTTATCAACATCAGAAGATAAGCCATAAGTGCTACACGCTGAAGCAATCAGAACATACGTTGAAGATTGATGACCAGAACCTGCGCCAAATCAAAGTAAACTCTGATTCTAAACAAGAACATACCAATTCAAGTCATCAGTATTCTGAAGCGTCGTCAGCAAGAAAGGAGATAAGATTCTGAAGCGTTACTGATCATTCAAGACAACATCAATTCCAACGGCTTCTTTCAGACAGGATCTTCTCCAAAAGGAAAGTGTGTTAATGACATTAAATATGCTTTATGATCAACGTCATTCCACTGCTTATGTAAACATAGTCAGCTTTCAAAATCAAGTAGATTTGCTACATAACCACTCACGCATATTCAAAGCTGCAAGCAATTTCATTTTACTTTTCTAAGCTATAATCCTATGTAATTTATCACAGTTGTGATAAACAATTTTTTATTAGAAAAACAACAACACACATATAGTATAATTATATTGAAAAAGTGTTCCTTAAGATTAACCGGACTGTGGTTGTACTCAAGAAGACTTTAACAGTTGTTAAAGTAGCTTTTGTAATCTTGTTGAGATTAGTGGATTAAGACCTTGTTGGAGAGAGGCGAAATCACCTTGACGGGTGGACTGGAGTAGTTTGAGATCAAATGAACCAGGATAAAAATACCGTGTCTGGTTCTGAGCTTAAACACTTAATCGTGTCAGTACAAGATCCAAGCTTCAAAAAAACACTATGGTGGGACCAAGCCAAAACATCAGCAATGACAACCATGAAGACAAGGACAGATTCAGTGGCAAACCTCCAGTCTTTGATGGATAAAACTTTGACTACGGGAAAAACATAATTGAGAGTTTCTTTCTGGCCCATGATGCTGATCTGTGGGACATGGTGACTGATGGATACACAGATCCAGTGGATAGACATAGTCAGAAGATAGACAGGAAAATGATGTCTGATCAGCAAAAGAGTGAATTCAGAAACCACCACAAGGCCAGAACAATTCTCCTCAGTGTTGTCTCATATTCAGAATATGAGAAAAATATCAAACAAAGAAACTGCCAAGAATATGTTTGACTCTCTAAGAATCACGCATGAAGGCAACATTCAAGTCAAAGAAACCAAGGCCCTTGCGCTCATTCAGAAGTATGAGGCATTTAAGATGGAAGATAGTGAATCAATAGAAACTATGTTTTCAAGATTTCAAATTCTTGTTGCTAGACTAAAGGTTCTTGACAAAGGGTATTCAACTAATGATCACGTTAAGAAGATCATCAAAAGCTTGCCCAAACAATGGAGGCCAATGGTCACAGCACTTAAGCTAGCCAAAGATCTCAACAAAATTTCTCTGGAGGAACTTGTTAGCTCCCTCAGAAGTCACGAGATAGAGCTAGAAGAAGATGAGCCTCAAAAGCAAGGTAAGCCACTAGCTTTAAAATCTAACATAAAATATGACTCTAAGGTTTTGCAGGCTGTGGAAGAAACCTTTGATTGATCCTCATCAGAAGAAGATGAATTGTCTCTCCTCTCCAGAAGGGTGAAACAACTTTGGAAGTAGAGACAAAGGAAGTTCAGAAATCCCAGAAGATCAGAGAATCAGAATGAATCCTCCTCTAGATACAAAAAATCCGAGTCTTCCTCTAGACACAGAAGATCTGAAGGTTCTTCAGGATATAGAAATCCAAACAACAAGGACATCATCTGTTATGAATGTAACGAGCAAGGGCACTACAAAAGTGATTGCCTAAAACTTCAGAAGGAAAAGCCCAAAAAGAAGTTGAAATTCTGGCAGCAGATACTCAATGTCACAGTGAATGTTATGACACCGTATCTGACTTTCTATAAGACAGTAAATAGAAAAACAGTAAATAACACAATCAATTGTTTACCCAGTTCAATGTGAAACAACACCTACTCTGGGGGCTACCAAGCCAGGGAGGAAATCCACTATAAGAGATATTAATTCAGGAATAAACCAACCAGTTTATCTCCTTCACTTAAGACCTACCCAATGCAACTTCAATCTAAGTTCAACTTAAACCTGAGTTCCTACTCACTCCCCCTCAATCACAGCAGTGATACTAAACAATTGACTAATGAATTAATGAAGACACTCTTCAGAACATACACTTGATTATGCTTCACAGCTTTTAATCAAGTAACACAAACACTCTTGCTTCAAAGCTTTGAGTGATACACAACCCTTACAATCAAAACCTATTCCAAGTCACTTATCACAATGATACTTGCTTGGATTACAGTAGTTAAAACTATACAGCCCCAAGTTATTCTTTTGTCAAAGAGTTAATTTCCAAACAGCTTTCCTGTTGAATATATATGCAGCTGTTTCTTCAGTTAGGGCTTCCATGAAAAGCTAGGGTTAATTAGGGTTAACCTCAAGACTTGGTCACAAGACTTTATCAACCAGATTAGGGTTGAGCTAGGTTAACCTAAAGTCCACATGAGATTCTGTTCTGGAATGTATGAACCAAATTCCTGAAAAATCTCAGAATAAACCAAGCTGCATAACTGTTAGATCAGTACAGGATGTCTTAACATCTGTTATGACAACAGAAATCCTGTTCACTGATTTTGGTAGAAAGTAATAAATGTGATCATTGCAAAATGCTCAGATACACACTCATAAAAGGCAACTACTGTATGCCATTCTTTTTCTGCATAAAGTACCTAATAATCCAGAATGTTATGACATCAGTCATGACATTCACACACCTGGTTTTACCAAAAATACATGCCAATAACTAAACACTTACAAACTCCCCCTTTGGCAGATTTTTGGCTAAAACCCCTAAGCAATCAGAGTATAGAGAGCAGCAGAATGAATATGTCTGCAGAAAAAATAATGTCTACCAAGTAATTAACACAAAATATCTCCCCCTCTTTAGCCACAAATAGGACAAAGATACATGTACTTATATGTTATACAGTCATCCAAAATGAGTAATAAAAACAACAAAAAAAATCTGAAATCACTTGCAGCAACAGGAACCAGCAGCAAGCTTGACAACTCCACCACACTTTAAGCATTGTCATCTTCAGAGGAGGCACTTTCTTCAGCATTGAGCTGATCTTCAGCAGCACCCTCTTCCCTTATTTGTCCTTCAGTCTCCTCTTGTTCTAATATGGCAATTAGGTTCTCAAGAGTCCTTTTCCTTGTTTCCAGCTCTTTGCAGGTTTCCTTCAGCACAGCTATAACATCAGTTGTCTTGGACTGAGTTTTTACAGTTGATGTCTCAGCTGATGTCATGACAATATCAGGAACATGAGATCCCTGGAATAGTTTATAGTGCAACCCAAGAGCAGGGGCTCTTTTGCATACAATATCTCTATCCACCAGAATGTCTGGATACTGAGCAAGGACAATACCACATAGGAGGGAGGGAAAGGCAATAGGGCCTTTAACAGCATAGCTTCCAGCATGTTTTAAAGTTTGATCAAAGATATACCTGCCATAGTCAAATTCAGTCCTGGTTCCAACAACATAAATGGATCTCCCCAATCCTGTGGAGATGGTTGATTTATGGTTGGTAGGAACTCAGTTGGCTGCACCAATCTTGTGCAGGATGGCAAATTTCATGCTTAGCTTGCTAGCATTCAGCTTGCCTTTCAATGGCCAGCACTTGACTTGTCTTGCAGTGATGGCTTGGCATACTTCATTGTCAGTAACCTCTAGTTCAGGGCAAGCCTCATTTGATCTTCCAAGGAATTTGTTAATTTCATAGGGAGAGAAATTAACCTTTCTTCCTCTCACATAGACACATTCAAAGTCAGCTGACCTTCCATCAGCACATTCATCAGATAAATTCACTATGAATTCCTTGACAAGATTTTCATAGCATTTTGTAAACTTTACCACAGTCTTCATTAGTCCAGCAGCTTTGATTAGGTCCATGATTTCCTTAAAATCCATGGCACCTTTGTTCAGTTCTCTTTCCAAAGCTATTCTCTTCAAGCAAACATACTTCCATCTGTTGGCATTTTCAGGGTGGTGAAATGAAATGTTGTCAGTGGGGACTTCAGGAACTTTAGCCATTTTGCTGGAAGGGAGTTTCCTTCTGAGAGGAATGTCTTCAGCTTCAATTTCAAATTCTGATTCCTCATCAGAATCAGAAGGTTCAGGCTCTTTCCTCTTCTTTGCTATTGGTTGTCTCACAGGCTTTGAGAGACTCCCAGTATGTACTCGGGTTTTCACCTTCCCTTTGGATAGTCCAGTCTTCACAGTTTCTACACCAGTCTTTCCTTCAGACCTGGTTTTCTTGTGAGCAACATCAGCATTCTTCTCTTTGGTCAGACATTTTGCAGCATCCTGATTACCTTTTCTGTTCATCATACTCCTAGCTATGCTAGGGTTGATATTTGCAATTAGGTCATTGTCTGAGTATTCTTCATCCATATTAATAACCGGTGGTTCATCATTCTTCTCTGAAGGGTTCTGGATATCATCAAGATTTTCAGATGATTTCTGAATGTTGTCATTTGGTGTCTCAACATTCTCAGAGACATCTGGATTTGCTTCAACATTCGGGCTTGCTGATTCTTGATTTAATGGAACAGAAATCCCAGGTACAAAGTGGTTCTCACTCAGAATTCTTGTAACAAGCCTAGCTATTGCTTGATGAACATAAGCTGAGCCTTCCCTATTTGGAACAGAAGATGAAGGTTGAGAGGGATTACCGGATGAAGTAGCTTGAGACCTTCCTGCATGCCTTGTTCTCAGCTTTTTGACCTTGGATGGGTTAGTTGCCATTTCTCTAAGAGGAGTAATCTCCGGGACTTTAGAATCCATGCATGATGTGATTGCCCTAGAATCTCGATCAGAGGATGAGGATGAAACAGTCGTCTTGGAAGAGGATGATGTTTGAGACATTTTGATAGTCTTAGAAAACCAGTAGCAACGAGAGATAAAACTTTGATTGAGAGAATGGGATTTGTTGCAGAGCTGAGAGAGGAAGGAGGTAAAGGAGTGTCTATTCAACTTCTTAATAATTTTGAAATAAATGGGAAAACATATGATTAACCCAATCAAAACAGACTTAACAAAAACAACTCCTTCAACCCTTGTTTTAAGCAAAATTAATTGCTACAATTCCTCATGTTGGCAAATACCCAACTTGCCCCTCAAATTTTCAAATTGATTTGCATCAAGAGCCTTGGTAAAAATGTCAGCCAGCTGTAGCTCAGTGGCAACATGTTCCAGTTTAATTGTCTTCTCCTCTACAAGGTCTCTGATAAAGTGATGTCTAATGTCAATGTGCTTGGTCCCGCTATGCTGAATAGGGTTCTTGGAAATGTTGATTGTACTCAGATTGTCACAGTACAATGTCATAACATCTTGTGTGACATTATACTCAGTAAGCATCTGTTTCATCCAGATCATTTGAGAACAGCTACTACCAGCTGCAATGTATTCAGCTTCAGCAGTAGAGAGAGACACACAGTTCTGTTTCTTGCTGAACCAGGAGACCAGATTATTTCCTAAGAAGAAACATCCTCCAGAGGTTCTTTTTCTATCATCAGCACTTCCAGCCCAATCAGCATCACAATAACCAGTCAGAGTTGGTTCACAACCATGAGAGTACAGCAAGCCATAGTTGTAAGTTCCACTTACATACTTCAAAATTCTCTTCACTTGGTTGATATGACTGACTTTAGGATCAGCTTGGTATCTTGCACAAACTCCAACTGCAAAAGCAATGTCAGGTCTGCTGGCTGTTAAGTACAGCAGACTTCCTATCATGCTTCTGTACAGGCTTTGGTCCACCTTAACCCCACTTGAATCTTTGGATAGCTTTAAATGAGTAGGTGCAGGAGTCCTTTTGTGACTGGCATTCTCCATACCAAACTTCTTGACAATGTTCTTTGCATACTTGCTTTGAGATAGAAAAATTGAGTCCTCCATTTGTGAGACTTGCAGTCCAAGAAAATAAGTCAGTTCTCCCATGAGACTCATTTCGAATTCAGCCTGCATCTGGTCAGCAAAATGTTTCACCATTTGATATGACATTCCCCCAAACACTATTTCATCAACATATATTTGAGCTACCATTAACTTCCCTCCTTCATTTTTGACAAAGAGGGTTTTATCCAAGCCTCCTTTTCTGTATCCTTTGTCTAAGAGAAATTTTGTTAACCTGTCATACCATGCTCTAGGAGCTTGTTTCAGGCCATATAGAGCTTTCCTCAATTTGTAGACATGATCAGGGTGGTTTGGATCCACAAAACCTTTAGGCTGTTCCACATAAACTTCCTCATTTAAGTACCCATTTAGGAAGGCACTTTTTACATCCATCTGAAATAACTTGAACTTCAGGAGACAAGCAATTCCCAATAGGAGTCTGATAGATTCCAGTCTGGCTACAGGGGAAAAGGTCTCATCAAAATCAACCCCTTCAACTTGAGTGTATCCTTGGGCAACAAGTCTTGCCTTATTCCTAGTGACAACTCCTTCAGCATCTGATTTGTTCTTATATATCCATTTTGTGCCAATGATGTTTGTTCCCTCTGGTCTAGGAACTAACTCCCACACTTCATGTTGCTTAAATTGGTTCAATTCATCTTGCATTGCACCAATCCAGTATTCATCAGTTAAAGCCTCCTTAACATTTCTTGGTTCAATTTTAGACACAAAGCAAGAGTTTGAGATGATTTCTCTAGATCTTGTAATGACTCCACTGTTAGGATCCTTTATGATGAGTTCTTTACGATGATCTTTCTGAATTCTGATGGAAGGGATTTTGCTAGCTTCCTTGGATTCAGAGTCTGCTGTAGTGGTGTTAGGTAGGTCATTCTGTTGAGTTGAAGTCTCAAAGAATGTCTCAACATTACAAGGGACATCTGTTTCTTCATGATAATCATCAACTATGACATTTATTGATTCCATCATGACTTTGGTCCTGGAATTGAATACCCTATAAGCTCTGTTGTTGGAGGAGTATCCTAGAAATATACCTTCATCACTTTTAGGGTCCAGCTTTCTCCTTTGTTCACGATCTTCCAGAATATAGCATTTGCTACCAAATACATGGAAGTACTTCACAGTTGGCTTTTTTCCTTTCCAGAGTTCATAAATGGTGGATGAGGTTCCCTTTCTCAAAGTGACTCTGTTATGGACATAACAGGCTGTATTCATAGCTTCATCCCAAAAATGAATAGGAAGTCTTTTGGCATGTATCATAGCTCTGGCAGATTCCTGTATGGTCCTATTTTTCCTTTCTACAACTCCATTTTGTTGAGGAGTTATAGGAGAAGAGAATTCATGACTAATTCCTTCTGAGGAACAGAACTCATTGAACTTACTGTTTTCAAATTCCTTGCCATGATCACTTCTGATTCTGACAATACACCCTTCTTTTTCTCTTTGAATTCTTTTGCACAGTTCTTTAAAAACTTCAAATACATCAGATTTTTCCCCAATGAAGTTAATCCAGGTGAATTTGGAAAAATCATCCACAACAACATAGGCATATCTTTTTCCACCAAGACTTTCCACCTGCATTGGTCCCATCAGATCCATATGTAGAAGTTCTAGAACCTTAGAGGTGGTCAGATGTCTTGACTTTGGATGTGACATCCTAGTTTGCTTACCAACCTGACATTCACCATAAACTCTCCCTTCATCAATTTGCAGTCTTGGAATCCCTCTGACTGCCTCCATGGATATAATCCTTTTCATTCCTCTTAGATGAAGATGGCCAAGTTTTTGGTTCCACAGTTTCACCTCTTTTTCTTCTTTGGCAATAGAACACACAGTGGAGTAATTAGTGTTTTCAGGCTCCCACAAGTAACAGTTGTCTTTAGATCTGACTCCTTTCATTACAACTTCTTGTTTTTCATTAGTTACAAGACATTCAGATTTTGAGAAGTTGACCTTGAATCCTAGATCACATAATTGACTGATACTAATGACATTAGCATTCAGGCCTTTTACCAATAGTACTTCATTTAGATTTGGAACTCCAGGGCAATCCAAATTACCAACTCCTTTGATTTCTCCTCTAGCACCATCTCCAAAGGTCACATAACTAGTGGTGTGAGGTTTAACATTATTGAGAAGGTTCTTGATTCCAGTCATGTGCTTAGAACACCCACTGTCAAAGTACCAGTCTTCCTTTGCAGAGACTCTAAGGGAGGTGTGGGCTATCAGGGCAGTAGCCTTTTTCTTCCACTGTGGAGTATGTGGTACCTTGTTAGACTTAGGTTTGACACCTGGGTTCTGATTAGGGTATCCATACAATCTGAAGCAGAATGGCTTTATGTGACCAAACCTCCCACAGTGATGACATCTCCATCTTTGGTACTTTTTCTTCATATTTCTCTGTTCCCGATGTTGAGTGCTATGTTGTGACATCTGCTTTGACATTTGTTTATCAGGCCTGATCTTCTTGTCTGCACCAGATTTCTTTGCTGCCACAAATCCTAGACCAGACTTGTTTCCCATATTTTGTCCAACCTGAAGGATTTCTTCCAATTTGTCAGTTCCATTTGTCAGCATCTTGACAGATTTGGTCATCTGGTTCAGTTTTGAGTTCAACATTTGAACTTCCCCTTCTAGATGACTTATAGTTTCAATGTCTGCCCTTTTTTCAGCCTCCAACTTTATTATGAGTTTTGTTTGTCTCTCATTTTGCAGACAGACTTTAGCACTTCTGATACATAATTTCTTGTAGGTATCAGCCAGTTCTTCAAATGTCACTTCCTCATCACTAATGTCACTTTCAGAGGTACAAACACCAGTTAGTGCAGTAACTAGTTTGGCAGATTCTTCTTCAGAATTACTTTCTGAATCACAGTCAGACCAGGTAACAGACATTCCTTTCTTTTGTTTCTTAAGAAAGGTAGGACATTCAGCTCGAATATGCCCATATCCTTCACAACCATGGCATTGAATTCCTCTGCCTTGATTTCCCTTCTCTTCAGACTTTGGTCTTCTGCTGGAGTCATAAGATCTGTTAATGTCAGAGGGGATGTTCTTAACATTTGACCTTGACTTTGGATCCGTTCTCTTGATGAGTTTGTTGAATTGTCTTCCAAGCATGGCTATAGCTTCTGAAATATTTTCTTCTTCATCCTCCTTGTTTTCATCTTCAGTGTTGGATACAAGTGCTATGCTCTTGTTTTTCTTGTCAACATTGTCACTGATCCCCATCTCAAAAGTCTGAAGAGACCCAATGAGTTGATCCACCTTTAACTTGCCGATATCATGGGCTTCCTCTATAGCAGTTACCTTCATTGCAAATCTTTTAGGCAAGGATCTGAGAATCTTTCTCACCAGTTTTTCTTCTGACATCTTTTCTCCCAATGCTCCTGAGGTGTTGGCAATCTCTAAGATATTCATGTGAAACTCATGAATGGTTTCATCTTCCATCATCCTTAGGTTCTCAAACTTGGTAGTCAGCATCTGAAGCCTTGACATTTTTACTTTGGATGTGCCCTCATGGGTAGTTTTGATAGTGTCCCATACTTCCTTGGCCAGTTCACATTGATGTACTAGTCTGAATATGTTTCTATCAATTCCATTGAACAAGGCATTTAAAGCTTTGGAATTACCGAGGGCTAACTCATCTTCTTCTTTGCTCCATTCTTCCTCAGGCTTCAGACTGATTGTCCCATCTTTCTCAGTTATGGTGGGATGGTTCCATCCTTTGTCAGCAGCTCTCCAAGCCTTTTTGTCCAGTGATTTTAAGAAGGCAATCATACGAGGTTTCCAGTAGTCATAATTTGATCCATCCAGAATGGGTGGTCTGTTTCCAAAAACTCCTTCTTTGTCCATAGCGCCAGAAAGTGATATCCCTAGATCTCACCCAGTAAGACAGGCAGGGTGCCTGCTCTGATGCCAATTGAAATTCTGGCAGCAGATACTCAATGTCACAGTGAATGTTATGACACCGTATCTGACTTTCTATAAGACAGTAAATAGAAAAACAGTAAATAACACAGTCAATTGTTTACCCAGTTCAGTGTGAAACAACACCTACTCTGGGGGCTACCAAGCCAGGGAGGAAATCCACTATAAGAGATATTAATTCAGGAATAAACCAACCAGCTTATCTCCTTCACTTAAGACCTACCCAATGCAACTTAAATCTAAGTTCAACTTAAACCTGAGTTCCTACTCACTCCCCCTCAATCACAACAGTGATACTAAACAATTGACTAATGAATTAATGAAGACACTCTTCAGAACATACACTTGATTATGCTTCACAGCTTTTAATCAAGTAACACAAACACTCTTGCTTCAAAGCTTTGAGTGATACACAGCCCTTACAATCAAAACCTATTCCAAGTCACTTATCACAATGATACTTGCTTGGATTACAGTAGTTAAAACTATACAGCCCTAAGTTGTTCTTCTGTCAAAGAGTTAATTTCCAAACAGCTTTCCTGTTGAATATATATGCAGCTGTTTCTTCAGTTAGGGCTTCCACGAAAAGCTAGGGTTAATTAGGGTTAACCTCAAGAATTGGTCACAAGACTTTATCAACCAGATTAGAGTTGATCTAGGTTAACCTAAAGTCCACGTGAGATTCTATTCTGGAATGTATGAACCAAATTCCTGAAAAATCTCAGAATAAACCAAGCTGCATAACTGTTAGATCAGTACAGGATGTCTTAACATCTGTTATGACAACAGAAATCCTGTTTACTGATTTTGGTAGAAAGTAATAAATGTGATCATTGCAAAATGCTCAGATACACACTCATAAAAGGCAGCTACTGTATGCCATTCTTTTTCTGCATAAAGTACCTAATAATCCAGAATGTTATGACATCAGTCATGACATTCACACACCTGATTTTACCAAAAATACATGCCAATAACTAAACACTTACAGAAGTTTCTAAAGGAAAAGAAGAAAAGCCTCATGGCTATATGGGATAATTCTGACACATCTAAAGCTGACTCAGAATCAGATGATGAAAAAGCAAACATAGCTCTCATGGTAAACGTATCAGAAGACAGTGAAGCTTCTGGTTTAGACTCAGAATCAGACACTGAAGAGGTATTCCCTGACTTTACCATAAACTTTACTAAGGCTGAACTCGCAGAAAGTCTAAATGAAATTCTGGAAAGGTATCAACAAATCAGAGTCAAATTCAGGAACCTGAAAAGGAATCTTGCTTCTGAATCTGAAAAGTCTAAGAGTCTCAGATTGGAGAATTCTGAGTTAAGAGAAAAAATTTCAAAATTAGAAAATGATTTGCAAAACTATCAGAAGGAAACAATCTCTGAAACTCCCAGCAATACTGATGAGATCATCAAAGAGTATGATCACAGCTTTCAGAAGTTTCTAGCTAAAAACATAGACAGAAGCAAGATGGCTTCAATGATCTATGGAGTTAGCAGAAATGGCAGAAAAGGGATAGGATATCAAGGTAAGGTAGCCACACAAAAAAATGCCATGGACTTAGTTATAAAACGCACACCACTCAATTCACATTTTATATATGGGCACACACATGACATAAAATACACAAGTAGTGCTTATTCTGTCAAACCAAAATTCAATCAGAATTTTGGTAAAACTAACAAATCAAGACCCAAGAAAATGTGGGTACCTAAGGATAAAATCATACATGTGGCAGATATCTTTAGCAGCAAGGCTAAGACACCAATCATGGTATCTGGACTCTGGCTGCTCGCGACACATGACGGAAAGAAGGCATATGTTCCAAAGCCTGGAACTTAAGCCTGGAGGCTACGTGGGCTTTGGAGGCAATCAGAGAGGAAAAACCATTGGCTCTGGAACATTAGGTAATGGAAATCTTCCCTCTATAAGTAATGTTTTATTAGTTGATGGATTAATGCATAACCTGTTATCCATAAGTCAATTAAGTGATAATGGTTATGATATAATCTTCAATCAAAATTCATGCAAAGCTGTTAGTCAGAAAGATGGGACTATCCTATTTAATGGAAAGAGGAAAAACAACATTTATAAAATAAAACTTTCTGAACTAAAGAGTCAGAATGTAAAATGTCTACTTTTTGTTAACAACGAGCAATGGGTCTGGCACAGAAGATTGGGGCATGTTAGTATGAGAAGAATATCTCAGATCAACAAACTCAATCTGGTCAGAGGACTTCCTAATTTGAAGTTCAACTCAGATGCTCTGTGTGAAGCATGTCAGAAAGGCAAATTTGCAAAACCTGCTTTCAAATCCAAAAATGTTGTTTCCACCTCTAAGCCATTAGAACTTCTGCATATTGACTTATTTGGACCAGTAAAAACTGCTTTAGTCAGTGGCAAGAAGTATGGGTTAGTAATCGTAGATGACTATAGCAGATGGACATGGGTAAAGTTCTTAAGACACAAGGACGAGTCACACTCTGTGTTTGTTACCTTATGCAACCAAGTTCAGAATGAAAAGGATCTTAGAATTGTCAAAATCAAAAGTGATCATGGTGGAGAATTTGAAAATAATTTTTTTTGAATTATTCTTTAATGAAAAAGACATTTTGCAAGACTTCTCTTGTCCTAGAACTCCTCAGCAAAATGGAGTTGTAGAATGAAAGAACAGAACATTGCAAGAAATGGCCAGAACCATGATCAACGAGACCAACGTTGCTAAGATATTCTGGGAAGAAGCAATTAACACAGCGTGCTACATTCAGAATAGAATCTCCATAAGACCTATTCTGGAAAATACTCCATATGAATTGTCGAAGAACAGAAAGCCCAGCATTTCTTATTTTCATCCATTTGGATGTACATGTTTTATTCTGAATACAAAAAATTATTTGAACAAGTTTGACTTTAAAGCACAAAAGTGTATTATGTTAGGATACTCTGAACGCTCAATAGGGTACAGAGTATATAATACAGAAACACAGATTGTTGAAGAGTCAATCAGTGTTAGGTTTAATGATAAGCTTGACTCTCAAGAGTCAAAGCAGAATGAACTCCTTGCAGGCATGGAAGTTGAACTCACAGGTACTGAAGACAATTTATCAGAAGTTCTAAACAGAGACACTCCCTCAACATCAGAAAGAGTCACTACAAGCAATCCAGCACCGTCTGTTGATCAACTCCAGAAAAGACTACCCAGAAGCAGCATTGATCACCCAGAAGATACAATACTGGGAAAGAAGGATGATCCAATCAGAACTAGATCAACATTCAAAAACTCTGAAGAATCCCTCATGAGACTGGTCTCTCTGATTGAACCAACAACAATTGATGAAGCACTTCTGGACAATGACTGGATTCTGGAAATGCAAGAGGAACTAAATCAATTCACCAGAAATGACGTATGGGATCTGGTTCCCAAACCAAAAGGATTCAACGTCATTGGTACAAAATGGGTGTTCAGAAACAAACTGAATGAGCAAGATGAAGTCATCAGAAACAAAGCATGACTGGTAGCACAAGGTTATAGTCAGCAAGAGGGGATAGACTATACATAAACCTTTGCTCCAGTCGCCAGGTTAGAATCTATCAGACTTTTATTATCATTTGCTGTTAATAAAAGCATCACTCTGTATCAGATGGATGTCAAAAGCGCATTCTTAAATGGCTATATAAATTAAGAGGTATATGTGCACCAACCTCCTGGTTTTGAGAATTCCAGAAATCTAGAATATGTTTTCAAACTAAAGAAGTCACTCTATGGTCTGAAACAAGCTCCCAGAGCTTGGTATGAAAGACTAAGTGTAATACGATGGGAGAACTGACTTGGGATTTCGCGTTTGTGTTTGCAAATGTTTCGGTTTAGCAAGAGTCGCCACCAACTTTTTATTTTATCCTAAGGAAAGGTCAAAAAGCACAGGAAAGACCTTTGAGATGTTTTCTTGGGTTCGGGGAGTAGATTATAGAAAGGGAAGGTATTAGCACCCTTTCTATCCATGGTTATCCATGGGATCTTAGTTACTTGCTTAGATCACTTGCTTTGCTTTTCAATTGTTTGAAATGGTGCTCTTCAATTGTTTGAAATGGTGCTTTGTGTGTGATTTTGAAAGATGTTTTGAAAAGAGGCCATCGTTGTGGCAACCTTTGTAATGATTCTTATTTGAGTGTATACAAAGGTGTTTTTGTCTTTTGAAAAGTTTCCAATGTTTGAAAGTAGGGTTTTGAAATTGTGTTGTGAAATGTGTTTTGAAAATAACAAGGATGTTTTTGCAAGTTTTGATCAAGTAACTAAGAGTTGTCTACCCTATTTTACTCAAAGATCTTTCTTATGTTTTTAACCCTTTTAACAGTGTTGTTTCACCATTGTATTTGGTGAACAACCTTGTGTTAGAATGTTGAACGGGACAGGCGCGGGTCATCGTATAGACCATGATAGCAATGGTGTCAAGTATTTTTGGCAATTTTCTTAAGGGACTTGATCATTTTGTTTAGGCAACTCAGATAGCATCATCGAGGGACTATGATCTTTTGTTTTGTTTTTATTTTGCCAAAGTACTTGACATGCATACCATGGCCCATTTTTGAAGGCAACAAGTGGATTGTAACCCTAGGGGTGCAAATGTGCATTGTATTTGTTTTTTCATGCATTTTCATCTTGGATTAGGTCAAACTATTTGTTAGTTTGATTTTTGCATACAAAACCCTAAGTCTAATCATGGCATAATTGAAAGCTTAAAGGTGCGAGAATTTAAATTCTACACTATTACAACATGATATAGGGAGGGGGTACAAATTTGAATTGGGGATTATTTTGCAAGAAATAAAATCCTAAATTATGACAACCAAATTGAATGTATAAGGCATAACAATTAAATGTACAATATTTAAATAAATATTAAATAAAGTGTATTATGCAAAAAAAGTTTTTATGTATGTAAAAAGTATTTTTTATGTGAAATGTAAATAAATAAAAAGTCAATTTCAATTATTTTATTTTTTAGGGCAAAAACCCTAATTTCTTAAATAAATAGTATTATTTATTATTTACATACAATAATGCATCAATTTGTACAAAAATAAAAGTATATATTAAAAAAGGGTATTTTTAGTATAAAATATTAATAAAAATAAAAATGTATTATTTTTGTGTTTTTTGTTCTAATTATCTAATAAAATATTATATATATATATATATATATATATATATATATATATATATATATATATATATATATATATATATATATATATATTAAGTGTGTATAAAAAATAAAATTAATTATTTACAAAATGTATATATTTCAAGAAAATATTTTCAAATGTGTATAACAATAAAATAAATTATTTAAGTATTATTTGTATTATTTTAAAGTTTTTAATAAAAGAATATAAAATATTTAAACATGTTTACATTAGGAAAAATTAGAATAAAATATCTAATAAAATAAAAAAAATGTGAAAATATTTTTAGAATATTTTTTATGCTTGAAAATAAAATATCAAAGTCAGAGAAAAAATAAAAATGCAAAAATGACAAATATACAAAGAAATGGGCCAGGGAGTGTGAACTGAAAATGCATGTGTGAGAAGAAGAAACAACCAGGCCCAGCCCAAGCAACTTCGTCTTCTTCCTCAGTTCAAACAAAAACGCGTGTTTTCCATACAAACTGCTATCTCCTGATTCTGTGTTTTTTTGACAAAACTCATAACATGAAACTTGTAGAGCATCAAACAACGAATCTAACTATATAAAAAACTTAAGCTAACTCTCAAAGACCAGAGAGAATTTCTCTGGCCCTAATTCTTAACCTAGTTTTTTCAGAAAGTTCATGAACGAAATTCTCCTAGCATGATTAATATAAATGAAAACTAAGCACATGTATGGTTTCAGGGTTATGAATACAACATCTTTCATTCACAAACCTAAGTCTAACTATTCCTAAATAGAGAGATAGAAGTTCATGAAATACCTGTTTCAGTTGAGCTCGAGCTGGACAATGCAGCAACTTCCAAGGGTGCTTGAGGTTCTTTTGAGCTTGCCTGATGTCCACTGAAGCTTTCCCAATGTTTGGCTTGTTTTGAAGTAGCCTGAATCGTGCTATAGAACTCAACCTGCAAAGCTTCCAAACAAAAATGGAAATGTGTGTAAATGGTGTTACAGCTGGCAATGGAGGTCTGGAATAGTTCAGGTGAGTTGAATGGAAGGTATTGGAACAAGTTTGAGGCAAAACGCACGAGGGAAAGTGGAGATGGAGGTGGTTCTGCAAGGCTTTCCCTGTTTTGCAGAAAAATGGTGATTTTGTGTACAAGGAAGTTTTAGTGGTGAAGAGATCATGTTTATGACTCAAAGGGTTGTGTGAAACTTGTTTGCAATGTTTGTGTAAGCTGACTATGGCTGGGTTTTAAGTTGGGAAGATTTTGGACAAATTTCTTTTTTATGAAGCAAGAGTGTGTCACTACTCAATGCAGGCATGTACCCTCTATCTTGTAAGCTGCATACTTTGCCCTTGATACTTGCAATTTTTGGATTTGATCTTGCCTCAGAGATATGGCCCCATGCTTCAAAGATCTTGGTTTGACATAAAGTATAACTTTTCAAAAATGGAACTATGCCTTTTACCATTTATGGATTAAACTTGTGTACAATACCCTAATGACCAAGAAAATGCATTAGATCAATGGTTTTGCATTAAATTATGGAGTACAAACTGGTTTTGAGGCCTGTAATTGTGTACAAAGCTATCTTGGTCAGATTTGCAACTTGGTATGAACATGTATTGGCCATGGATCAAAGTGAGTTTTGGCCAACTTCAAGCATTTGATTCTCCCTAACCACAAAGGTGTTTGAGGAGTTCTTGAACAATTTGGAAAGCTGGAAACATGTACTATAATCCATATTTGAAATGCAACTTGAAACTCCAAGTGGAACTATGTGAAAATGGCCAAGAATATGGGTCAAAATCCTGCCCAAACTAGGGCAAAATTTCTCTAAGTTAAAAGTTTTAGATACCCTTGTTCCAAAAATCATAATTTGAGATCCAAGCTTCTTTTGAGAAAACTTTGTGAATAAAAGTTGTAGACTTTGTGATGGAATACAACTTTCATGTTGCAAGTTTTGTTTGAATCCATTTGCATCTTGGTGAAAAAATGGGACAAAGTTAGGAAAAAATAAGAAAATTTTATAACTTAGAAAAATTCTAAGTTATGAAAATTTTCCATTTTAAACCCTAATTTGCATTTTTGGGTTTCTTGATGAACAAGTTTCATAATTTTACATGTCTTGATGAAAAATGACCCTTGGCACTTGATTTTGACCAAAAAGTCAAAGTTGACTTTTCAGTATACAGTTAAATTTTGATCAGTTGACTGAAAAATTCATCTGTCAATCTTATGCATTTGAGATCTTCTGAACTTGTTGAATGGGTCAAGACAATTTCATTGAGTCCTTGAGTCCATGATTGAGCTTGGTTTGCCATTGGTTAGGTCAAACAGTCAAAAATTGCCTTTGTACAGTCAAAACCCTAAAAATGACCATTTTGCCCTTTTGATGATCTGATCAAATTTCTTGTGGAATTATGATCCAAACTTGATCAAATGGTTCATATGAGTTCATAATGTTGATGTGGGCCAAATTTCATGAGGGTTGACTGTCAATTGGCCACAGTTGACTTTTCCCCCAATGCAACTGATTTCTAGGTCAACTGTCCAATTGACTGGGAAAAATTTGAATCAAGGCTTGAAGCTTGGTATGGACAAACTTATGAGTCCAACATGAAGTATGAAAGTCAATTTGGGCATTGTAGGTCAAAACATTACTGTGCAAACTCAAACCCTAATTTAGGTCAACAGTGCAAGGAGGTGTCTTGAACAGAGCAAACCCTAGCTTGACCTTGAATTCCAAGATTCTTGTGATGAGAAATGTTGAGGAAATGAGAGAGAAAATTTTGGGGTACAACACTAAGTAACTTTCTATTAGAAAAGGAATTCACCATAGGAAAAATGGACACAACCTTATTCTGTAAAACAATTAAGAATGACATGTTAGTATGTCAGATTTATGTTGATGACATTATGTTTGGATCTACTAAACCCTCTCTGGGAAGAGAGTTTGCTAAATGTATGCAGGCAGAGTTTGAGATGAGCCTAATGGGGGAACTCAAATTATTTCTGGGCATTCATATAAACCAAACTCCAGAAGGAACTTACATTCATCAGAGCAACTATGTCAGAGAACTTCTGAAGAAATTTGATCTCTCAGAATGTAAACCCTCAAAGATTCCAATGCATCCCACGTGCATTCTGGAAAAGGAAGAGGTAAGTAAAAAGGTAGAACAGAAGGTCTACAGAGGTATGATTGGTTCTCTTCTCTATCTGACGGCTCCAAGGCCTGACATTTTATTCAGTATTTGCATTTGTGCTAGATTCTAATCAGATCCTAGAGAATCTCACTTAACAGCAGTTAAGCGAATTTTCAAGTATCTGAAAGGTACTACTAATCTGGGTTTGTTTTATAGAAAATCAAATGATTTCAGCTTAGTAGGATATTGTGATGCTGACTTCGCTGGAGACAGAGTAGAACGTAAAAAGCACTTCTGGAAGCTGGCAATTTCTGGGAGAAAATCTGATCTCATGGTCCAGCAAGAGACAATCCACAATAGCACTATCAACAGCAGAAGCTGAATACATAGCAGCTACTGGATGTAGTATGCAAACGCTCTGGATGAAAAGTCAACTTGAAGACTTCAATATATTTGAGAGTAACATTCCTATCCTCTGTGACAATACTTCTGCTATTTGTCTCAGTAAAAATCCAATTCTGCATTCTAGGGCTAAGCATATAGAAATAAAACATCATTTTATTAGGGACTATATTTAGAAAGGGATTCTTAACTTAAAATTCATTGACACAGACCATCAATGGGCTGATGTCTTTACAAAACCTCTTTCTGAAGATAGGTTTAACTTCATTCTGAAGCATCTCAGTATGAAGCTATGCCCAGAATAAATTGTTTTATTTACATATCTTAAACCATCAATTTTGTTATTTTCTGTGAACTACTGATCAACCTGCCTTTTGAGTTTTAGAAGTACAGATTGCATCAGAATCTATCCATAAAAATATGAATGTTTCATTTCAAGGATAGAAGTGTGTTGTTCACATAATCAAACAGTTGTCATCCATTCATCAGCCACTTTCTGAGGCTGAACACACGTTCACTTTTCTGAAAGGTCAAAAGCGCTGATTGGGTGCATTGAGACACACGTCATGGGTAACTGTTCCAATATCTTTCTGAATCCCCTAATTTCAGCTGTCATTAATGCTTATAATCATGACTAATTATTTCTCTTTCTTATTGTTTATGTTTTCAAGAAAAACTATTTAAACTCAAATTTTACTCTTTACATTCCTTCACTTTTACTCTCTCAAAACTTTCTATCGTTTCTAGTTCGTACTTTCAAAAACCCTTTCATCTTTCTCAAATCTTGTGTGAACAATGGCTTCTTCAAGCGTCCAAAACATCAGAACTCAGGAAACTGCTTCAGTGGAACAGTATGAAGAACCTTACAGAATGCTACTCACTCCCATTGATAATCTAGAAGTTCTTTCAGAACTGGTTATTGACTTTGAAAGCTTGCAAGAAAACGGCTTCAATCTGTATGAAGACGTCAATGCTCAAGGTTGGAACAGATACTTTGACCGTCTTCTAGGGCCAACATTTCCAATTCTTGTCAAAGAATTATGGATACATGCTTCTTCTTAAAATCATCAAGTTACCTCTTATGTCATGGGGAAGAAAATTGTCATTACAGAAGACCTAATTTCGAGGCTTATTGGTTACAATGGTGGAGGTGTCAGATGTATTGACATAGCTGAAAGATGCTCTGATGTAGCTTCTATTGCAATGGAAAAATTTACTCTTGGACTTCCCTCCTGCAAAATCAGAGATCTGAAGGATCATCACAGAATTTGGGCTAAAATAATTTTGGGGTGTATTAACCATAGGAAGCCAACTAGCTCTCCTGATTATATCAACATTGATCAGCAGTTTCTGATCTATTTCATTTCAAAGAAGACTAAGGTAAACCTCCCACACTTGTTGTTTAATCATCTTAGAACTAGTGTAAAGGAAACTAGAGAAGATGAACGTACCAAAAGGGACTGGATACCCCTAGGAAGACTCATATCAAATATTCTGACAGAGAATAGGCTGATAGAGCATTTGATTGAAGCTCGGGAAATCAACTCACTAGAAGCAACTACTGGGAGGCCTCTGAATGCAAAAAATCTAAAGAAGATGAAAATCATTAAGAATATCAAGAAGGAACCCAATGTTACTTCTTTTGCAACCATCACTTCAAGAAGAATTCCTCTGGATGATTTTCCTCTTTTCTCTGAGATTGACTCCAAGCCAGAAATAATAGTCAGATATATGGATGCTTGTAAGGCAGATGGTACTGCACCAGAAATTAATATCCAGGACTTACATCAGGCTGCTCCAGAAGTTGTTCTGAAGAAGACCAAGAAGAGGACAGTTGTAGCAGAAGGACCATCTTAGAGGACTCCAAAAGATGCCAAAAAGAAAGGTAATCCTTCCTCTGTTCCTGTTTTAGAATTAATTTATCAACATCTGAAACCATAACTACTCAACCAGAACATCTAACCCCACAAACATTTGAAGACTTTGACATAGGGTTTGATCCATCAGAAACTCTAGGTCTGAATGAAACTCACCCCCTTTCTCATAATCCAAACCCTGAACAAACTCAACCAGAAATTGCCAAAGTTCTGTCTGATATTGATTCATTTGACCAAGACCTTTCAGCTCCCGTACCATAAAATCCAAATCCTCAACTCCCTGATAATCCAAACTCTGATACCACACCAAATATTCCACAACCTCTCTCTCCATAACAAGATATTCCTCATCCACCATCAACTCAACCTGAACAACAACAACCAGAAGCTCAACCTTCTGATAATCAATCCTTTGATATCCATGAACCAGAACATCACCATGTTTCAACAAACCAATCTGAAGAACCTCATTCAGATTCTGATACAATCCCAATACCTGGAATCACTAAACCACTTGCCATTCGCATGCCTCTCACCATCCACGACATCCCAGAAATTCCTTCATCGCTGGAATCCACACCACCAAACACCCATACCAGTCCAATCATCATACTTGACTCTCCCACTCTTTCACACAATAGTAGTCCAACTGACAACGTAAGACTTGTCATTGATCCAATTACGCTGGAAAGACTAGCTGCTATCTCTCACAAAACTGCCATTCCCAAACCAAAACCAACTGAAACCACATCAGATATTGGTACAAATTTGTTGATTTTTGAAACAGGGGTACAGGAATGGATAAATTCCTTGAAGTATGCTAGTCTAGAAATGATTAATCCTACTGCTTCTGATTATATATGGACAAGATTCAGAAACTGGATGAGTTATGAAACACTAAAGCTAAAGGAACAAAGTTATGAACAGGTTCAACGGAATTTCAGTGCAAAGCTAAAGGCTTTTGAAGACCAAGTTCTGAGCCATATGCGCAAGAAGGATATACTCCCTCTGGATAATGCTCCCTGGTCAGAGCATCATCCCTCAGATGAAGTTCAACCAGAATCAGACAGTCTCTCCCTGACTGCTGCTCCATAAGAGATGATCACAGCAGAGGAAATAGTTCACTGTGAACAAGTTGCAGAATGCTCTGAGAAGCATCCAACTACTGAAGAATCTCCAGCACCTTCCTCAGTCATGCAAACTCTGGAAGAGATGAAGAGAGAAAATACTCTTATCCAGGAAAGGTTGGATAAGCAGGAGGACACAAACAAAGAGATCAAGAGAATCTTGGGCAAACAAGAAGAATCTAATACCTAGATCAAGGGCTTGTTGGAAGCTTTGTTCACACGTCTTCCTCCTCCCTCTTAGACTCTTTTCTGTTTTAAATCTGTATCTGTAACGCTTAATTTTTTTTCCTTCCACTTATGTTCTGGAACTTATCATTGCTTTTTGTTTTTAATATAATTCAACTATTTTGGCTCTGATTATATTGCCTTTTTGATAACTGACAAAAAGGGGGAGAAAGTAAGATATTTTCAATAATGGTTTACTGAGACAGAAGTCTCAAACAGTCTGAATTACTTAACCTCTATCTTTTGAAAAGCTTGAACAGGTACAAAATCTGATAAAAGATAAAGCTAAACTCTGATGCACAAGGAACTTAAGGGAAGCAATCAACTCAGGGGGAGTTTCTTCTAAACCTTTTATTCTTTATTTCTTAATTGAAAAATCTAGTTTTGTCATCATCAAAAAGGGGGAGATTGTTAGGACATAGTTTGATTCTACAGCCCTTGATTAGAGTTTTGATGATAAAAAATACAAAGAATAAAATACAAAGAACAAATATGCTCCTTAAAATTATGTTTTTATGTATGCAGAAGTTTTGATCTTATCAGCATCAGAAGATAAGCCATAAGTGTTACATGCTGAAGCAATCAGAACATACGCTGAAGATTGATGACCAGAACCTGCGCTAAATCAAAGTAAACTTTGATTCTGAACAAGAACATACCAATCCAAGTCATCAGTATTCTGAAGCGTCATCAGCAAGAAAGGAGATAAGATTCTGAAGCGTTATTGATCATTCAAGACAACATCAATTCCAACGGCTTCTTTCAGACAGGAACTTCTCCAAAAGGAAAGTGTGTTAATGACATTAAATATGCTTTATGATCAACGTCATTCCACTTCCTATTTAAACATAGTCAGCTTCCAAAATCAAGTAGATTTGCTACATAACCACTCACGCATATTCAAAGCTGCAAGCAATTTCATTTTACTTTTCTAAGCTATAATCCTGTGTAATTTATCACAGTTGTGATAAACAGTTTTTTATTATAAAAACAACAACACACATATAGTATAATTATATTGAAAAAGTGTTCCTTGAGATTAACCAGACTGTGGTTGTACTTAAGAAGACTTTAACAGTTGTTAAAGTAGCTTTTGTAATCTTGTTGAGATTAGTGGATTAAGACCTCGTTGGAGAGAGGAGAAATCACCTTGACGGGTAGACTGGAGTAGTTTGAGATCAAACGAACCAGGATAAAAATACCGTGTCATTAAGTGTTTAGATTCAAGTTTTCAATTCAACCCCCCCCCCCCTTGTGTTTTTCACATCTTCAAAAGTGTTGATCGAGTTTTGCTCTAGAGGGAGAGTCAAGGAACTTCAAAGACTGCAATCCATTCCCATGCGTATTTAGAAGCTATCTGAACCACTCTCACGCATCAACGCATCCAGAAACAGTCAACACAAGTATCACGGTTTGTTCTTGTTCTTGAAATTGGTTTTTGAAATATATGCATGATAAATGATTTTTAAGTATACCATCATGTTTATAAGATTATTTAAAACATCTCTGCATAGTTAATTATGTGTTATGATGCATATTTGACTGAATACCAATGTTAGGGTTTCAAGTTTTCTTTTTACGGTCTTTCGTTTCAGGCAAAATCAGGGCAAAAGATGAGCATCATTGTACTCACGAGATCAAACCCAGTTGATCTGTATCCATGGGTTGGATTTTTATTGTATGATTATGATTTTTGAGATATGCAGGTTTATAGTTACAACGTATATCCGTAAGTAAAACCCTTTGCCTAAAACGACAATCCCAACGAAGAAGATGACTGTGTGTCAAAACCTGGTTGGGTAGTTTGAATGGCCTGCATTTTTATTATAGCCACTAACCATTATTACATATAATACACATTGTTTGTTTATATTAACGATTGAACAATTGGCTCAGTGGTACAAGTGGAGGCTTTTCAGCGTGCGTGTGTAGAAGGTCAGGGGTTCGATCCCTGCCTCCTATATGTTATTTTTCTTAATAATTCTTTGTAGATTCCATGTTGTTCTTCCAAGCGCGCACACCTTAGGCTTCCAGATCATCATCCTTGGATCAATCAACGCCTGGATCCACTGCCTCCAATGAAGCTCCCCATGGTGGACACTCCTGGCACAGTCACACTGGATCCCGCATTGCTATTGGCCAACTGGATTGGGTTTTGAACATAAATTCAGCATGCACCCTCTAACTTGGGTTTACACCCCTCAGGCTCACTCTATTTTCCCTTTCAATTTTGTTTTATTTAAATTAGTTTACTTATTTTGTTTAAATAAATTTTTTCCATAAAATCATAAAATCAAAATCACAAAAAATACGATTTAGTTGTTTCAATAAATTAATTTTTGTAAATTAATTAATTTCATAAACTTTAATTTGTTTCATTAATTCAAATTAATCAGAAAAAATTAGGTCAAACTTCAAATCCTTTTTCACAAAAATCCCAAATATATTTTCAATGATCAAATTAGGGTTTTTTTAGGGTTTCAAACTTATTTCAAATTTTTATTCTCACACGTAATTATTTTTGCCGTACGATTAATTTTTATTATTGATGTAATTGTGCCCAGTTTGTAATAGCTTAATTAGGATTTTATTTCTGAACTTTATTTTTCAATCAAATTCTTTATGTATCTACACCAAAGCCCTGTAATAGCGTAGGACCTCTATTTCTTGCTTTTTATGTTTTATATGCATGTATATAATTGCTAGCAACCTACACATGTATGATTAATTAATCAATAGATCATTAAATTCAAGATAAATATACCTGAAAAAAGCATATTTTACACACTTGCACCCCTAGGGTATTACCTCACTTGGTTTCCTTCGGAAACAATGGTCATGTCCCTCAAAACGTAGGGATACTCTTAGAAAAGACCCTCGGTTAAAATCATCATAAAGATCATAGTCCCTAAATGTCCCTCGAGTTGCCTACGAGAAATAATCTTATGATGATAGTCCCTTCGAAATGCTAAGGTATCCTTACATGTTGCCTTCAATGACCATTATGTCCCTTTCGATAGTCCCTCCACATCCAACGACTAGGGTTACCTACTCATAAATAGTAGGGTAACACGGTCTAAAGGATAGGAGGAAAAGAATAGTCTTTTTTCGAGTAGGTAGATAACTTTTAGGTACTTGCTCAAACAAATTTTCACACCACACTTTCCAATTCTTTTTAAACAAAAGTTTTCAAAATGCTTTATCACACTCTTGAGGACTGATACAAGAGTTACCATAAAGTGAATCGTCGTACTAAGGCATTTTTCAAAGCTTTTCAAAATACACAAACACAAGCAATTTTAGAAAATGAGAAATTACCTAAGAGCCCATGGAAAACCATGGATGGAAAGGGTGCTAACACCTTCCCTTTCCATAATCTACCCCCCTTACTCAGAAATCTTGAAAAAGGTATTTTTATGTTCTTTTCACCCTTTCCTTTGTATGATAAAAGAAAAGTCGGTGGCGACTCTTGCTTACCACGACATTTGCAAACAAAAATGCAAAACAGTATTAACTGTCAATTCTGCCACCGTATCACAGAACTGGCGACTCTGCTATGGAAAGTATAAAGTGGTGTTTACCTTAGGGTCTAGATCATTTTAAATTGCTTTCTCCGTTTTCTTTGACTGCTTTATCTTTGAGGGTTTGTTGGGGTATTCTTGTAAAGATCCTACACCCAGATCTGGTGCACCTTATTAGGTAAGTAGCAATAAACCATGGAGGTTGTGCGGCATAGACCGATATGGACGAAGTGGTGGCTAAGTTAGCGCGATACTTTGGATTGTACTAATGTTCCTTGAGTAAGTTAAGGATAACATTAGGCTTCCTCATAGTGTCACTAAATGCTAACTGACCTTTAGAATCTTTAATTAACTCATCCTAGCCATTAGGAAGTAGTGAGATAACCGGCTTTGGTTCTGACCGAAGATTGGTTAATACTCGATACTACACTCATTGAGGTTGGACTATCAGGATTTTTTACGCATTACTTCGGTGCGGAGCTGAAACAATTTCTGAAGGGAAGGTTAGTGATATTGAGGATCCTTAGAACCCGGTTACTATTAATAGGACAGGTTGAGCCAACTGAACATTCAAGAGGGTACTTACCTACAAACCTCATGCAAGCATAAACCCAAGGCTGCTTGTGTGACTTGTTTGCTTTCAACTTGAATTACTTGCAGGATTTTATTATCTAACAACATGATTTCCTTGCAGGATTTATTTACATTCATTATCCAATAACTCGGATTTCTTGCAGGGTTTACTTGTTTACATCACCTTACACTTTTTCTTAACGCATAGCATACACATCATAACATCATCCCATAGCATCTCCTTAACCATTTCAAGGATCTCAAGGGTTTGTGATGCAGGTTATGATGAACCAGACGT
The DNA here is from genome assembly GCA_948472305.1 of Vicia faba. Taxonomy (NCBI): domain Eukaryota; kingdom Viridiplantae; phylum Streptophyta; class Magnoliopsida; order Fabales; family Fabaceae; genus Vicia; species Vicia faba. Next base: position 1,625,502,289 of record OX451736.1, read on the forward strand.
CTAGCAAGGGGTAAGAGGATTTATTTTCCTCTAGCTAATGTCGTCAAAAGATCAAAACACAAGAACATGAGTCAGGGGCTATGACCAACTTGATATGGTGAGCTTGACTCTCGTAGAAGTACACTCAATGATACGAAGTTCTTCAATCAAAGCTGCAAATTTCAACTTCTTACATTTTCTTGTTTACCCCGTGAGATCCTTGAAAACATTGCATACATATATCATACATATCATTGCATAAGCAGGTTCTAAAGCAGGTCTCTCATGTTCTCGCTGTTTCAACAATGGCTCTCAAACAAGACAATAGAGATCTCCAAAATCAAGAAGCTCAGTTCATGGAAATGTTCCTGAAGCTATCCAATGGGAATGAAGAGTTGAAAGCACTCCTTGCTGGGAACCTGGCCTAGAAAAATCCTGAAGACGATAAGGATGAACGGTTGGAACAACTGCAAGATGAGGTATGAGCAAAGAGAACCTGGATGTTGTGGAAGATGGCTCTTATCCAAGGCCTAGCCCGGGGACAAGAAGAGCTGAGGGCCATTATCAATAAACTTCATCAACACGGATACAACCATATGAATAAAGCAGTCGAGGCTGGGGACCAAGTCATTGATCAACCTCTGAGAAGACAAAAGTTTGGTTTGGTGAAGAGTGGACCTTTCAAAATTGCTACTACCTTACAGGTCCAATAACAACCTCTCCAAAAACAACGGGTTAAGCTGAGTAAGCCGGAAACACCCAAGAGGTAGTTTACCAAACTCAACATGCCACTGTCGCAAGTTTTGAAACACATGTTGAAGTTGAATTTGGTCACATTGAAGGATCCTCCTCAGAATCCTAATACTTCTGCTCCTACTTACAATCCTGGTGCAATATGTGCATATCACTCCAATAGTTCGGGGCATGACACTGACAGTTGTTGGACGTTGAAATACAAAATTCAAAACCTGATCGATGAAGGAGTACTTGAGTTTATACATGATGGCCAGGCTGAGTTCTTCTGCCATCCCTCCAAGGCATGCTATCCGAAGTGACAAGATCAGACGAAGAAGCTTTTGTTCATTAGAATTTTTAATGTGTAATTTTCTTTTGATTGTTCGAACATTTATTCTTTTCAAACTTTGTTACTTTACCAATGCATTTCATATGTCTGTTTTGAATCAATTCATTCGTATTCACTATATTTAAACTGCTTTCCTTTTTGTGATATTCAACTCTCGATCAAAAGTGCTAAGCCTTTAGAGGGGGGATGGCGAAAATGATACCACAATCTCTACAGTATGCTTTTGAACAGACCCTGCTAACAATGTACAGGCATTGTTTCAAATCCTAAACAGTGGAGTTATAAGGAAGATAATCCCTAGTCAAATCCTTTGAGCTAAAGAAGTAGGAGCTTTTCTTTTCACACAAATTAAAACCCTTTAATCATAACCTGGGGCAGGGTAGTTTCTCAGTTAATTCAGGTGTGCATTCAGTCACAATCTTCCACTTAGTACACAATGAATGACATCAACGACGTCCTTCTAAATCAGAAGATGGTGATGGTTCCGCATAATCATTTAAAATAGGTAGTCATTATCTCTCGAAATAAAAGCCCGTTAAGTCAAAACCTATGAAGGAGACTTAAGAAAAAACGGGGGCATCCCGCTGACTGTAATTACAAAAGAAACAGTTCAGGAAAAAGAAAGGGATAACAAAAACAAAAAAAAAGAGGTTACTACAAATCCTTGAAGAAAAAAAAAGATTACAAAAATGACTGCCTCTTTAAAATAAACTTTCATTATCCGAACCATCACCGGAACATCGAGGATAAGATGCTAGACTCAATTGGGATCTGGACGCATAATTAGCTGAACATATGACTGAAGAACATCACAAAGAGTGGGTTGGGTACAAATATTTTGAGCCTTTATCCTTTGTTTCTTGAACCGTGAACCAGGCCACGTTATAACCCTTAAAAGTCCTAGCTGAAGCATGGGTTAGTTTGAAATCATATTGTTACAAAAGGTATCCTGACTCCTGTAGGGTTCACTATAAATCCCGTGTTGATATCACACTTTTACAAAATTTGTTTGTTTTACTAAAAAATGAATTTTCAAAAACTTCAAGACAGACATAAGCTTTGCATTCCTAAAATACCATTGTTTGTATATGACTATTGGTTCAACAGTAGAGAAATTCACATGGCGAATATCTAGTGAACAAAAACCTTCTCAATGAAAAGGATCACCTCAAATGGAAAAACACCTCCAACTAAGGGGCACGACATGTTCATTGTCCATCATCTGGGGCCGTCAATTCAAGATTCAAGGAATCTCTCAAATATGCCAAATAGCCAGGGGCACACCTCCATCTGAATCACTTGGGGAATTGGGCATGAATTCCAGCAACGAATCCTGTACAATCAAACAAACATCTTCTGGCAGTGTGGCAACACTCACTACTATTGACAGTGATAATTCTCCATACCCGATAAACATGGACATAGTCGGAAAACACTACGCATGAATAAAGACCCGCTAGGTTGATTGGCCTAGGCAAAAATAAGGGCATCCCAGCGAACCAAAAGGGTTCAGGCAAAAATTAGGGATAAAAACAAAAAATCTGTACACTTGGCAAGTCGAAAACCTGAAAAGGCGGCTTGAGCAAAAAAGGGTATCCCGGTGGACTGAAAACATGAAAGGGCTATCCAGGAAAAAGTTAGGGATTAAAGCGTACGACTATGTCCCATCATCTTGTCAATTGTCTAATCAATAGAAGGTTTATTACCCTGCTTTGAATTCACCAAAGGACTCCAAGAGTTGGGATAATAGTTAAGCCATCTACAAAATCCTCGGTTGATATTTTCTACAACAGGTATCGAGACAGAGGCATTCTAATACAAGGTCACCGCCATATTCTCGGCCTACAAACCAATTGATGTCAGGTGTTCTCATACCCTCGGCAGAGTAAAATCTCCAAATTACTGCCCCAACAAAAATTCCCCAATGAAGTCTCCAAGCTTCTCGGGATTCCCCAAGCGAATTACAAGAGTTTCACTTCCCCAACGGAAACATTCTGAATTTTTCAGATTCTCATCTAGAAGCGGTTCAGGTACGACCCAATAATGGATGTCATCCTGACACTTACTCCAGATTCTCATCTAGAAACAGTTCAGGTACGATCCAAAGAAGGATGTCATCCTAATACTTATTCCAGATTATCTTCTAGCAACAGTTCAGGTACGATCCAGAGATGAATGTCATCTTGATACTTATTCAGACCATGTTTCAAGTACAGTGCAGATACAATCCAGAGACAAATGTCATTATAACACTCATTCAAAACATGTTTTAAGTACGGTCCAGGTACGATCCAAAGACGAATGTCATCCTGACGCTTACTCCAAATTCTCATCTAGAAAAAGTTCATGTACGATCCAAAAACGGATGTCATCCTGATACTTATTCCAGACCATCTTCTAGCAACAACTCAGGTACGATCTAGAGACAGATATCATCCTGATACTTATTCAGATCATCTTCTAGAAATAGTTCAGGTACGATCCAGAGACAAATATCGTCCTGATACTTATCTTCTAGAAACGGTTCAGGTACGATCAGAGATGGATATCATCCTAATACTTATTCCAGACCATCTTCTAGCAACAGTTCAGGTACGATCCAGAGACGAATATCATCCTGATACTTATTCAGATCATCTTCTAGAAACGGTTCAGGTACGATCCAGAGACAGATATCATCTTGATACTTATCTTCTAGAAACGATTCAGGTACGATTCAGAGACGGATATCATTCTGATACTTATTCCAGACTATCTTCTAGAAACAGTTCAGTTCACTGAGCTTTCCTTCCCCAAATAGGAGTTACTTTCCCCAACAAAGTTCCTTCAGGGAGCCGATATCTATATTCCCCAACAAAGTTTTATAATCGCAAACGGTTTATAAAGCTTCATCCCGAGCATAATTTATTTCTCTGACTGCGGAAGCTCAATCCCCAACAGAGTTTATTTTTACATCTACAGAAGTTCATCCCCCAACGGAGTTTATTTCTTTGAATCGGCAAAATATTCCAGCAAAGCATCTCCTCTTTCAAAAAGAGTTATTCCCCTGCAGAGTTATTCTCAGACAGAGTCTCTCCCCAGAAAATATTCGCAAATAGAAAAGAGTAAATCCCTAGCATAGTCATCTCCATTCACCATCCCCAGCGGAAATGAAGAATTCAACTTCCCAATACTCTTCAGCAGCAGTCCGGGATTTATTTTCCCCGACTAAGAAATACCGCAATAGCATCCCATATTCATACATCATGGCATGCGCATACATATTGCATAAAGTACAATCTCATTTATTTTGAACATCGTCACAATGCATTTCATACATCATGACATTGCATACGACTAATTATTTACCTTTCAGAGAAAAGATCAAATCAACAAGCTACGTCTAACAAAGGGCTATTTCGGGATTTTCCTTAGAAGGATGTCCTCATAAGATTTTCTCTAGATCAGCCAGATCGACACTAAGATCTCTGTGATTACTATGCCAGTTGAAGATATTCCAAGACTTTCGTCTGGGTCAGTTGAATCGCTACTAAGATTCTCCTGATTATTATGCCAGTCAAAGTTAACCCAAGATTTTCCCTGGGTCAGACAGGTCGACACTAAGATCTCTCTGATTACCATTCTAGTGGAAGATATTCCAAGACTTTCGTCTGGGTTATTTGAATCGCTACTAAGATTCTCCTCATTACTATGCCAGTCAAAGTTAACCCAATATTTTCCCTGGGTCAGATAGGTCGACACTAAGATCTCCCTGATTGTTGGCTCCTAAATTCGACACCCTTGTTTTATTAATGTCAGCCATTAAAGCTGAAGGATGTTTTCGACTAGCTAGGTCCGTCGAAATGCCCGTCGAAAGATGGCAAGGTACTTAAAAGATTTCTTCTAAGGGAGAAGTTGGTTGCCTTCGACGTCGAAGGAGTTTCTCGTCGAAGATGTTTCTCGACGAAGGTGTTCGATGGTCCAGAGTGGAGCAGTTTGAAATTCAAGCGTTTGGAGGGAAAACGGTTTCCAGCGGTTACCAAGTGCAACGTGCAAAGATCTGGAGCGTCGAACGTTGAGAACGTGCCAAGTGGAATCATCTCGAAGCAGTGTAACTGCCCGACGGTTACTTGGGATGTTTTAGTATAAATAGTAGTAGTCATGTAAGTTCTCGCGTGTGTTCACAATTCTATACAAAGTCACTCATATAGATTCGAGTACCCAGCGTGTGAGAAAGAATTGTTGAGAAATGTATGTGTGAAACACCAACTTTATTAATCAAAGTCATTTACTTTTCCAGAAATTTACTTGCTTTCCTCTTTACATTCCTGTCGAAGCCTTTTACTTTAAGCCTTGCTTATTTTACCAAGTCCTTTCTTCATGCAATTTCATTTAAAGCCTCTTTATGTTATTTAAAGCCTCTTTATTTAAAGCCTTATCCAATTTAATCAAAACTTCAAAATCAACCTATGTCCTAGGATCAATCTGATCGATCCTGCGAGTAACCAAATAAGTAACCATTTGGAGGATCAGCGGTTGTTTACCAAATCCCAAGGTAAACAAATTGGCACACCCGGTGGGACTGTGTGTTGATTGTTGAAAATAATCTCATCTTTTCGAGGAGCGTTGTATGTTATTGAGAAGTGGTAGAATATACACTAACGATAACAATACTGCCAGAAGAAGGGAAGAGATGGCGAATCCGCCAAACAATAACGAAATCCCACAAACGAATGTGGGAGCAACGGTTAGTACGACCGTAAGTGAAGCGACAACTGTTGGTTCGACACCAGCAGTAACGGTCACAGCAACGGGGCCGTTACTTTCGTTCACAGGCCCCAGAGCGCCTGTGGGAACTCCCCCACCAAGGGGAAATTTAGGCACAAGGCCTTTCGTTCCCCCAGGATTCATGCCACTCTATGGCATGCCAACTTCTGACTTGGCTAGCCTGACAAATGCTGCGTCCACTTTTTCAGACCCTTTAGTGAGTGCCTCTTCGCCACTCCAAGGTTCTGGAGTAGGCATGGCGAATAGAAATAGGACCCAACTCTTAGGAGGAACGTCCCAAGTAGCCCATGGCCTTACAAATGCCTCGACAGCAGTCTTGAGGCAACAAATGGACGAAAGCAACCATGATATGGTGCAAATGTTGGCACAAACTTTGAGTACAGTGCTAAACCCTCTAATACAGAACACTACTCAATCAAATCAGCAAGTGACAGCGCAAATGACGCGTTTGGCTGATTTCTTTGGAGTACCCCAACCTATTCGACAGCCCCAAAGGGCGCAAATAAGGGGAAACCAGGGGATATTCTTAGAGGAAGAAACCACCATTAACCAGGCTCAACAGCCTGTCGAAGAAAACCTTAGGGTACGATTGGATCAACCTGTCGAGGAACCTAGGGTAATAACCCCAGAGGTAAGGTTAGTTAACAGAAACCAAAATGCTGACGAAGTAGTTCAGCATGTCCAGTACCAAAACATGGGTTTGGAAAATAATCTGGCAACCATGATCGAAAGGATCATGACTCAAAATGGGATGAACATGGGCTTTCGAAGGCCCAACTTTACATCTCCATTGTCAGAGTACGTGTTACAGACAGACTTACCTCCTAGATGCAAAGTCCCCAAATTTACTAAGTTCTCTGGGGACACGACAGAATCTATTGTCGAGCATGTGGCGAGATACTTGATCGAGGCAGGTGATATTTCGAATAACGAGAACCTGAGGATCAAGTACTTCCCAAGTTCTTTAACAAAGAACGCTTTTACTTGGTTTACAACTCTCCCCCCCAATTCGATCCATCAGTGGACCCAGTTGGAAAGATTGTTCCATGAACAATTCTACATGGGGTAAACCAAGATAAGTCTGAAAGAATTGGCCAGTGTAAAGAGACGTTTCACTGAACCTATAGACGAATATCTAAATAGGTTTAGGTTGCTTAAGGCGAGATGTTTTACACAAGTGCCAGAACATGAGTTAGTCGAAATAGCCGCAGGCGGTTTAGACTATTCCATTAGGAAAAAGCTAGACACCCAATACCTGAGAGACATGGCCCAACTGGCCGATAGAGTTCGACAGGTAGAACGCCTCAAAGCTGAAAAAGCAAAGGCAACGAAAACTCACAAGAGAGAAAGGATAGCGTACGTTGAGATGGATGACGAAGATCCGGAATCCTTCGACGATACTTTAGCTGTCGAAGAAGGAGAAGTCGATTTAGCAGAACTGAAACAAGGGCCACCATACTCTTGTAAACTGTTAGTCCCCTCAAGCGGGAAAAATCCCATTGGTCCAGAAAGGACCAACGATAGGTTCCCCAAAAAGACGTATAGTTTTGACATCACAAAATGTGATGAAATATTCGACTTGCTGGTTAAAGATGGCCAAATGATAGTACCCCCAGGGGTGAAAGTGCCTCCTCTTGATCAAAGAAAGAAGAGAGGTTTTTGCAAATATCATAATTTTTTGGGCCATAAAACTTCTCAATGTTTTCTTTTCAGGAATCTTGTGCAAGACGCTATCAAAGAAGGGAGATTGAAGTTTGCTGACAAATCCCCCATGGCTGTCGACTCAAATCCATTGCAGGCTGAAGCCCACTATGCTGAGCCCTCTGAGGTGAACGTGATAGAGGCGACCAGGAGCCAGTCGAAGAAGCCAGGAATCACAATGGTCGAAGTCTCAAAGGACCACATCAACATGCCAATCTTTGGCAGTTTTTCTGGAAATTTATCCAGGAAGACAATTGAAGCTGTTCAGAAAGAGGTCGAAAGCCCGAAGTTGGAGACCGTTGAAGCACAAAAAACCGGACCAAAACCCAGTTTTCACTTGGCCACAATTCAAGGCCAGACGGAGAATCTCGAGATACAAATGAAGCAGTTAACTCTTGCTAACAAAGATACAATGAATATCAACACGGTTGAACTTTCTGACCCAAAAGCATCAGAAGAGGCCATGAGGCAAGAACAAGCTAATAAGACTGCTTTCCCTCGGGAAAATGAAAATTTGGCAGATTTTTTACAAAGATGCCAGAAAAAGAAATCAGAGGTGATGCTGTGTCCAAGATGCAGTTCGATCTTTGATAAAAAAGCTGCTGAGCACATTCAAGGCGTAAGAGCAGCGAATAAGAGAAGGGAAAATGTTGATCTTCGACATGACCCCAGAAGAGCCTCCCAAAGAGGTTCAAACCAAGAAAAGAGGCCATTGACTTTTAGGCCTCCCACAAATGTGCCAGTAGATACTTGGTACAAAACCTCTGGTTGAAAAAGGCCAAGTGAGGAGAAATGGCACTCTTTCGACGTGCCAAGGGGTTCCTCTTTAACTCAAAAGAAAGAGCCTCAGGTTGCTGCACCTAAAGTTGCACAAGTGTCAAGCAACTACAAAGGTAAAAATCCCATGTCTCGATCTCAATGGAGGAGATACCAAAGGAGACGAAAAGCTGAAAGGGAGGCTGCCAACGAACCAAAGGCAGAAACCAGTTCGAATGTTCCTCAAAGGAAGCAAAGGAAACCTCTAGAAAGAGAGCCAGTAACCAACAGGCTAGTTTGGCCTAACCAAAGTGAAGTCGAAGACGAAGACGATTCTAAGTCTGATGATACTTTGGACATAATGGTGAATATAGCCTCAGTGCTGCCCAGAGAATTCAACCGACAAATGGAGGTCGAAGCAAGTGACTGGGAAGTGGAGCAAGAAATGGCCAAACATAGGCCAGTGTGCTATTTCGTCATGGACAATGGCACCACTGAGGAACAAAATGGGTTCTTCGAGCCACCTACAGAGGCGATGAAAAATCACCTCAAGCCTTTATTCATAAGGGCTAAACTCGAAGAAACTACTGTGAATAAAATATTGGTGGATTGTGGGGCAACCATCAACATTATTCCTCACTCTATGCTAAGGAAAATTGGCAAAAGGGATGAGGACATTAAGCCTCACAACATGGTCCTGTCGAACTATGAGGGCGGCATAGGGACCACTATGGGAGTGATCCAGCTAGATATTAAAGTAGGGTCTATCCTTCGACCAACGATGTTCATGGTCATATCGGCCAAACCTAACTACAATCTTTTGTTGGGCCGTGAATGGATTCATGGTGTTGGAGCTGTGCCATCATCAATGCATCAGAGGCTGCTCCTATGGCGTCCAGATGGGATGGTCGAAAACATAGAGGCAGATCAAAGCTACTACCTAGGCGAAGTGAATCACCTGGGGTTGGCAGATTTCGACAAGAACTTGGCTCACATAGGGCCATGTCCAACACCTGACTTCGACATGGCGCCAGCGCCAAACACTTTTTGTTCCCTATACCTGCATCCTGAGCATGGTTTCCAATGGGACAGAGAAGACTTGTCCCACATAGACTTCAGTGGGTTAACTAATATCCAACCAACTGGTTGGGGAAGTGAATTCAGTGATAATGACTGAGTCACAATCTTTGAAGCGAATTTCGGCTTCTGTAGCCGAAACTAAGATGATAACGACTCTCGAAGCCGAAGTAAAGTACATGGCCACACAGGCCAATGATCAACAGTTATCTGCTGCAGGTCCAGGAAAGGATTTCGATCCAAAACCCCCTGATATAATGCCAGAAGAAATGCAGGAACAGAGGCTCGACGCCATCTATGACGATGAGCCTTTGGGCTTCGAAAAGGACCCCTTGGCGAACAACATTAAAATGTTAACGCAAGATCCTTTAGAAGAAATCAACTTGGGCGAAGGGTCAGAGAAAAGGCCAACTTACATCAGCGCCAAAATTGATCCAGAACTTAGGTTGGAAGTAATCCAATTGCTGAAAGAGTTCAAAGACTGTTTTACATGGGATTATGACGAAATTCCTGGTCTCGACAGAGGATTGGTAGAACTTCAGTTGCCAATCAAACCTGGGAAGAAGCCAATCAAGCAAAATCCAAGACGCTTCGCTCCAGAAATACTGTCGAAGATCAAAACGGAAGTCGAAAGACTGCTGAAATGCAAATTCATACGAGTTACAAGGTATGTCGAATGGATTGCAAACATTGTGCCAGTAATTAAGAAAAATGGTACGTTAAGGGTGTGCATAGATTTCAGAGATTTGAATGCTGCTACACCCAAAGATGAATATCCTATGCCTGTGGCGAAAATGCTAGTCGATTCTGCCGCTGGCTATGAATACCTGAGTATGCTCGATGGTTATTCAGGATATAATCAAATATTCATTGCTGAAGAGGATGTGTCGAAAACAGCTTTTCGATGCCCTGGGGCCTTAGGCACTTACGAATGGGTAGTGATGCCTTTTGGCCTAAAGAATGCTGGAGCAACGTACCAGCGAGCAATGAATACTATCTTCCATGATTTTATTAACACTTTTATGCAAGTATATATTGATGACATTGTTATAAAATCTGTTTCCAGGAAGAATCATATTGACCACCTTCGACAATCATTCGAAAGAATGAGAGAACATGGTCTGAAAATGAACCCTTTGAAGTGTGCATTCTGTGTGAAAGCTGGAGATTTCTTGGGCTTTGTTGTCCACAAGAAAGGAATCGAAATCAACCAGAACAAGACGAAGGCAATTCTGGAAGCGAAAGCGCCATCGAATAAGAAGGAACTGCAATCTCTCTTAGGCAAGATAAATTTCTTAAGGAGGTTCATATCTAATCTAAGTGGGAAAGCTCAGGCCTTTTCACCCTTACTTCGACTGAATAAAGAGGGGTTCGAATGGGGGCAAGAGCAGCAAGAAGCCTTCGACAAAATCAAAGGGTACCTTACTAAGCCACCGATTTTGGTGCCTCCTTGTAGCAATAGGAGTATGAGATTGTACATAGCTGCATCCGACAAAACTTTGGGGAGCATGTTAGCCCAAGAGGATGAGAATGGAGTCGAAAGACCCATTTACTATCTCAGTAGAGTTTTGAACGATGCAGAAACTAGATATAGTGAAGTTGAAAAATTGTGTCTATGTCTGTATTTCTCTTGTACAAAACTCAAGCAATATATAAAACCAGTTGATGTGTATGTTTCGTCTCATTTTGATGTTTTCAAGTATATGTTGTCGAAACCTATCTTGCACAGTCGAATTGGCAAGTGGGCATTAGCATTAACTGAATACTCCTTGACCTTTATGCCTCTTAAGGCAGTAAAAGGACAAGTGGTTGCAGACTTTATAGTCGACCACTCAATTCAAGTTGAGGATATTAATTATGTGGAGATAGAACCTTGGAAATTCTACTTCGATGGTTCCAGCCATAAAGATGGAACAGGGGTAGGAGTCTTGATTATTTCTCCAGATAAAATTCCAACAACATTCAAGTACAAAATATCAGGTTCTTGTTCGAACAATGAGGCTGAGTACGAAGCTCTAATTACTGGCCTTGAGATATTGTTGGAATTGGGGGCAACTCGAGTCGAAATAATGGGAGACTCAGAGTTAGTCATTAAACAAGTCACAAAGGAATATAAATGCATAAGAGAGAATCTCATTATGTACTTTGTGATAGCAAATCGTTTATTGAAAAAATTTGAAACGATCAATATTCGACACATACCCAGAGTCGAAAATCAAATAGCCAATGACTTGGCACAAATTGCATCTGGGTATAAGATTTCAAAAACGAGATTACAAAGAGCAATCGAAGTTCGAGAAAAGATAAAAGCAACTTGTCTATCACCAACAGACTTGGAATCGACGAGACTTGGATATGCTGATCAAAGTAACTTCGAAATTTCGTTCATAGATAATTTGTCAGAGCAAGATTGGAGGAAACCCATTGTGGATTATCTTCAAAATCCAGGAGCTTCGACAGAACGAAAAACAAAGTACAGGGCGTTGAGTTATGTACTCATGGGTAATGAGTTATTCAAGAAAACTCCTGAAGGGGTATTGCTAAAATGCTTAAGTGAAACTGAAGCATACATAGCCCTTTCGACTACGCATGCTGGAGCATGTGGGGCTCACCAAGCAGGCCATAAGATGAAATGGTTGTTGTTTCGACAAGGACTATATTGGCCCACTATGCTGAAAGATTGTGTTGAGTTCGCCAAAGGTTGTCAAGAGTGTCAAGTCCATACAGGCATCCAACATGTACCAGCAAGCGAACTTCACTCGATAGTGAAGCCTTGGCCCTTTAGAGGATGGGCGTTGGACCTCATTGGAGAGATTCGACCAGCATCATCAAAGAGTCAGAAATACATACTGGTAGGCATTGATTATTTTACTAAGTGGATCGAAGCTATCCCTTTAGTCAATGTAGACCAAGAAAATGTCATTGAATTTATTCAAAAGAACATTATCTTTAGGTATGGAATCCCTGAGACGATAACAACTGATCAAGGATCAGTTTTCACTGGTCGAAAGATGCAGGAATTTGCTCAGGAAACAGGTTTCAAACTCCTAACATCAACGCCTTATTATGCACAGGCAAACGGTCAAGTCGAAGCAGCAAACAAAGTAGTGATTGGCTTGATAAAAAAGCATGTTGGGAAGAAACCAAAGAATTGGCACAAGACGTTAGACCAGATTCTGTGGGCTTGTCGAACGTCCCCAAAAGAAGCCACAGGTACAACACCATATAGGCTAACTTTTGGCCATGATGCAGTGTTGCCAGCGGAAATTTGTCTTCAATCTGCAAGGGTTCAGAAGCATTATGATATTCCCTCTGAAACTTATTGGAACATGATGTTAGACGAACTGGTGGATCTAGACGAAGAGAGATTGCGCGCTCTTGACCTACTCAGGCTTCAGAAGAAAAGAGTAGAAGACTCTTATAATAAAAAGGTAAAACCTAAGGTATTTTTGCCTGAAGAACTAGTTTGGAAGGTAATTCTTCCCATGGATCGAAGGGATCGAAGCATGGGGAAGTGGTCACCCAAATGGGAAGGACCATTCAGAGTTATCCAAACTTTTTCTGGTGGAGCCTATGAAATCGAAGAGTTAGGTGAAGATAAAAGGCTCTTGAGAGTAAATGGTAAATATTTGAAAAAATACAAACCTACACTCCAAGAGATAAAAATAAAATAATAAAATAACAAGACTAAATTGACCATAAAAATGCCAAAATGGAAATTTTATAAATTTTAGCCAAGATGGCAATGTTGTCGAATATAGATTACAAAATATGGTTACAAAAGCTGAATCAATCAAAAGGGAATAGAGTCCTTGAGTCGAAGGTACTTGGCTTGCTGCAGCTCCAACCTTTTCTTGCACCAGGCGTTCTCCTGTACCAGTTTGGCAATCTGAGCGTCGAAGCCTTGGGCCTTCTCAGCAAATTCCAGGCCTTGTTTGATTTCAGTTTGACTCTCGGTGTCTGAGACGGTCGAAAGAAGTTCCTCCCTGCGTATAGTGTTGGCATTTATCTTAGCCTCTATTTCTTCGATTTGTGCCCTGAAGGAAGCATTCTCTCGATCGATGGCATCGACTTCTTCCTGCGTAGACGCTTTTTGCTTCGACAACTCCGCAATTCGAGAGGTCGTATCCGAAACAACAGTCCATGCAGAGGAGCTTTTGCCATATAACACCTCAAGCTGACTATTAAAACCCCTTTGGCGCCTATAATCTGCTGAGACTTGATCAATCATAGAGTGTAACTCCATGATCAAGCCTGAAACTTCTGGAGCTACAGCTAACAAGTCGACAGCGTTCAAAACATCCCTCAAGTATGATGGAGCAGTGGGGTCCCCCTCTAAAGCCTTCATCAGGTCCTTCTTGAAAAACTGGGCCTTAACTTTCGCCAAAGCTTCATCGAGAGGAGAGGTTTCAGTGGACTTCCCCGACAGGGTAGGAACCTCCTGACTAGCATCGGACGAACTCTTGCTCTCGATGATTGCGTTGAGATAGCTAACAGGGTCAGTTTGTTTCAAGAGTTCTAAATCCTCTTTCGACCTGTGTTTCGTTGAGGTAACCCTTGCAACAGCATTGTCTTGGGTTTGAGGCTGTTGAGTGTTTGGTGCCTCGACTTGTTCCCCTTCGACTCGGACAGGGGCAGTACCAGCGTCATCTTGGTGCTCTTCGCTAGCGTCACCTTGGTGCCCTTCGCCAGTGTCACCTTGGTTCTCTTCGCCAGCGGCACCTTGGTTTTCTTCGCCAGCATCGCCTTGGTCCCCTTCTTCACGATTCTCTTCCGACAGATCCACCACCTGAACCGCTTCTGGCTGTTGTTCTTCCGTTTGAGGTTCTTCTGCTGGTTTTTCTACCGTCTCAGCATTGGCCTCATTTATTTCAGTATGGGCTTCGTCATTTCCCAAGCCTTTTTCTTGTGGCCTGCTGAGTTCAGCAGATTCCAGCGTTTCAGAGGTCCTTGGTGGTGAGCTTTCAGTGGTGTCCTGAGAAAGGAAAGAGGAAGAATCTTCAGAAATCGAAAAAGACATAATCGAATGTAGGTATCTACACCTAAGTTATAAAAAGGTCTAAGAGATTACCTGTAAGTTAGCTTCAGCCCCAGGGCTGGAATTGTCGCTTTCAACAGGCTTGTTGAGAAGAACGTTTAGTTCCTCCTCCGTTGGCTCCTCAATGATCACTGGAGGTGGCCTGGGCTTTCTCCCAGCAACCTTTATTCTAAATGTTCGACCCTCAGGAGCAGGAGCAGGAACAGCAGCGTCCTTCGTCAGCTTTCGCCTTTTTAGAGGAGCAGGAGGAGAATCACCTTCTTCATCGCTCCCAGATTCGACCACCAGTGCTGGCCGTTTCTTGGGCGAAGGTGCCTAAAAGACCAATGGGAATTTGAATTAGCAATTGTATCGAAAGTCAAAAATCGAAAGCCAGAAGAAAATAATGAAAGTCTGGTTACCGATACAGAAGGTTTCTTCGAAGGGCCTTCCCCCTGTTGGTTGGTGGTAGTCTTCGCCGGCGCTGTAGTCTTCGCCGGCGGTCGAGGTTTTGTTGAGGGGCCTCCTCCCTGTTGGCCTTCTGTAGCCTTTTTGGCTACAGGCTTTCGAACAACTGAAATCAAATGAATAGTTAACAGGCTAGCAGTCGAAAGAGAAAGACAAAGTAATGTGAAGGGATGAACTTACATTTCTTTATTTTGTCCAACACAAGGACAAAAGATTTTTGAAGCTCATCCACAAAGTCCTTCTCGTCGAAAAACTCCTCAGCATAATAACTTTTCCACCACTCCTCGAAGGATGGTGAGCAAAGGAAGTTGAGCTGGTAGTCAAACAACGAGAGAACTGTTCGACCAGCATATCTTCCGATATGCTTAATGGCAGCTTCTTCGATGTAATCATTGCAGAAGTACAACATAGCCTTCTCTCTTGGAAAAATTGGAGAAGGTAGGGTTTGAATAATACCAAACTGGCGAGATACCAGGTTTGGTTGGTATGCAATCAGACTCAAGTGAGTCTTAGAACTCCTGAATCGAAGAGGCATGATCCTTGGTGTCAGGAACGCCTCCCACAGTATTGTATGTTCGTCAACATTAGGACCACTCGACGTCCTTGGATGTGGCCTTGTGAACCATGTTGGGCCTACCTTCCGTCGAGAAAACGGAGCCATAGTCGAAGCAAACTCCTTCCTTCGAGCAAACATCAGAACGAAGTTGGTGAAGGTTTGCTGAAACTCCAGTCCATCTTCCATAGGCGTCAACAGAGCCAGCCTGGTTCCTTCGACGCGTCTGTTCGCTATCTCTGGAGCCTGCTCATTTATTTGAACCTTCTTAGGCAAGAAAGATTCGAAGGTGGCATTGAGCCACAGTTGGAGCAGCCAAAAAGGCCCAGCAAGTAGAAAACTGGCCCTGTTCTCGATAATTTTTAGAAGAGTGGCCCCATTACTAATCGAATCATAGAGGCTAGCCAAAATCAATTCCGCCAAACAGACATTTTGGCCATGATGGAGTTGAGTGGCGAGAGTGACCATCTTCTTGGTCACCTGTAAAGACTTCGAGCAAAATACAAAGCGAGTCAGCCATAAGGCTAGAAACGCTATGTGTTCGACATCCGACACAGCATCTGTCGACCTGTCGTGGTAGTGGTTGATGAAAGTGGTATAGGTTGGTTTGGTGTCAGAGAAGCCAATTTGATCCTCCGACATCTCCTCCGGATCGAAGTAGTTCCCGGTGGGTCGAAGGCCAGTAATAGCGGCCACATCGAAGAGTGTGGGAGTTAGCATCCCACAGGGAAGATGGAAAGTAAAGTGGGAGTAGTCCCAGAAAAGCAGAGAAGCTATCAGCATCTCTGGAGAATAGTTCAAACCTGTCTTCGACAGCATCACCAGGTCGAAAATCCCCATCTTTTTCCAGATCGAAGCTTGTCTTTTCTCCATCTTTTCCAGCCAAGCAACGTAATCAGGAGTCAGGCTAGGGCCAGACCTGAAAGCCCTAACACCTTTGTTAAAGAAACGAAGGTCGATTTTTTCTTTAGCTGGCTCTTCATTATCTTCAGCATCTTTCTTGGCGCATGCAACCGGTTTGAGTTTCTCAACTACCGGAAAATAACTCTTAATCTTCATGGCCTCAACGATACTTGGATACAAGGGGCCAGACATAGCAAAGATCTGGTTGGAATATCCAACCGGGATCATAAGGTGGTGTGAGTAAGCATCACGTACGGCGATGTCCAAGGGTTCAGGGACCCTTCGTTGGCCCGTAGCAGTTACTACTGGAGCGGTGACGAAAACCTTAGGTTTGGCGTTTCCATTTGGTACGGTAGCGCTAGGAGCATTGGAACCAGATGCCATTGTTAGTGTTGAGGTTGGAATGAGGTTGAAGACGAAGTGAAGGAGGAAAAGTTTCTGCAAAGATAACAAGTTTGTATGAAGATAGAGAAGTCTGAAAGCTAGATGGCGTAAAAAGTCCCACAATGGGGTACTTACTGCTATTTATAGTAGTGGGGGAAAAATCCCCAAAACCGAGGACATTAAATGCCATTTAATGTTGCAGGAGATAGTGGGACGCGTGGCATCCCCCTGTTGTTTTAGCCGTTCTGCAGAAATAGAGAGACGCAGCGTGCGTCCTCGTTTTTGGGAATTGTCATAATGACAAATTCTGAAATGACGTTTGGTACTGCACGCCGTACTGAGGTGACGTCTTAGGTACGGAAAAATGATGGTTTTCTTGGGATTGCCAGTGGTTGGTAGAAAACAACAAAAAGTGCACAATTTAATTTGTGACTAAGCGTGAAACGACAGGTGTCGAATGGCGTTTCAAAGAATGCCTTTTTCTTTCAGAGTCGAAATAAGGCATTCTTGGGGGGCAATTTGTTGGCTCCTAAATTCGACACCCTTGTTTTATTAATGTCATCCATTAAAGCTGAAGGATGTTTTCGACTAGCTAGGTCCGTCGAAATGCCCGTCGAAAGATGGCAAGGTACTTAAAAGATTTCTTCTAAGGGAGAAGTTGGTTGCCTTCGACGTCGAAGGAGTTTCTCGTCGAAGATGTTTCTCGACGAAGGTGTTCGATGGTCCAGAGTGGAGCAGTTTGAAATTCAAGCGTTTGGAGGGAAAACGGTTTCCAGCGGTTACCAAGTGCAACGTGCAAAGATCTGGAGCGTCGAACGTTGAGAACGTGCCAAGTGGAATCATCTCGAAGCAGTGTAACTGCCCGACGGTTACTTGGGATGTTTTAGTATAAATAGTAGTAGTCATGTAAGTTCTCGCGTGTGTTCACAATTCTATACAAAGTCACTTATATAGATTCGAGTACCCAGCGTGTGAGAAAGAATTATTGAGAAATGTATGTGTGAAACACCAACTTTATTAATCAAAGTCATTTACTTTTCCAGAAATTTACTTGCTTTCCTCTTTACATTCCTGTCGAAGCCTTTTACTTTAAGCCTTGTTTATTTTACCAAGTCCTTTCTTCATGCAATTTCATTTAAAGCCTCTTTATGTTATTTAAAGCCTCTTTATTTAAAGCCTTGTCCAATTTAATCAAAACTTCAAAATCAACCTATGTCCTAGGATCAATCTGATCAATCCTGCGAGTAACCAAATAAGTAACCATTTGGAGGATCAGCGGTTGTTTACCAAATCCCAAGGTAAACACTGATTACCATTCTAGTGGAAGATATTCCAAGAATTTCGTCTGGGTTAGTTGAATCGCTACTAAGATTCTCCTGATTACTATGCCAGTCAAAGTTAACCTAAGATTTTCTCTGGATCATCCAGATCAACACTAAGATCTCTCTTATTACTATGCCAGTGCAAGAATCTCCAAGACTTTCATCTGGGTCAGTTGAATTGCTACTAAGATCCTCCTGATTACTATACCAGTCAAAGTTAACCCAATATTTTCCCCGGGTCAGACAGATCGACGCTAAGATCTCTCTGGTTACCATTCCAGTGGAAGAAGCTCCAAGACTTTCGTCTCGGTCAGTTGAATCGCTACTAAGATTCTCCTGATTATTATGCCAGTCAAAGTTAACCCAAGATTTTCCCTGGGTCAGGCAGATCGACGCTAAGATCTCTCTGATTACTATTCCAGTTGAAGATATTCCAAGACTTTCATCTGGGTCAGTTGAATCGCTACTAAGATTCTCCTGATTACTATGCCAGTCAAAGTTAATTCAAGGCCTTCCTCTGGTTTAGTCAAATCGATACTATGACTTCTATCCCAGTTGAAGACAACGCGAGACCTTTCTCTGGTCCAGTCAAATCGATACTAAGATTTCTACTCCAGTTAAAGAAGCTATGAAGCCCGAAAACTAACTGGATAATAGTCAATCAACAATTCAACACACTGTGAAGCCTGGATCCTTACCAGATAACAATTTAATCTCATCTCCCCAGTAAGTCACTGTGAAGCCTGGAGCACAACCAGATAACAGTTAGCTTTATTATCCTCAGCAAGCAACTGTAAAGCCTGGATCCCAACCAGATAGCAGTTCACTTCCGTCTCTTCGATCAAGTGATGGCTCCCCAGTAAAGTAACGGACAACTGAAGCTCCTAAAACTCTATGTTCCAAGACAGAGACCAACATTCCTCAGCGGGGTCCTCTCTAACAGCAAGAGCAGGAATTCACACAAAGGGATATCTCATGAAATCATCATTGTTATGGATGTCATCTTTAAGCCCATCTCCGGAGATGCATCGTCACATTCTAATGGCATCTTTAAGCCTATCTCCGATAATCTTATGTCATCTTTTCCAAATGGAATCTATAAGACCATTCCCAACACTATCTACATAGTCAAGTATCATCTCAGACGAGTGCAAATTTCTGGGCACTTTAGTGTTCAATCATCTTCCATCTTCCGATCACGAAAGACAGATCAGCCAATCTACATCTTTAGGTTTAAGAAGATTGAACAGGGGCAGCTGTTGTACCCCGAAATTTTCCCTCTCATATTTTTCCAAGATTTTCCTATTGAATAGGTGGTTATAAACCTTTTCCTAAAGACAAGGAAATTTTTCAAATGATGTTTCTAAGTTTCCTTCGATTGGCCTATTTCTAAGTTCCTTCGATTGGCCTGTTTCTAAGTTTCCTTCGATTGGCCTGTTAACAAGACTTTTCGATTGGCATCTCAAAAGTTCCTTTCGATTAGCATCCATAAAATTCCTTTCGATTGGCATCTCCAAAGTGTTTTTCAACGGACATCTACATAGCGTCCTTCAATTTCCATATACATAGCATCCTTTGATTGACATTTGCAAAAGGCCTTTCGAGTGGCCTCATGACAAGCCTTTCGATGGGCATTGTGTCAAAGCCTTTCGCTTGGAATGACAGGGGATCCTTCGATTTAGCATTGTGTCAAATCCCTTCGATTGGTATTTGGACAAAGGCAATTCGAAGAACTCCCTCCAGGCCATTTGAAAGAGGCCATCAAGAGGGCAATCAGAAAATATGTCCAGGCCAGATTCTTGCCTTTTTTGGTCACAATTCCACAAGAGATGATTCGACCAGGGAACTCTCTTTAAAAGGACAAGAAATCGAAGCAAAGGGTGGTCCAATTGAAGGAGTCTTAGCATTGAAGTTGGCACAGTTCTACTCAGAACCATTAAGGAGAGCAAGGTTCTAATAATGAAAGTCCTGGTTAGTTTGAACTGAAGTTTAAGGCTGGAAAGGAAGGCATTCAAAGGAATGAAGATGGGATTTGTTCCAAAACAAGCCAGAAATCCCATACTCGAAGGAAGATTTTCTCATCAAGAGAAGAGTGATATAGGCTGGTAAATCAAGGAAAACGCATTAGAATAAAAACACAAAGATTTGGCCATTTTAGAAACAAAAGATACAAGAAAAATCAAATCTTTTATCACTCAATCTTCAAGATTCAGTTCAGTTTTGTTAACCTAATTCATTCTACTATATATACATAACAAACCCTGATCAAAATAAGAGGATTTGGCCGTGTACAACATCCAGAAGACTGCTCAAAATTTTGACAAAAAGTGTTGATCGAGTTTTGCTCTAGAGGGAGAGTCAAGGAACTTCAAAGACTGTAATCCATTCCCATGCGTATTTAGAAGCTATCTGAACCACTCTCACGCATCAACGCATCCAGAAACAGTCAACACAAGTATCACGGTTTGTTCTTGTTCTTGAAATTGGTTTTTGAAATATACGCATCATAAATGATTTTTAAGTATACCATCATGTTTATATGATTATTTAAAACATCTCTGCATAGTTAATTATGTGTTATGATGCATATTTGACTGAATACCATTGTTAGGGTTTCAAGTTTTCTTTTTACGGTCTTTCGTTTCAGGCAAAATCAGGGCAAAAGATGAGCATCATTGTACTCACGAGATCAAACCCAGTTGATCTGTATCCATGGGTTGGATTTTTATTGTATGATTATGATTTTTGAGATATGCAGGTTTATAGTTACAGCGTTTGTCCGTAAGTAAAACCCTTTGCCTAAAACGACAATCCCAACGAAGAAGATGATTGTGTGTCAAAACCTGGTTGGGTAGTTTAAATGGCGTGCATTTTTATTATAGCCACTAACCATTATTACATATAATACACATTGTTTGTTTATATTAACGATTGAACAATTGGCTCAGTGGTACAAGTGGAGGCTTTTCAGCGTGCGTGTGTAGAAGGTCAGGGGTTCGATCCCTGCCTCCTAAATGTTATTTTTCTTAATAATTCTTTGAAGATTCCATGTTGTTCTTCCAAGCAAGCACACCCTAGGCCTCCAGATCATCATCCTTGGATCAATCAACGCTTGGATTCACTGCCTCCGATGAAGCTCCCCATGTTGGACACTCCTGGCACAGTCACACTGGATCCCACGTTGCTATTCACCAAATGGATTGCGCTTTGAACATAAATTCAGCATGCACCCTCCAACTTGGGTTTACACCCCTCAGGCTCACTCTATTTTCCCTTTTAATTTTGTTTTATTTAAATTAGTTTACTTATTTTGTTTAAATCAATTTTTTCCCATAAAATCATAAAATTAACATCACAAAAAATAGGATTTAGTTTTTTCAATAAATTAATTTTTGTAAATTAATTAATTTCATAAACTTTAATTTGTTTCATTAATTAAAATTAATCAGAAAAAATCAAGTCAAACTTCAAATCCTTTTTCACAAAAATCCCAAAGATATTTTCAATGATCAAATTAGGGTTTTTTAGGGTTTCAAACTTATTTCAATTTTTTATTCTCACGCGTAATTATTTTTGTCGTACGATTAATTTTTATTATTGATGTAACTGTGCCCAGTTTGTAATAGCTTATTAGGGTTTTATTTCCGCACTTTATTTTTCAGTCAAATTCTTTATGTATCTACACCAAAGCCCTGTAATAGCGTAGGACCTCTATTTCTTGCTTTTTATGTTTTATATGCCTGTATATAATTGCTATCAACCTAGGCATGTATGATTAATTAATCAATATATCACTAAATTCAAGATAAATATACCTAAAAAAAGCACACCTTTGCACACTTGAACCCCTATGGTATTACCTCACTTGGTTGCCTTCGGAAACAATGGTCATGTCCCTCGAAACGTATGGATACTCTTAGAAAAGACCCTCGGTTAAAATCATCATAAAGATCATAGTCCCTAAATGTCCCTCGAGTTGCCTACGAGAAATAATCTTATGATGATAGTCCCTTAGAAATGCTAAGGTATCCTTACATGTTTCCTTCAATGACCATTACGTCCCTTTGGATAGTCCCTCAACATCCAACGACTAGGGTTACCTACTCACTAATAGTTGGATAACACGATCTAAA
This sequence comes from Vicia faba, assembly GCA_948472305.1. Taxonomy (NCBI): domain Eukaryota; kingdom Viridiplantae; phylum Streptophyta; class Magnoliopsida; order Fabales; family Fabaceae; genus Vicia; species Vicia faba. The sequence goes on from OX451736.1 coordinate 1,625,524,433, forward strand.
GGATAGGAGGAAAAGAATAGTATTTTTTATAGTAGGTAGATAATTGTTAGGTACTTGCTCAAACAAATTTTCACACCACACTTTCAAATACTTTTCAAACAAAAGTTTTCAAAACGCTTTATCACACTCTTGAGGACTGATACAAGAGTTTCCATAAAGTGAATCGCCACACTAAGGAATTTTTCAAAGCTTTTCAAAACACACAAACACAAGCAATTTAGAAAATGAGCAAGTACCTAAGAGTCCATGGAAAACCATGGATGGAAAGGGTGCTAACACCTTCCCTTTCCATAATATACCCCCCTTACTCAGAAATCTCGAAAAAGGTATTTTTCTGTTCTTTTCACCCTTTCCTTTGTTGGATAAAAGAAAAGTCGGTGGTGACTCTTGCTTACCGCGACATTTGCAAACAAAAAATGCAAAACAGTATTAACTGTCGGTTCTGCCACCATGTCACAATGTGAATATTTCTACTGTCCAGACTCATATACCACTTCAAAGCGGCACCAGTTAAACTATCCTGGAAGAAATGAATAAGAAAACGTTGATCATCAGTATGGGTGGACATTTTTCTGATGTACATCACGAGGTGGTCACGAGGACAAGAGTTTCCCTTGTACCTCTCAAATTCTGGCACTTTAAACTTCATTGGCACCTTCACGTTAGGTCCTAAGCAGAGTTCACTGACGTTCTGTCAGAATAATTCTTTTCCTCTAAGAGCCTTAATTTCCATCTGCATCTCATTAAATCGATCCTGAAAATCATCTAATCAATCATAGAAACCCACACTTTCACTCGGTGGAGAAACGGGACAATAAACTTCATCATTAGCAAATGACATAGCATTCACCGTAGGAGGTGCAATATAATGGATCTCATTTCTAGCCACAGGAGTAACATGCACCATAAGAGGTGCAGGAGTAACAGAAACTTGAGCAACTGGAGCAACTTGTGCATCAAGATTGTAACCCTCTGGCATGAAATTTTCAGGCATTTCCCACGGGTAACCTTGAGGCATACGGTTATGGGTAGCAGTAACTGGAGTAACAGAAATCGGAATCGTCGGAGCTTCAGAAGTGACCATTGTTTGTTGTGGCTGAGCAGACAGAGGAACAAGTGGTGGCTGATTCTGAGCAGCCACTAACGATTCGATCAAAGCAGTCAGATTGGCCATACCAACCTTCAAAGCATGAACCTCTTCGCGTAACTCGCGATTCTCTTGTTCAAGATTCTCCATTTTCTTCCTGGAATTAGCTCGGGTATTATACTGGTGAGACAACTTGTTTCTGAACGAAGTAGAGAAACACAGTAAGACACCTGAGTATGAACAAAAATTCAAGAATTATGTGCAAAAATGATGCATGATATGCAATGCACATGATTTACTTATTGTTATTAATATTTGAAGGGACTCAAAGAATTATAGACGATATGCAAATATTAAAGTACTAACACATTTTAAAATACTGAAAACTTCATTATAATAACTTCAGAATGGATTTCAAGTTTCGATGATCCTAAGAACAAGAGAAGATAGAATCTAAAATCCTAAGGAGGCAAAGCTGATGAAGATCTCTCCACACACTGACCCTTTCATGTGAGTCTTACAATCTGAGCCCTCAACTGCTCATTCTCTTCTGCATACCTGTCGGTGGCCTCTTTCCAATCACCAGATTCAAGAAGTGAGCAACTAAGTCCTGATTGACCTATAGAGGAAAATAAATCCTCTTTCCTCTCCATCATCTCTACAACACAACTCTTAAGAATCTCAATCAGGTCATTATTCTCTTTAAATTCTATTTGGTAGGACATCTCTAAAGTTTGACACTTTTTCTTCCATGCTTCCTTCTCTTGGTGCATCCTAACTAGAGCGAGCTGAAGTTCTTCCACGTCATCTAAAAGGGGAGGAGTGGTCTTCACAAACATATCAGGTATAGGTTCTTCACAGGAATATGGCATCTTTAACTGGATTGCCCTTGCTTGTACCCACCGGAGATAAGGCTCCAAAGAAACAGCTCATCTTGGTCCCAAGTCTTTTCTACTATTCCTATGAATATGGCGCCAAGCCTTTGCAATCTCCTTCTTAGCTTCCTTATGATCCTATCCTTCTTTATGAAAGAAACCACTCAGATGAATACTATTTGGCTTGTCTTTCATAGGATATCCAAGTTGGCGACGAGCAAGAACGGGATTATAGTTAATTCCTCCCTTTGTACCAAGAAGAGATACATTGGGGAAACCACCATAACTATCGACAATCTCCACATCATAATAAGCCTGATAATACCAAACAATATCGAAATGAGTGAGATCATAATCTTCGGAGCCCAACGAGGTTCCTTCTTGATATCCCAGAAAGCATCAGACCGAGGTAAGTGAGAAATAAACCACTGATATAACAAAGGCGTGCAACAAATGATCATCCCTCCATGATAAAAGTATCAAAGATGAATGGAATAATAAGCATCTCCTAATAACGTAGGGACTGGATTCCCAATCAAAAAGATCCTAATGGCGTTGACATCCACAAATTTGTCGATGTTAGGAAATAAGAGCAACCCATATGCAAGTAGAGAAAAGATAGCTTCAAACACAACTGTACTCTTCATCCTAGAAAAGTAGCAAGCTTTATCTAATAAAAATTGAGTGGGTAATCCTCTGATTCCTCCTTTGGTAGTCATGTTGGGCTCAATATCAGACTTTCCTAAATGAATCATGGCAGCAATTTCATGAGACTTGGGCTCTCCTCTAAACCGGTGAAAGGAACATGATCGGTAACAGGTAAACCCAGTAGGTAAGAATACTCCTATAATGTATGCATCAGCTGATAATCATGGAAAGTAAAACACCGATACATCAGATCATAGAACTGAACCAAAGTAGAAAGAATACCCTCCTTCATTCTGAGCTTCATAAGAGACACGATAGATCCATATTTCCTCCGAAAATTTGTAGAACTCTCGATCTCGGGAATCAGACTTATCAATTCATCTATCTTAGGATCCTTGAAACTGTACTTCCGAGTCTTTCTGTTTCCAGAATTCATGGCTAAAAAGTACCTGGGATATTCACAAAAAGTCAACTTTAAGTCCCTTGAAACAATTGTTTTAAAGGATGCTTATGGGTGCATGAATGTATGATGCAACAATCACACACAAGATCACAAACATGGGGGGGGGGATTCTTAGGTTCGATGTTACGAGCATGAGGTCAAAGGTACTACCCACAAGGTATGGACTAATAGTTTATCACCTGTCGAACAAGGTTCTAAGAGGTTCCCAGAGTCTACATCCTTCCTTCGGATATTACCAGCATCCCGATTAACTCGATAATTAGTAATATTCTCGAGAAAAACTCGTATGAGTGTAGTATCGCATGTCAACCACCTCCGGATTACTCCGTCATAGTTTCTGCACTACACCTAAAAGGACAGGATTGATTAAGGGTTCTACGGTCCTTAGTTTCAACAGGCTCCCAGGTCGAAAGCAGCACGTCTTCCTGATTACTCGGTAATCGATACTACATTCAAAGGGGCCTCCACTGAGTGGGGGATCTCATTCCTCCTTTTTTGGGGATTACTCCCTCAAAGTTAACATGACTATACCACCCGTCCTATCTTAAGTTTTCCCAAGTCCGGGTAGAGGACTTATGAGAAATCACCAAGCACCCTGAAAGCTAGGAAAATCCAGACAAACATATACAACACATAATATACAACAAATAATAATACATACACAAATAAACAAAGATAGGCTAAACCCACTTAGAGATGGACCAGCATTTGGTCGATCTTTCGGCAATGAAGTTGCCATTTTTCTGTAGCGGTAGAAATGTTGAGACTAAGCCATTGGATTGACTTGACTTGACGCGCTTTATTGTTTCAAGAGGAATGGGAAAATATCGAATAAACCAATAAAAGAGGGGGAGACAATCTAGGTACGGGAGTTGTTTATGCAAAGGGAATGTATTAGCAGCCTAAACATCTACGGTACTCTGCAGGAACCTCTTTGAAAATTTGTGTATTTTGGCTATAAATGTTGTATATGAAAATAGACGGTAGAGATGAGAAAAGAAATATTTTTACAATTTTTTCACCTGTCGCGGTTGCGAACCTTTAGTTCCTACGTACCACCTTTCGTGCAATAAGGGATCAAGGTACTCGTAGTTCACCTTTAAAAATTTTAAAACACATATGTGTTGGTTCATTTTAAGAGACGAGACATCATCGTCATATCGGAATGGAAGAACATACCCACAATTATGAGAAAGGAGAATTTGCATCATCCCAAAGTGGAGGATATAGCTTGGATTTTAAAATCAACAAAGCCTCACTCAACACCCACGTGGAAAATATCTCACTTCACTTCATATCGTATAAGTATAGTATCTCACATCACTACAAGGATTGACAAGAGTCTAATCTTTTGAGAAAATTTTAAAGTAAAAATCCAAAGTGGCAGAATGGTTTGAATGAGATTGATTGACATTTAGTCTTCTCACAAAAATGTCAAAGTATGATTAAATTGTTTAAAGTTTGATTAAGAAATGTTTTTTTGAAAAGGGCATGGACCTGAGTCCAAGTTTATTATGAAAGCAGTTCAAGTTGGAAAACAAGATTATTTTTGAAAAGGAGGGAGAATATTTTTGAAATTAAAGAAGATGGGAGGAGATGAAGGGACTATCCTAAAGCATAAGTTAAAAGCTAGGGAGAAGAACCGTCTAACCAACAAGAAGCCAACACTTGACACAATGAGTCAATGTAGAATTCTCATCCTTTGGATTGAAACTAAACAAGCAAAGATATTAAACCTCTTAGGAATACCAAGCTTCAAATGCATTAAGTCTTCACAAAAACTGTACAGAGTAACGACTATATACAGAGGAATTCCCAATCACAGACAAAGCACATAATCAGAATAACCTGCACATAAAGAAAAAACAACCCAATGTCTCTAGGTAAACCCCAAGAACTCCAGACAAAATAGCAATAGAAGTCACAAGGTCTCAAGGGTAGTCAAGGTTTCTAATCCTAAGTCCAGAAGTCCATAACTCCACCATGCCAAGGATAGTAACCAAATAGTCCAAGTAACCTTAAAGTTTTTTATTGTTCAAGTTGGTTATTGAGTATCTTCAAAAAGAAAATAAAATCTCAAGTGAGTAAAATAAAAATGACATAAAGATAAATGCTCAAGAGAGCAAAGATGAAAATAACATGAAATTAAAATGCTAAGATAAATGGTGCGTAAAAGTAAAGGCGTAGAGTAAAAGCATAAAATAAAATCAATTGTTAGTGAGTTAGAAATTAGGGGTTAGTTGAATGACCATCTTGAAACTTGTATTTGAGAACTCATTATAAGATTTATAAAATCAAATATTCTCAACAACAAGTTTCATTTGCTTTTTGTCAAGTATATCATTCATTTCAAATTCTCGAGGCAACAACGAATGATCAACAATGTTTAAATGATTCACTTTTAGAGCAAAATTTATGATGGTTCATTGGAGGATTGATAAGACCAAAGCCTCCTAACAATGAACCTCAAGGTTTTTGGATCAAAGGTTTCGAATTAAACATACTTGGGCTTACAAACATAGGTTTAGGCCACAAATGATTATTTCTCAAATCTGGACAAAATTTAGGGCTATGTTAAACAATCGTAGGTAGACTTATATAGAAGTCAGACCTACTTTTAGGTCGGTCAATAGAAATATATGTACAACATCTAACAACATGTAGCACAAGTGAGAAAGGGAGGGTAAATATTTGAATCAAAATTTTAACCAAACTATCATTAAAATCATCCATCCATTTTGGTGGAGTTAAACTCAAACCAAAGACTCAATGATGTTAATGAAGCTCGTGATCAAAAATCACATAGCCATAATATATTCAAAAACAAAATTGTATTTAATAAACAAAATAAAAAAAAATGATTTTTTAAATTGTTTTTTTAAATGAAAATAAAAGGCAAAATAGCAAGCTATAATCAAACTATCAAAGAAAAATTAAAAGAGACTATAGAAAATTCAGAAGTGATCTCAAATATTTTTATAATTTTTTTGGTAATTTTTTAAAATAGAAAAGTATTTTTTAACTAATTAAAATCACTCAAATAAGTGGAAAAAGCGATCAAAAATAGTAAAAATCAAAACAAAATTCTAGAAAAATTTCAGAAAGTCAAAAATAAAGAAATTGATCTTGACGAATTTTTTTAGAATTTAAAAATACCAAGAAGTATTTTTAAACAGTTAAAAAAAGGTCAAAACAAAAGAAAAATTACAAAAAATATCATATCTGAAAATAAAATCATGAAAAATTAAAATCAGAAAAATAATATTTAAAAATATTTTGGTGAATTTTTTCATAATTTTTGAGTCACAAATGAATTTTCTATGATTTTTTGAAGTTTGATGTAAAAAATAGAAAATAAAATAAAGTTTAAAAAAATGTGGACCATTGGATGAGAGTCAAAACGTGCCAGTAATCATATCCAAAGGATCAGGCACATTGTGCATATCATGGTCAGCTTTGAAAATTATACCAGATCACTATTTAATAATTAAAAACAACTAAAATTATGACGCGTTGGATGGAGTCTGACTAATGAAAGTTATCAGATCTAAGGGCTCTCAAAACGCGCGTATGATATAGCAAACATACTGGATTGGATTCAAAAAATTACACGTCACACCATCATTGGTTGAAGCACGACACGTAGATCATCTTCAACCTCCGGACGCCCTAGATTAGAGTTCCTCAAACTATAAAATTAGCCTACAAAACTGGTACCATTAGATTCGTCTCTTCAAGACAATTCCAATGGTACCTGTTGTACCCCATTTTTTGACCCTAAGATCCCTCTATCACATCATATCAATATAATCACAACAAGATCACGCACTAGGGTTTGGTTCTTCTCCCTATATTTAGCTTTGCTCTATGGGGAATTACCAAGCATCTTGACTTGTATTTTGTGATCATCTATGTTTTAGTTATCCTTTAACTAATTAATACAATAAGTGTTTGCCCCAATTGATGATGATTGTAGGAGAAAGCAATACACATTCCATCAAGATTGATCTATAGATTCATGGGCTCATTTCTATGCTTTCCTCAACAAAGCTTCATTGAGACTCAAGCCTCAACATTAAAGATACTTTGAAGCAATATCATAACAAAGTCTATTATGATTTATCATACTTCAATTTGTCAAATATGAGTCAAAGTACAAGGACTGATTGAAGAAGTTTGACTCAACTGGGAAAATCCTTGATTAATTGATCATAATTGCACATCTCCTTCAATTCTCAAGATTTAAAAGTGGTTTTGGTTGCTATGGTTTCTCTTTATCATCCTCAACAACTCATATTCACATGAAAAAAGTATTTGTATAAGGAGGTAGATCAAAGTTGCAAAGGTTTCCCAAGGCATTTTCTTGCTCTAGGAGTTAGGGTTTTGAACTTCAAAGGGGTTTTTGTATCCCAAAATTTGCCCTCTCATTTATCAAGACTTTTCTCACAAGATCTCTTTGACTCAAGACTAGATTAGGGTTTGGCCAGCTCAAGACCTCTCATCATGCACTGATCACCCAAAATTATGGTTTGAGATTGCACAAGGATTTTGAACTATCAATGCTTCATATGACTTTCAAACATCATTATGGACCCCTAAGTTTGCTCATGACAAATTTCAAGCCTTGAACCACATTTTTTATCAGTCAATTGGACAGTTGACCTAAAAATCAGCTGTGTTGGAAAAAAAGTCAACCATGGTCAATTTACAGTCAAACTTCATAATTTTTTATCAACATCAACATTTTAGACTCATATGTATCATTTGATCAAGTTTGAATTACAATTCCTCAAGAAATTTGATCAAATCATCAAAAGGGCAAAATGGTCAAAATTAGGGTTTTGACTGAGGAAGGGCAATTTCTGTTTTTTGACCTAGAAAATGACCAATTGATTTAAAGCATGATTTCAAGGATTCAATTGCATCATATTGACCTAATTACATGGTTCAAAACATTTCAATTTGCAGTCAACTGATCAAAAGTTAACTGTATACTGAAAACTCAAACTTTGACTTTTTGATCAAAATCAAGTGCCAAGGGTCACAATTCATCAAAACATGTCAAAATGTGAAACTTGTTCATCAAGAAATCAAGGATTGAAGATTAGGTTTTAAAATTGGAAATTTTCTTAACTTAGAAATTTTTCTAAGTATAGAAAATTTCTTATTTTTTCTCAACTTTAAGCCATTTTTTCACCATGATACAAGATGATTCAAAGAAAGTTCCCAACATGAAAGTTGTATAACTCCATGAAATCTACAACTTTGCTTCACACGTTTTTCCCTAAAGATGCTTGGATCTCAATATATAATTTTATGAATACATGCTCATGAACTAGATAACTTAGTGAAATTTTGCCCTAATTTAGGCAGGTTTTGGAGCCAACTTCATGGCAATTTTTCACCTAGTTGCAAGAGGAGTCTTGAAATGCATTTCAAAGATGAGTTATATATAACATTTAAAGCTTTCCGAAATATCCAAGAACTCCTCAAGATCATTTTTTAGTAGGGAATCGAAGAGATGAAGTTGGCAATTTCTCACTTTGAATTCAAGCCATTTCATGAAGAACAAAATTCAAATTTGAACCTATGTTGCCTCATTCATGCTTTATAGGTCCCTAACTTGTTTCTCACTTCATAATTTAATGCTTATTCAGTTGACAAAGCTTTAATTCAAGATCAAGAGCCTTTGTCCAAGTTGTAATTCCATAAATGGCATAAAGTGGCCATTGCCATTTTAAAAAAGTTTCACTTTTGCAACTTTCCTATTCTTGAGCATTGGACATGTCTTCTCTACACACACAAGTCCTATAGGCCTAAAGCAAATTGTATAAAGCTTATACCAACCCCAAGCAGGCCAGTACAAGCATGTGAAGACTTGTCTCTTCACTTTGCTTCAAAAGCAAGAAAGTGTGCCAAAAGGCTAGAACTCACAAGTCTGTTGGAGAGTTGACTTGAAACCTTTTCCATACTAATACACAAACACATTACAACAGAAAAGGTGGTTGCTAAATGGCTGAAACACTCCAAAACTCCATATCACCAAGAAACTGTCAAAAACTTGCAGTTTGTGCATAAGCATAGCAATCCATCATTTGGCTCGTGCGTTTCAAGTTTTAATCATCAAAACACCTTACCTACTTCATATCTAAGAGATCTAGACCATCATCCTTGCACTGTAACTCCTCCTCCTTCATCTGCCATTTTTATTTTCAAAGCTTGCAGGTTGACTTGGATAGAGAGTTCCAGGCACTTCCAAAGCAAGGCAAGGATTGGAACACACTCAGGGAGGTTCAAGCAGGCTCAAGCAATCACCAGGCCTTCATAAAACTCACTCAAACTCCATTCATGATTTCAATTGAAAGAGGTAAAAATATCAACTTCTATCTCTTCATACAGGCATCCATTGGCCACGATTTGTGAATAAACAATGTAGACCTCACTGCTACGAAGCTATACATATATATAACTTGCATTTATTTGGCCTGAGTTGAGAGAATTTTGAACTTGAAGTTCCTGGAAAAACTAGGTTTAAATTTAGGGATTTTAAAATTCATTTTGATCTTTGATTGTTAGCTTACATGATTTACATGGTTAGAATCGTGAGACAAAATGCTACAACATTCATGTTATCAGTTTCCATTTTTATTAAGAGATGAGAAAGTTACAGAGCTTCTGGCTAGCTTGAGAAAGAAGATGAAGTACAGGGCAAGGACATTGTTTGTGTTATGTTTTTATTGTTTCATATAAATCAACGGATGTATAGCCACCCCAGTAGTAAGGTAGCACGCTGGTGAGACCCAAGTCTTGGGTTCAAACCTTGGCACTACCTTTTGTTTTTTCATACTTTTCCATTTTTTTCATTTTTGCTGTTTTGCAGGATTGGGCTTCAACGTTGGGCCTAGTATTTTTTCTAACATGACACCACTTGATTTCTCAAGATACCCCCTTGGCCCAACTATTTTCATATATTTTATTTATTTGTTTTATTTTCATTTTTGTTTATTAAATATTTTCTTTAATACATAAAAATCATAAAAAATATAAATATGATAATATTGTATTTTTATTTTATTTTATTTTACTTTTCACATAAAAAATATATTTTATCTTCAATATATACTAACTATTTTTCTTAAATAAATTTGTAAAAAATAAACTTAGATATATTCTTATCTTTTCTTTTATATTTATATATATACTTGTAAATATTTATTTTAACATATAAAAACTAAATATTTTCATAAAATATTATTTATTAATTTTAATACAAAAAAATACACAAAAAATAATACATAAGAACTTTAATTTCTTTTAAACTAGAAATTAGGGTTAACTTTGTTTTTTTCAAGAATTAATTTCTTTTCCTTAAAATTATAAGATTTAGGTTAAACTTTTTTTTCATAAAAAAAACCAAACAAATATTCTTTGCATATATATATATATATATCATTGCATATTTTATATAAATATTGTATATTGTTTATTCCAATATTTGTATAAATTCAATTTGGTTGTAATAGCTTAATTAGATTTATATTATTGCGAATCCCCATTCATAATTTGTATTCCCCCTCCCATAAAAATGTTGTAATAGCGTAGTAATCTTTATATTATGCAATTTACCGCTTTTATATACCATGCTAGTAATTAGGGTTTGTATGGCAAGATAAAAACAAATCAAATAGAAAACCCTAATACAAGACAAAATCAAAGCATGAAAATAACACATTTGCACACAAGCATCCTTAGGGTTTCTCCACTTGGTTGCCTTATACAAAAATGGCCATATTACGCATGTGAAGTATCTTGGAAAAACAAACAAATATAAGATCATAGTCCCTCGATGATGCTATTCAAAGTTGCCTTACAAAATGATCTTGGTCCCTAAAAAATGCTAAGATACTTTGCAATATTGCTAATCATGGTTATACGATGACCCACGCCCGTCCCGTTTACATCCAAAGATAGGGTTGCTTACCAAATCAATGGTAAGACAACAATGTCAAAGGAATAGAAAATGCACAAGAAAGACATTTGAGTAGGTAAATTACTTCTAGTTACTTGCTCTATTTCCGAACAACTATCCTTGCTATTTTCTAAAACAAACACACATTTCCAAACATTTTACAAACATTGAAAACATTTTCAAAAAGACAATCATCTTTGTATACATTCTTACGAACGAGAATCATTACAAAGATTTCCTAAACGAATGGCCTCTTTTACAAAATACTTTCAAAACCACACCAAACACATTTTCAAACAACAAAAGCAAGTGATCTAGCAAGTAACTAAGAGCCCATGGAAAACCATGGATGAAAAGGGTGCTAATACCTTCCCTTTTCATAATCTACCCCCCGAACTCAAGAAATAATCTCAAAGGTCTTTCCTATGCTTTTTCACCTTTCCTTTTGGATAAAAGAAAAGTCGGTGGCGACTCTTGCTAACCGCAACATTTGCGATAAAACGCAAAACCCTCAAGTCAGTTCTCCCACCATATCACAGGGGTATATCTTACTCATATTTTGGTATTTTTGAGTGATTCCAAATACATGCTTCTCTTCAAAGGGTTATTAACAAATTACTTTAAAAGTTTCAAAGAAATTTTGTGTGGAAGAAACTTAATGAGAAAGAAAGATTACAAGTCCTCTAGATGAACCCTCAAATTCCATTAGGTGATTTCAAATGATCATAACTTGGTCAATTTTTATCACTTTGAGCCCGTTCTTTTTCCAAAATGATCTTAAAGATGTGAACTTCAACCCATATTTTAAGTGCAAAGTGTGAAAATGGACGGAAGATGCCCTAAGGATGCAAAAGATTATAGGTCATTACATGAACTTTTGCCAACTTCAACAAGTCATAACTTTCTCAATTTTTAGGTATTTTGAATGGTTCAAGTCTCAAAATGTCATTCAAAAGATATACTTCATGCCATATTTTTTGGTCAAGATAAAACTTCAATTGGAAGGCCATGTTTGGATGCAAGAGATTATAAGTTATTTTTGATCCCATTGCAACTCTTTTTCTCAACTTTGACTCATTGCAACTTTCAGCTCAAGAATCCATTTGATCCCATTCTTTGCACATTATAAAGCTTTTAACCTCATCTTTATAAAGCTTCAAGAATCATATCCTAAGACCCCTTGAGTTGAGAATACCATTGATTTGAATTTGGTAACTTGAAACTGAAGTTTCTCCAAAATTCAGAATTTGAAATCTTTGTTGTGGCTTCTAATCACAAAATTGCTGCGCATTTTTGCTTCTAATCGTGTTTAGAAACTTTCCAAAAGCATTTAGAATCATAAAACACAAGGATTGGATGAGTTTTGATCCAAAATGAGTCACTTTTCCCGTGATACAGATTCACACGAATTCCCTCCAAACTTCATCATTTCGCACGCTTGAACATTCCATTCACTTCCCTATAAATAGAGGATCATCCCCCATTCATTTCCTCAAGCTTGAAGAGCCAAAATCACTCTGTAAAACTCTCTCAATAACACCCTTTTCTGAGATTTCAAATTCTTATTTCTACCACTTTTCAATTTAATTTCTTCCTTAATCCTTCATCCTTGAACTTCCCTGAAGCTAACAAAAGAAGGATCAAGCCTTGAGGTGCCAGGAATCGTGCTAGCCAAGTTCATTTGCAGAGCAACTTCATTGTACTTTGTTCAGGTAGTTTAAGACATCAAATCTTCTAACTCAAATTACTGGAATGGTCTATGATGTTCATTGATGTTTGCTATTAACTCAATTTTGGAGAAACAACGCATTTGATACTTCTGATTTTAAATTTTGACATTTTTAAACATCCCTGGTTTTTTCCAAATCAACTACGCTGTGTTTTATATAAATTTGGCGCGAGGATGTGGTTGTGATCGTCTTGTAGAGACGCGTCTATTGGTACCACTATAAGCGCCTAAATTTACAGATTCAATGACTTAAGGGTTTCCCTGTTTGTAGGGTGTCTGGAGGTTGAAGACGATGACATGTCTCGTCTAAACCAATGATAACACGCCAATTGTTTATTTTTATTGGTTGGCCTTTTTTTGATCCAGTGTGTTTTTAAGTAAGGTCCATATCAAGCACAGCGCGTCTAGTCCACTTGATCAGCTTACTAACGTGTTTTGACTATGATCTGATGGTCCACATCTTTTTAGTTTTATTTTTATTTTCTGATTTTATATTTTAATTGTTTTAAATTTCAAAAATTCACAACTCTTTTATTTTATATCCAAAAATTATTTAAAAAAATATACAAAAATACCTTGAATTATTTTTGACTTTGTGAATATTTTTTAATATTTTTATTTTGATTTTTGATATTTTTCATAATTTTTGCTTTGTTTTCTTTATTTTAATTGTTTTAAAAATACTTTCTGACATTTTAAAATTCTGAAATTTTTTATAAAAATCATTTTTATCATTTCTTACCTTCTGAATTTTTTGTGGAATTTTATCTTATTTTTTACTATTTTTGATCTTTTTTCCTTTATTAGAGCAATTTAAATTAGTTTAAAAAATGTTTTCTAACTTTAAAAAATTACCAAAAATTTCATAAAAATATTTGAGTTCATTTGTGATTTTTCTATGGTCTCACTTAATTTTTCTTGAGTATTTTGAATATAATTGCTATTTTTCCTTATTTCCAAATTTAAAAATCATTTAAGACCTTTTTCTTTTATTTTAAATTTTATTTTATTTTTTGTACATATTCTGGCTGATCTTGGACTATGAAATTTTGATCATGAACTTTATTAACATCATTGGATCCATGGTGTTGAGTCTAACTCCATAAAAATGGATGAATGATTTTAATAATAGTTTGATTAAATTTTTGGTTCAAATGTGGTTTACTTTTTACCCTATTTCTTCTTCTTCTCATCTCTTTCTCAATTGTACTAAATGTTATTAGAGCATGATTTCCATATCATGTCTCAAAACATATGGTACATAGATTTCTATTGACGGGCCTCAAAATAGGTGCGACTTCTATATGAGTCCACTTACGATTGCTTAACATTGCACTAAATTCTGTCTCGATTCGAGAAATGACCATTTGTGGCCCAAACTCGTGTTTGTAAGCCCAAGTATGTTGATTTGAACCCTTTGATCCAATAATCTTGAGATTCATTGTTAGGAGGCTTTTGTTCTACCAATCCTCTAATGAATCTTCATCAATTTTGGTCAAAGTGGATCACTTAAACATCATTGATCATTTAATGTTTCCTTAAGAATTCTTAACTAGATGATATACTTGACAAAAATAAAATGTAACTTATTATTGAGAGGCTTTGGTTCTACCAATCCTCTAATGGGTTCCAAATGCAAGTTTCAAGATGGTCATTCAACTAACCACTAATTCTTAACAATTGACTTTATTTTATGCTTTTACTTTATGTCTTTACTTTAAGCACATTTATTTTAGCATTTACATTTCATGCTATTTTCATCTTTGCTCACTTGAGCATTTACTTTTCATTTATTTTTTTAAAGATACTTAATAGTCAGCTTAGACCATAAAAAAAACTTTAATGTTACTTAGACTACTTGGTTACTATCCTTTGCATTTTGGATACTTGGACTTCTTGGACTTAGGATTAGGGGTCTTAACCTATCTTGGAGACCTTGTGACCTCAACTGTTATTTTGTCTGGAGTTCTTGGGGTTTACCACAATACATTGGGTTGTTTATTTGTTTTGGGTGCATGTTATTGTGATTACATGCTTTATCTATGATCTGGAATTCATCTGTATACAGCTGGTACTCTGCCCAATTTTTGTGAAGACTTAATACAAATTAAGTTTGGTTTTCTTAAGAGGTCTTTTTTATAATTGTTTGTTTGGTTTCAAATCCAAAGGATGAGAATTCTACATTGACTCATTGTGTCAAGTGTTGGATTCTTGTTTGTTAGACGGTTCTTTTCCCTAGCTTTTACCTTATGCTTTAGGATAGTCCCTTCATCTCCTCCCATCTTCTTTAATTTCAAAATCTTCTCCCTCCTTTTGAAAATTTATCTTGTTTCAAAACTTGAACCACTTTCATAATAAACTTGGACTTAGGTCCATGCATTTTCAAAAATCTTTTCTTAATCAAATTTTAATCAATTTAATAATACTTGGACATTTTTGTGAGAAGACTAAAAATCTATCTATCTCATTCAAACTATTTTTCCATTTTGGCTTTTATCTTTAAAAATTTTCTCAAAAGATTAGACTCTTTCCAATCCTTATAGTGATTAAAACAACTATACTTCTATGATATGTAGTGAAGTGAGATATTTTCCACTTGGGTGTTGAGTGAGGCTTTTGTTGATTTTAAAATCCAAGCCATATCCTCCACTTTGAGATGACACAAATTCTCCTTTCTCATAATTGTGGGTAGTAAGTATGTTTTCCACTCGGACAATGATGATGATGTCTTGTCTCTTAAAGTTAACTAAGACTCTTGTGTTTTAAAAGTTTTAAAAGGTGAACTACGAGTACCCTGATCCTCCATTGCACGCAAGGTGGTACGTAGGCACTAAAGATTCGCAACCACGGCCGGTGCAAAAATTATTAAAAAAATTCTTTCCTTATCTCCACCATCTATTTTATACAACATTTTATAGCTAAAATATACAGATTTTCAAAGAGGTTCCTGCGGAGTACCATGTTTATGGTGCTAATACATTCCCCTTGCATAACCAACCCCCTTACCTTGATTCTTTCCCACCCTCTTTTTGGGTTATTTGCTCTTTTTCCATTCCTTTGGAAACAATAAAGCGCGGTGGCGATTTTTATTTTGATTTATGCGAGTTATGTCAATCTAATGGCTATGTCTCAACATTTCTACCACTACAGAGAAAATGGCGACTTCACTGGGGAAAGATTGACCTCTTGCTGGTCCATCCCTAAGTGGGTTGATCCTATCTTTGTTTATATTTGTATATGTGCTATTATTTGTTACATATTATGTGTTGTATATATGTTTGTCTAGATTTTCCTGGTTTTCGGGGTGCTTGGTGATTTCTCATAAGTCCTATACCTAGACTTTGGCGAACTTAAGATAAGACGGGAGGTATAGTCATGTTAACTTTGAGAGAGTAATCCCAAAAAAGGAGACATGAGATCCCCCACTCATTGGAGGACCCTTTGACTTTAGTTTCATTTACCGAGTAATCGGGAAGACGTGTTGCTTTCGACCTGGGAGCCTGTTGAAACTGAGGACCGTAGAACCTTTAACCCATCTTGGCCTTTTAGGTGTAGTGCGGAAGCTATGACAGAGTAATCCGGAAATAGTTGTCACGCGATACTACGCTCGGACGAGTTTTTCTAAGAATATTGCTAATTACCGAGTCAATCAGGACGTTGGTAATATCCGAAGGAATGATGTATACTTTGGGAACCTCTAGAACCTTGTTCGGAAGGTGATAACTTGTAGACCATACCTTATGGGTAGTACCTTCGACCTCATGCTTGTGACGTTGAAGCTATGAATCCTATGTTTGTGATCTTGTGTGTGATTGTTGCATCATGCATCCATGCACCCATGAGCATCTCCTAAAGACATTTTATTTCAAGGGACTTAAAGTTGACTCTTTGTGAATATCTCAGGTACTTTTTGGCCATGGATTATGGAAAAAGAAAGACTAAGAAGTACAGTTTCAAAGATCCCAAGATAGATGAGTTGATGAGTCTAATTCCCGAGATCGAGAGTTCTACAGACTTTCAGAGGAAGTATAGGTCCATCATTTCTCTTATGAAGCTCAGGATGAAGAAGGGTATTCTCTCGACTTTGGTCCATTTCTATGATTTGATGTACCGATGCTTCACTTTCCCTGATTATTAGTTGATGCCTACATTACAAGAGTACTCTTATCTGCTGGGTTTACCTATTATCAATTGTGTTCCTTTTATTGGTTTAGAGGGTAAGCCAAAATCTCATGAGATTGATGCTTTAATCCATCTGGGAAATTCTGAGATTGAAGCTCACATGACTACCAAAGGAGGTATTAGAGGATTACCAGCTCAGTTCTTATTGGAGAAAGCTCACTACTTCGCTAGGATGAAGAGTACAGCTGCTTTTGAGGCCCTCTTTGCTCTACTTGCTTATGGATTGTTCTTATTTCCCAATGTAGATAAATTTCTGGATATCAATACCATCATAGTCTTTATGATTGGGAACCCAGTACCTACATTATTGGGTGATGCTTATTACTCTATTCATCTTCGATATTCTTACCATGGAGGGATGATCATTTGTTGCACGCCTTTGTTGTATCAGTGGTTTATTTCTCACTTGCCTAAGTCTGATGCTTTCTAGGATGTCAGGAAGGAGCCTCGTTGGACTACAAAGATCACGGCACTCACTCATTTAGATATTGTTTGGTATCATCAGGCATACTATGATGTAGATATTATCGACAGTTGTGGTAGTTTCCCCAATGTACCTCTTCTTGGTACAAAGGGAGGAATTAACTATAATCATGTTCTTGCACGACGACAACTTGGATATCCGATGAGGGATAAGCCAAATAGTATTCATATGAGTGCTTTCTTCCTTAAAGAGGGATAGGTTCATAAGGAAGCTAAAGAGTAGATTGAGAATGCTTGGCGTCATATTCGCAAGAAGGGTAGGAAAGACTTGGGACCTAAAGGGGTTGTTTCTTTGGAGCCTTATCTTCAGTGGGAACAAGCAAGAGCCATCCAGTTGAAGATGTCGTATTCCCGTGAAGCACCCATACCTGACATGTTTTTGAATACCACTTTTCCCCTATTAGATGACGTGGAAGAATTTCAGCTCGCTTTAGTCAAGATGCAGCAAGAAAAGGAAGCTTGGAAGAATAAGTTCCAAACTTTAAAGGTATCCTATCGAGCATACTTGAAGGAGAAAGACGACTTGATTTAGATTCTTGAGAGCCATATTGTAGAGACAATGGAGAGGCAAGAGGATTTATTTTCCTCTAAGCCTTAATCAAGACCCAATTGTTCACTTCCTGGCTCTGATGATTGGAAGGAGGTGGCCACCAGGTATGTGGAAGAAAACCAGAGGTTGAAGACTCAGATTTCTAGGCTCACAGGGAAGTGTCAGCGTGTAGAGTGATTTCCATCAACTTTGTTTTTTAAGGTTTTAGACTTTCATCACTTGGGATTATTGAAACTTGTACTAAAAAGTTTAATCTGTTTTGAGATTATTATAATGAGATTTTTCAGTATTTCAGATGTGCTATTACTTTGATATTTGCAAATTGTCTATAAATCTTTGAGTCCCTTGAAATGTTAATAATAAAATAAATCATGTGACTTTCATATCATTCATCATATTGAATTCACTTCTTTCATTTTTTGCACATATCCAGGTGTCTTACTGAGCTTCTTTACTTTGTTCAGCAAGCTGTCTCACCAGTACAACACTCGAGCTAATTTCATAAGGAAGATGGACAATCTAGAACAAGAGAATCGCGAGATGCACGAAAAAGTTTCTGCTCGGAAGGCCGGTATGGCCAATCTCACTGCCCTAATGGAATCTTTGGTGACTGCTCAAAATCAGCCATCAATTGCTCAGCCTCAACAGACAATGGTTGCTTCTGAAGTTCCGATTGTTCCTGTTTCTACTACTCCACCTGTTGTTGTTCAGAATCATATGCCTCTGGAATACCCTTGGGGAATGCCAAAGAACTTTATGCTAGAAGGTTATAATCAGGATACCCAAGTTGCTCCACTTGCTCGGACTGATGTTGTTACCCTCTTGTGGTGCATATCACCCATACTACTAGAAATGAGACTCACTATGTTGCACCTCCCTCGGTAAATATGGTCCCATTAGCTAATGATGACGTGTATCGCCCTATTCCTCCACCAAGTGAAAGCTTGGGTTTCTATGACCGAATGGACGATTTTCAAGACCAGTTTGATAAGATGTAGAGAGTTGAAGGCCCTCAAAGGAAAATAGTTGTTTGGGCAGAATGTGAATGATATGTGTTTGGTACAAAATGTGAAGATACTTGCAAAGTTCAAAGTGTAGGAGTTTGAAAAGTACAAGGGAAACACTTGCCCTCGTGCTCACTTAGTAATGTATATAAGGAGAATGTCTACCAATACAGATGATCAACGCTTATTAATTCATTTATTTCAAGATAGTTTGATTGGTGCAACATTGAAATGGTACATGAGCCTGGACAATGCCAATATTCATTCTTTCAACGACTTGGGTTAAGCGCTTATCAGATAGTATAAATACAATGTGGACATGGCACCTAACCATGATCAACTCAGGGCTATGGTCCAGAAGGACAAGGAGTCATTTAAGGAATATGCACAGAGATGGCGTGAAGTATCCGCCCAGGTGATTCCTCCAATGGAAGAAAAAGAGATAACAAAAAATTTTCTGAAGACACTAGGTGCATTCTATTATGAAAGAATGGTGGCGAGTGCACCCATTGATTTTACCAAAATGGTGGGAATGGGCGTCCGTTTAGAAGAAACTGTAAGAGAAGGTCGCCTGACAAAGAGTGAAAATTTTAGCAATGCAAAAAAACCATCATTTAAGTTTGTTAAGAAGAAAGAAGGAGAAACAAACATTTTATTCAAGAAATAAGGGTTAATCCTCTTAGAAGAAGTCATCAGCGTCATCAACAGGTTACCTCGGTAACTTCGGTTGTAAATGCTGCTCCAACTACAGTCGCTTATCAAAGACCAGCCCCTCAAGGAAGTCAAGGGCAGAATCAGAGAAGAGAACCTTTTGACACTATCCCTATGAGTTATGCAGAGCTACTCTCAGCATTGATCTAGAAAAAGTTAGTCCAGACTAGGCACCCCCTGCTATACCATCCCCTTTTCCTTGGTACTATAAGGCAGATCAGACGCGCGCTTTCCATCATAGTGCACTAGGGCATAATGTGGAAAATTGTTATCCTCTGAAATCCGAGGTACAAAAAATAGTTAGATCTGGCCTTTTATCCTTCAAATATGTCAGTCCTAACGTAAAAGATAATCCTCTTCCAAATCACGGAGGAACAAATGTTGTTAACATGGTTGCTGGTTGTCCAGGGGACTTCTGCATTTATAATATTAACTTAGTCAGAGGAGACTTGGTAAAGATGCATGCAACCCTTTACGATTTTAGTTATTATACTTATGACCATGTTGGTTGTGGTATTTGTAGCACTAATATACAAGGTTACGATAAGATAAAGGTTGATTTGCAAGAGATGATGGATGAGGGCCTCATCCACATAATCAGGCCTAGAGGTAGAATATGAGGAGGAAGTAAACATGGTCTTTGAGTGTCCTGGAGAGTTCATGATCTTTGATGTGGACCATATGAACGATGATATCGTGCAATTGCATGCTACTTTCTGCCGCATGGCTGGTCAGGTAGAGCACCACTATGGATCTTGTCGGGTTTGCTGTAGAGATTCCCAAGGATGTTCCATTGTAAGAACATGTATTCAGTTGTTATTGGATAATGGAACAATCAAGGTGTCAGGACAAAGAGATGATTACCATGAGGTTAATATGGTCGAGGTTTTCTTGGCTAAGGATGAATTGAGTGATGAATATGCTTCTGCAGATGAATTATTTTCCTCATATGAGGATATGTTTGTAATTGCAAGCTTCTCAAGTCATACTTAAAGCATTTGTTTTGATGAAGACAACATGGATATCAACATTCAAAGGATGTGCAAAAAGCTTATCAACATCATATAAAAGTCTTGAAGATTATAGAAGAATTATTGAAGAATCATCAAATGTCAAAATGGTATAAATAATTCTTAAATCTTGAATATAAATGTTCACAAAAATATGTATTCATCAACATATACATATCCCATAATTTTAACATCAAGAAAAACTTTGTTTGAAATATTTTTCAAAATTTTTTTTTTGAAAATAACCCTTTAGGAACCGGTTCCTCCCTAACAGGGAACCGGGTTCCAGACTTACTCCAAAAACATGTCCCTGGTTTTTGTACCAGGAACCGGGTTGTACCAATAGGGGAACCAGTTCCTGCGTAAATATTTTTTGAAATCTAACTTATAACGTTCACTAAGAACCGGGTTCTGTCAGTCTTGGAACCGGTTCCTAGCAAACCAGTGCAGCTTTTCTTTTGGTTTTTGAACATTTTTCAAGTGGTATCTTTTCATGAATGCATTGCAACTTTTCATATGAATTGGCATGAATGAAGAGGTTCTTGTGACTTTATAAAATGCTGCAGATTTTCTTATTTCAAAAAGAATGCTTCAATTTTCAAATTAACAAATATACTTCTTCAATAAACAATTTTTCATCATTCACATTTGAATTCATACTTTCATGTGTTCATAAAATTTTGTGAAACTTGCCATATACACTTTCATTAAATCATTACAAGTTTCATACATTGTGAACATTTATATACATTGCTTGAGAATTGTTTTTATCTTGAAGAAGAAGATCAATTGAAGATTGATAAAGCTCTCCATATATTTCAAATCAATCATTGTATTACTTAAAGAATTTATTCCCTTACTATCCAGGATTGTTGGAAGTAAGTGTTGTGATTTGAAGAGGATTGTTCTTCATTCACATTAGTGTTTGGTTGGTCTTAAAGGTGTTAAGAACCTTTGATCACCCTATAGGTTAGATAGTAAGCATAGGTTGTACAGTAATTCTAACTATAGTGAAATCTCTTTCGTGTTGGAAAGGGGACTGGAGTACTCTCGGATTGTGAGGGGAACCAGGATATATCACCGTGTTCTTTACTTTTCCGCATTTATCGCTTTCATCACCATAATCAGGAAAAGATAAAGATATAATCAAAACCTTCAAACACTTAACCAAAAAGTTCTACAAATATTCTCATAAAACCGAATAAATTTTATAAGACCTAATTCACCCCCCCCCCTCTTAGGCACTCTGAGACTTACAATTGGCATCAGAGCAAGTTATAGGTAACTTGTTCCTAAAGATCCAGAATGGCTTCCGCAAATCCAAATCAAAATTCGGTTTTCAAAGATGGTGGTAGTAACAACAAGCCTCCATTGTTTTATGGTGAATACTTTGACTTTTGGAAAATTCGCATGAAGGCTCATCTTGAAGCGCAAGGAGAAGAAATATGGAATACTGTTGAGAATGGTCCATTTACTCTGGTGTGTGTTGTCAATGGTGTTGGGTCATCAAAGCCTAAAGCATCATGGGATGACGATGACAAGAAAAAAGTTCTCTTTGACAAAAAGGCAATCAATATTCTCCAAAGTGCTCTTAGTATGGATGAATTTTTCCGAGTATCGGCATGTACAACGGCAAAGGAAATTTGGGACACTCTTGTAGAAACTCATGAAGGAATCGCTGAAGTAAAAAGGTCTAGATTGAACACTTTGAGTCAAGAATACGAATTATTCAGAATGCTGCCCGGAGAATCCATCCTTGACTTGCAAAAGAGATTCGTTCACTTGACAAACCATTTAAAGGCACTTGGTAAGACTTTAACAAACGATGAATTAAATCTTAAAGTGCTTAGATCTTTAACAAGGGAATGGCAACCAAAAGTGACGGCAATATCCGAAAAGAAAAGCCTAGCAACTATGTCTTCCGCAACACTTTTCGGAAAGCTTCAAGAATATGAGACGGAACTTGGAAGACTTGAAAAACATGAGAATAATGAGAAGAAATCCAAAGGCATTGCTTTGAAAGTTGATCCAAAAGAAAGTCAAGATAAAGATGCATCGGAGGAAGATGAAAATCTCTTGCTTCTTGTAAAAAGGTTAGGAAAATATTTTGGTCATAAAAATAATCTTCATAATGCTAACTTTGTCAAAAGAAAGAAATTCTATAAGCATAAAGACAAAGAATCCTCCACATCAACACAAGATGTCACATGCTATGAATGTGGAAAGCAAGGTCACATAAAGCCGGATTGTCCAAAACTCTCCAAGAAAAATGGATTCAAAGGCAAAAAGGAGTTCAAGAACAAAAAGGCTTATGTTGCATGGGAAGATAATGAGATAAGTTCTTCATCCGATTCGGAAAGTGACGAATGTGCAAATCTAGCATTGATGGCTTCACATCACTCCGACGATGAAGAAGAGGTTAGTAATGAATTTAATCTTTTTGATGATGATGTTCAAGGTGTTATTGATGAACTCTTGGGAGAATGCAAAAGTTTATACAAAAAGGTGTCAAATCAAGAAAAAGAACTTTTAATTTGTCTAGAAAAAATTGACACCGTGACTAAAGATTTTGATCTTCAAAAACAAAATTTCATTAAAGAAAAGGAAAGCTTTGCATGCTCCAAGTGTGAACCAAATGTCTTTCAAATTGTTCAATTGAAAAGAGTCATTGAACGATATGAAAAAGGACAAATAGGATTGGAAGGATTACTAAGCCAACAACGTTATCCAAATGATAAAAGAGGTCTTGGTTATGTGAATACTAAGAAACCAAGTAACAATCCCACTGTTTTTGTAAAGGCAAGTAATAGTTCCAATCCCAAGAAAGTAGAAAAGAAGCAAGTTGTTCATAATCATCAAAAGAAAAAGGCTAATGTATCGAAAAAGAAAACATTTCCTAAAAAGAAATCTTATCCTTCTAGATATAGAAGTAACTTTGAACCTACTTGTTTTTATTGTGGTATTAAAGGCCATACACCTAATGCTTGCTATGTTAGAAACTTTAGTATAGCAAGTGGGCATTATGTATGGGTGAAAAAGGGAACTAACTATGAAGGACCCAAGGCAACTTGGGTACCTAACAAAGAATAATTTGTTTTTGTAGGTATGCTTGAAATCCACATCAAATGTTTGGTATCTTGATAGTGGATGTTCAAAGCATATGACAGGAGATGTACGCCAATTTTCATATCTAGTACATAAAGCCAAGGGGTATGTCACCTATGGAGACAACACCAAAGGAAAGATTCTTGGCGTTGGAATAGTTGGCACACCTCCATCCATTCAAATTGAGGATGTTCTCTATGTTGAAGGATTAAAGCACAATCTTCTTAGCATAAGTCAACTTTGTGATAGAGGGTTCAAGATCAAATTCAACAAAGAAGAATGTCTTATTATGGATGAGGCAACCAATGAGGTAAAACTCAAAGGTATAAGAACTAACAATATTTTTATGATTACTCTAGATGATTTGTCTATGAAGGTACAATGTCTTATGGTAAACAACAATGACGCTTGGTTATGACACAAGAGGATTGCTCACATTCACATGGAGCACTTGAACAAATTGATTAAGCATGACTTAGTTATTGGTCTACCAAAGATGAAGTTCATCAAAGACAAATTATGTAGCGCTTGCCAAAAGGGCAAACAGACCAAAACAACTTTCAAATCTAAGAATGTGGTGTCTACTACAAGGCCACTACAATTGTTACACATGGATTTCTTTGGTCCATCAAGAACAAAAAGCTTCGGAGGTAATGTATACGCATTGGTTATTATTGATGATTTTTCTAGATATTCTTGGACTTTGTTTCTTGTGCAGAAAAGTGATGCTTTTAAAGCTTTTAAGAAGTATGCTAAGCAAATCCAAAATGAAAAATCACTAAAGATTGTATCCATAAGAAGTGATCATGGTGGAGAATTCCAAAATGCACAATTTGAAGAATTTTGTGAAGAACATGGTATCTCTCATAATTTTTCAGCACCAAGAACTCCACAACAAAATGGAGTAGTTGAAAGAAAGAATAGGTTTCTAGTGGAACTTGCAAGAACAATGCTTAGTGATGCAAATCTTCCTAAATATTTTTGGGCGGATGCAGTTAGTACGGCTTGTTATGTTGGAAATCGAGTTATCATTAGACCTATAATAAAGAAGACTCCATATGAACTCTTCAAAGGAAGAAAGCCAAACATTGCTCACTTTCACATTTTTGGATGCAAGTGCTTTGTTCTTAACAATGACAAAGACAATCTCGGTAAGTTTGACGAGAAATCCGACGAAGGTATATTTCTTAGTTATTCGCTTTCTAGTAAAGCATATAGAATTTATAATAAAAGAACTTTAACTATTGAAGAATCTATGCATGTATCTTTTGATGAAACTAACCCCTCCAAGGAGGAAGTAGTTGTTTGTGATAATGATGATCCTATAGATTTACCCCCGGAAGATCTTTCAATTGATCAAGTTGAGAAATCACCGGAAAATTCAGAAAACATTGTTCAACAAGATTCAAACATCAATGATCTACCAAAAGAATGGAGAACTCATAGAGACCATCCTATTGACAAAATTATTGGTGACATTAGCCAAGGAGTATCAACAAGATTGAATCTAAAAGATGCTTGCTTAAACATGGCGTTTGTTTCTCAAATTGAACCTACCAAAGTTGATGAAGCCTTAGGAGATGATCAATGGATTATTGCTATGCAAGAAGAATTAAATCAATTCGAGAGAAATCAAGTTTGGGAGCTTGTTCCTAGACCAAGTGGTAAACACATCATAGGTACCCGATGGGTGTTTAAGAACAAACTTGATGAGAATGGTCTAATTGTTCGAAACAAAGCAAGGTTGGTTGCCCAAGGTTACAATCAAGAGGAAGGAATCGACTTTGAAGAAACATTTTCTCCGGTTGCAAGGTTAGAAGTTATACGTCTTTTACTTGCTTATGCTTGTTCATTAAATTTTCAGCTTTTTCAAATGGACGTCAAAAGCGCATTCTTGAATGGATACATCAATGAAGAAGTCTATGTCAAACAACCTCCGGGTTTTGAAGACTTCAAACATCCTACACATGTCTTTAAGTTGAGAAAGGCTCTTTATGGCTTAAAGCAAGCACCAAGAGCATGGTATGATAGGCTTAGCAATTTTTTGTGTGAAAAAGGTTTCGAAAAGGGTAAGGTTGATAAAACTTTGTTCATTAAGAAAATCCAAAGTAACACTTTATTGGTTCAAGTCTATGTTGATGATATCATTTTTGGATCGACTAACAAAGAAATGTGTGAGGAATTCTCATTAATGATGCAAGGAGAATTCGAGATGTCTATGATGGGAAAGATGAACTACTTTCTTGGACTACAAATTAAGCAACTAGAAGATGGAATCTTCATCAATCAATCTAAGTATTGCAAAGAACTATTGAAAAAGTTTGATATGGAACATTGTAAAGCAATGAATACTCCCATGGGCTCCGGTACATATGTTGATCAAGATGAATCCGGTACTCCAATTGATATTACAAAATACAGAGGTATGATTGGGTCTTTATTGTATTTGACGGCAAGTCGTCCTGACATCATGTTTAGTGTTTGTCTTTGCGCTCGCTTTCAAGCAAATCCAAAGGAATCACACCTCATGGCAGTTAAAAGGATCATGAAGTATCTAAAAGGAACAACCAATGTCGGCTTATGGTATCCGAAAGGTAGTATTTGCACTTTAATTGGTTATTCTGACGCGGATTATGCAGGTTGTAAAACTTATCGTAAAAGCACAAGTGGCACTTCTCACATTATTGGAAATGCATTAGTATCATGGGCTTGTAAAAAGCAAGCATGTGTTGCTCTTAGCACGGCCGAAGCAGAATACATAGCAGCGGGTAGTTGTTGTGCACAAATTCTTTGGCTCAAGCAACAACTCCGTGATTACGGACTTGATCTCGGATGTATTCCTCTTCGATGCGACAATACAAGTGTTATCAATATTACAAAGAATCCGGTCATGCATTCAAGAACCAAACATATAGATATTCGACATCATTTTCTCCGTGATCATGTTCTTAAATGAGATGTCGAAGTCACTTTTGTGGATACTCATAACCAACTCGTAGATATCTTCATAAAACCGCTTGCTCGAGAACCTTTCTTCAAAATCCGAAGAGAACTTGGTATTTTGGATGAAGGTGATATCTAAAGGTTTCTCATAAGGTGCACGTCTTAATTCTTCAACAAGAATTTTTATGTTTCAGTACACTCTGCTTCTACTCCTTCTTTTATATGTTTTTATCGTCTTATTCTTTTATATGTATTTGTTTCACTCTTTTTCCCCATCCTTTTTGATGTTAACAAAGGGGGAGAAGAATATGCATATGTGTTGTTTTGTTTTCAAAAGAAATTGCAGGCCCAAATATCTATTATACTCACTCCAAAATTCAAGGAATCATGGACTTAGGGGGAGCATACAATTTAGGGGGAGCCTTGCATTTGCTCAACATATTTGCTACTCAAAACAACATAAACAATTCAAGAACCATTTTCAAGACTTGGTTGTCATCATCAAAAAGGGGGAGAATGTAATTGCAAGCTTCTCAAGTCATACTTAAAGCATTTGTTTTGATGAAGAAAACATGGATATCAACATTCAAAGGATATGCAAAAAGCTTATCAACATCATATAAAAGTCTTGAAGATTATAGAAGAATTATTGAAGAATCATCAAATGTCAAAATGGTATAAATAATTCTTAAATCTTGAATATACATGTTCACAAAAATATGCATTCATCAACATATACATATCCCATAATTTTAACATCAAGAAAAACTTTGTTTGAAATATTTTTCAAAAAGTTTTTTTTGAAAATAACCCTTTAGGAACCGGTTCCTCCCTAACAGGGAACCGGGTTCCAGACTTACTCAAAAAACATGTCCCTGGTTTTTGTACCAGGAATCGGGTTGTACCAATAGGGGAACTGGTTCCTGCGTAAATATTTTTTGAAATCTGACTTATAACGTTCACTAAGAACCGGGTTCTGTCAGTGTCGGAACCGGTTCCTAGCGAACCAGTGCAACTTTTCTTTTGGTTTTTGAACATTTTTCAAGTGGTATCTTTTCATGAATGCATTGCAACTTTTCATATGAATTGGCATGAATGAAGAGGTTCTTGTGACTTTATAAAATGCTGCAGATTTTCTTATTTCAAAAAGAATGCTTCAATTTTCAAATTAACAAATATACTTCTTCAATAAACAATTTTTCATCATTCACATTTGAATTCATACTTTCATGTGTTCATAAAATTTTGTGAAACTTGCCATATTCACTTTCATTAAATCATTACAAGTTTCATACATTGTGAACATTTATATACATTGCTCGAGAATTGTTTTTATCTTGAAGAAGAAGATCAATTGAAGATTGATAAATCTCTCCATATATTTCAAATTAATCATTGTATTACTTAAAGAATTTATTCCCTTACTATCCAGGATTGTTGGAAGTAAGTGTTGTGATTTGAAGAGGATTGTTCTTCATTCACATTAGTGTTTGTTTGGTCTTAAAGGTGTTAAGAACCTTTGATCACCCTATAGGTTAGATAGTAAGCATAGGTTGTACAATCATTCTAACTATAGTGAAATCTCTTTCGTGTTGGAAAGGGGACTGGAGTACTCTCGGATTGTGAGGGGAACCAGGATATATCACCGTGTTCTTTACTTTTCCGCATTTATCGCTTTCATCACCATAATCAGGAAAAGATAAAGATATAATCAAAACCTTCAAACACTTAACCAAAAAGTTCTACAAATATTCTCATAAAATCGAATAATTTTATAAGACCTAATTCACCCCCCCCCCCCCCCCCCCTCTTAGGCACTCTGAGACTTACAATGTTCTCCAGAGGTGATTCTTTGATGTCCAAATTTTCTGAAGAAGGTGTGAATGTAATTGTGTCTTGTTTCAATGATTCTGTCCCTATTGAAATTGAATATTATAGTAAGTCAGTTGTTGCCCCTGTGATGATTTGCTTGCCAGGGCCCGTTCCTTACAAGTCAGATAAAGTTGTACTGTACAAGTACAATTCTACTATTTTAGAGGATGGTGTGGAACTTCCCATTCATCCTTTATCTAGTATTGAGAATATTACTGAAACTAGAAGGGTGACCCGCAATGGTCGTGTATTTGCACCAATTATTAGGGGAAATCTCAGTGCTGAGAAGAAAATTACACAAGGTGTTGAGAATAAGAAAGTTGTAGGAGAGTTCAGTGGTGCTACCCTGGAAAAAGATGTTGATGATATTTTGAAGATTATCAAAATGAGAGATTACAGAATTGTAGATCAGCTATTGCAGACTTCTTCAAAGATATATATATATATATATATATATATATATATCTTAACATTGTTGATGAATTATGTTACCCATAGAGAATATTTAATGCGGGAATTGGATCAAGCCTTTGTGGAGTGTGATATGTCGCTAGATCAATTCAGTAGTGTGGTAGGTAATGTTACATCTTATAATAACCTAAGCTTTTGCGATGAAGAGTTGCCTTACAAAGGGAGGAATCACAACCTAGCTTTCCATATTCCATGAACTGCAAAAATGATTCATTATCAAATGTGTTGATTGATAATGGGTCTGCCTTAAATGTTATACCAAGGGGTACACTGATGAATTTGAAATATCAAGGGGCTCTTGTAACACGGTGGGAGAACTAACTTGGGTGTTTTACATTTGATTGCAATTTTTGCGGTTAGCAAAAGTCTCCACCGACTTTTCTTTTATCCAAAAAGGAAAGGTTGAAAAGAACAAGAAAGACCTTTCGAGATTATTTCTTGAGTTTGGGGGGTAGGTTATGAAAAGGGAAGGTGTTAGCACCCTTTTCATCTGTAGTTATGTACGGGCTCTTAGTTTCTTGCTAGATCACTTGCTTTTGTTTGAAAATGTGTTTGTGATGTGAGTTTTGAAAGTATTTCGAAAAGGAATGCCTTTGTAATGGTTCTCGTCTCTATAAGAACACGTACAAAGTGTTTTTTCTTTTGAAAAATGTTTCAAAGTGAAAGTGTGGGTGCATAAAATGTTTTTTTTGTGAGCAAGCGAGAAACTAGGAGTATCCTACCTACTCAAAAGGTCTTAAATGTTCTTTTCCTCCTCCTTTAGATGTTGTTATCTCACCATTGTTTTGGTAAGAAACCCCATCGTTGGATGTAAAGGGACGGTCGTGGGCCATTTGTATAGTAATAAAAGGTAACCTATGAGACGTTTTAGCAATTTTCATTTAGGGACTAGATCGTTTATCGAAGGAAACATCGAGGGACATAGGGTATTTGCTAAAATGCCCATATTCGAGGGACATGACTATTTTCCAAAAGGCAACAAAGCGGGATTACCCTAAGGGTGCTAGTGTGTAAGTGTTCTTGATTTACATGTATTTAGTCTTGATTAGGATTATCTATTTGTTGATTTTATGTCTTTCCATACAAACCCTAATTACTAGCATTTTATATTTGAAAGCGATAAATTGTGGAAATATAAAGTCCTACGCTATTACATCATTTAGGGATGGAGGTACAAGTTTACAAATGGGGGGTTGCAAGAATTTAAATCCTAATTACCTATTACAACCATATTGAATTGTATAATATAAAATAAAAATATTTGTTTTTTAAAAAAATGGTTTTTGTCTAAATAAGTTAAAAGAAATAAAAATAATTAGTTAATAAAAGAAAATTATTTTTAGGCCTTTTTTTATATTAACAAAAAAGATATTAATACTGAAAATAATGAGTATAAGAAAGAAAAAGGAAAAGTAATGAAAACAGGATCAGCACATTGCTGAAAGCAAAATGAAAGGGACCAGAAGTTCTGATGCTAGACGTGTTATAGTTCAGAAAGAAACGTTGGAGGGGATCAGAAGCTCTGGGTTGCTGCACTTTGAAGTTATGAAAGAATCGTTAGGGGAAACCAGAAGTTATGTGTATGGTGTTTAAACAGTGAGCAAAACCTAGAAGTTTTGTGCGTGTTAAAATAGTAAGAAAACCTAGAAGTTCTGTCTGTTGAAACAGTGAGAAAAAATCACAAGTTCTGTTACCGTGTCATAAGAGTGTAAAAACCTAGGAATTCTGGTGTGTTAAAACAGTGAGGAGAACTCAGAAGTTGTGTTATGCTAAAACAGTGGGAAAGAAAACCCATAAGTTTTGTGTTGCACTTCACCTCCTTCCTTTCATTTGTCATAACATCTACAACTTATACAGTTCTTAATAACAACAAATCAGAAAGATAAAAAACAAAACAGTTTATAGAAGTTCTATTCCTAATTCTGAGCGTAGCTTTATTCAAGAAGTTCTGATCCACAAATTTTTCTACTTATGCAATGATATGGACAACACCAAAACTATGATATTTACATATTTAATGATGTTCTGAATGAAAAATTCAAAGTCAAAAAAACTTACCTTGAATCGGAAGCGTATGTTTGGAACTTGAGCTACTGCCTTCAGATGTTCTGGGGTTAGCAAGGAAAGGAACAAAATGTTATGTTCTTTGATTCAAAGGGGAAGAACAAAGGTTTTGTTTTGTTTGGGAATTCTGGGATTACGAATGTTTTTACTATTTTCTTTTCTCTTTGATAATTCTCTCTTTTTTCCAAAATCCAGCCCCTAGAATGTGTGATTGAGCAACTTATTTATAGAGGGGTTTGTTGTGATTTTGGGGGGAAAACAAATGGGATTTTAAACCTTTTGTCATACTGTTCCATTTCTTTTTTAACACAACTTTTGTATGCTAACTTGGTGCAATTATGAGGTTTGAGAAAGTGCAGGCATGGACTAGATCAGCATCACTTTAGAGTATTGTGGCAGCTGGATGCAGGACTGTGTTATAGCAGTGCATCAGGCTGCTAAAACGAGGTTTTGGGATTTGGTGATATTCTGATCGCAGAAGACCAGAGTGAGATTCGAAGGGTGAGGCTCTGATCGAAGAATATCCTAAAGAGTCATGTTCTGATTGAAGAATCATGTTCTAAACCATGTTTGCAAATTCTGACTGTACTCGCGTGGAGGCTGGCCCAGAAGTTCTTAAGTATCATATTCTCTTAACACTTGGAAAATTTTCTAAGTGTTTAGAAAATTTGATTTTTTCAAAGCAATTTCTAACTTCTGATTTTTGATGAACCAAATTCATATCCTGATGATATATGATTGTTGAAACTTGATTTTGATCAATAGGTCAAAGTTTGACTTTTCAATGTGCTCTTGATCGTTTTGCCCTTGTTCATGATTTTCTTGGAAAATTGTAATCCGAGACTTGAAGCTTTCCAGAAACAAACCTAAGGGTCCAGGATGATCCCTTGAGAAATGAGAGAGAAAATTTTGGGGTACAACAGCTGCCTCTGTTCAATCTTCTTAAACCTGAAGAGCTAGATTGGTGAGTCTGCCATTCGTGACTTGAAGGTGAAAGATGATTGAACACTAGAGTGCCCAGAAATTTACACTCTGATAATTTTGAAGTTGAGGTGTAATGGAATGGGCTTAAAGATGCCATTTGGAGAGATGATGGAGAGTTGTCATAGATGGGCTTACAGGTGCCATCCAAAAGTGATTGGTGGTCAAAATTTGAAGAAGTATCAGAATAAATCTATGGTTGATTTATACTGAAATAGTAGATGTAGTGGGATGAGTATCAGAAAAAATATCCATAAATGGATTGTATCTGACTCACATATGAAAGATGTACTGAATGAGCACCAGAATGAAATCTGTATATGGATCGTATATAGACTGTATTTGAAAGTTGAATCTGAATGAGTATCAGAATGGCATCGGTATCTAGGGTGTATCTGAACTGTATCTGAAAGCTAAATCTGAATAAGTATCATAATGGCATCCGTATTTGGAGCGTATCTGAAATCTAAATCTGAATGAGTATCAGAATGACATTCGTATCTGGAGTGTATCTGAATTGTATCTGAAAGCTGAATCTGAACGAGTATTAGAATGGCATCCGTATCTGGAGCGTATTTGAACTGTATCTGAAAGTTGAATCTGAATGACTATCAGAATGGCATCTGTATTTGGAGTGTATCTAAACTGTATCTGAAAGCTGAATCTGAATGAGTATTAGAATGGAATCCGTATTTGGAGCGTATCTGAACTGTATCGGAAAGCTGAAAGAGAAG
This sequence comes from Vicia faba, assembly GCA_948472305.1. Classification (NCBI taxonomy): domain Eukaryota; kingdom Viridiplantae; phylum Streptophyta; class Magnoliopsida; order Fabales; family Fabaceae; genus Vicia; species Vicia faba. Next base: position 1,625,557,314 of record OX451736.1, read on the forward strand.
GAGCCCATGTAGGATTGCTTCATGATGAGTTCGTGTAAAACTGCATCTAGAAATGAGAAGGAACCTGAGTAGGGTTGCTTCAATTGGTCGAGTAGATAGTTGTCATGTCTGGTTTCAGGTATTAATCTCTGACCTGAGAAAGAAAGATAGTTTTCCTGGCTTGTTACAGGTGTTAATCTTCAATCTCTTCATGTAGATAGTTTTCCTGGCTTGTTATAGGTGTTAATCTATAATCAGTCGTCCACAGATAGTTTTCCTGACTAGTTACAGGTAATAATCTGGAACTTGAAAAAGTTGGTCGTTTGAGATAGTTGTTCTGTCTGGTTTTAGGTATTAATCTCTAACCTTTTGAAGATTGTTGATGATAGCCATATGTTGATTTGATCTTTCCTGAAAAGGTAAAGAGTTAGCTGCATGCAATGCCATGATGTATGAAATGCATGGCGCAATGATGTTCTCAAAATAAATGAGATTGTGTCGTATGCATTTGTCATGTAAGTAATATGATGCATGAAATGCGAAATGTTATTGGACTGCAAATTTTTGTCTTGGAAAATCAATCCTTGACAAATGTTGGGGAGTTTTGGGAAGCTGAATCTTGGACGACCGTTAGGGATGAAGAGTATGCACACCCTTCCAGACCTTGTTTAGAATGTTTCCGCTGGGGAATCCTATTTTTGTTGTTTGAGGAGAACTCCGCTGGCGAGATATTGACTTTGCTTGAGGAAAACTCTATGGAGAGTGTTGATTCCTGCTTGGGGAAGAAAGTTTAGGAATCTTAGTTGTCTGTTGCTCTACTGGGGAATCGTCTCTTGATGGAAGAGAAAGGGAGTTAACAACTTGTTGGGGATAAAGAAATTAACTGTTAGCTGGTGGTCTTCCAGGTTTTGCAGCAACTCATTGGGGGTTGTAGAAAAATTTACCGGGGAAGAGGAGTTGTGGTCTTTGGATTTGTAATAGTCTGAGAGTCAGATCCCAACTGGGGAATCTTACCATTTGTTGGGGAAATAAACCATGTCGCCAATCTATTGGAGATGTGTTTTCTTTAGGTAGAACTCCTCGAAGATTCTTGAGATCAAACCCAATTGGGGAGAAGTTTTCAGAGACTGAAACTCTGGTTGAGGATCACCCGATGAAAAGTATTTTGTGGGGAATTTGTCACTGCCCATAGAAGTACGTGTTGTAGTAATTCCAGAAAATGTTTGCTTGGTCGCACATGACCCTTTATATGCATGAGCCTATTTTCCTCTAGATTTAATCTGGTGCACCTCGATGTTTGAGATTTTGATCACATTTCTAGTAGCCTTGAACTTCCTAGGGATATTTTCCAATACTGTTATGGAAGACCTGATACTGACACCCTCTGGTACTATTGGCACAAACAAACAAGTTGGTGGTACCCAAGATCTTTGGTCAAGTCTCAGAATTTTCTAAGAACTGCCATGGGAGTATCCGAAGACATGATACTGACACCATCTAATACTGACACCATCTGATACTATTGGCATAGACAAGAAATTTGATGGTACCGAAAGTCCTCAAAGCGGATTTTGTTCAAACCCATGATCAACGTAACATTGCCCCTCGAGTGATTCAGATGGAGATTTGCCCCTGGTTATTCAGAATTTCTTGAGATTTCTTGGAATCTTGACTTGACTGCCCCCGAGAGAGTTGGATAGTTACATGTCATGCCCTCTTGTTTATAGGAGATTTGTCATTGGAAGTGTCGTCCCATTTGAAGTGATTTTGTTCACTGAGAGAGCTTTCGTTCCCTGGACATTCGTCGTGTGAATTTCTCCGCTGTCAAACAATTAGCCATATGCAAACAACAATATTCAAAATAATGCAAATTTTATGCTTGTCTTGAAGTTTTGAAAATGCATTTTGGCAGATAAAAGAATTTTTCAAGTATGTGAATTCAAATCAGGATTTAGAGTAAGCCTTACAGGAGTCAGGATACCTTTTGTAACAGTATGCTTTCGGACTAACCAATGCTTCAATTAGGACTTTGAAAGGTTGTATCATGGTATGGTTCACGGTTTAAGAAACAAAGGATAAGGCTCAAAGTGTATTTGTACCCGCCTGTTCTTTGTGATGTCCTTCAGTCATAAACTCACTTAATTGTGCGCTTAGACTTCAATCAAGTCTGGAATGACGTTTTGGTGATGGTTCAGACAAGTTACGTTTGTTGGAAGGCAGTTATTTTTTTCATACTTTCCATGTTGTTGAGGATTTGTAGTGACCTCTTTTTGGTTTGTTATCCCTGATTTTTCCTGACTGTTCTTGTTTTTTGAGATTACGGTCAGCGGGATACCCCGGTTTTTCTTAAGTCTCCTTTGTAGGTTTTGACTTAGTGGGTTTTTCTTGAGAGATAATGACTGCCTATTTTGGTATGGAACCATCACCATCTTTTGATTCCAGAGGAATGTTTTTGATGTCATTCGTTGTATACAAAGTGAAAGTTTGCAATTGAACGCGCATTTGAATTAACTGAGACTACCCTGCCCCAGGTTTTGATTGAAGCTTTCAGTTTGTGTAAAAAGGAAACTCCTACTTCTTTGGCTCAAGGGGGTTGACTAGGGATTATCCTTCTTATAACTCCAGGTTTTAGGAATTGAAAGAAACGCTTGTACATCGTTAGCAAGGTCTGTCCAAAAGCATACTATATGAGATTATGGCATTGTTTTCGTCATTCTCCCTCTAAAGGCTCGCAACTTGTGAAACAAGAATTGAATATTATAAAGGTATAAAGAAGCATAGTTTAAATAGAATGAAAATGAATGGATTAATTCAAGACAAACATATTTAATGCATTAATGAGAGTAACCAAAGTTTGACATAAAGATAGGTGTTTAAGCAAACAAATAAATTACAACTAAAAATTCGAATAAACAGAAAATTTCCTCGCCCAGAATGGCACTTCATATGGATGCCCTTACGGAGTGATAAAAAAAAGATCCAGTTGACCGTCTTGTGTGAACTCCAACGCCCCTTCGTCGATCAGATCTTGGATCTTGTTTTTCAACGTCTAACAGTTATCAGTATTATTCCCTAGACTGTTGGAATGATATGCACACTGGGCCCAGATCTGACTATTGGCACCCCCATTTTTCAGGCCCAATTCTTTTTCTCTATTCATTTATATTTATTTTATTTAACTTATTTAATTTATTTACTAACCAAAAATTAATTTTCTTTTTATCAAAAAAATCACAAAATATTATTTTTTCACCAATTTAATTTAAGGTATTTATTTTATTAAAAAATTAATTAATTTAATTAGGTTTGATTATTTTAGACAACTTTAATTATTTTGTATATAGTTAAAAATGATTAGAATAATTAGGTTTTTATTCCACATTTAATTTTTCTTTCTTTTCTTAAAAATAACAAAAAAACCAAAAATAGGTCATGTAATTATTTTTATTAATTAATTTAATTAACTAATTAATTTTTATTTTAATCTAGAAAACTTATCTCTTTTATTAAAAACATTTTTCTTTTGATAAAGAGGGTCAAAACCCTAGTTTCTCGCCGATCTAATTTCCCTCGCGCGCTTTATTATTATTTTTATCCAATTATTGTATCTGCTCACAGTTTGTAATAGTTGTAATTAGGACCTTTACTTTTCATCGCTTTATTTTCAAAGGGTTTGTTTTTGGCTATGTAAATACCCGAAGCCTTGTAATAGCGTAGTTTAATTTCCACATTTTAAATTCCGCAAATTATTAACTGTTAGACGTATGGATAATTAGGATGCATGACAAGAATGTATGACTAATTTTAAAACAGTTAGATCACCCTAATGTGCAAAGATAAATGATCTGAAATTGAATCACTCGCACATGCGCATTCCTAGGGTACACTCCCACTTGGTTGCCTTCGGTAAACGGTCATTGAGTATAGGATGCTTTAGTGGTCGCCCTTTTATCCAAAGATCAAAGTTGCCTCAGAAAGGTTGCCTCGGAAAGGTTGCCTCGGATATTGTTGCCTCGGATAAATGATCTAAGACATTAGGGTTATTACTAAGACGTCCTAACATTGCTTTAGTGACCGTATGTCCCTTTCGAATTGACCCTCAAATTCCAACGACGGTGCTACCTACTCACTAATAGTGGGATAGCGCTATCTAAAGGAAACAAGCATAGAATGATTCTTTTTTCGAGTAGGTAGATTAGCTCTTAAGTACTTGCTCAATCCAAACAAATTTTTCACACTTACACTCCTTTACAAACGAGTTTTCAAAAACACTTCATTACACTCTTGAAGACAGAAGCAAGAGTTAAATCTAAGTCAAAACAAAAACTTTTCAAAGCTCACAAACACAAAGAAAACAGTTTTGAAAATGATGAGCAAGTACCTAAGAGCCCGTAGATAATTACAGATAGAAAGGGTGCTAATACCTTCCCTTTCTATAATCTACCCCCCGTACTCAGAAATATCTCGAAAAATGAATTTTTCTGTGCTTTTTTCCTTTCCTTGTTGGATAAAATAAAAGTCGGTGGCGACTCTTTCTTACCGCGACATTTTGCAAAAACAAATGCAAAACACAAACCAGCAAAATTCCTTAACGAAATAGGGAACCACGTCCCGGTTCTGGCCACCGTATCATAATCAAGTTATGACTTTTTGAAGTCACGTAAGGGAATTTGATGGCCTATCTAGAGGACTTGTAATCTTTCTCAATCATTATCATTAGTGATCTTTCACACAAAATTTGCTTGAAACTTTTGAATTGATTTATTGATACCCCATTAAGAAGAAGCGTGTCTTTGGAATCACTGAAAAATCTCAAAATATGGACAATATATAGCCCTTATAATTTCAAAACCCTAGCTCCTTGAGCATCAAAATGGCTTGGGCACCCCTTTCAATTTTGACAATCTTTCTTGTACAAATACTTTTATTATGTGAAGAGATGTTATTGTGGATGATAATGAGAACCTATAGTAACAATAACCACCTACAAATATTAATAATTGAGATAGTTATGCACTTGTGATCGAGGAGTCAAGAACGTGTCGAATTAGGTCAAACTTCTTCAATAAATTCTTGCATCTTTTGACTTCCTATGGAAAATTGAGGCATGATGAATCATAGTAGATCTTGTCATGATAATAATTTAAAGAACTCTAAATTATGAAGCTTAAATCTCAATGAAGCTTTGTTGAAGAAGGCATAGAAATAAACTCATGAACCTATGAATCAACATGAAGAGGTGTGTTGTGACCTCACCTTTAGTATCATCATTTAGAGAAAACATTCATTGTATTTGTTAGTTAAAAGTTAATTAACACAATACACATATGATCACAATATACAAATCAAAGTTCTTGGTGATCCCTCATGAGAAAACCTAGAGATAGGGAGAAGAACCAAACCCAAGTGTAATCTTGATATGATGGAGTTGATATGAGATGATAGAGGAATCTTAGGGGCAACAATTGGGGGTATAACACTTATACACCTCATAACTCATTCATCCCTTGACCCATTTTTATTTTAATTGTTTTGATTATTTTTTGATTTATTCATTAAATAATGCAAAATAAATAAGATAAAATTATATCTTATGGCATAAGGTCCAAGCCCATATTCTTTGACCTAATTCCACATTATATAATCACACTCTTTTCATACAAACAGGGCCACGAAAAAACCCTTGCCACAAACTTGTCAAAATATCAAATTTTATCAAGAACCGTAGAAAGCTTGAAACCCTTGTTACAAACCCTCTCACTGCAAACAACCACTCTATTCACTCTTAACAATCATATAGAGTAAGAATGGACCATGTTTGATGGTTCAAAGCTCATGAAATACGCATGCATTCATCATCGATTTCATGATCTTTTAAAAAATTTGTATCTTTGTTTTTGTTTTGTTTTAAGCCATATTGGTGTTACTAACATACTTCTGAGTTGTATCTGAACAAGTTTGGACCATCATAAGGGTCCCATGTATGCTAAAACATAGAATACCATGTTTGCTCTAATCTGCCTTGCTTGAGCTATAGCTCTTAAACCAGCCAGTTTTAGACCAAAATAATTATCCCATTAAACTCGCAGCCCTCGATTTAGGGGGGTTAGGATGTTTTTGGGTTGCTAATTCTGTGTATTTTGTAGGTTTGGAAGAAAAAGGCAACTGGAGAAGACGACCGGAGCTAGGACTCTGACGCCTCTTCGGTTAATACAGTCAGATTTATACTATATAGTTATTGATTGATATAAGTGAATGGATGTATAGCCACCCCAGTGGCAGAAACGCACGCGCTAAGGCATTGGTCTCCCAGGTCACGGGTTTGATCCCCGATTTTGCCAAAATTCTCATATTTTCATATTTTGCAGGTTTATCATATAATGCGTTGAACCTGTTATCCAGCACCAACCAGCGCTTAGCCTAGTGATAAGCTATGTGTGGAAATGTTGAAGGGCGTGGGTTCAACATCCACCCTTACCATTTGGTTATTTTTAACACCTTTTCTTCTTTTCACAAAACATAAACCCTTTTTTTTAAAATCCTAATATAAAACCTTTTTTTTAATAAACTCAAATAATTAATTTTAGGTTTTCTATTTAATCAATGAATTTAGGTTTTAGGTTTTTTTCACTAATTAACTATTTTCTTAATTAAAATCAACATAGATTTTAGGGTTTTGTTTAACTTAATTAACTAATTTTTTAATCAATTAAAATCAATTAGGTTATTAGGTTAACCACCAAAAACTCTTTCTTCATCAAACAATCAAAAAAATATTTCTTTTCCCGTTTCTCTTTATTTTAACGCTTCGTGTATTTCATTATTTTTATCATTATGTAAATGCTTACGATTGTAATATTTTAATTAGGGTTTACTCTTTCCCCTGATTTTTACTGTTTGTACCCAGTTTCCCGAAGCTTTGTAATAGCGTAGGACCCTTTAATTTCTGCCTTTACTTTTTGAATTTACCACTTTCCTTATAATTGTTTAGCTTAATAGGATTGTATGGAAAGAATAAAACCAACTGTTAGATAACCCCAAACACAAGATAAAGAAACTAAATTGAATCACTCTTCACACACGTACCTCTAGGGTAACCTCCCTTGTTGCCTTCAGAAAAACAATGGTCATGTCCCTCGAGCGTAGGGATACCACTAGCAAAGAATCTCGGTTAAAATCATCATAAAGATCATAGTCCCATGATGTCCCTCGAGTTACCTACGAGAAATTATCTTCTCCCTCGATGTTTCCTACAAATATATGATGACAGTCCCTTCAAATTGCTAAGGTATCTCTATATGTTACCTTCTATGACCATAACGACGACCCTAGGTCTGTCCCTTCACATCCAATGATAGGGCTTCCTACTAACTAATGATAGGATAGCACTATCTAAAGGAGGAGGAAAATAACACGAAAGACTTTTGAGTAGGTAGATCGCTCGTAATCTCTTTCTCACAACAACAAAAACATTTTCACAAACACTTTCTCTAAAATATTTTCAAAAACAAACACTTTGTACGCATTCTTAACTGATACAAGAATCATTACAAAGTTGTCGTACTTAGGCATTTTTTTAAAAATATTTCCAAAAATACATACACAAAATCATTTTCAAAACAAAAGTGAGCTAGCGATTAAGACCCCGTAGATAACTATGGATGAAAAGGGTGTTAACACCTTCCCTTTTCATAAACTACCCCCCGAACTCAAAAAATTCTCGAAGGTCTTTCTTGTTCTTTTCACCCTTTCCTTATTTGTCAACATAAAGATTTTTAAGTCACATACATCATTTGATCAAGGGTTTATTATGATTTATCAAGAGATTGCTCAAAAGTCAAAAGTTGCTAAATTAAAGTTTTGATCATTCCTCTAGGAGAAGTCAATTGAATTTTGACCAAGCATAACTTTCACATGCTTCATCAGATTTTTCTCAACCAAAGTTCATTTCGAAGGAAATTCAATTCTCTACAACTTTATCTCTCTAAGATCAAGTCTAAAAAGTGCTTCATTTGAGAAATATAAGCCAATACATTACAAGTCATTTTAAAAGTCAACAAAAAGACACTTTTTGTTAAGGCAACCTACATCAAGATAAATTATTCAAATGGAAAAATGATCAACACGGAGATTGTAAAGGACATCTCAAGCTTTCCAAAAAGTCTAATATCACCCTCAAATGATAAAAAATGAGAGAGTTATGATTGGAGCAAGTTAGGCAATTTTGAGAGAATGCATGAATTCCAAATTGATCAAATTTGTAATTTTGGGCTACTGGGCCTAAGTTTTCAAATCCAAACATGTTCATGACGTGTTTAAAGACCTATAAATCCATTCATGCACTTTTATTTTATTTATTTTGATTTTTTTCAATTAAATCCAAAATAAAATAAAAGATCAATAGGTTAAGACATGTGGGCTTTGCTATGGATCATATTTAAGGCCCGGGATTACATGTGTAAGCTGTCAAATTCGTGCAAGGTTGATTGGTGCAAGATTGAGCCAAAAATAGAAAGTTTCCATAAAAAATTTCAATCAAAATCTTCACCTCTTAATGACATGATTCCTTCCACAATTGTTGACCTAATCTCATGTCCTATATATACCTAACACATCAGATGCAAAGGGGATGCGCAACTATCACAAGAACTGGGTTTACAAAGTTCCAAATTTTCAAATAACTAGGGAAAAAGTAAACCCTACTTTCCATCCATTCTCAAGCAGTTTTGAGCTTCACATCAGCTTCCTGAAGCTTTCAGGAGTTGATACCAATCTTGACCCATCGTAAATCAAACCCAGGACCCCCTCCTTGCATGTACCCCGGTTGGTAAGTTTGGTGAGTTTTGATTTTTACGGTTTTGCACAATTTCAATCGTTGTTAACATGCCAACCTAACTCATATGCATCATTAGAATCGTTTTAACCTCCTACATGTAAGGTTTGGTGCAGAAACAGAAGCGTGCCATTGTTAGGGAATGAAGCTTTTGAAGCTTCAGATCTCATGATACAAGTGTTTTTAGACCAAGTTAATCACACCATTGAAATCGCATGACCTTAATTAGTCAATTATGGTTATTTTCTTTTTTGTTTTGATTGAATTTCGCAGATTTTGATTTTGGTGCAATCGGAGAGGGGTGACCGGAACCATCGACCAGAGTGATTTAACTGGTGTTTGAAAATGCGTGACATAATATGATGACGTGATTGGTCCATTCAAAACACAAGGGTCTCACTCAGACGCGTGTTTTTGTATTGTCTGACTTTTGAAATTTGGTTTGTGTTATATTGAATTATTTGTGTTTTAAATAATAGATGTAAATCCACCCCAGCGGTAGAAGCGCGCGCGTTAAAGTCACTTGTGTCAAAGGGCCTGGGTTTGATCCAGCATTTTGCCACTTATTTTCTAGGTTTTAATTTTTTAGGTTTTCTTAATTAAATTAAAATCAACTTAAATTTTAGGTTTTTGTTTAACTTAATTAACTAAATTTTTTAATTAATTAAAATCAATTAGGTTTTAGGTTAATCGTCGAACTTTTTTCATCAAAACGATCACAAAACAAATTTCTGTTTTCTTTTCCTTTTTACAATTTCACGTATTTTATTATTGTCGCGTATTTTATTTTTATTTTCCGATTATTGTAACTGTTTACGGTTGTAATAGTTTAATTCGGGTTTCTTTTTCCCCTATTTTACTATTTTGTACCCCCTTTTCCGAAGCTATGTAATAGCATAGGACCCTTTAATTTATGCCTTTACTTTCTGCATTTACCGCTTTCCTTATAATTGTTTAGCTTAATAGGATTGTATGCCAAGATAAAAACAATCATAGAAAACCCTAAATACAAGACTAAAAATAACTGAAACAATACACTCTTCACACACGCACCTCTAGGGTAACCTCACTCGTTGCTTTCGAAAATAGTCGCGTCCCTCGAACATGGGGAAACTTTAGCAAAGACCCTCGGTTAAAGAGATCTTAGTCCCTCGATGACCCTTCGATGCTGCCTTCGGTAAATGATCCTAGTACCTTATGATAAATTTCTAAAGCACCCCTACGAGTTGCCTTTATGACTGTATGATAACTCGCGTTTGTCCCTTCACATCCAACGATAGGGCTTCCTACTAACTAATGGTAGATTGCACTATCTAAATGAGGAGGAAAATAACATGAAATACTTTTGAGTAGGTAGATCGCTCGTAATCGCTTGCTCACAAAAAATAAACATCTTTTTCACAAACACTTCTTCTGAAATATTTTCAAAAACAAACACTTTGTATGCATTCTTAATCAATACAAGAATCATTACAAAGTTGTCGTAATTAGGTATTTTTTTCAAAATATTTTCAAACACACGAACACAAAGCATTTTCAAACAAAGTGAGCTAGCGATTAAGAGCTCGTAGATAACTACGGATAAAAAGGGTGCTAAGTTCTAACACCTTCCCTTTTCATAACCTACCTCCCGAACTCAAAAAAATATCGAAGGTCTTTCCTGTTATTTTCACTCTTTCCTTATTGGATAAAAGAAAAGTCGATGGTGACTCTTGCTATCCGCAACATTTGTGATGAAACATAAACCAAGTCAGTTCTCTCACTGTATTACACCTAAACAGGCGACTTAGGAAAAAAGGAGCGTCCCGGTGGATTGAAAACCCTAAAGGGAGATCCAGGAAAAAAGGAGCATCCCGGTGGATTGCCCATAGTAAGAATTTTGTGTCAATTCCAAACAGAATTGAGAGGAGACGTAGTCATAAAGAGGATGATTGGTGAACTTTTTAAATAAATTCTTGTGTTGTTCTATCTCTCTCTCTCTCTCTCTCTCTCTCTCTCTCTCTCTCTCTCTCTCTCTATATATATATATATATATATATATATATATATATATATATATATATATATATATATATATATATATATATATATATATATATATATATATATATATATATATATATATATATATATATATATATATATATATATATATATATATATATATATATATATATATATATATATATATATATCATTTACATTCTATTAGCATATTTGTTAAACTCTTTGTGTGTGCAATTAATTTGTATTGACAAATACTTTGATTGTTAAATCATTTGTTGATTACATTATAATCTATTATATTGTAAGAGGTATTTGATATAAACAAAGCTCCAAGGAAAATCTAAAAAATTAAGTGCACACCAATTGTTAGATAAATTACTTCATTTCATTTTATCATTCATTTCATTGGATATTGGTTGGCCTTGTAATTGTTAAATAATTACTTGAGAAGTTTATTGTATTAAGATCTTATTATCATCATTAAATTGAGTAGTTGATATTGTATGCATATCCGAGCCTCCAATTACCAGTTTGGTTTGGACGACTTGTGATCTAGGATACGACTTCCGCTTGCCATAGTTTTTGCTTAATTTACAAGTTTTTAAGTAATATTTTTCATTGGGGATCTATTCACCCACCTTCTAGATAAGTTGTTGTAGTCTAACAAGTGAAATCAAGATCCTGGTTCATTTTGTGTGCTTCAGAAATGCTTATTAGAAAATGGCTACCGAACCTAAAGGGAAGTACGATAGAGTGCCTATTTTTCTGGTGAAAACTATGGTTATTGGAAATCTTGTATGCGCATTCATATTAATTCATATGGTAATGGCTAGAAATTAAATATTTCAATTTTTGGAGTGCCGTAGTCAATTATTACATTCAATTTGGCCCATGGATCATTTCCTTTTTGAGCCAAATATTTTCCTGTATAAATGAGGCTTCTCCTCATTCCAAAACATACCAGAATTTAGAATTCTCTCATTCTTTTTTCCTTCTTTACGCTCCTTCATTATTTTCTATATTTACCTTTCACTAAAAGTTGACTTAGTGCCTTGTAAGTAAAAAATATTTGTGAGGAAAGTTTTGTACTAGTGTTGTGTCCTTTTTTGGTTATTTCAAGAGTACGATTATTTTGAAGCTTCTTATTTTGTTTCTAGAGATAAACTAGTGAAAATCTTTTTTTGGTTATAGAACTTAGCTCGGTAAAAAAAATTATGTGGTTATTGAGATTAGCGTGTAAAATCTCTACTTGGTTCATGAGTTTAGCCCATGGAAAAAGCTCTTGTTTGGTTGGGGGATAAGCCAGTGTAAAATCTCTTGGTTCTCTTGTAACAAATATTTGTGGGTATAACCTCTAAAAGATCAAGATTATTATTAAAAATCTCAAGAAAATATCTTGGGGACAGGAGTAGGCCAACATTCAGCCAAACCTGTATAAATATCAGTGTTATCTCTTTAATCATATCTATTTAGTTTATGTCATTTACTTTATTATTTCAAATTCTTTCCGCTGGTTTTCTCTCTGTCTTTTTAATATGAACACTCATTGACGTTTAAGTAAGAAATTTTTTAATTAATCACAAACTTTGAATACCATAATTCACCCCCCCCCCCCCCCCCCCCCCACCCCTCTCTTGTGCTTGAATCACTTGTTCAATAATTGACATCAAAGCCTAACTCATATTAAAGACTAATCGTCCCAAGAGGAAATGACTTGGAGCTACTCACAAAGCAAACCCCCATCTGTAATGGAGAAAGGTATAGTTTATGGAAAGAGAAGATGAAGTTGTTCATCAAAGGGATGGGTCATGGTATTTTGATGGTTCTGGAAAAGGCTCATGTGTTCCTACACACGGATTTGACGGTGTTGTAATGAATAAACTTGAAAAGGATTGGACCAAAGATGATAAAGAAAATGTGTAATGAATTTTGAAGCTGAAAACTATCATCACTACCGCTCTCGATCTTGATGATTTTTTACAAGATTCTCACTATGATATTATAAAAGAAAAGGTTGGACAACCTTCAAATTACCCATGAAGGAACTGGTGAGGTAAAAAGGATTATGTTGAGCCTATTAAATCATGAGCATAACTTATTAGAAGAAACCTGGAGAGAACATAAATTATATGCAAACACGATTTATTCATGTCGCGAGTCATATGAGAACTATAGGAAAAACATTTTCAAATGAGGAATTGGTTAGGAAAAATAGTAGATGCCTAAACCATAGTTGGCAACCAAAAGTCAATGAGATTTGTGAACCTATGGATTTATCAAGCATGGACACCCGTACACTCACACACTCACACACGCGCGCACACACCCACACACACACACACACACACACACACACACATACACACACACACACACACACACACACACACACACACACACACACACACACACACACACACACACACACACACACACACACTTTTTAGTAAATTGTAGGAACGTGACATAGATTTGAAGAAACTTGATCATGACGAAGAATGTGATGATAATAAGAAGATAAAAAGTATTGCACTAAAAGCTACTAACATCAAAGAAATGGAATGAGAAGATGAGGAGTGTCAAAGAAAGATTAATAAAGACATAAAACTCATGTTTCAAAGATTCAAGGAGTTCCTAAGACATAAAAAAATCAAAATTTTCAGGACAAAATGAAGAAATATACTTTTTCATTCCCACATGTCACTAATGCGGAAAGGAAGGGAACATGAGACAAAATTGCCCTCAAAATCAGAGAAGAAACCAAAACCAGAGAAGATCCAAGAAACCACAAAGAGAAGTTAAGAGGGAATACATATCTTGGGATTCCTCAAATAAGAAATAACTAAACATATTTCTCATGTAAAATCATGAAAAAGATGAGATAACCTTTTACTTTTCTTATCAAGACTTGTTTCAAATTTGTAAAAAGCTAACTAAAGAAACAAGTAAATTAGAACAAATTTTTTCTACCTCCAAAGACACTATTTCTTCCCTCAAATTGAAAAATCAAAACCTATTGGAAGAAATAGAAAGTATTAAATAAAGACAATATGATATAATTCAAAACTTTTTATCTTCTCATAAAGTCTTCGATGAATCTACCAAGTGTGATCAATGTGACATTTTGAAAAATAAAGTTGAGGATCTTCAAAACACACTTGATAAATTCACTAAAGGAAGAGACAACTTGAATCTTTTGTTAGGTAACCAAAGGGCGTCTTACAATAAGGCTGGTCTTGGTTATGAACCTAAGAACAATAGTAAAAGCTTTATCAATATTTGTAATGCCCAACCAACATGTAAAGTCAAAACCCAAAAATGCAATTATTGTAATAAAATGGCTATATTGCTATGTTATGTTTTATCAAGAAAAGTTATGAAATCAAATAAGGATATCCTCCCTCGCATTTTTATAAAGAACATAAAAATAATTGGGTACCAAATGTCAAAAAGTAAAATTGTCATGCATATATGCTTGGCAACTTAACTTAAAAATATCATATCGATAGTGCCTCTTCACGTCAAGTGACTAAAAAAATAAATATGTTCTCTTACTTCACTCTTACGAGAAGCGGAGTTTCTTTGCATAACAACAACTAGGAAAAATCATTGAATCTGTCATTTTACGTAAGATCTCTAATCATACCTTTGAGTTGTTCAAATTGATTAAAGTTTTATAGCACAAGTTACTTAGTATTGAGTAAGTTGTGTAATAAATGTAATTGAGTATATTTAATTCTTCTATATGCATGGTTGTAAAAAACTTGAAATAAAATCTTCTTCCTCTTTTAAAACTTCTTTTTGAAAAGACCATGACTCTAGAAGAGATGATACATATTACCTTTGTTGAACTAACCCCTAGTAGGTAGAAGTATAGGTTGTTGATGGTGCGTGTATCTTTGAAAAGACAACTCTAGAGGATAAATAGAAATATCAAGAAGTAGAATATGATCTAATAAATTTCAAGATCAAATTATTATTGAAGAAAATCATATAGATCATCAAGATCTTCTGAAGGAATGAAGAATGACCAAAGACCATCATATTCATAATGTAACTAGAAATATTTCTAAGGTAGTTATCACTCGACTCTTCCTTAACAAGGTATGTAACTTTGTAACTTTTATTTCATAAATTGAGCCAAAAGGGATTGACAAAGTTATCATTAACGAACATTGGTCTCTTACTAAGCAAGAATAGTTAAATCAATTTGAATGAAACAACATTTGTGAACTTGTTCCCAAAGCTTGAGATAATAAAGTGATTGGTACCTGGTGAGTCTTTCAATACAAGCTTGATGTTTTCGAAAATGTTTGTAAGAAAAAAAAAGAAGACTCGTTGTGAAAGCTTGCAATCAATAGGAAGGCGTAATTTAAAAAAAAAAACTTATGCCCTTGTAGCTCGATAAGAATCCATGAGGATGCTTCTAGCTTTCTTATGCAATACGTTTTCTTTAACTCTTCCAGATGGATGTAAAGAGTGCATCTTGAACAGTTACATACATAAGGAAATGTATGTTGATGTCCTCTCTATTTTTAAAAACTCTATTTACTCATGTTTCAAAATGAAAAGGGCTCTCTAAGATCTAAAACACGTTCCTAGAGCTTGGTTTGATAGTATGAGAAATTTACTACTTGAAAACAAACTTATAAGAAGGAAGGATGATACAAATCTTTTTCAAACCGAGCATATATTTTATTCGTGTGCATGTTTTTTTTGATTTGATGCGACTAATGAATCCTTCTATAAGGACGTTTTTTATATGATGTGGATTAATCTCTGTCAGGTCATTCCTTAGAAAGTTTGTATCCACACTTGTTATTTCGGTTCCATTATTTGATGATGTTCGTTATGTTTAATCTTGTTGAGTCGATCATCAAAACCTGTACCCATATAGAACCATTTCTCCTCCTTTTTGATGATGAAAGGACAACTCTTAAGAAGGTGTTTAAGTGAAAGATTTAAAAAGAAGAAGAAATTGATTTTTTTTACTCCCCTTGAGAAAATATAGAAGATACCCCCTCGAGAGTATATTTCCCCCCTCTAGGATTATCAAAAAGAGGTAAAGAATTATATTATCAAATATAAGGACATATTAACAAAAACACATACGATCATAATTTTTCCCCTCGATAGGTGCTATAAACTTTAAGAACAATTATTGAGAGGACGTATTTATTGGCCTTTTTTCTTTGGTTAAAGTTGGATTATTAAAGAATTTAGACCATTTTGTACCTTTTTTCTTTTTCTTAGATTTTTATGAAAATGGAATGAGAATCTACATTAGCTTATTTTGGTTTTGAAGATTCCTTTCGTTGTTTGATAAAATAGTAAGCTGATGAAGTTGTGGAGTTTATCTATTAGACATTTTAGGCTCACTAGTTTTGCATTTTTCACCCCTTTTAAAAAACCCCCTAGGAAATTTTTGAGAGGATGGTATTTTGAGGTTCTATACTCTTTAGGTAGATCTTGTTCAGGTTGTTGTTCTTCCTCACTCGTATCTTTATCTATTAAGAATCTTTTTTCACAATACATGTATAATCAGCGAGTTATACCTGTACAACAGATATGGGTAAGTTTCATGAAATGTAATGTGTACAAATTCTTCTAGAGTTTTGGTATTTTTTATATAAATTTTCTAAAAGCTTTACTAGAAATGGAATAAACAAGAAATATACCTTTCATTTTGAATAATTTTAGCTAATTCTCGAAAGGAAACAAAAAAGTATGTTCACTTATTTAACAAAAAAAAAGGTTTATAGATTAATGACCTTGCATATAGAATAATCAAATATTACATTATTACGTTAGGGCTTCACAATGGTTTCATCAAACCTTTAACTCCATTGCCACACTAGGGCTTCTAAATGATTTTACCAAGCGTTGGACTCACGTCCTAAGGTTTACCTCACAATCAATTATTATTTACAGTGTTACTCATACATAGATATCATGAAACTTTACCACAAGATATTCTTTGCATTATCTTTCTAATACATCTGACTACGCCTCAAATTGGAGTTTATAAACTCAAGATATGATATTTTTAGCAACTCCCATACATGTAATTAATTACACATTTGGTGTAATTGATTGCACTGGTATTCTGTTTGTGTTTTTACAATTATTAAGGGGTGGTAATCAATTACACTTTTCGTGTAGTAGATTAAATTATTGTTCTGCCTGACATTTTAAAGCTACTGAAGGGTGGTAATCAATTACATTTTTTAAATTTTCACTTTTCGCAGCCGTAAACACATACAAACTCAATCTAACCCCAAAAAACAATTCTGACACAAATTTATAGAACATAACACATTATGGCATCAACTAAACATTAATTAAACATAATAAATTCATCATAACACATAGTCATCAAATCAAAATATGATATTAACATTCATACAAATAAATTAATGAAAAAAATCAAATTATCCAAATGATCTAACTTATTGATTATATGAGAGAGATTCATAACCTAAGAATTTATGAACAATCATCTCGTAGAAAAATTCACGTAGGAATTAGATTAGATTTGGGGTTCAAGAGAAATCCCACTACCCTAAACACTAAAATACCAATGTTATAAAATAATCTCTCCCCCTTTTTTAGCTTGTTATTTCAAAATTTCTACATATAGCTCTTAAGAATAGAGGCAATTTTTCCTTGTACAATCTCTATCACGAGCTTTTTGTTTAATTGGAGGATTTCTCTTAGATTTTTGGAGAAGAGGATTTTCTTTGGAGAAGAATAGGGTATCTGGTGTTTTTCTTTCTTTTTCTCAGAGAATACATGTTTCTCTTTTCTTTTCCTCTTTTCTCTAACTATCCATTCCCTTTCTCTATTTCTCTCATTTTTCTCTCCTTTACAAAATTAGCTTTTTATTACTTACCTTATCCCTTCACTTTCTTCCCACATTATCTCATTAATTTTATTTTACAAATAAATACAATTAATTCATATTAGTAATAATAATAATCCTTAATAATAACCACAACATCTATATTTTATTTAAAATAATAAAAATAATAATACTAATAATAATAATAATGAAAATCATGAAAACACACTAAAATTGAAATAATAATAAAAACAATATTCTAATAAATTTTGGGGTGTTACAACTCTCCTCCATTTATTTAATTTTCATCCTTGAAAATTTATCTGAAACAAACAAGTATGGATAAGACTTCTTGATTTGGTTTTCTAGCTCCTAAGTCATGCTATCATCAACAGTTCCACCCAACACAACCTTAAATAAATAAATTTCTTTTCCCCTAAAGTGTCTTACCTTTCGATCTTCAATTTGCAAGGGTGATGTCTTATAAGTTAAGTTATCTCTTATTTGCATATCATTCGACTGAATCACATGCGAGAGATCAGGAATATACTTATGAAGTTGATAAACATGAAAGACATTATGGAGATTGGAAAGAGATATGGGTAATTCAATTTGGTAGGCGACTTCGTTGACTCTTCTAAGAATTTTATAAGGACCAATAAAACAATGAGTAAGTTTTGGTAGGCGACATCAATGCCCAACCAAATCCATTCACTAGAGTGACTCTCAATCCTTCATGAAATTCGAGGGCTTTTCTTTGCTTATCATGAAAAATTTTCTATCTACTTTGCAAAGTCTAATGGAACAAAATTGGTTTATACCATATCCCTTAGGTTTTGATGATAACAAAGTATTTAAAGAACAATTGGATAGACTAATATGTGTCCAAGTGTCCATGTACAAATATTAATATTCTTATTGAAAGTCAATTCTGATATTGCATTGAACATTCAAAGAAAAGCTATAATGATGCAGATTTTGAAGATCAGACTCTGAAGAATCAGCCTCTAATGATCAAAACCTGAAGACTCTAGACTATGATCAAGTTAGCTTCTAAAGATCAAGTCAACCTCTAAAGACTCAAATATTGAAGGATCATAAGCTAAGACTAAGACTCTGAGGGATCATAACTTAAATCCAGTCAAAGCTCAAGAACCAAGGAATGTCTGAAAGAAACAATTACATCTCTAAACCTTCAACATTCAATGGAAACTATACTGAGTTTGAGTGGTGGAAGAGAAAAATGTATACGCACATCATAAGTCTTAATAATGAGTTATGAGATATTCTTGATGATGGAATACATTTAGAGGAATCTTGGTAGATGTTCTACCTCATTCCGAGTATCTCAAGATTCTTGACAAATCTACTGCCAAAACCAATTTTAAATCTTTTTGTGCTTCCTAGGAAGAGAACCAGCAAGTTAAAGAGGCTAAGGCAAACCTTTTGGTTCAACAATATGAGCTATCCAAAATGAAGAAGGGTGAATACATTGAAACCATGTTCTCGAGGTTTCAAGTTCTTGTATCTGATCTTCATGTGTTAAACAAAAGTTATAAAATTATTATTCATGTCAAGAAGATTCTTAGGAATCTTCCTCCCATGTATATACCAAAGGTGACTGCTATACAAGAATCTAGATACTTGAACAAGATAAGTTTATAAAACTTAATTAGCCATCTCTAAAGTCATGAGATGGATTTGAATGGATATGAGCATGTTTAGAAGTCAAAGTCTCTTGCTTTGAAGTCTGTTGATCATTCGGCCAAATCTTCTTAAGTCTGGAAATATGAAGAACCTACTCATGAAGGAGATTCTGAAGAAGAATCAAAAGATAAATAAATGGCATGCATAATCAAAATATTTCAATATTTGGCCAATAAGAGGAACAAAATATTCTCTGGAAGAAGTAATGGCTTTAGAGGATTAAGTTCTAGAATCAACAGAGATAATTATAAGGGATGCTTCAACTGTAAGAAGTCTGGTCACTTTATTTCTGAGTGTCCAGTGATGTAGAAGGACCAGCCAAAGAAAGTAAGCTTTCAGAATAAAAATATGAACAAATTCAAGAAAAGTCTCATGGCAATATGGGATAAACTTGATAAAAAAAGAATCTGACAAAGATGAAGAAGAAGCCAATCTTGCTCTGATGGCTTCAACATTTTCAAACATAGAATATGGCTCAAGTTCTGGCTCAAATTCTGAAGAAGAAGATGATATATGCTTAAAGGGAGGAGCAAAACAATAGTCTTGATACCTGGATAATGGCTGCTCACGACATATGATAGGAGAAGATCATATGTTTCAAACTCTAACTCTGAAAAGAGGGAGGAAATATGGGATTTGGAGGAAATCAGAAAGTCAAGATCATTGATACACATACTATTGGTAACTCCTATATCTCTCTATTAATAATGTTTGATTAGTAGATGGATTAAAACATAACCTACTTAGCATTAGTCAATTTTGTTATAATGATTATAAAGTAATGTTTAATAAGAACACGTGTATAGTGTTCAAAGGCAAGAGAAAACACAATGTTTATAAAATAAACTTTTCTGAATTGGTTGATCAGAAAGTACACTACTTTCTATCAATGAGTGATGAAAGTGGCTCTGACACAAAAGGTTAGGTCATGCTAACTGGAGATTAATCTCTAAGCTTAGAAAGTTAAAACTTTTTAATGGGCTTTCAGACATTAATTATCACTCAAATGCTCTTTGTGAAGCGTGTCAAGTAGGAAAAAATCATTAAACCTCTTTTAAACCAAATAACATTGTCTCTACCTCCAGACCCTAAGAGATACTTTACATTGATTTGTTTGGTCCTGTTAGTACCGCATCAATCAATGGGAAGAAATACGGATTAGTCATTGTTGATGACTATAGTAGGTGGACTTGGGTTAAATTTCTTAGATCCAAGGATGAGTCATATGACGTGTTTAGCATCTTCTGCATACAAGTAAAAAATGAAAAAGATTCAAAGATTTCAAAAATCAGAGTTGATCTTGATGGGGAATTTGAAAATGAGCCATTTGTTTATAAAAAACATGGAATTATCCATGAGTTGTCTTCTCCTATAACTCCACAACAAAATGGAGTTGTAAAGAGAAAAAAAATATTTGCAAGAAATGGCTATAACCATGATTCATGAAAACAAATTACCTAAGTACTTGTGGGCAGAAGCTGTCAATATGACATGTTATGTTCAGAACAAAATCTATATTAGTCATATTCTAAACAAAACATCATATGATTTTTTCAAGGGAAGAAAGCCAAACATTTCTTATGTTCATCATTTTGGATGTACTTGTTACATTCTGAACAACAAAGTCTATTAAAAGAAATTTGAGGCCAAAGCTCAAAAAGGTATCTTCTTAGGATACTCTGAACATTTAAATACATACATGGTGTATAACTCTAATACTAGAATGGTTGAAGAGTCAATACATGTCAAATTTGATGACTAAGATCCTGGAAATAAAATGTCAGATCTTTTTGAAAGTTTTGCAAAATTATAGGTATCTGAAGACATCTTTGGAACTGGCTGCTCCATAGTCTCTCAACCTGTACTGGTTAACTGTTTAGAAACTGCTCAACCTTCAGAAGTTGTTTAACCACTAGAAGATGATTATCCAGAAGTTGATCCAACCTCTAAAACGCATGCAGATGAAGGAGCATCTGGACAAGCTTATGATGGTTCTCAGTTCGTAATACATTCCAAGAAGACCTTCAAGTATAAGTCTTCACATCCTAAAGAGTTGATCATTAGAAATAAGGATAGTCCTAGGAAGACAAGGTCTTCCTTTAGAGAAGAAGGTTCCATATTGGAACTTATTTCCATGATCGAACCTACTATTTATGAAGAATTATCAGATGATGGATGAATTGTAGCAATGCAAAAAGAGTTGAACCAATTTCAGAGGAATGATATTTGGGATGTGGTATCCAAACCCCATCAGAAGAACATTATTGGAACAAAATAAGTCTTCAGAAACAAGCTTGATGAACAAAGAGAAGTGGCAATAAATAAAGCTAGACTTGTGGCTCAAGGTTATAGTCAGTAAGAAGGTATAAATTCCTTTGAAACCTTTGCACCTCTTGCAAGGTTAGAGGTAATTAGACTACTCCTTTCATATGCTACTAATCATAATATTATCTTATATCAAATGGATGTCAAGAATGCATTTTTAAATGGTGTGATTTCTAAAGAAGTCTATGTCAAACAACCTCTTGGATTTGAGAATTATATCTATCCAGAATATATTTTTAAAATTAAGAAATTTCTCTATGGACTCAAACAAGCTCCTAGAGTTTGGTATGAGAGACTGAATAATTTTCTGTTAGAAAATAGTTTTTAAAAGGGACAAGTACATACTACATTATTCAGAAAGACACTGAGGAATGAAATCTTGATTGTTCAAGTATATGTAGATGATATCATTTTTGGTTCTACTAATGCTACTCTATGCAAGGAATTTTCTAAGACCATGCAAGTGAATTTGAGATAAGCATGATGAGAGAATTGAAGTTCTTTCTTGGAATTCAAATAAATCACTGCAGAGATGGAGTTTATGTTCTTCAGACCAAATACACAAAGGAACTTCTTAAAAAGTTTAAGCTGAATGACTACAAAATCATGACAACTCATGTGCATCTAACATATAATATGAACAAAGAAGAAAGTAACACCAAGGTCTGTCAGAAGTTGTACAGAGATATGGTTGATTCTTTACTTTACCTAACATCTCCTAGGCGTGATATCTTATTTAGTGTCTGCTTGTGTGCAAAATTTCAATTAAATTCTAGAGAGACTTACTTAACTCTTGTTAAGAGGATCTTTTGGTATCTGAAGAGAACAACTAATCTATGATTGTTTTATAAGAAATTCCTAGACTATATCAAAGAGCTTTGTAACAAATCTATTAATGCTTCTCTCAACACAAGTATTTTTATTCAATTAATAATAATAACTTTATTATTATCGAGAAAAATCATAAAAATTATGAGAAATAATAACATTTATTTGTTAAAAAATAATATTATAGCCTTATTTGTAAAAAAAATCCTTATTATTTACTTCAAAATAAAGATTTATAAAAGGCTATTTGTCTACTAAAAGAGTTTTAAAATAATAAATTAGAATATCTACACAGAGAAATCTTTTTTTGTTATTTGACTCGTACGTATATAATCATAAAAAGACTTATTAATTTATTAGTAGCAAAGTTTCCATTGTTGACTTTGACTGACTTAGTAGTATAGAGAGAGAGAGACTCAAGTACACGATTTGCAAATTGCAAGTAGCAAATTAGCAATATTCAAGCAAGCAACAAAGAACTACTCTTTCTTCAACCATTATTAGTTTTTTTTTTACGAAATTAAAAAAAATACAAAATTATTTAAATAATAGCAATTGGCCAACAACAACACCATCAAGTGGACCCCAATGAAACTCAATAATTTCCTGGAAAGAAGGTAATTGAAAAAGACAACTAACTTAATACCAAAAAAAAAAAAAAAGACAACTAACCCCAAACACACGGCACCGTTATCTTACCTCGCCTTTGGTTGTACAAAACCAAAAAAGGTAACGTCTTAATTAACGTTCACCGTTATCATAGGGTCTCGCATCAACACTTCAAACGTTAATGACTCGGTCCGATCAGCAAACACCATCTGTCTTCTGTCAAAACTCAAAAACATTTCTTTATTCTCTCTCTCTTCTTTTTCTCTCTCTCTTCTTTTTCTCTCTCCTCACGCGTCACTTTTCGAAGGTCGGTAGGAAAAAAAACCCATAATCATACCAACCCCACCTTTGTCTCCTTCCTCTTTTACTATATATCTCCCTTCCCCAACCAAACCATTTTCCTCAATTCATCCTATCTTTGTTTCTATTCTTCTTGTTTCCAAGTTTTTCTATCAACACCCCCTTCTTCTCTTCCTTGTCTTCTCGGAGGAAGAAGAAGAAACAAAACAGAGGAGAAAATAATATAATTTAAAACAATAGGACAATAATTCTATACGCAAACGACGTCGTTTTGGTTAATTATTCAGATCTAAACGCTCATATATTTTTTTTCTTCTTCATTTCCTCTCTCGGATTTTGAATTTTTTTTTTTCCATTCACCATGGGAACGGAAATTTTGCTACCACAGGATTGTTTGCATGAGCGAATCAGAGTTCCTCCGGCGAGTTTTTCCCGGCGAAGAACTTATGGAAATTATGGAAATTGTCATAATCATTATATCAATTATGTTAATGGCAATAGTAGTACTTTTTATGGCGCAACAAACTCCGGGAGAATTAACCGGAGACCGGTTGTTCGACCGGAGCAAAGAAAACGTGTTGTGGTGGCGGAGAAACGACCTAGTTACGATGATTTGAAGGTGGCGGAGAGAAGACCTAGCTACGATGATTTGAAGATGGCGAAAGGAAGTGAATTGGTGATGGAGAAGGTGATGATTCTCAGGAGAGGCGAATCGCTTGATTCGAAGATGAACAGCGAGGGATTGAAGAAGGAAGGTGACGATTTGGTTGTCATCGGAACACAGAGACTCGGACCCGACCCGAATATGGTTCCTAAACAGATCCGGATCGTTGATTTCAAGACCGGTTGCGAAGTTTACGCCGGATCCGCGTTCGCGATGTCTCCGTCGCCGAGCGCGCTTCCGATACCGTCTTTTCAGAGGAAGTTTGCGCCGGTAGCCGTCGACGACTCCGCTACGCGGGATCTGAGACGACTCCTCCGTATTGCATGAGTCTGAAACGGGTCATTTCCGGGTTCCGGGTCATATCCATACCCACGTCGACTTTTCATCTTCTCTTCCTTTTTGTATCTCTCCTTAATCTAGAATCTTCTTATTACCCGTTACGTCCTTAACCCATTTTTTTTAAATTCTAACTCAACCGTGATTTTTTTAAACGGAAGGGTTGAATTGAAAAATGGGGAAAAACTCGGGGCGGAAATGTTAATTATTAAAAGTTTGGAGTAGTGTTGTTGGGAGTTTATTATGTATAAGATCTTGTTAATGGGTTGTTAAGGGTAAAATTTAGGTTGTAAAATGAAATTAGAATTGGGAAAAAAATGAAAAAATAAATAAAAAAGAAGAAAGGATGGGAGGAAGACGGGGGTTGATTTGTAAATTCCGGAAGTGTATGTGCGTTTTGAAGAATTTGGAAATTGCGAGAATCTCGTAGGTTTGTTGTACCCTTTTGTATTGTAAAGTTATAAAAATTAAATAGGGAGATTTGGGCAGATTCATATTGTATCTTGTTTTATTACTACTCTTCATGCAATAAACTGGAAGCAAAACAGAACTTTATTAGAACAAGTACATAAATTTATAAATGATTATTGGTTTTTGGCTTATTTTGATAATTAAGTATATAAGATAAAGCAATAAATTATAGCTACAACGGAAAAAAATTTAGATATATTGTTTTGGTTAAGGATTGGATAAGGTGATGCTGTGGTGGATCTGAAGAATTGAAAAGAGATGAAAAATATCAATTTGATGTGTGGTAGAATTTGCAGAAAATTAAGTTCAAGTGTGTGTGGAGTTGGGAAGAGTAGGGCCTTAACTTTAGTTGGATGGGAAGTGCAGGGCCTTAACTTTCTTGTTGTATTCACCATTCTTTCATCCAAGCAATTGCACAAAATCAAAGTTTTTAAGTGATTTTGAGATGTTTGATTTATTAAAAATAATATTAATTTTTTTAGAATTGATTTTATTTGAAATTAAATAATTTTTACATTAAAATTTATTAATTCTATTTATTTTTATCTATATATAAATTAATTCTATTAAACTCAATTATATTAAAATCAATTCTATCAAATTTAATTTTATTAGAATTAATTTTTTCCACTCTGAATCCAAATATACATCTATATTAATTTCATAGTTCTATTTCTTTTCTTTAAGAAGCAAAGACTCGAATTCTAACCGGAGGTAACCTTTACACCACAATAAATATGTTTAATTGGTCTCAGTCCCTTAACTTAGTACATTAAGAGAACCTGCTACGTAAAAGACCCCGAAGACCCCAATTTTAACTAGAGGCAACCTTTATAACACTAAAGATATAATGTTTACCCCAATTCTAATTAGAGGCAACCTTTGCAACACAATATATATAATTTTTAATTAGTCCCGGATTCCTTAATTTAATATAATGTTTTACAATCTCTTATCTAATAAATAATAATGTTTAATTATTGAAAAACTATCATCTTAGTTAACTTAATTCTTAGAAACTGTTCTATTAGTTAATTTGTTAATTCTGCTAAATTTTAACTTAATATGTCTTAGGAAAGATAATATTATTAAATATTCACTATAAATTATGTTTCGTTCTAGAATCAAAATCAATAGTGTAACTATATAATGAGGTGTTGCGTCTTGCTATGGTAGTGATGTGCATAATCCTATAATGTTAACACTTTAATATCTAAGTTAATCGGTGAATAGTATAAAATGGAGTGAAATTTATGTGAGAAAATCATACATATTTTAGCGGTAAAGTGAGTATTTATAGGTTGGTTAGGTTTGAACATTTGGGACCTTTTGTGCCTAGCACTTTTTCAAAACAGTTGCCTTCAGGCTGGCTATGCAGTGAGGCATGTGAAGTCTTTAAATCCACGTCAGGCATCCCTTTGTCTATGACCTTGTGTCGAGGAGTGGAAAGGTTCCAAGGACAACTTCATTAAATGCATGTCTAATCATTGAGACATTTCGTTGAATGCCTTACATGTGGCTTTAGGTAAATAAGATAGGGAGTGACGTGTTTTCCTATATCATTTGAGTGCACTTGAGTACATTTGTATTTTTTTGACGTCATTTAAACTATTGATTATTGATCTTCTAATTTCTCACGCTTTATAACATTGGTTCCTAAGTTTCCTCTCTTATATAAGTTTCCTTTTGGCATTTCTCATAATTTTTCGTTTCCCTTCAGCCTTTCCCTTGCCACTATTGTGATTTCTTTCCATTTGTGCTACCATTTGGTGATTCTTGTTTCCAATTTATTTTCCACTTATTAGGGTCTGTAAGTGTTTAGTTATTGGCATGTATTTTTGGTAAAACCAGGTGTGTAAATGTCATGACTGATGTCATAACATTCTGGATTTTTAGGTTCTTTATGCAGAAAAAATATGGCATTCAGTAGCTACTGTGTATGAGTGTGTATCTGAGTATTTTGCAAAAGATCACATTTATTGCCTTCTACCAAAATCAGTAAATAGGAATTCTGATGTCATAACAAATGTTAAGACATCCTGTACTGATCTAACAGATATGCAGTTTGGTTAATTCTGAGATTTTTTAAGAAGATGGCTCATTCTTTCCAGAACAGAATCTCACGTGGACTTTAGGTTAACCTAGCTCAACCCTAATCTGGTTGATAAAGTCTTGTGACCAAGTCTTAAGGTTAAACCTAATTAACCCTAGCTTTTTGTGGAAACCCTAACTGAAGAAACAGCTGCTATATATTCAACAGGATTGTTGTTTGGAAAATATCTTTTTTGACTGAAGATCAATTAGGAGCTGTATAGTTTTAACTGCTGTAATCCAAGCAATTATCATTGTGATAAGTGACTTGGAATAGGTTTTGATTGTAAGGGTTTTTGTATCACTCAAAGCTTTGAAGCAAGAGTGTTTTGTGTCTCTTGACTAAAGCTTTGAAGCAAAGTTAAGTTAGGTTTATGTATCACTCAAAGCTGTGAAGCAAGAGTGTTTGTGTTACTTGATTAAAAAGCTGTGAAGCATAATCAAGTGTATGTTCTGAAGAGTGTCTTCATTAATTCATTAGTCAATTGTTTTAAGTATCACTGCTGTGATTGAGGGGGAGTGAGTAGGAACTCAGGTTTAAGTTGAACTTAGATTGAAGTTGCATTGGGTAGGTCTTAAGTGAAGGAGATAAACTGGTTGGTTTATTCCTGAATTAATATCTCTTATAGTGGATTTCCTCCCTGGCTTAGTAGCCTCCAGAGTAGGTGTTGTTTCACACTGAACTGGGTAAACAATTGACTGTGTTCTTTACTGTTTTTATTTACTGTCTTATAGAAAGTCAGATACGGTGTCATAACATTCACTGTGACATTGAGTATCTGCTGCCAGAATTTCAATTGGCATCAGAGCAGGCACCATGTCTGTATTACTGAGTGAGATCTAGGGATATCACTTTCTGGCACTATGGACAAAGAAGGAGTTTTTGGAAATAGACCACCCATTCTGGATGGAACAAATTATGACTACTGGAAACCTCGTATGATTGCCTTCTTAAAATCTCTGGACAAAAAGGCTTGGAGAGCTGCTGACAAAGGATGGAACCATCCCACCATAACTGAGAAAGATGGGACAATCAGTCTGAAGCCTGAGGAAGAATGGAGCAAAGAAGAAGATGAGTTAGCCCTGGGAAATTCTAAAGCTTTAAATGCCTTGTTCAATGGAATTGATAGAAACATTTTCAGACTAGTACATCAATGCGAACTGGCCAAGGAAGTGTGGGACACTCTCAAAACTACCCATGAAGGCACATCCAAAGTAAAAATATCAAGGCTTCAGATGCTGACTACAAAGTTTGAGAACCTAAGGATGAAGGAAGATGAAACCATTCATGAGTTTCACATGAACATCTTGGAGATTGCCAACACCTCAGGAGCATTGGGTGAAAAGATGTCTGAAGAAAAACTGGTGAGAAAGATTCTCAGATCCCTGCCTAAAAGATTTGCAATGAAGGTAACTGCTATAGAGGAAGCCCAAGACATCAGCAACTTAAAGGTGGATGAACTCAATGGGTCTCTTCAGACTTTTGAGATGGGGATCAGTGACAATGTTGACAAGAAAAACAAGAGCATATCACTTGTATCCAACAATGAAGAAGAAAATATTTCAGAAGCTATAGCCATGCTTGGAAGACAATTCAACAAACTCATCAAGAGAATGGATCCAAAGTCAAGGTCAAATGTTGAGAACATCCCCTCTGACATTAACAGATCTTATGACTCCAGCAGAAGACCAAGGTCTGAAAAGAAGGGAAATCAAGGCAGAGGGATTCAATGTCATGGTTGTGAATGATATGGGCATATTCGAGCTGAATGTCCTACCTTTCTTAAGAAACAAAAGAAAGGTATGACTGTTACCTGGTCTGACTGTGATTCAGAAAGTAATTCTGAAGAAGAATCTGCCAAACTAGTTACTGCACTAACTGGTGTTTGTACCTCTGAAAGTGACTCTAGTGATGAGGAAGTGACATTTGAAGAACTGGCTGATACTTACAAGAAATTGTGTATCAGAAGTGCTGAAGTCTGTGTGCAAAATGAGAGACAAACAAAACTCATCATAAAGTTGGAGGCTGAAAAAAGGGCAGACCTTGAAACTATAAGTCATCTAGAAGGGGAAGTTCAAATGCTGAACTCAAAATTGAACCAGATGACCAAATCTGTCAAGATGCTGACAAATGGAACTGACAAATTGGAAGAAATCCTTCAGGTTGGACAAAATGTGGGAAACAAGTCTGGACTAGGATTTGTGGAAGCAAAGAAATCTGGTGCAGACAAGAAGATCAGGTCTGATAAACAAATGTCAAAGCAGATGTCACAACATAACACTCAACATCGGGAACAGAGAAATATGAAGAAAAAGTACCAAAGATGGAGATGTCATCATTGTGGGAGGTTTGGTCACATAAAGCCTTTCTTCTTCAGATTGTATGGATACCCTAATCAGAACCCAAGTGTCAAACCTAAGTCTAACAAGGTTCCACATACTCCCCAATGGAAGAAAAAGGCTATTGCCCTGATAGCCCACACTTCCCTGAGAGTCTCTGCAAAGGAAGACTGGTACTTTGACAGTGGGTGTTCTAAGCACATGACTGGAATCAAGAACCTTCTAAATAATGTTAAACCTCACACCACTAGTTGTGTGACCTTTGGAGATGGTGCTAGAGGTGAAATCAAAGGAGTTGGTAATTTGGACTGCCCTGGAGTTCCAAATCTGAATGAAGTACTATTGGTAAAAGGCCTGACTGCTAATCTCATTAGTATCAGTCAATTATGTGATCTAGGATTCAAGGTCAACTTCTCAAAATCTGAATGTCTTATAATTAATGAAAAACAAGAAATAATAATGAAATGAGTCAGATCTAAAGACAACTGTTACTTGTGGGAGCCTGAGAACACTAATAACTCCACTGTGTGTTCTATTGCCAAAGAAGAAAAAGAGGTGAAACTGTGGCACCAAAAACTTGGCCATCTTCATCTAAGAGGAATGAAAAGGATTATCTCCATGGAGGCAGTCAGAAGGATTCCAAGACTGCAAATTGATGAAGGGAGAGTTTGTGGTGAATGTCAGGTTGGTAAGCAGACTAGAATGTCACATCCAAAGTCAAGACATCTGACCACCTCTAAGGGTCTAGATCTTCTTCATATGGGACCAATGCAGGTGAAAAGTCTTGGTGGAAAGAGATATGCCTATGTTGTGGTGGATGACTTTGAAGTTTTTAAAGAACTGTGCAAAAGAATTCAAAGAGAAGGGTGTATTGTCAGAATCAGAAGTGATCATGACAAGGAATTTGAAAACAGCAAGTTTAATAAGTTTTGTTCCTCAGAAGAAATTAGTCATGAATTCTCTTCTCCTATAACTCCTCAACAAAATGGAGTTGAAGAGAGGAAAAATAGGATCATACAGGAATTTGCCAGAGCTATGATACATGCCAAAAGACTCCCTTTTCATTTTTGTGCTGAGGCTGAATACATTGCATCTGGTAGTAGCTGTTCTCAAATTATCTGGATAAAACAGATGCTCACTGAGTATAATGTCTCACAAGATGTTGTGACATTATACTGTGAAAATCTGAGTACAATCAATATTTCCAAGAACCCTATTCAGCATAGCAGAACCAAGCACATTGACCTTAAACATTACTTTATCAGAGACCTTGTAGAGGAGAAGACAATTAAACTGGAACATGTTGCCATTAAGCTACAGCTGGCTGACATTTTTACCAAGGCTCTTGATGCAAATCAACTTGAAAACTTGAGGGGCAAGTTGGGTATTTGCCAACATGAGAAATTGTAGCAATTAATTTTGCTCAAAACAAGGGTTGAAGGAGTTATTTTTGTTAAGTCTATTTTAAGTGGGTTAATCATATATTTCCCCAATTCTTTCAAAATTATTAAGAAGTTGAATAGACACACATTTGCCTCCTTCCTCTCTCGACTTTACAACAACTCCCAATCTCTCAATCAAAGTTTTCTCTCTAGTTGGTACTGGTTTTCTAAGACTATCAAAATGTCTCAAACATCATCCTCATCCAAGACGACCGTTTCATCTTCATCATCTGATCAAGATTCTCGGGCAATCACCTCATGCATGGATATTGAAGTCTTGGAGATTACTCCTCTTAGAGAAATGGCAACTAACCCTTCCAAGGTCAAAAAGCTGAGAACAAGGCATGCAGGAAGGTCTCAGGCTACTTCATCCGATAATCCCTCTCAACCTTCATCTTCTGTACCAAATAGGGAAGGATCAGCTTATGTACATTAAGCAATAGCTAGGCTTGTTACAAGAATCCTGAGTGAGAACCACTCTGTACCGGGGATTTCTGTTCCATTAAATCAAGAATCAGCAAGCCCAAATGTTGAAGCAAATCCAGATGTCTCTGAGAATGTTGAGACACCAAATGACAACATTCAAAAATCATCTGAAAACCTTGATGATATTCAGAACCCCTCAGAAAAGAATGTTGAACCACCTATTATTGATATGGATGAGGAATACTCAGACAATGACCTGATTGCAAATATCAACCCTAGCATAGCTAGGAGAATGATGAACAGGAAGGGTAATCAAGATGCTGCAAAATGTCTGACCAAAGAGAAACCTGCTGATAAGAAAACCAGGTCTGAAGGCAAGACTGGTACTGTGAAGACTGGACTGTCCAAAGGGAAGGTGAAAGCCCAAGTGCATACTGGGAGTCTCTCAAAGCCTGCAAGACAACCAATAACAAAGAAGAGAAAAGAACCTGAGCCTACTGATTCTGATGAGGAATCAGAATTTGAAATTGATGCTGAAGACATTCCTCTCAGAAGGAAACTCCCTTCCAGCAAAATGGCTAGAGTTCCTGAAGTCCCCAATGACAACATTTCATTTCACCACCCTGAAAATGCCAACAGATGGAAGTATGTTTGCTTGAAAATAATAGCCTTGGAAAGAGAACTAAACAATGGTGCCATGGATTGCAAGGAAATCATGGACCTGATCAAAGCTGCTGGACTAATGAAGACTGTGGTAAAATTTACCAAATGCTATGAAAATCTGGTCAAGGAATTCATAGTGAATTTGTCTGATGAATGTGCTGATGGAAGGTCAGCTGACTTTGAATGTGTATATGTGAGAGGAAGAATGGTTAATTTCTCTCCATCTGAAATTAACAAATTTCTTGGAAGATCAAATGAGGCTTGCCCTGAACTGGAAGTTACTGACAATGAAGTTTGCCAAACCATCACAGCAAGACAAGTCAAGTGCTGGCCCTCAAAAGGAAAGCTAAATGCTAGCAAGCTAAGCATAAAATTTGCCATCCTGCACAAGATTGGTGCAGCCAACTGGGTCCCTACAAACCACAAAATCAACCATCTCTACAGGATTGGGGAGATTCATTTATGCTGTTGGTACCAGGACTGAATTTGACTATGGCAGATACATTTTTGATCAAACTTTAAAACATGCTGGTAGCTATGCTGTTAAAGGCCCAATTGCCTTTCCCTCCCTCCTATGTGGAATCATCCTTGATCAGTACCCTGATATCCTGGTGGAAAGAGACACTGCTTGCAAAAGAGCTCCTGCTCTTGGGTTACACTACAAGCTGTTTCAGGG
This sequence comes from Vicia faba, assembly GCA_948472305.1. NCBI lineage: Eukaryota > Viridiplantae > Streptophyta > Magnoliopsida > Fabales > Fabaceae > Vicia > Vicia faba. The sequence continues at coordinate 1,625,589,852 of OX451736.1, forward strand.
ATCTCATGTTCCTGACATTGTCATAACATCAGCTGAGACATCATCTGCAAAAACTCAGTCCAAGACATATGATGTTATAGCTGTATTGAAAGAGACCTGCAAAGAGCTGAAGACTAGGAAAAAGACTCTAGAAAACCTAATTGCCAAATTAGAACAGGAGGAGACTGAAGGAAACAGAAGAGAAGAGGGTGCTGCTGAAGATCAGCTCAATGCTGAAGAAAGTAGCTCCTCTGAAGGTGACAGTGCTTAAAGTTTGGTGTGTAACACCCTCTAAAACCCCGCATAAAATTTCGCAATTAATTAAAATCATACTTTCAGAGTACATGCATTAACGAGGATGTCACAATTCTCTTTTACAAAAACAAGTTCCTGTCATGCATAACATAGAAGCAACTCATACATGTTTACACAGCGGAATAATTTAATTAACAAAACCAATGTTATAATATTTTCAAAATCATCAGGGATTAACACCTGGAATATATCAACATCATATTATAACAAACATAAGGAATAAACGAGTCTGACTAAAGCAGCTCGACAAACAAACGTTCCCGGAGTTACAACTATCAGAGCATGACCCGAACAATACTTAAACGGAAATAAACTAGACACGACAAGCCTTCGCCAAGCACCTGAACGAAGCTCCTCAATCTGAAATATTCAACAGTAAGGGTGAGCATCTCAACTATACATTTGATTATACGTTCATAACAATCAATTCAGAAAAACCATAAGCATCACCCAAACAGTTAGCATGTTTCATAGTTTACGAAAACCTTTACAATTCATATATTCATAATATATTACTTTTCATACTTATAATTAACATCAAACATCATTAATAATTCAGCAACAATACATGCATACAATCAATTAAATACAACATTGGAAAACCATCCATTTGTGTTATATTCAATATAATGCAACACACCCATGCATGTGGTACCATTTTACCGCCCCATTAAATCTCGGGTCACGGATAACTCACCGTTCCATTATATCACGGACACGGCTACCACCTCAACGTTCCATTAAATCGCGGACACGTATATTGGCCACCATGTTAATTCCACACAATGGGAATTAACAAATGCAACATGATATGTAAAGTATGTAACACTCAGCATACTATTAACATCAATAAACCATATCATGTAACATCAACAATATCAAATACAACACGATATGAATAGCATGTAATCACTCAGCATACTATTAAACATCAACCAATCATATCAAGTTATATCATAATTCATGCTTGATAACATTATCTAAAAGCATGACCATAAAATCTACGTAGTGTTGGTATCATAACATACAAACGTTATTCGATACAAGCATCAACAACACTGGGAAATCAATAAGCAGCATATTCAAAACATATAAAACACTGCACATCAAAACAGAATCAATTTCGTACATCACAGCATGCACAGAAAACAGAATCCAGAAGCCAACACAGGGGCTCAACACGGGTGCCCGTGTTGTGTAACACGGCCCGTGTTGTAATGTGTCCAGAAAACACATTATTTTTACCAACACAGAAGATCAACACGGGTGCCCGTGTTGTGCAACACGGCCCGTGTTGCCCATACAGAAGATCAACACGGGTGCCCGTGTTGTGCAACACGGCCCGTGTTGATGAGCGCGTACAAAATTTTCCTGTACCTGCAGCAGGCTCAGAACAGCAACCAAACACGAAAATACCAGCCAAAACGTGCATTGCGGTACATAACAACATCAATTTTGCATAACTCAAAGCAACACATCAATTGGAAACACAATTCCCTTCTAAGTTAGTAAATTTCCAATCTTAAGAACAACATCAATTCACTTAAGGTCTCATTTTCCAAAGTCAATCAAAACTCAGAATTTTCATTTTTAAAACATCCTATTTTATCAACAATTCTTTCATCAACAACAAGTTTTATAAAATTGACCTTAAGTTACATATTACCCGTCCTTTAGGGAAATTCTAACAACATTGAGGTTATCCCTAGAATTACCTAAGGGAACTCTCGTTCATACAAATATACTCCAAATCCACCATAGAAACCTAAAATCCTTAATTGATTCATAAAATTTGGGAACCTAAACCTTTTCTAACAAGGTTCAACCCTAAGGTTAGTGATCCCTAAGAACATCTAAAAATTGGGGTTTCTCCCTACGATTATCCAAAATCAATCGTACCTAAACCCATAAGCAAAAGTAAATCGAGTAGTAGCCCCCCTTACCTTATCAAATTGCAGCTTTGAACTCTTGAGCGATTGTTCTTCGTTCTTCAGAGCTCCAATCCCAAATATCTCCAAATTCTGTTTTATCGTGAAGAAATGAGAAATAACTTAAGTCCCAAAGTATATATCCTTATTTCTTTTGCACCCCCACTCTTTACTAACGACATCCAAGCCCAATATTTTCTTATTTCTTTTGTTCTCTTCAAATATTCCAAAATAAATAATTCTTTTATTTTATTAACTCCAATAAAATAATTTTCCCATTAAAATAAATCAAATAATTAAAACTGGGGTGTTACAACTCTCCCCCACTAAAAGAGTTTTCGTCCTCGAAAACATACCTTAGACGAACAGTTCCGGATAAGCCTCTTTCATTTGGCTTTCCAGTTCCCAAGTAACATTTCCCTCTGCTGGGCCTCCCCAAGCAACCTTCACTAATGCTATCTCTTTACCCCTTAACTGTTTCACTTCCCTATCTTCTATCCTCATCGGCAATGTTTCTACTGTCAGGTTATCTCTCACCTGTACATCATCTACTTGGATTACATGAGATGGGTCTGGAATGTATCTCCTCAACTGAGAAACATGAAAAACATCGTGCAAATTTGCAAGTCTCGGAGGTAAAGCAATACGATAAGCAACTTCTCCAACTCTCTCCGTAATCTGAAACGGACCAATAAAACGCGGAGTCAACTTCTTAGATTTCAACGCTCGACCAATACCCGTCATCGGAGTAACTCTCATAAACACATGATCTCCAGCACTGAATTCTAAATTCTTCCTCCTCTTGTCATGATAACTCTTCTGAAGACTCTGAGAAGCTCTCATCTTCTCTTGAATCAATTTGATCTTTTCAGTAGTCTGCTGAATAATCTCTGGCCCAATTACTGAACTTTCTCTAGATTCATACCAACACAAAGGCGTTCTACACCGTCTACCATACAATGCCTCAAACGGAGCCATACCAATACTCGAATGGTAACTATTGTTATAAGTAAATTCAATCAATGGCAAATAGCTATCCCAAGCTCCACCCTTCTCTAAAACACAAGCACGCAATAAATCTTCTAACGATTGAATCGTCCTCTCCGTCTGTCCATCAGTCTGAGGATGGTAAGCTGAACTCAACCTCAATTTAGTACCCATAGCCTTCTGCAATCCTTCCCAAAACTTCGAAGTGAACCTCGGATCTCTATCTGACACAATACTAGAAGGAACTCCATGCAAACTCACTATTTTCTCAATATACAACTGTGCCAATCTCTCCATTGAGTAATCCATTCGCACCGGTATAAAATGAGCAGACTTAGTCAGTCTATCCACAATGACCCATATCGCTTCACAATTCTTAGGAGTCCTCGGCAATCCGGATACAAAATCCATAGAAATACTATCCCACTTCCATTCTGGAATAAACATCGGTTGCATAAATCCAGACGACTTCTGATGCTCAATCTTCGATTTCTGACAGATTAAGCATGCATACACAAATTCAGCTATTTCCTTTTTCATTCCCGGCCACCAAAACAATTTCTTCAAATCATGATACATTTTCGTGGCACCCGGATGAATACTCATCCCCCTGCGATGTCCTTCCTCTAATATACTCTTCTTGATTTCTGCAACATCAGGAACACAAACTCTATCACCAAATCTCATAACATCATTTTCATCAATTCTAAACTCACCACCTCGACCTTGGTTGATCATTGTCAATTTATCAACTAAATTAACATCAGATTTCTGCCCGATCCTGATCTCTTCTAGAATACCACTAGTAAGTTTCAACATACCCAAACGAACACACTTCGGAGTACTTTCACAAAGTAAACTCAAATCTCGGAATTGTTCAATTAACTCCAATTCACGAACCATCATCATAGACATATGCAAGGATTTCCTGCTCAAGGCATCCGCAACCACATTTGCCTTACCAGGATGGTAATTCAAACCAAAATCATAATCTTTGAGAAATTCCAACCACCTTCTTTGCCTCATATTGAGCTCTTTCTGATCGAAAAGATACTTCAAACTCTTATGATCACTATACACTTCAAATCTCGAACCATACAGATAATGTCTCCACAATTTCAAGACAAACACAACTGCTGCTAACTCTAAGTCATGAGTAGGATAGTTCCTTTCGTGAACCTTCAACTGTCTCGAAGCATACGCAACTACCTGTTGATTCTGCATTAGAACACCACCTAATCCCATCAGAGATGCATCACAATAAACCACAAAAGATTCCACCGGATTCGGCAAAATCAGAATAGGAGCACTAGTCAATCTCCGCTTCAATTCTTGGAAACCTTTCTCACAATCAGAATCCCAAATAAACGCTTGTCCTTTATGAGTCAACTTCGTCAACGGCAATGCTAACTTTGAGAATCCTTCGATAAACTTTCTGTAATAACCTGCAAGACCAAGAAAACTTCTGATTTCAAAAACAGTCTTCGGCGCTTCCCACTGAGATACTGCTTCTACTTTTGTAGGATCCACTGCAATACCATTCTTAGAAATCACATGTCCAAGAAAACTAACTTCATTCAGCCAGAACTCACATTTGGACAACTTTGCACACAACTTCTTATCTTTCAACAATTCTAACACAATTCTGAGATGTTCCGCATGTTCTTCGTCATTCTTGGAATAAATCAGGATGTCGTCAATAAAAACCACAACAAACTTATCCAGATACGGATGAAAAATCCTGTTCATGTACTCCATGAAAACACCAGGTGCATTAGTAACTCCGAACGGCATAACAGAATATTCATAATGCCCATACCTCATTTGAAAAGCAGTCTTTTGAATATCTCCCGCTTTCACACGAATCTGATGATATCCAAATCTCAAGTCAATCTTACTGAATACACTGGCTCCAATTAGCTGATCCATTAAATCATCAATCCTCGGTAATGGATACCGATTCTTAATGGTTACCTTGTTCAATTGCCTGTAATCAACACACAGTCTCATAGAACCTTCTTTCTTCTTGACCAACAATACCGGAGCACCCCAAGGCGAAACACTTGGACGAATAAACTTCTTCTCCAGTAAATCTTCCAACTGACTCTTCAATTCTGCCAACTCAGATGCAGACATACGATATGGTGCCATCGACACCGGTCTCGTACCAGGAATCAAATCTATAGAAAATTCCACTTCTCTCTCAGGAGGTAACTCACCAACATCATCAGGAAAGACTTCTGGAAAATCACACACCACTGGCAATTCACCACTCCTGACCTTTCCTGTTGCATCTAACGAAGCAAGTAACATAAACACATTAGCACCGTCTTCCATTGCTTCTTGTACCTGCCTAGCAGTCATAGCCAAATTCTCGACACCAACTGCTTCTGGAAAAATCACCGTCTTAGCAAAATAGTTCAGATGAACCCGGTTGAATTCCAACCAGTTCATCCCAAGGATAATATCAATTTGTTCAAGCGGTAGGCACACTAAATCCATACCGAAACCTCTACCAAAAATCTCAATAGGACAATTTCTACATACAAGTGAAGTTGTCACTGAACCCGATGCAGGAGTATCAATAACCATGCTACCTCGCATATCAGATATGTCCAGTTTCAACCTCTCAGCACAATCCAAAGAAATGAAAGAATGAGTTGCACCAGTATCAATAATTGCAACTAAAGGTGTGCCATGAATAAAACACGTACCTTTAATCAATCGATCCTCTGGAGTAGTCTCAGATCCAGACAAAGCGAACACTTTTCCACCTGACTGATCCTTCTTAGGTTTAGGACACTGCGGACGAATGTGACCTTCTTCGCCATAATTGTAACAAGTAACAGACTTCCCTTTGCAATCAATAGACAAATGACCAGTCTTTCCACATTTATAGCACTTCTTCTCATCACTCTTGCAATCTCGAATATGATGACCAAACTCACCACACCTGTAGCATCTGATAGGAGCCTTAGAATCTCCCCCACTAGGCCTTTTCCATCCACCTGATTTCTGGTTACCTCTACCATATGGCTTGCCACGGTCCATATGTTGCTTTCCTCTTTTATCAACAACCCCACGAGAGTGAGACGACCTAGTCTTGGTAATATCTTCTTCCAAGATCCTGCTACAATCCACCAGATCAGAAAATCTACGAATACGCTGGTACCTGATCCCCTGCTTAATCTCATCTCGGAGACCATTCTCAAATTTGATACATTTAGAGAATTCTCCAGCCTCATCATTGTTGTAGTGCGCATAATACTTTGCCAGCTCAGTGAACTTAGTAGCATACTCACTAACAGTCAGATTGCCCTGCTTAAGCTCCAAAAATTCAATTTCCTTTCTTCCCCGAACATCTTCAGGAAAGTACCTCCTCAGAAAAGCCCTTCTGAAGTTAGCCCAAGTCAGTGCCTCTCCATCCTGAACCATTTCAGTCCTTGTTACAACCCACCAGTCGTCGGCCTCTTCTGCCAACATATGCGTACCATATCTGACTTTCAGATCTTCAGCACAATCAATCACACGGAAAATTCTTTCGATTTCTTTCAGCCACTTCTGAGCACCTTCAGGGTCATGTGTACCTTTGAACAACGGAGGATTGTTCCTTTGGAAGTTCCCTAATTGCCTATCAGCACCAATCACGCCTCCATTTGGATTTCCAGCAAGTACACCAGCTAACATCCCCAAAGCCTCAGCGAGTGCAGCATCATTTCTTCTGTTACCTCTTCCAGCCATATTCCTGAGAATTAAAACATACTCCTCATCAGAATACAGTATCGACAGTGCTACCTTGCACTAGTCGCATACAAAAGGAATGATTGACTCAAGACTCTGGTCGCAACGACCGACTATGCTCTGATACCACTATTGTAACACCCTCTAAAACCCCGCATAAAATTTCGCAATTAATTAAAATCATACTTTCAGAGTACATGCATTAACGAGGATGTCACAATTCTCTTTTACAAAAACAAGTTCCTGTCATGCATAACATAGAAGCAACTCATACATGTTTACACAGCGGAATAATTTAATTAACAAAACCAATGTTATAATATTTTCAAAATCATCAGGGATTAACACCTGGAATATATCAACATCATATTATAACAAACATAAGGAATAAACGAGTCTGACTAAAGCAGCTCGACAAACAAACGTTCCCGGAGTTACAACTATCAGAGCATGACCCGAACAATACTTAAACGAAAATAAACTAGACACGACAAGCCTTCGCCAAGCACCTGAACGAAGCTCCTCAATCTGAAATATTCAACAGTAAGGGTGAGTATCTCAACTATACATTTGATTATACGTTCATAACAATCAATTCAGAAAAACCATAAGCATCACCCAAACAGTTAGCATGTTTCATAGTTTACGAAAACCTTTACAATTCATATATTCATAATATATTACTTTTCATACTTATAATTAACATCAAACATCATTAATAATTCAGCAACAATACATGCATACAATCAATTAAATACAACATTGGAAAATCATCCATTCGTGTTATATTCAATATAATGCAACACACCCATGCATGTGGTACCATTTTACCGCCCCATTAAATCTCGGGTCAGGGATAACTCACCGTTCCATTATATCGCGGACACGGCTACCACCTCAACGTTCCATTAAATCGCGGACACGTATATTGGCCACCATGTTAATTCCACACAATGGGAATTAACAAATGCAACATGATATGTAAAGTATGTAACACTCAGCATACTATTAACATCAATAAACCATATCATGTAACATCAACAATATCAAATACAACACGATATGAATAGCATGTAATCACTCAGCATACTATTAAACATTAACCAATCATATCAAGTTATATCATAATTCATGCTTGATAACATTATCTAAAAGCATGACCATAAAATCTACGTAGTGTTGGTATTATAACATACAAACGTTATTCGATACAAGCATCAACAACACTGGGAAATCAATAAGCAGCATATTCAAAACATATAAAACACTGCACATCAAAACAAAATCAATTCCGTACATCACAGCATGCACAGAAAACAGAATCCAGAAGCCAACACAGGGGCTCAACACGGGTGCCCGTGTTGTAATGTGTCCAGAAAACACATTATTTTTACCAACACAGAAGATCAACACGGGTGCCCGTGTTGTGCAACACGGCCCGTGTTGCCCATACAGAAGATCAACACGGGTGCCCGTGTTGTGCAACACGGCCCGTGTTGATGAGCGCGTACAGAATTTTCCTGTACCTGCAGCAGGCTCAGAACAGCAACCAAACACGAAAATACCAGCCAAAACGTGCATTGCGGTACATAACAACATCAATTTTGCATAACTCAAAGCAACACATCAATTGGAAACACAATTCCCTTCTAAGTTAGTAAATTTCCAATCTTAAGAACAGCATCAATTCACTTAAGGTCTCATTTTCAAAAATCAATCAAAACTCAGAATTTTCATTTTTAAAACATCCTATTTTATCAACAATTCTTTCATCAACAACAAGTTTTATAAAATTGACCTTAAGTTACATATTACCCGTCCTTTAGGGAAATTCTAACAACATTGAGGTTATCCCTAGAATTACCTAAGGGAACTCTCGTTCATACAAATATACTCCAAATCCACCATAGAAACCTAAAATCATTAATTGATTCATAAAATTTGGGAACCTAAACCTTTTCTAACAAGGTTCAACCCTAAGGTTAGTGATCCCTAAGAACATCTAAAAATTGGGGTTTCTCCCTACAATTATCCAAAATCAATCGTACCTAAACCCATAAGCAAAAGTAAATCGAGTAGTAGCCCCCCTTACCTTATCAAATTGCAGCTTTGAACTCTTGAGCGATTGTTCTTCGTTCTTCAGAGCTCCAATCCCAAATATCTACAAATTCTGTTTTATCGTGAAGAAATGAGAAATAACTTAAGTCCCAAAGTATATATCCTTATTTCTTTTGCACCCCCACTCTTTACTAACGACATTCAAGCCCAATATTTTCTTATTTCTTTTATTCTCTTCAAATATTCCAAAATAAATAATTCTTTTATTTTATTAACTCCAATAAAATAATTTTCCCATTAAAATAAATCAAATAATTAAAACTGGGGTGTTACATGGTGGAATTGACAAGCCTGATGCTGATGCTGTTGATGCAAGTGTCTTCAGATTTTATTTGTTGTTCTTATTACCAATTTTGGATAACTGTATAACATTTAAGTACATGTATCTTTGGCCCATTTGTGGCTAAAGAGGGGGAGATAATTTTTGTGTTAATTACTTGGTAGACCTCATATTTTTTCTGCAGTCATATTCATTCTGCTCCTCTATATTCTCTGATTGCTTAGGGGTTTTGGCCAAAAATCTGCCAAAGGGGGAGTTTGTAAGTGTTTAGTTATTGGCATGTATTTTTGGTAAAACCAGGTGTGTAAATGTCATGACTGATGTCATAACATTCTGGATTTTTAGGTTCTTTATGCAGAAAAAGTATGGCATTCAGTAGCTACTGTGTATGAGTGTGTATCTGAGCATTTTGCAAAAGATCACATTTATTTCCTTCTACCAAAATCAGTAAACAGGAATTCTGATGTCATAACAAATGTTAAGACATCCTGTACTGATCTAACAGATATGCAGTTTGGTTAATTCTGAGATTTTTCAGGAAGATGGCTCATTCTTTCCAGAACAGAATCTCACGTGGACTTTAGGTTAACCTAGCTCAACCCTAATCTGGTTGATAAAGTCTTGTGACCAAGTCTTAAGGTTAAACCTAATTAACCCCAGCTTTTTGTGGAAACCCTAACTGAAGAAACAGCTGCTATATATTCAACAGGATTGCTGTTTGGAAAATATCTTTTTTGACTGAAGATCAATTAGGAGCTGTATAGTTTTAACTGCTGTAATCCAAGCAATTATCATTGTGATAAGTGACTTGGAATAGGTTTTGATTGTAAGGGTTTTTGTATCACTCAAAGCTTTGAAGCAAGAGTGTTTTGTGTCTCTTGACTAAAGCTTTGAAGCAAAGTCAAGTTAGGTTTATGTATCACTCAAAGCTGTGAAGCAAGAGTGTTTGTGTTACTTAATTAAAAAGCTGTGAAGCATAATCAAGTGTATGTTCTGAAGAGTGTCTTAATTAATTCATTAGTCAATTGTTTTAAGTATCACTGCTGTGATTGAGGGGGAGTGAGTAGGAACTCAGGTTTAAGTTGAACTTAGATTGAAGTTGCATTGGGTAGGTCTTAAGTGAAGGAGATAAACTGGTTGGTTTATTCCTGAATTAATATCTCTTATAGTGGATTTCCTCCCTGGCTTGGTAGCCCCCAGAGTAGGTGTTGTTTCACACTGAACTGGGTAAACAATTGACTGTGTTCTTTACTGTTTTTATTTACTGTCTTATAGAAAGTCAGATACGGTGTCATAACATTCACTGTGACATTGAGTATCTGCTGCCAGAATTTCAGGGTCTTTGAATTGTCACTCATATCTACTCAAATAGTTCCCCTTGTTTTGTCTTTTCCTTCAGGTACCATTCTTACCTTACCCTTTTATCTTTTTGTTGTCTTTCATGGATAACTTAGGGGGTGTACCTGTAAATGTAAATGGAGATGGTGAGTGACTCTCCCATATCGATCATTTATGGAAACTCTGAAATTCCTGATGATGAGCTAGTGGAGGTTAACACCCATATCTCAAATTTGATAGTTCTTGGAGGTAGTTTTAGGAGTATGAGAGGTTTCGTCGAGAGTGGAAGTGGCCTTCCAAATATTTTCTAATGTGAATAAGAGGGAGACTCACACACTTAAATTTATATCGAAGTGGTTTCTCTCTTGACTTTATCTATCCGAGATTGTAAAGAAATGAAGCGTCCATTACTTCCCAGAATGAGATCATAACCCTTTATTTCTCTGAAACTTTTAGAGCGACATGTTGATAAGAACCTATTATTGGGGAGATTAGGGAACACCTGATCTTTAGGAACAACAATCCCACTTTTTATCGGAGTTCTATTTCATGTGACAACAAGGACGACATGGTGAAATAAGGACGCATATCTTTGTTCCAACCTCCTGACTTTTAGACTTTATACTTGAGTTAACTCCAAGCTGGTAAGGACCATTTCTATATACAGTTGCACGGAGAAACTGAAATATGCCCAGATAGAGGTGGACCCATCTACTGATTGGGTGGTTTCCCATTTTTGTACCCCAAAATTTTCCCTCTCTATTCTCATGACATTTCTCATAAAAGATCTCAAATGCTCAAGAAGTTTCAAAGAGTTTGATCAGACAAGCTCACATCTTAAGCATTGAGCCTTCAAATTAGGGTTTGTGTTTTCTCAAGGACAATTGGATTTTTAATGCCTCAAATGACTTTCATGATTCATTATAGGTCTCCAAGATTTCCCATATCAAGTTTCAAGTCTTGCACTACAAATTTGCTCAGTCAATTGCTTAAATGACTGAAAATCAGCTGTATTGGGTAAAAAGTCAATTATGGTCAATATACAATTAAACTTCATGATTTTTGGCCAACATCAACATTTTGAAGTCATATTCATAAATTGATCAAGTGTTGATCACAATTTCTCAAGGAAAGCATTCAAATCATCAAAGGGGCAAAATTGTCAAAATTAGGGTTTTGACTCAGAATGACTGATCATTGACTTATGATCTAGTACATGACCTAAAGGCTTGAAGCACGATCTCAGGATTAAAACACAACATCTTAACCTAATCTCATGGCTCAAATAATTTCTCGGGATTAATGGATTGATAGTTGAAATTTGATCAACTGATAAAAAGTCAACTGATACACAAAAAGTCAAACTTTGACTTTTTGGTCAACATTACATTTCAAAGATCAAAATTCATCAAGATATTCAAAAATATCAAACTTGATCATTAAGAATCAATAAAGTCAAGAAAGTCCATATAAAGTCAAAGTTTTAAGACTTAGAAAAAATTTCTAAGTGTTTTTAACCTTGATAATTTCAGTACTTCATGACAACTTTTCACCAAGATGCAAGATGATTCAAGGAAAACTTTCAGCATGAAAGTTGTAGATCTTGATGATTTATATAACTTTGTCCCTTAGGATTGATATCCAAAAAATGCTTAAATTTGAAGATATAAGCTCATAAAGTCATGACATTTTTCATAAAACACTTAGTGAAAATTTTAACAAGTTTAGGCAGATTTTTGACCTTACTTCTTGACCAATTTTCATCTAGTTACAAGATGATTTAGCCAAAGTGGTCAACATGAAGGTTGTATACAATGCTTCAAGCTTTCCAAAATGTCCAAGAACTTGAAGATATCATTTTGATCAAGGAGATTCGAAGAGAAGAAGTTGGGCATCCATTCTTGAATTATAGGTCATTTTCATGAAGAACACTTGAAAAAATCTCAAGCCATGCTACATAAATCTTGCTTTGCAGGCTTCAAACTTGCTAATCACTCAATAATTAAATGTTTACGCAACTGTTGGAGCTATTATCCAGGTGTTTGAAGCTTTGTCCAAGTTGATTTTCCATTTTTGGCACAAAGTTACCACTTCCATTTTGGAAAAGTGACTTTAATCACAATGTCAACTCGTCATGAGCCCATACATTATTGCTTTTGACTCCTAAACATTTCAAAGCAAGAAGAAACATATCTACAACTTGTTAACCACCCTACAAGTCCTTGCATCATGCATTGGAACTATGTTTGTCAAGCTTGCTTCAAAAACAAGTTTCAAGACTAAACCATGTGATCTCTTGCTTCTGATCCCTTTAAGATTCCAAACCTCTTGCCTATAAATAGAGAGGTTATATGCAACCTGAGACACAAATGCACAAGCCTTGAAACTCCCTCAAACACTCTCAAACTCAGAATTGCTCTCAAACTCCATTTTGTGGCATTTCTGACTTTGAACATCAACTCAGAACTCAATCGTGCGTTTTCACTATAAATCAATCACAAAGCTTTCATACATCATTTAGAACCTATCCAAGACACTGTTACATAATTGTAACACCTCCATCACCATCCTCCATTTCCAAAAACAGAGTTCTGCACATTGACTTCTACAGGAAGATTCAACCACTCACAATCTAAACTAAGCATTGCATTAGCTTCCTAGGAGTCCAGTGAAGCTATTCATATTATCATAACATCTCCTGGAGTGCTCAAACTTCAAACATGATTTCCAGTTTTGAGGTAAATTTTCTCAACTTTGAACTTCTCATACAAGCATCATTAATAGTTATTTTGTAAAGATAAAATGTAGGCATCATTGCCCTGAAGCTAACCATGCCCTTAGTTTTTATTTATCTTGCATGAGTGATGCGAATTTTGAAGTTGAAGTTACAGAAAAATTAGGTCAGGATTTGGTACCAACAGAAATTCGTGTTCATATTTGAGTGTTAGCTTAAATTATTTATATGGTTGAAATCGTGATGAAATTTCTAACAAGTTTGATGTTTACACTTTTTGAAATAGTTGAGAAATGAGCAAGTTTGAAATTCAAAACATGACTGGCGCGAGGAAGAAGATGAAGTATAGTCAGAAGCAAATTTATTTTATATTTAATAGCTGTTGCATAAACTAATGAATGTATCACCACCCGGTGGTTAAAACGCGCGCCTTTCACCCCTGTGACCTGGGTTCGAGCCCCCATCGGTCCTTTTGCCTTGTTTCCATATTTTTCTGTGTTGTTAGCATGCGTGAGCCTCCCTTGTTGGGCCTTTTCCTTTTCTTTTTTTTTGCTATCTCCTCACCCCCTCTTTTACTTATAGCGCAAGTCCATTTCATATTTTTATTTTTATTTTCTGATTTAACACAAAAATCTATTTGGGACTAAACTAAAAAAATATTTTTCCACCTCCCTTTTACTCTTTAAACACCAGACCCAACTTTTTATTTTCTTTTATATTTTTTATATTTTATTTATTTATTTTATTTTGTTTAATAATATATTTTCTTAAATAATTAGGCTAAAAACTTTCTAATTTTATTTTATTTTGTACTTTATTTATTTTTATAAATGAAACACTAAAAATATTTTCTTAACTAATTAATCTTTTTTTAGAATTAAAAAATAATTAGACTTAGGTTTTATTTAATTTTATTTTTTTAATTAAATTATATTTTTGGTTTTGTTAAATAATTAATTAACCTTCTTTATAAACTGACTAGTTTAATTATGTTAATTAAAATCTTTTTATCAAAAGCCATAAAAACAATTTTCTTTTCTTTTCTTCATCTTTACATTTTTTGTACATTTTATTATCTCGCATTATAATTCATGTAATTGTCAAAGCCTTGTAATAGTAATTAGGGTTTACTTTACTTGTCATCCCCATTTGTAAATGTGTACCCCCATCCCTAAAACGTTGTAATAGCGTAGGACCTTTAATTTCTGCAATTTATCGCTTTTCATATTATTGCTAGTAATTAGGGTTTGTATGACAAGACTTAAAATCAAATATTAGACAATCCTAATTCAAAGATAAATACTTGAAATCAAACACTTTGCACACATGCACCTCTAGGGTAACCCACACTTGTTACCTCAGATAAAAATAGTCATGTCCCTCGAACGTGAGATGTTTTAGCAAAGACCCTCGATTAAAAGATCATATTCCCTCGATGACCCTTCAATGTTGCCTTCGGTAAATGATCTTAGTCCCTCACGAAAATTTCTAAAACATCTTACAAGTTCCCTTCTATGACTGTACGACGACTCACGCCCATCCCTCATATCCAATGATATGGTTCTCTACCAATTAATGGTAGACAAGCACTATCTAAAGGAGGAGGAAAAGAATAAAGACTTTTTAAGTAAGTAGATTGCTCGTAATTGGTTGCTCACAAACAAAACCATTTACACCTCACACTTTCAAAACACTTTCCAAAATAAACATTTTGTATACATTCTCAACGATACGAGAATCACTAAAAAATTGCTTTACATTGGCATCTTTAAAACATCTTTCTAAACGCTCCTTTTCAAACAAATATTTGCAAAAACCAACACTTGGTATACATTCTCAACGATACGAGAATCATTACAAAGTTTTCCAAAATTAGGCGTTTTCAAAATATTTTCAAACTTACCCAAACACAAAGCATTTTAAAGTGATCGAGCAATTAAGAGCCCGTAGATAACTACAGATTAAAAGGGAGTTAACACCTTCTCTTTTCATAACTTACCCCCCGAACTCAAGAAAATTCTCAAAAGGTCTTTCTGTTCTTTTCACCCTTTCCTTTATTGGATAAAAGAAAAGTCAATGGCAAATCTTGCTATTCACAATATTTGTGATCAATGCAAAACACTCAAGTTAGTTCTCCCACCGTATTACAGAACTGACGACTCTGCTGGGAAGATATATATTAAAAGTGGGGTTATCTTAAGAGCTAGATCATATTTAAATGCTTTACTTGTTTTCCTTATTTGCTTTACATTTGTGGGTTATGCTTGGGTTTATTTCTTGTGTAGATCCTATATTTGTATCTGGGGGATATTAGGTGAGTAGAAATAGATCGTGGAAACGGTACGGCGTATACCGATATGGTTGAAGTAATGGCTATGTTAGTGCGACACATTTGTGGGTACCAGTGTCCCTTGAGTTAAATCAAGGAGAATACAGGGCCGCTGAGTGGTGTCATAAAGCACCAATTGACTGTAAAACCTTAGTTGAACAACTTGGCTATTAGAAAGTAGTGAGATAGCCAGCTTTGGCGCAAGACTGAAGTTGGTTGATACTCGATACCACACTCATTGAGATCGGACTTTCGGGATATTCCGGTCGCGAAAAAAGATTGCTTGTGCTGAAACAATGCCCGATGAAGAAAGATCAATGATATTGAGATTCTTTAGAACCCAATTACTTTCTTTTAGGACAGGTTGAACCAACTAAAACTTCAAGAGGGTACTGACCTATAAACCTTATGCAAGCCTAAACCTAAGGCCTTGTGTGCTTTATGTGTATATGATTATTTATTCATAACATCATAAACATCATGACATCATGCCATATCATTTTCACTAACCATTTCAAGGACCTAGGGATTTATCTTTGTCATGTTTTGTAGGATATGGCTTCCACTCGCAGAAATACCATTTGAATCAACTTTGTAAAAGTGCCTCCTCAATTCCAAGAGTTAGCATCAAGGGTTCCTGAAGATTCTCCGTTCACCAAAAGATATGGTTGACTTCTCAATCTGGTTACCTCAAGCTTTAAAGAAGAAATGATGTGTATGCTCTTTCAATTCTTTGATCCTAAACATTATTGTTTCACCTTTCCTGATTATCAATTGGTGCCCATAATGGAAGAGTTCTCTCAACTATTAGGAGTACCAGTCCATGATCAAATGCCATTCACTGGTTTATAGGAAACTCCAAAACCTGAAGTTATTGCCAAGGCCTTACATTTGAAGAAGTCTGACATTATAGATAATTGGGAAACAAGGAGTGGAATCAAGGGTTTTCTAGCTAAGTTTTTGTTGGAGAAAGCTCGACTGTTTTGGGAGGCTATGGATTTGTAAGCCTTTGAAGAAGTCTTGGATCTTATAATCTATGGGTTAGTATTGTTCCCTAATCCAGACCAAATCATAGACGTGAATGCTGTCGAGATCTTCCTTTCTCGTAACCCCGTGCCTACTTTACTCGGAGACATTTTGCATAATCTTCACACTCGCACCATGAGGAAGAGAGAAGCTCTTATGTGTTACATTCCGTTGTTGTCTAGGTGGTTTATTTCGCACCTTCCCCGGTCAGTTTTGAAGAATGAACAAGGTCTGAATTAGTCGCAAAGAATAATGCCGCTTTCTCATACAGATATCCATTGGTGTTATCGGTCTCTAGAGGTGTTGGCTCCTAAATTCGACACCTTTGTTTTGATTGATGGCAGCCATTAAAAGCTGAAAGATGCTTTCGACTGGCTAAGCCTGTCGAAGTGCCCGTCGAAAGATGGCAAAATACTTAGAAGATTTCTTCCAAGGAAGAAGGCTGATTGCCTTCGACGTCGAAGGAGTTTTCGTCGAAGATGTCTCTTGACGAACGTGTTCGATGGTCCAGAGTGGAGCAGTTTGAAATTCAAAGCTTTGGAGGGAAAACGGTTTCCAGCAGTTACTACGTGCAAACGTGCAAGGATCTGGAGCGTCGAGCATGGAGAACGTGCCAAGTGGCTTGATCTCGAAGCAGTGTAACTGCCCGACGGTTACTTGGAATGTTTTTGTATAAATAGGAGTAGACATGTAGTTTTCTCGCGTGTGTTCACAATCATATACATAGTCACTCATTTAGATTCAAGTACCCAGTGTGAGCGAAAGAATTGTTGAGAAATGTATGTGTGAAACACCAATTTTATCAATTAAAGTCATTTACTTTTCCAGTATTTTACATGCTTTTCCCTTTAAATTCCTGTCGAACCTTTACTTTAAAGCCTTGTTTATTTTACCAAGCCTTTCCTTTATGCAATTTACTTTAAACAATTTACTTAAAGCCTTATCCACTTTAATCAAACTTCAAAATCAACCTATGTCCATAGGATCAATCTGATCGATCCTGCGAGTAACCAAATAAGTAACCATTTGGAGGATCAGCGGTTGTTTACCAAAACCCGAGGTAAACAAATTGGCACACCCGGTGGGACTGTGTGTTGATTGTTGAAAAAATAATCTCATCTTTTCGAGTTGTATGTTATTGAGGAGTGGTAGAATATACACCAACGATAACAATACTGCCAGAAGAAGGGAAGAGATGGCGAATCCGCCAAACAACAACGAAATTCCACCACCAAGTGTGGGAGCAACGGTTAATATGACCGTGGGTGAAGCGACGAATGTTGGTTCGACACCAGCAGTGTCAGTCACAACCACGGGGCCAATAACTTCGTTAACAGGCCCCAGAATACCTTTGGGAACCCCCCCACCAAGGGGAAATATAGGCACAAGGCCTGTGGTTCCCCCAGGATTTATTCCATTCTATGGTATGCCAACTTCTGAAGTGGCAAGCCTGACGAATGCTGCGTCCACTTATTCAGACCCTTTCGTGAGTGCCTCTTCGCCACTCCAAGGCTCTGGAGTAGGCATGGCGAATAGAAATAGGACCCAACTCTTAGGAGGAACGTCCCAAGTAGCCCATGGCCTTACAAATGCCTCGACAGCAGTCTTGAGGCAACAGATGGACGAAAGCAACCATGATATGGTGCAAATGTTGGCACAAACTTTGAGTACAGTGCTAAATCCTCTAATACAAAATACTACTCAATCGAATCAGCAAGTTACAGCGCAAATGACGCGTTTGGCTGACTTCTTTGGAGTACCCCCACCTATTCGACAGCCCCAAAGGGCGCAAATAAGAGGAAATCAGGGGATAATTGTGGAGGAAGAAACCACCATTAATCAGGCTCAACAGCCTGTAGAACAACCTGTCGAAGAACCTAGGGTAATAGCCCCAGAGGTAAGGTTAGTTAACAGAAACCAAAATGCTGACGAAGTGGTTCAGCATGTCCAATACCAAAACATGGGTTTGGAAAACAACCTGGCAACCATGATCGAAAGGATCATGACTCAGAATGGAATGAACATGGGCTTTCGAAGGCCCAACTTTACATCTCCATTGTCAGAATATGTGTTACAAACTGACTTACCCCCTAGAAGCAAAGTCCCCAAATTTACTAAGTTCTCTGGGGACACGACAGAATCTACGGTCGAACACGTGGCGAGGTATTTGATCGAAGCAGGAGACATTTCAAATAATGAAAACCTAAGGATCAAATACTTCCCAAGTTCCTTAACCAAGAACGCTTTTACTTGGTTCACAACTCTACCCCCCAATTCGATCCACCATTGGACCCAGTTGGAAAGATTGTTCCATGAACAATTCTATATGGGGTAAACCAAGATAAGCCTGAAAGAACTGGCGAGTGTGAAGAGACGTTTCACTGAACCTATAGACGAATATCTGAATAGGTTTAGGTTGCTTAAGGCGAGATGTTTTACACAAGTGCCAGAACATGAGCTGGTCGAAATGGCCGCAGGTGGTTTAGATTATTCCATTAGGAAGAAGCTAGATACCCAGTACCTAAGAGACATGGCCCAACTGGCCGATAGAGTTCGACAAGTCGAACGCCTCAAGGCTGAAAAAGCTAAGGCAACGAAAACTCACAAGAGGGAGAGAATAGCGTACGTTGAGATGGACGACGAAGATCTAGAATCCTTCGACGATACTTTAGCTGTCGAAGAAGGAGAAGTCGATTTAGCAGAACTAAAACAAGGGCCACCATACTCTTGTAAACAGTTAGTCCCCTCAAATGGGAAAAATCCCATTGGTCCAGACAGGACCAACGATAGGTTCCCAAAAAAGACTTATAGTTTTGACATCACAAAATGTGATGAAATATTCGACTTGCTAGTTAAAGATGGCCAAATGATAGTACCCCCTGGGGTAAAAGTGCCTCCTCTTGATCAAAGAAAGAAGAGGGGTTTTTGCAAATATCATAATTTTTTGGGCCATAAAACTTCTCAATGTTTTCTTTTCAGGAATCTTGTGCAAGACGCTATTGAGGAAGGGAGATTAAAGTTTGCTGACAAATCCCCCATGGCTGTCGACTCCAATCCACTGAAAGCTGAAGCCCACTATGCAGAACCCTCTGAGGTGAACATGATAGAGGCAACCAGGATCCAGTCGAAGAAGCCAGGCATTACCATGGTCGAAGTCTCAAAGGACCACATCAACATGCCAATCTTTGGCAGTTTTTCTGGAAACTTATCCAGGAAGACAATCGAGGCTGTCCAGAAAGCGGTCGAGGACCCGAAGTCGAAGACTGCTGAAGCACAAAAAACTGGACCAAAGCCCAGTTCCCACTTGGCCACTGTACGAGGCCAGACGGAGAATCTGGAGACACAAATGAAGCAACTAACTCTTGCTAATAAGGATACAATGAATATCAACATGGTTGAACTTTCTGACCCTAAAGCTTCAGAAGAAGCCATAAGGCAAGAGCAGGCAAATAAAACGGCTTTCCCTAGGGAAAACGAAAACTTGGCAGATTTTTTACAAAGATGCCAGAAGAAGAAATCAGAGGTGATGCTGTGTCCAAGATGCAGTTCTATCTTTGATAAAAAAGCTGCTGAGCACATACAAGGCGTGAGAGCAGCGAACAAGAGAAGGGAGAATGCTGACCTTCGACATGATCCCAGAAGGGGTTCTAATCAAGACAAGAGGCCATTGACTTTTAGGCCTCCAACAAATGTACCAGTAGACACTTGGTACAAAACATCTGGCCGGAAAAGGCCAAGTGAAGAGAAATGGCATTCTTTCGAAGTGCCAAGAGGTTCCTCTTTAATTCAGAAGAAAGAGCCTCAAGTTGCTGCACCCAAGGTTGCTCAAGTGTCCAGCAACTACAAGGGAAAAAATCCTATGTCGAGATCCCAATGGAGGAGATATCAAAGAAGGCGAAAAGCTGAAAGGGAGGCTGCCAACGAACCTAAGGCAGAAACTAGTTCGAATGTGCCTCAAAGGAAACAAAGAAAGCCTCTTGAGAGAGAACCAGTTACCAACAGGCTAGTTTGGCCTAACCAAAGTGAAGTCGAAGACGAAGATGATGTTGAGTCCGACGATACTCTGGATATAATGGTGAATATTGTTTCAGTACTGCCTAGGGAATTCAATCGACAGGTAGAAGTCGAAGCCAGTGACTGGGAGGTGGAACAAGAAATGGCCAAACATAGGCCAGTGTGCTATTTTGTCATGGACAATGGCACTACAGAGGAACAAAATGGCTTCTTCGAGCCACCTACAGAGGCGATGAAGAATCACCTCAAACCTTTGTTCATAAGGGCCAAGCTCGAAGAGACCACTGTGACCAAAATATTGGTCGACTGTGGGGCCACCATCAATATTATCCCTCATTCTGTGCTAAGAAAGATTGGCAAAAGGGATGAAGAAATTAAACCTCACAATATGGTCCTGTCCAACTATGAGGGAGGCATTGGGACCACCATGGGAGTGATCCAGCTAGACATAAAAGTTGGGTCGATCCTTCGACCAACAATGTTCATGGTCATATCGGCCAAACCTAACTACAACCTTTTGTTAGGCCGTGAGTGGATTCATGGTGTAGGTGCTGTGCCTTCATCGATGCATCAAAGGCTGCTTCTATGGCGTCCAGATGGGATGGTCGAAAACATAGAGGCGGACCAAAGTTACTACCTTGGCGAAGTGAATCACTTGAGTGTAACAGACTTCGACAAAAACTTGGCTCACATAGGGCCATGTCCAACTCCTGACTTCGACATGGCGCCAGCGCCAAACACCTTTTGTTCCCTATACCTGCATCCTGAGCATGGTTTCCAATGGGACAGAGAAGACTTGTCCCACATAGACTTCAGTGGGCTAACTGATATCCAACCAACTGGTTGGGGAAGTGAATTCAGTGATAATGACTGAGTCACAATCTCTGAAGCGAATTTCGGCTTATGTGGCCGAAACCAAGATGATAACGGCTCTCGAAGCCGAAGTAAAGTACATGGCCACACAGGCCAATGATCAACAATTACCTGCTGTTGGCCCAGGAAAGGATTTCGATCCAAGACCTCCTGATATCATGCCAGATGAAATGCAGGAACAGAGGCTCGACGCCATCTATGACGATGAGCCTTTGGGCTTCGAAAAGGATCCCTTGGCGAACAACATTAAGATGTTAGCACAAGACCCTTTAGAAGAAATCAACTTAGGTGAAGGATCAGAGAATAGGCCAACTTACATCAGCGCCAAAATTGATCCAGAACTTAGGTTGGAAGTAATCCAATTGCTGAAAGAGTTTAAAGACTGTTTTGCATGGGATTATGACGAAATGCCTGGTCTCGACAGAGGATTGGTAGAACTTCAGTTGCCAATCAAACCTGGAAAGAAGCCAATCAAGCAAAATCCAAGACGCTTCGCTCCAGAAATATTGTCGAAGATCAAAACGGAGGTCGAAAGACTTATGAAATGCAAATTCATTCGTGTTACCAGGTATGTCGAATGGATTGCAAATATTGTGCCAGTAATTAAGAAAAATGGCACATTAAGGGTGTGCATAGATTTCAGAGATTTGAATGCTGCCACCCCCAAAGATGAATATCCTATGCCTGTGGCGGAAATGCTAGTCGATTCTGCCGCTGGCTACGAATACCTGAGTATGCTCGATGGTTATTCAGGATATAATCAGATATTCATTGCTGAAGAAGATGTGTCGAAAACAGCTTTTCGATGCCCAGGGGCCTTAGGCACTTACGAATGGGTAGTGATGCCTTTTGGCCTAAAGAACGCTGGGGCAACGTACCAGCGAGCAATGAATACTATCTTCCATGATTTTATTAACACTTTTATGCAAGTTTATATTGATGATATTGTTATAAAATCTGTTTCCAGGAAGAGTCACATTGACCACCTTCGACAATCATTCGAAAGAATGAGAGAACATGGTCTGAAGATGAACCCTTTGAAATGTGCGTTCTGTGTGAAAGCTGGAGATTTCTTGGGTTTCGTTGTCCACAAGAAAGGAATCGAAATCAATCAGAACAAGACGAAGGCAATTTTGGAAGCGAAAGCGCCATCGAATAAGAAGGAATTGCAATCTCTCTTAGGCAAGATAAATTTCTTGAGAAGGTTTATATCTAACCTAAGTGGGAAAGCTCAGGCCTTTTCACCCTTACTTCGACTGAATAAAGAGGGGTTCGAATGGGGGCAAGAGCAACAAGAAGCCTTCGACAAAATCAAAGGGTACCTCACTAAGCCACCTATTTTGGTGCCTCCTTGTAGCAATAGGAGTATGAGATTGTACATAGCTGCATCTGACAAAACTCTGGGAAGTATGTTAGCCCAAGAGGATGAGAATGGAGTCGAAAGACCCATTTATTATCTCAGTCGAGTTTTGAATGATGCAGAAACTAGATATAGCGAAGTTGAAAAATTGTGTCTATGTCTGTATTTCTCTTGTACAAAGCTCAAACAATATATAAAACCAGTTGATGTTTATGTTTCGTCTCATTTTGATGTTTTCAAATATATGTTGTCGAAACCTATCTTGCATAGTCGAATTGGCAAGTGGGCATTAGCATTGACTGAATACTCCTTGACCTTTATGCCTCTTAAGGCAGTAAAAGGACAAGTGGTTGCAGACTTCATAGTCGACCACTCAATTCAAGTCGAGGATATTAATTATGTGGAGATAGAACCTTGGAAATTCTACTTCGATGGTTCCAGCCATAAAAATGGAACATGAGTAGGAGTCTTGATTATTTCTCCAGATAAAATTCCAACAACATTCAAGTACCAAATAGAAGGTTCTTGTTCGAACAATGAGGCTGAGTATGAAGCTCTAATTACTGGCCTTGAAATATTGTTGGAATTGGGGGCAACTCGAGTCGAAATAATGGGAGACTCAGAGTTAGTCATCAAGCAAGTCACAAAGGAGTATAAATGCATAAGAGAGAATCTCATTATGTACTTTGTGATAGCAAATCGTTTATTGAAACAATTTGAAAGTGTCAATATTCGACACATACCCAGAGTCGAAAATCAAATAGCCAATGATTTGGCACAAATTGCATCAGGGTATAAGATTTCAAAAACGAGATTACAAAGAGCAATCGAAGTTCGAGAAAAGATAAAGGCAACTTGTCTATCACCATCAGACTTGGAATCGACGAGGCTAGGTTATGCTGATTACTCAAACTTCGAGATTTCGTTCATTGATAATTTGTCAGAGCAAGATTGGAGGAAACCCATTGTGGACTATCTTCAAAATCCAAGAGCTCCGACAGAACGAAAAACAAAATA
The DNA here is from genome assembly GCA_948472305.1 of Vicia faba. Lineage (NCBI taxonomy): Eukaryota > Viridiplantae > Streptophyta > Magnoliopsida > Fabales > Fabaceae > Vicia > Vicia faba. The sequence continues at coordinate 1,625,613,891 of OX451736.1, forward strand.
CAGGGCGTTGAGTTTTGTACTCATGGGTAATGAGTTATTCAAGAAGACGCCTGAAGGGGTGTTGCTGAAATGTTTAAGTGAAACTGAAGCATACATAGCCCTTTCGACTACGCATGCTGGGGCATGTGGGGCTCACCAAGCAGGCCATAAGATGAAATGGTTGTTGTTTCGACAAGGACTATATTGGCCCACTATGCTGAAAGATTGTGTTGAGTTCGCCAAAGGTTGCCAAGAGTGTCAAGTTCATACAGGCATCCAGCATGTACCAGCAAGCGAACTTCACTCGATAGTGAAGCCTTGGCCCTTTCGAGGATGGGCGTTGGATCTTATTGGAGAGATTCGACCAGCATCATCAAAGAGTCAGAAATACATATTGGTAGGCATTGATTATTTTACTAAGTGGATCGAAGCTGTCCCTTTAGTCAATGTAGACCAAGAAAATGTCATTGAATTCATTCAAAAGAACATTATATTTAGGTATGGAATCCCTGAGACGATAACAACTGATCAAGGTTCAGTTTTCACTGGTCGAAAGATGCAGGAATTTGCTCAGGAAGCAGGTTTCAAACTCCTAACATCCACGCCTTACTATGCACAGGCGAATGGTCAAGTCGAAGCAGCTAACAAAGTGGTGATTGGCTTGATAAAGAAACATGTTGGGAAGAAACCAAAGAATTGGCATAAGACGTTAGACCAGATTTTATGGGCTTGTCGAACGTCCCCAAAAGAAGCCACTGGTACAACACCATATAGGCTAACTTTTGGCCATGATGCAGTATTGCCAGCTGAAATTTGTCTTCAATCTGCAAGAGTTCAGAGGCATTATGATATTCCTTCTGAGGTTTATTGGAATATGATGTTAGATGAATTGGTGGATTTAGACGAAGAGAGATTACACGCTCTCGACTTACTCAGGCTTCAGAAGAAAAGAGTAGAAGACTCTTATAATAGAAAGGTAAAACCTAAGGTATTTTTGCCTGAAGATTTAGTTTGGAAGGTAATTCTTCCCATGGATCGACGGGATCGAAGCATGGGGAAATGGTCACCCAAATGGGAGGGACCCTTCAGAGTTATCCAAACTTTTTCTGGTGGAGCCTATGAGGTCGAAGAGATAAGTGGTGATAAAAGGCTCTTGAGAGTAAATGGTAAATATTTGAAAAAATATAAGCCTATACTTCAAGAGATAAAAATAAAATAATGAAAGAACAAACTAAAATAACCATAAAAATGCCAAAATGGAAATTTTATTAATTTCAGCCAAAATGGCAATTGTTGTCGAAAACGATTACAGAAGATGGTTACAAAAGAGAATCAATCAAAAGGAAAGAGAATTCTTGAGTCGAAGATACTTGGTATACTGCAGCTCCAACCTCTTTTTGCACCAAGAGTTTTCTTGCACTAGTTTGGCAATTTGAGCGTCGAGGCTTTGAGCCCTCTCAGCGAATTCCAGGCCTTGCTTGATCTCAGTCTGGCTCTCAGTGTCTGGGATGGTCGAAAGAATTTCCTCCTGGAGTACAGTGTTGGCGTTTATCTTCGCCTCTATCTCTGCAATTTGTGCCCGGAAGGAGACATTCTCTCGCTCAATAGCATCGACCCTTTCCTGTGCAGACGCTTTCTGTTTCGACAACTCGGCAATTCGAGAAGTCGAATCTGAGACAGCTGTCCACGCAGATGAGCTTTTGCCATGCAGCACTTCGAGTTGACTGTTAAAAGCTCGTTGGCGCCTGTAATCCGCTGAGACTTGATCAATCATAGAATGTAATTCCATGATTAAGTCTGAGATTTCTGGGGCTACAGCTTCGAAGTCAACAGCATTCAAAACCTCTTTCAAGCATGATGGAGCAGTGGGGTCCCCCTCTAAAGCCTTCATTAAATCTCTCTTGAAGAACTGGGCCTTAACCTTCGCCAACGCATCATCAAGAGGAGAAGTTTCAGTAGATTTCCCCGACAGGGTAGGAATTTCCTGACTAGTGTCAGAAGAACTCTTACTCTCGATGATTGCATTAAGGTAGCTGACAGGGTCAGTTTGTTTCAAGATTTCCAAGTCCTCTTTTGACCTGTGCTTTGAGGAGGTGACCCTTTCCACAGTATTATCTTGGGCTTGAGGCTGTTGAATGCTGAGTGCCTCGTTTGGTTGCTTTTCGACTTGGACTGAGGCGGTACTAGCGTCGACTTGTGGTTCTTCGTTAACATCACCTTGGGGTCCTTCGCCAGCGTCATTTTGTGGATCTTCGCTAGCGTCACCCTGGTGTTCTTCGCCAGTACCACCTTGGTGCTCTTCGTCAACAGCATCTTGATTCTCTTCGCCATTGCCCTGGTCTCTTCCTTCAGGATTATCTTCTGACGACAAGTCCACCACAGGAACCGTTTCTGGCTGTGTTGCCTCCACCATGGTTTCTTCTGTTGTCTTCTCCACTGTTTCAGCATTGGCCTCATTCTCAGTGTGGGCTTCGTCATTGCCCAAATCTTGCACCTGAGGCCTACTAAGGTCAGCAGATTCTAGAGTTTCTGAAGTCCTTGGTGGGGAACTTTCAGTAGTGTCCTGAAAAAGAGAAAGAAGACAAATCTTCAGATGTCGAAAGAGACAAAATCAAATACTGGTATCTATGCCTAAGTTATAAGAAGGGTCCAATAGATTACCTGTGGATTAACTTCAGCCCCAGGGCTGGAATTGTCACTTTCGACAGGCTTGGTAACAAGAGCGTTCAGTTCCTCCTCAGTTGGCTCCTCGATGACCACTGCAGGTGGCCTAGGCTTTCTCACAGCGACCTTTATTCTGACGGTTCGACCTTCAGGAGCAGGAGCAGGAACAGAAGCGTCCTTCGTTAACTTTCGCCTCTTTAAGGGAGTAGGAGGGGAATCACTTTCGTCATCACTCCCCGATTCGACCACCAATGCTGCCCTTTTCTTGGGCGAAGGGGCCTAGAAAACCAATAGGAATTCGATTGAATAATTACGTCGAAAATAAAAAATCGAAAGCCAGAAGAAAAATGAAGAAAATTTGGTTACCGATGCAGGAGGCCTCCTCGAAGAGCCTTCCCCCTGTTGGTTGCCCGTTGTCTTCGCCGGCGCTATAGTCTTCGCCGGCGGTGGAGGTTTTGTCGAAGGGACTCTTCCTTGTGGGCCTTCTGTAGCCTTCTTGGCTAGGGGCTTTCGAACAACTGAAAGCGAAAAGGAAAGTTAACAGGCTAACAGTCGAAGAGAAAGATAAAAAGTAATGTGAGAGCATGAACTTACATTTCTTTACTTTGTCCAACACAAGGACAAAAGACTTCTGCAACTCTGCCATGAAGTCCTTCTCGTCGAAGAAGTACTCAGCATAATAGCTTCTCCACCACTCCTCAAAGGATGGTGAGCAAAGGAAGTTAAGCTGGTAGTTAAACAGCGAGAGGATTGTTCGACCAGCATATCTTCCGATATGCTTGGTGGCAGCTTCTTCTGTATAATCGTTGCAGAAGTACAACATTGACTTCTCTCTTTGAAAAATAGGAGAAGGCAGGGTTTGGATGATACCAAACTGGCGAGATACCAGATTTGGTTGATAGGCAAGCAGACTCAAATGAGTCTTAGAACTCTTAAATCGAAGAGGCATGATCCTGGGTGTCAGGAACGCCTCCCAAAGTACAGTGTGCTCATCGACATTGGGACCACTCGACTCCTTTGGATGTGGCCTTGTAAACCATGCTGGCCCCACCTTCCGTTGAGCAAATGGAGCCATGGTTGAAACAAATTCCTTCCTTCGAGCGAACATCAGAACGAAGTTAGTGAAGGTTTGTTGAAACTCCAGCCCATCTTCCACAGGTGTCAGTAGAGCCAGCCTAATTCCTTCGATGCGTCTATTAGCTATTGCTGGGGCTTGTTCATTTATCTGATTCTTCTTGGGTAAGAAAGATTCGAAAGTGGCGTTGAGCCACAGTTGAAGTAGCCAGAAAGGCCCAGCGAGTAGCAAACTGGCCCTATCTTCGATATGTTTCAAGAGAGTAACCCCATTGCTGATTGAGTCATAAAGACTGGCCAGAATTAGTTCTGCCAAACAGATGTTTTGGCGGTGATGCAGTTGGGTGGCAAGAGTGACCATCTTTTTGGTCACTTGTAGAGACTTCGAGCAAAACACAAAGCGAGTTAGCCATAAGGCTAGAAACGCTATGTGTTCGACATCCGACACTGTATCCGTCGACCTGTCGTGATAATGGTTGATAAAGGTGGTGTATGTTGGCTTGGTCTCAGAGAAGCCAATTTGGTCCTCCGACATCTCCTCCGGGTCGAAGTAATCTCCGGTTGGTCGAAGGCCAGTAATGGCCGCTACGTCGAAGAGTGTGGGGGTTAACATCCCACATGGAAGGTGAAAGGTGAAGTGAGAGTAATCCCAGAACAACAGCGAAGCTATGAGCATCTCTGGGGAGTAGTTTAAGCCTGTCTTCGACATCATTACTAGGTCGAAGATTCCCATTTCCTTCCAGACTGGAGTTTGATGTTTCTCCAACTTTGTTAGCCAAGCAACATAGTCGGAGGTCAGATTAGGGCAAGACCTGAAGACCCTAACACTTCTGTTGAAGAAACGGAGGTCGATCTTCTCGTGTGTAGGGTCTTCGTTGTCTTCTGCGTCCTTCTTGGCGCATGCTACTGGCTTGAGTTTCTCGACGATAGGGAAATAGCTCTTGATCTTCAGAGCTTCAGAGATGCTTGGGTTCATGGGTCCAGACATTGCGAAGATCTGGTTGGAGTATCCAACCGGGATCATCAAGTGACGCGAGTAAGCATCGCGAACGGAGATGTCAGAAGGTTCAGGGACCCTTCGTTTCCCTGTAGAGTTCACTACCGGAGCAGTAACAAAGACCTTGGGCTTAACAAGTTGTTCAGTTGGTGCGTTAGTCTTGGGGGCAGTAGAAGCAGAGGCCATTGTTGAGGATGAAGATGAAGTGAAAAAGGAAGAGTTTTTTCTGCAAAGAGAGCAAGTTTGTATGAAAGCAAGGGAGTTTGAGGGCTAGTTTGCGTAAAAAGTCCCACAATGGGATATTCACTACTATTTATAGTAGTGGGAGAAATTCCCAATAACGAGGACATTAAATGTCATTTAATGCTGCAGGAATTAGTGGGACGCGTGGCAGCATCCTGTTGTTTTGGCCGTTTCTGCAGAAACAGAGAGACGCAGCGTGCGTCCTCGTTTTTGGGATTTGTCATAATGACAAATTTTGAAGTGATGTTTGGTACTGCACGCCGTACTGACAGTGACGTCCTAGGATCAAATCAATGATGGTTTCTTGGGATTGCCAATAGTTGGTAAAAAGCAACAAAAAGTGCACAAGTTAACTTGTGACTAAGCGTGGAAAAACAGGTGTCGAATGGCGTTTTCAAAGAATGCCTTTTTCTTTCAGAGTCGAAATAAGGCATTCTTGGGGGGCAATTTGTTGGCTCCTAAATTCGACACCTTTGTTTTGATTGATGGCAGCCATTAAAAGCTGAAAGATGCTTTCGACTGGCTAAGCCTGTCGAAGTGCCCGTCGAAAGATGGCAAAATACTTAGAAGATTTCTTCCAAGGAAGAAGGCTGATTGCCTTCGACGTCGAAGGAGTTTTCGTCGAAGATGTCTCTTGACGAACGTATTCGATGGTCCAGAGTGGAGCAGTTTGAAATTCAAAGCTTTGGAGGGAAAACGGTTTCCAGCAGTTACTACGTGCAAACGTGCAAGGATCTGGAGCGTCGAGCATGGAGAACGTGCCAAGTGGCTTGATCTCAAAGCAGTGTAACTGCCCGACGGTTACTTGGAATGTTTTTGTATAAATAGGAGTAGACATGTAGTTTTCTCGCGTGTGTTCACAATCATATACATAGTCACTCATTTAGATTCAAGTACCCAGTGTGAGCGAAAGAATTGTTGAGAAATGTATGTGTGAAACACCAATTTTATCAATTAAAGTCATTTACTTTTCCAGTATTTTACATGCTTTTCCCTTTAAATTCCTGTCGAACCTTTACTTTAAAGCCTTGTTTATTTTACCAAGCCTTTCCTTTATGCAATTTACTTTAAACAATTTACTTAAAGCCTTATCCACTTTAATCAAACTTCAAAATCAACCTATGTCCATAGGATCAATCTGATCGATCCTGCGAGTAACCAAATAAGTAACCATTTGGAGGATCAGCGGTTGTTTACCAAAACCCGAGGTAAACAAGAGGACATTACTATCATTGGCCGTTATGGGGTGTTCCCTAATGTTCCACTCTTGGGCATTAGGGTAGGTATTACTTATAACCCTTCACTGGCTCTACGATAATTTTGCTATGCTCGAAGAGATGGTCCCCATGACGCGCTTATCCAGGGTATTATATTCGACTATGAGAACGATGTCCAAGGTTACCTTCAAAGGTTTGTTCGAGCTTGAGGCCTGGTAAATAAGGTTGATAGCAAGACTTTAGGGGCATAAGAACTCTACTCCTTTTGAGCCTTATCTCAAATGGGTGCGAGCTCGCGCTCAAAATCTCATGATGCCATATCCTGCCAATAGTTGTGGAGCTTGTTTCCAAGGGAGATATTCCTTATACTATTCTTCATCCTGACATGCCTACCGACCTCGAAGAATTGCAGAGATCATGGATTCAACTCAAGGGGGAACGAGACACCTTTGAAGCTCGATTCTATGCAAGCGAGAAGAAAGTGTTGGAGCTTACAAGGCAACTTCACGAGGAGCAGAGCCTGGATGCATACATTTCATCAAAGAGGAAGCGCCTGTGGGAAACTTGAGTCTTTTGTTTTCAGAGTTTATTTTGTTGTCTCTTTGACACCCTTTTGCTTTTTCATTGTTATCCCAAGGGGAAATTGTAATTCTTGAACTTATTAATATAATTGTTGTGTTTGTTTTCTTTTTGGCTAGTAAATTTAAATTCCTTAAAGTCCTTGAAAACATTGCATCCGCATAGCATGCATCATATCATAAGGAGGTATTTCGATACAGGTTTCCTCATCTCTTTACTGTTTATTTCAGTATAAGATGGCTCTAGAGTAAACCGTCAAAGATCTACAGACTCAACACACACAGTTCCAAGAGACTCTCCTCAACCTAGCCAGGTCAACAAGAAATGATGGCACTCCTTGCCACCAAAAAGAAGACCAAGAAACGGGCTGTTATTCTCAACATGGGAAGAAGGCTCAAGGGGCCATCTCGACGGACTCAAATAGAAGAAGCTTCTTCTGAGGAAGAAGACAATCAAGAAGAGGAAGTTAGAAGCACCAGAGCTAGGGGTAGAAATAACCAGATTACTGAGGACGAAGACTATTATGAAGAGCAGTATTCGCTGACGAATGAGAAATCCAAACAGCTGGAAGATCGACTTAAGGCTGTAGAGATCCAAATAGTGTCTGGTTTGTACTTTGGAGACTTAGGTTTGGCCCTTGGGGTGGTCATTCCCCACAAATTTAAGGTTCATGTCTTTGCCAAATACAATGGGGTCTCCTGTCCAAAGATGCATCTGAGGTCTTATGCCCTCAAGATTCAACCACACACTGCTGATAGAAAGTTATGGGTGCACTTCTTCCAAGAAAGCTTATTTAGAATGCAATTGGAATGGTTCTATCAATTAGAAGGGACTAATATTCACACATGGGAGGATACAGACAATATCAATACAATGTTGACCTCTCACCAACTCGTGTGCAATTACAGAATATGACAATAGGCTCAACTAAAGGCTTTAAGGAGTATTCTAAAAAATGGAGGGGCCTGGCTAGAAGGGTGTAACCCCCATTGACTGACAGAGAATTAGTGGACATGTTCATGGGCACCTTGACTGGTCCATTCTTACAAAGAGCTAGGATCCAACTAAAGGAAGAAAGAGACACTTTCGAAGCCCAATTCTACGCGAGTGAAAAGAAGGTTCTGGAACTTACAAGACAACTTCGTGAGGAGCGAAATCTGAACACCTACATTGTGCCAAAGAGGATACGTTCGACCTTTTTGTCTTATGAGTTTATTTTGCTTTATTTCATCTATTGTAAGCCCAAGGGGCATGGTTGTAATCAATTTAAACTTATTAATATAATTGATGTTTGCTCCTTTCTTGTCTAAAAGCAAATTTAAATTTTCTAAGTCCTTGAAAACATTGCATCCACATATCATGCATCATATCACGACAGGCTTTTCCCACACAGGTCTCTCATCCGCTTACTATTTATTTCAGTAGAGATGTCTCTAGAACAGACTATTAAGGACATTCAGACTCAAAATGCTCAACTTCAAGAGATGTTCTTGAACCCATCCAAGGGACAAGGAGAGGTGAAAGCGCTCCTCACTAGGGGTATGATCATGGGGAATCCTGAGGACAACAAGGATGACCAGTTGGAACGGCTACAAACTGAAATGTCAACAATGAAAATCCAGATGATGGGACAACTGGTGGGTTAGATGACTCTTATCCAAAACTTAGCTCGGGGACAAGAGGAGCTAAGGACCCTCGTCAATAAACTTCATCAAGACAGTTGCAACCGTATGAAACAAATCGTCGAGATAGACCTTTCCAATTTGCTACCACGTCACGAGCCCAACAACCACCTCGTCAACAAGGACATGGTAATCAGCGTAAACGGAATGCATCCAATAGGAAATATACTAAACTCAACATGCCAATGTCGTAAGACTGGCTACACATGTTGAATCTGAATTTGGTCACACTGAAGGATCCTCCTCGGAATCCTAACACTATTTCTCCAAGTTATCATCCCAATGAAAGGTGTGCATATCACTCAAACAGTATGGGGCACGATATTGATAGTTGTTGGACGTTAAAAAATAAGATTCAAGACCTAATCGATGAAGGAGCGTTGGAATTCGCACAAGATGGTCAACTGGAGTTCTTCTATCATCCTCAAAATCATTCCATATAAAGTGACGATATATGCGGATGAATTTTCTGTTTATTCGAATTTTCAGTGGTAATTTCTTTGTTTGCTTAAACACTTATCTTTATGTCAAACTTTGGTTATTCTCATTAATGCATTGCATATGTTTGTCTTGAATTAATCCTTTAATTATATTTAAACTATGTTGTTTTTACTCCTTTTATGATATTCAACACTTGTTTCAAAAATTCCAAGCCTTTAGAGGGAGGATGGCAGAAACAATGCTATAATCTCATACAGTATGCTTTTGAACAGACCTTGCTGATGATATACAGGCGTTCTTTCAATTCCTAAACACTGGAATTATAAGGAAGATAATCCCTAGTCAACCCCTTCGAGCCAAAGAAGTAGGAGTTTCTTTTTTACACAAATTGAAACCTTTAATCAAAACCTAGGGCAGGGTAGCTTCTAAGTTAATTCAAATGCATGTTCAGTCGCAAACTTTCACTTCGTATACAACGAATGACATCAGAAATGTTCCTTTGGAATCAAAAGATGGTGATGGTTCCCTACCAAATAGGCAGTCATTATCTCTTAAAAAGGAAATCCCACTAGGTCTAAACCTACTAAGGAGACTTAAGAAAAATTGGGGCATCCCGCTGACTGTAATCTCAAAACAAGAACAGCTAGGCAAAAATCAAGGATAGAGGATAAAAAAAAAGAGGACACTACAAATCCTCAACGACATGGAAAATATGGCAAAAAATAACTGCCTTCCAACAAACTTAACTTGTCTGAACCATCACCCAAAACGTCATTCCAAGACTCAATTGGAGTTCAAACACACAATTAACTAAGTTTAAGACCTTGAACCAAGCCACGTTACAACACTTCAAAAGTCCTAATTGAAGCATGGGTTAGTTCGAAAGCATATTGTTACAAAAGGTATCCTGACTCCTGTAAGGCTTTACTCCAAATTCCGAGTTGAATTCATATTCCCACAAACTCTTTACTTGCTAAAAATGAATTTTCAAAACTTCAAGACAAGCATAAACTTTGCATTATTTTGAATATCATTGTTCGTATATGGCTAATTGTTTGACAACAGATAAATTCACATGACGAATATCCAATGAACAAAAACTCTCTCAGTGAACAAAACTACTTCAAACGGGATGATAATTCCAATGACAAATCCCCTATAAACAAGGGGGGAATGACATGTCACTATCCAATTCGTCTGGGGGCAGTCAAGTCAAGATTCCAAGAAATCCCCCAAGAAATGCTGAATAACCAGGGGCAGGTCTGTATCTGAATCATTGGGGACATTGAACATGAATTCCAATAAAGGGTTATGTACGGTCGGGAAAACATTTCCCGGTAATACTATAAACACTTTCTACTAGGGGCAGTGACAAATCTCCCACAATGTCCTTTTCATAGGGAGGTCCCCAGCCAGAGTTTCAATCTCTGAAAACTTCTCCCCAACTAAGTTGATCTCAAGAATATTCGAGGATTTATGCCAAAAGAAAGCACTTCTCCAGCAGATTGGAAATATGGTTTATTTCCCCAACAAACGGCAAGATTCTCCCGCTTGAATTTTCCTCTCAGACTATCACAAATCAAAGGACCACAACTCCTCTTCCCCAGTAAATTTTCTACAATCCCCATTGATTTGCTGCAAAAACTGGTAGACAACCAAATAACAATTAATTTCTCTGTGCCTAACAAGTTGTTAACTTCCTTTCTCTTCCATCAAGAGATAACTCCCCAGTAGAGTACAGACAACTGAAACTCCTGAACTCCTTTCCCCAAGCAGGAATCAACACTCTCCATAGTGTTTTCTTCTCAAGCAAAATCAACATTCCACAACGAAGTTCTCCTCAAACAATAAAACAAGAATTCCCAACAGAAACATTCTAAACAAAGTTTGAAGATACACATACTATTCAACGGCAGTCCGGGAATTTGGCTTCCCAAAGTTCCCCAACATTTGTCAAGGATTTATCTTTGAAGACAAAAATACATTCCAACAACATTTCACATTCATGCATCATATTACATACATGACAAATGCATACGACATAATCTCATTTATTTTGAGAACATCATTACATCATGCATTTCGTACATCATGACATTGCGTGCAGCTAAATCTTTACCTTTTCAGGAAAGATCAAACAACAAATAACTATCATCAACAATTTTCAACAATTCCAGATTAATACCTGTAACAAGCCAGGAAAACTATCTTTCTTTCTAGGTCAAAGATCAATACCTGAAACAAGACAAGGTAACTATCTACATGACAAACACTTCTTTTCCAAACCTTTACTGGTTCAGCTTAAATCTATCAATGGTTTATCCTAATTCTTTTCCAGTAGACATTTTATATGGTTCAGATAAATCGCTCCAAAGATTTATTCTGATTCTTTTCCAGAGCTCTGCTGGTTCAGTTTAAATCTATCAATGATTTATCCCGATTCCTTTCTAGTAGACATTTTCTCTGGTTCAGATAAATTACTCCAAAGATTTAGTCTGATTTTTTCCTGACCTCTGCTGGTTCAGTTTAAATTGATCAATGGTTTATCCTGATTCCTTTCCAGTAGACATTTTCTCTGGTTTAGATAAATCGCTCCAAAGATTTATTTTGATTCTTTTCCAGACCTCTGATGGTTCAGTTTAAATCGATCAATGGTTTATCCTGATTCCTTTCCGATAGACATTTTCTCTGGTTCACATAAATCGCTCCAAAGATTTATTCTGATTCTTTTCCAGACCTCTGCTGGTTCAGTTTAAATTAATCAATCGTTTATCCTGATTCCTTTCCGGTAGACATTTTCTCTGGTTCAGATAAATCGCTCCAAGATTTATTCTGATTCTTTCCAGTTAAAGAATATTCAAGACCTCTGCTGGTTTAGTTAAATTGATCAATGGTTTATCCTGATTCCTTTCCGGTAGACATTTTCTCTGGTTCAGATAAATCGCTCCAAGATTTATTCTGATTCTTTCTAGTTAAAGAATATTCAAGACCTCTACTGGTTTAGTTTAAATCGATCAATGGTTTATCCTGATTCCTTTCCGGTATACATTTTCTCTGGTTCAGATAAATCGCTCCAAGATTTATTCTGATTCTTTCCCAATTGAAGTCAAACTTAGACTTAGTATAATTTCTGTCAACAATCACCTTTGGATGGCATCTGTAAGCCCATCTCTGAAAATTATCCATCATTTCTCCAAATGGCATCTTTAAGTCCATTCCCTACACAATCAACTACCACATCATCGAGTGCAAATTTCTGGGCACTCTAGTGTTTAATCATCTTCCACCTTCAAGTCACGAATGACGACTCACCAATCTAACTCTTCAGGTTTAAGAAGATTGAACAGGGGAAGCTGTTGTACCCAAAAATTTGCCCTCTCATTTATCAAGATATTAACTACAAATATCTTCAATGCCTCAAGTTTGTGCAAGTATCGACTAGGTCAAACAATTTTCTCAACACTAATACCTCAAATTAGGGTTTGAGTTTGTACAGAGGCAGTTGGATTCATAATGTTTCAAATGACTTTCATGGATCATTATGGACCCTCAGGATTAGTTTTGTCAAGTTTCAAGTCTTGGATCACAATTTTCCAAGAAAGCCATTCAAATTACCAAAAGGGAAAATGGGCAAAATTAGGGTTTTGACTGAAAATGACTGAACTTTGATTTTTGACCTAATACCTGACTTATTGGTTGGAAGCATGATCACAAGGATCTTAGCGTGTCATTTTGACCTAATTATATATTTCAATTCATCTCCTGAGATCAATGGATTGATACACAAAATTCGGTTAACTGATGGGAAAAGTCAACTATACACTAAAAAGTCAAACTTTGACTTTTTGATCAAAGTTGAGTCCCAAAAATCATATTTCATCAAGACATCCAAAATATGAAATTTGATCATCAAAAATCAAGAAAGTCAAAAATCCAACTTTTGTAAGACTTGGAAATTTTTCTAAGTTAAGTTTATTTCTTCATGACATCTTGTCACTACAATTCAAAATAGTTCAAGATGTTACAAATAATTCAAGTTATTACAAAGTGGAATTTTTGCAAGTTTACAAATCCTAAACTTTGTATTGCTTGGACTTTTTCCTTTGACTCAAAACCTTGCCACAATGCTTTGTCTTTGATACAATGTGCATAAATTGCTCCATAAACCAGACTTGTTTCATGCTGCAAACTATGTTGTCCAAGTTATTGCTGAACAAAAATGATATGCTACCTCTATACATCGCCACAACACTCCAAAACCCTGCTCAATTGCTGTCCTATAAAACCTTGTTCTATGCTGCACCACAAACCTGTCACAAAACCTTCATATGTTGTCCTATACAATCCAAAATCTGTCCAGAAAACCAATCCAAAACTGCTCTATGCAGTCTGCTCCAACCTGCATCATAACAGCCACAAAATTGCACCAAAATGGAAAAATAAAATTGTGTGGAAAAAGTATCAAAGCAGTAGGCAAAAATAGTTCAAAATAACTTATTTTGTTTCCCTCATAAACCTCAGTCAAGGATCTACAAAAGGGACTGTTTCATAAGACTCTAAAGGGGATTTTTTGGAGAGAAAAAGAGAGAAGAGAAAAACAGAACTTTGGTTAAACTTTGCTCATTCATAAAACTCAGCTCATTCATAAAACCCAGCTCATCCATAAAACTCAGCTCATCTTCAACTCTATTTTCACTCACAAAATAGAAAAATCCTCAACCCATTGTTGTACAACCTTTCAAACTTTCCCCTAAACCAACTATCCAAACACCTCATATACATCACATAGAGATTGTTCTAACATAAGAACAATTTCTGTAACACCTTTATCATCACCTTTCAAGCATAAACAAAAAAAAATACTTTGCACCTTTGACTGGGTTGGAGCGATCCTGGAACATTGTCACACAGAGCAAGGATTGGAGTAGCTCTAAAGAGGAGCTCGGTCATTCATCATTTTGCATCCAGAGATATCCATACGTATTCCAAAGTTTCGCTTCAAGAGGTATAATTTTTTCCAAACTGTAATATCTTTTTCCATACATCATTTTCTATTTGTGTTCAAAAGATATGTAAAAGATAAATCAAAAAAAGGAAAACTCAGTAAAAAATAACCACGACAGGGGCTGACACGGGTGCTCGTGTCACACGAAACGACCGTGTTAGCTCATCTGTTTGAAAAAATCTAACAAAAATGCAGGTCAGGGGCTGACATGGGTGCCCGTGTCATAGGACACGGCCGTGTCAGACATACTGGAACTATACACTAACAAAAATGCAAGTCAGGGGGTGAGACGGGTGCCCGTGTCACAAGACATGGCCCGTGTCAGCTTAGCTGGTACAGAAAAGGAAAAACACGCATGGACCATTACATGAAGCTGACACGGGTGCCCGTATCATAGGACACGGCCCGTGTCAGACCAGACAACATAAATTTTGATTTTATTTTGACCTTTTGCTTTCATTTTCATTCAATTTGATTGTAATAATTAGGACTTTTATTTTTTGCAACCCCCACTTGTACACTTGTATACCCCATCCCTAAAAAAGCATGTAATAGCGTAGGACCTTTATTTTCCGCATTTTTATTACTTTCATAAATGTTAGTAATTAGGGTGTATGGAAAGATAAAACCAACAAGTAGACCACCCTAATCAAATACTAAATGCACGCAATCAAACACACCATTCACACATGCACCTCTAGGGTAATCTCGCTTTGTTGCCTCGGAAAATAGTCATGTCCCTCGAATATGGGCATTTCAGCAAAGACCCTCGGTAAAAGATCGTAGTCCCTCGATGTCCCTCGATGTTTCCTTCGGTAAAAAATCTAGTCCCTAATTTTTTTTTACTAAAACGTCTCATAGGTTGCCTTCTATGACTATACCATTGACCCACGTCCGTCCCTTCGCATCCAATGTTGGGGCTTCTTGCCAAAACAATGGTAAGATAGAAACATCTAAAGGAGGAGGAAAATAACATTAAAACCTTTTGAGTAGGTAGGATGCTCCTAGTTGCTCGCTTGGTCATAACAAAAACATTTTATACACCAACACTTTAATTTGAAACATTTTCAAAAGACAAAGCTTTTCGTACGCGTTCTTATAGAAACGAGAACCATTACAAAGACACTTTTCAAAATCACTTTCAAAAACACATTCCACAAAGACCTCTTTGAACTATTTTCAAAACCAACACTTTGTACGCGTTCTTATAGAAACGAGAACCATTACAAAGACGTTTTTCAAAATATTTCCAAAAACCACACCATAAGCACATTTTCAAACAAAAGCAAGTGATCTAGCAAGCAACTAAGAGCCCGTAGAAAACTACGGATGAAAAGGGTGCTAATACCTTCCCTTTTCATAACCTACCCCCGAACTTAAGAAATAATCTCGAAAGGTCTTTCATGTTCTTTTCAACCTTTCCTTATTGGATAAAAGAAAAGTCGGTGGCGACTCTTGCTATCCGCAACAATTGAGGTTAAACGCAAAACACCCTATTCAGTTCTCCCACCGTGTTACATCATCCATTTTGAAAACTTCTAAAACCAAACTTGCTTGAAATTTAATCACGAATTCAACCATGTAATCTACTCAAGCTAAAACTCAAAGATTAAAGAGAATATCTATTGGTACCAAAATGAACCCTAATTGGTCAGAGCTTCGATTTTCACACCACATGCAAAATTAATGAAAACTAATTACATGGTTAGCTTCAGGGCATTGATATCTACATCTTTTATTAAGAAACCAAACACAAATGATGCATGTATATGGATATCACCGTTTAAAAATTCTTACCTATTGGAGAAAGTCCAGTGCTTCTTCTAGCTGTTACAGAAGCAATGTGATGATTGATTAAGCTTCCTTGGACCCCCTGAATTTGTTCCAATCCTTACTTTGTTCTGAAAGTGTCTGAATCTCCTCAACCAAGTCAACTTGCAAGGCACAATGTTTATATTGTTGCAAAAAAGGGCACACCATTGGCAAATGTAGATTTAGGAGGTTTTTGGTTCCTCGAGGCATTTTCAAATGGTTGCCAAAATGCAACTCAAGTATCACTCACACACAAGGACCCAATAAAAATTGGGTACCTATTACCCTTGTTTAAACTTATAGGTGGAATATCTTGAGACTACAGAGAAAATATGGTTTCTCGATAGTGGGCGCTCAAGACATATGACGGACGACATCTCCCTATTTTTTGACTTTGTGGCAAAAAAGAAAGGATATGTAACCTATGACAACAATAACAAGGGAACAATACTCTGTAAAGGTAGTGTAGGTAATCCATCTTCTACTACTATCTCAGATGTCCTATTAGTTGATAGTCTTAAACACAATCTTATTAGAATTAGTCAATTATGCAACAAAGGATATAATGTCTCTTTTTCAAAAGATTGTTGCATAATTGAACACAATGATAAGAAAGATGATGTGTTCAAAGGCTTGAGGGTAAACAATGTATACATGCTTGACTTGAATAATGTATCCCTAACTGGAGCGAAATGTCTAGTTACCTTAAATGAGGGTTCATGGTTGTGGCATAGACGTCTAGCTCACTTAAATTTTTATTTGTTAAATAAAATTATCTCAAAAGACTTAGTAGTCGGTTTACCAAAACTAAAATTTCCAAGGATCACTTATGTGATGCTTTCCAAATGGGAAAGCAAACAAGAATCTCGTTTAAATCTAAAAACATTATTTCTACAACGAGACCTCTTGAACTTCTCCATATGGGAATTTTTGGGGAATCTAGAATTAAAAGTCTAGGTGGTAACTACTATGGATTCGTTATTGTAGATGACTACTCAAGATTTTATTGGACAATTTTCTTAGCAAATAAAAATGACACCTTTCTGGCATTTGAAAATTTTGCCAAGTTTTCTCAAAACAAATTGAACACTAGCATAGTTACTATTCGAAGTGATCACGGTGATGAATTTGAGAATGATCTCTTTGATAAATTTTGTGAAAAATAAGGAATTTATCATGATTTTTCTGCCCCACGTACTCCATAACAAAATGGAGCGGTGGAACGTAAAAACTGTGTTTTAGAAGAACTTGGAAGAACTATGATCAATGAACACCGTCTTCCAAAATACTTTTGGGATGATGCCATTAACACGACATGTTGTGTGTTGAATAAGGTTCTAATACGTCATATTCTAAACAAAACTCCCTATGAACTTTTGAAAGGAATAAAACCAAATATTTCTCATCTTCACGTCTTCAGATGTAAATGCTTTGTGTTAAATAATGGTAAGGAGAATTTAGGTAAATTTGATTCAAAAGCTGACGAAGGTATCTTTCTCGGATACTATCAATCAAGTGAAGCCTATAGAGTATTTAATAAAAGATTACATATAGTTGAAGAGTCTGTGCATGTTTCCTTTGATGAATCTGATCCGAAATTAGTCAGAAAGGGTAGTGTTTATGATGGTGCAGGTGTATCTTCGGAATGCATACTACAAGATCCCAAAGAAAAGGACTCAGAATCTATTAAAATTGAAGAAGAGTTGGATCAAGCATCCGAAGAAAGAGGGGAAGATCATCCAAGCAATAAAAACGATCTTCCTTTGGAATGGAAAACCTCTAAGGATCATCCTATCGACAACATCCTAGGAGATATATCAAAGGGAGTCACCACTTGCTCTAAGTTAAGTAAGTTTTGTTATCATTTTGCTTTCGTCTCCCAAATTGAACCCAAAAACTCTAAAGATGCCTTACTCGATGAACATTGGTTTTTAGCCATGCAAAAGGAACTAAATCAGTTTAAAAGAAATGAGGTTTGAGACCTTGTCCCTCCTCTACGAGATCATCGAGTTATTGGAACTAAATGGGTTTTTAGGAACAAACTAGACGAAAACGGATTATAACTCGCAAAAAGGCTCGACTTGTTGCCCAAGGGTATAACCAAGAGAAAGGCATCAATTATGAGGAAACTTATGCTCCAGTTGCCCAACTCGAGGCTATACGCATTTTGCTTGCATATGCATGCTCACAAAACTTCAAATTTTTTCAAATGGATGTAAAAAGTGCTTTCTTAAATGGATACATATGAAGAATTTTATGTGTCTCAACCTCCCGATTTTAAATTTTTTGAGAATCCTAACTATGTTTACAAACTTAAGCGCGCGCTATACGGTCTCAAGCAAGCCCCTAGGGCTTGGTACGAACGTCTTAGCAAATTCTTACTAGATCAAGGATTCTCAAGAGGAAAGGTTGACACAACCCTTTTTATTAAGCATGGAGGAAAACATTTTATTTTAGTTCAAATTTATATAGATGACATTATTTTTGGTTCTTCTAACACATCTTTGGTTATGAAATTCTCTAAGCTAATGCAGGGAGAATTTGAGATGAGCATGATGGGGGAGTTAAACTACTTCCTTGGACGTCAAATCAAGCAACTAAAAGAAGGGACATTCGTGAGTCAAATAAAATATTGTCTTGACCTACTCAAGAGATTTGACATGACAAACTTAAAAGCAATCGATACTCCTATGCCTATAGTCGTGAACTTAGACTGAGATGATAATGGTAAACTTGTCGATATAAAAAGGTATAGAGGTATGATTGGCCCCCTTCTCTATCCTACGGCCTCTCGTCTAGATATCAAGTTTAGTGTTTGCACATGTGCTCGGTTTCAATCATGTCCTAAGGAGTCACATTTAAAATCCGTAAAGCGCATATTTAGGTACCTTAGTGGTACAACTAAGTATGGACTTTGGTACTCCAAGGGTAGTGATTGTTCTTTGGTAGACTATTCCGATTCTAACATTGGCGGTTGTAAATCAGATAGGAAAAGCACTAATGGTACTTGTCATTTCTTTTCAAATTCTTTGGTCAGTTGGCATAGCAAAAAACAAGTTTTTGTTGCCTTTCCAACCGCTGAAGCGAAATACGTTGCAGCCGGTAATTGTTGTGCCCAAATTTTATGGCTCAAATAACAATTGCTCGACTTCAATGTCTAACTTGATCACATTCCTATTTTTTGTGACAATACCAGTGCAATCAACCTAACCAAAAATCTGATTTTGCACTCTCGCACAAAACATATTGAGATAAGGCACCATTTCTTAAGGGATCATGTGGAAAAGGGTGATGTCATTTTCGAGCATGTTGATAGCAAAAATGAACTTGCTGACATTTTTACTAAACCACTCGCTACAGAACCCTTCTTTCACATCCGAAGGGAACTTGGTATTCTCGATATCTCGGATAGGTTGTAACTTAATTAAGTTGCATGCTCCTTATTTTATTGAACTTATTCTCTTAATGCTTGATACACTTATGAATAGTTTTAGTGAAAGCTCTCATCAATCTTCATAAAGGTAATATCGTTCTCATCTATTTTCTATTCTTGACTATGTGTAAATGCTAAACTTTCTCTTCTTTATTTTTAAGTGCATATGGCTTTTACGTGTTATACTAATTGCATGAAATCAATTGAAAAAGCTGCATAAAATCAAAAATCTTATATTATTGAGTCGACTCATAGCATGAATGCGTCGATGTGTACCATATAACTCACTCAACATTTTCCAAACTTTTCACCAGATGCTCCAGAAAACCATGACAACGACAACCTAGATAATTGATTCATGTCTATGTGTAATTCTGTTTAAGTCCTTATGTTACCTTTCTTTTGTTAAGCTTATGCACTTATCTTTATTAACTGGTTTGTAATACTCTACATGCATTTGTCTAATTATTGCACTTTATGATCCGCACTAATTTCATTTTATGTGAATGATTGTTAGTGTATTAAGTTGCAAATAGATGATGATTTTGCATTTGAAATATTTTTTTACTCTTGACCCTGTGCTTTTTCTCTTTTTGATGTTTTCAAAGGGGGAGAAGTGAACATAGAAGATTATAGGTAGCTTGCAAGCGGTTCTTTACGGAACGCACAAACTCAGGGGGAGCATATTTGAGCATTGTTTTGCCATCATCAAAAAGGGGGAGTATGTGAGGGAAATGTCTCTCTATAAGAATTTTAATGATGTCAAAACAATTATTACTCACTCTCAATTTGGGTTGGTCCTATGAACAATCTTGCCATGTAATAGTTGGAA